>OZ004710.1:89675076-90901326 GCA_963924515.1 Vespertilio murinus | reverse complement strand
TTAATCTCCATAGAGTTCAACTGCTCTTGGAAGGCAACCAAATCTCTTCAAATTTTTCCTTTTTTTCTCAATATAGCATTATACTGAAAGCTTCACAGGGCGAGCTATAATGAGGAATGAACTAGATGAGGCTTTCACAATGTATAGAATGTCACTGATTTCTGATTGAAACCAAAATTACTAATTTAAAGCACCAGCTAATTAAACCCACAGCCTCTTGTCATACCTACTTCAGTTTATAATTATGAGGACCTCTTTATGTACTCAATTGAATTTCTTATGATCCAGGCAGAAAAAAAATGTTGGTAGGTAAAAGAGAAAGTACATCCACACATTTAAGCTCTGTTCACACAGCAGGCATGGTGCCATTGATCCAGAGATATGTGTATAATATGAACTCCCAGAAAAATAGCTCAGCTTAGAAGAGATTTTTGGAGCATGTTTTAGATCTTCTCAGAACAGAAAGGACAGGTAGACACTCAAATTGATAGTGAGTATCAACAATATTATCTGAGTGCACTAAAATTCCATTTCTATGACATGCCACTATTATATAGAATGTCCATGATTTTGGTAACTCTAAGGTTCCTATCTGCCTGCAGTAGTCATCAGTATATTAATAACTTTCTAGAAATCTATAGAAATGTTCTTCAAAAGCAGTCATTCCAGTGAAATTAAATTATTTTGTCCTTGCATAATATAAAATATTGGCTAAGAGATGGGGTCCAATATTCCTGGCTGTTTGAGAGAGGTGTCAGTCTCCCCAACAAGTATTACTTCCCTTTTCTCCTAGGCAGCTCAGAATGTGTTAGCTATCCCTTTACTATCATGAATATTTATCTTCTTCAACCTTATGACAAGCATCCCCTCTCTCTTCCATACTGAGTATTCCACTATAAGAAGACTTCATTGAACAATTAATATCTAATCATCACCGAGTTTATTTTCTGCTTTTATAATTTTTCTAAAGTTTAGTGTCTGATTTTCATTTTTTATAGAAATGTGCTTAAAAATAACTATAGTTCTGACCCATTCATTAAAAAAGGAGACTTTGTTTATCATTCCTTCTGGCTCACTGACACACTGGCAACACAAACCAATGACTTATAAGCCCCTCACATTCAATGTGGCCAAATCGAGAGAGCTGCAAAGAACTATAGGACTCAGAAGCTTTCAAAAATGCTTCCTGAACACTAGTATAGGCCTGTAATGGATATAACAAGCCAGTAAAAGAAGTAATTAGAGAGTGAATAGAGCGAATGTATTTACTTATATGTTTATTACTTTTGAATTGGTTCAAAAATGAAAACTATATAAAAATAAAAATGATATAAAAGGTTCCTGCTTCCACTCATCATGATATAACCTGTCCCCCACTGCCAATCAGTGGTAATAATTTTTTATTTTCTTGTTTAGTCTTTCAACGTTTCTTCATGCATTCTTCAGTGTCAACTTGAAATTTTCTTGTTTATGATTCCCTCTTAAAAATAATCAATCAATGCTACTGCAGAACTCTAAAGCACTGCTAGATCTAAATCTTGATCTACTTCAAGGAAATGTAAGCTTTTCATTATCAGAAATTATTCCATAGATCTACAGAAGAGGAGACAGTGACAAGCTTTGAGTATTAGCGGTGGCTTAAAAGATTTTCTGGTTGGTTGTAATTCTGCTTTGTGACCAGCTGTCCAAGGCTTGGATTGTTCCTCTGCTCCTAATGATCCCTCATTCAGCCCCAATGTATTCTGGCTGCATCCCATATACCATATCCCCAGCTCCATACCTATTCCTTCTGAAGCCAACCTACACAGAACAACTCTATCTTTCAATTTAAGGAAAAAAGGTGCCTAAAGTATTTCATCTCTATACCCATTATATATCAGGAATTCTTTTCCAACTTAAAGCAGTAATATACTCAGTTTCTCATAAAGGAAACTTCTAAAAGGTATTTTATTTTCAGTTATATATATATCAAGACAATTTTTTAAAATATTTAATTTAAAAGAATATTTTCTCAGAAATAATATTGTTAGTTACTTTAAACTAAGGGAATTAATTCCCTTAATAAGCAGTTTATAACTGACAGTTTTTAGCTAACTCTATTTTCATGTCTTACCAAACACTTTTATCAGCAGGTATTCACTAATTTTTACCCAAGTAAATTCTACCCCATTAAGGCTTACATTTTTGGCCCCATGGCATGCTCACTCCACAGAGCTCTGGACTGAGCATACAACTGGGAGCATGAGATCAAGACTGCAGCATAGAACTGCCAGGAGCCATCTGCTTCTCTGCCTATGCACACTCTTATGATGTCAAGCTTGTTTTCTCATGTGTCATATGGACCTATAATTGTGATTTCCTCCTGAGTTACACTTCTCCCTCTTACCTTGACAAGATGCCTGACAAGGTGTCCCCTATAATGAGATAAAGGTTGTCCCCTCAAAATTCATATGGTGAAGACCTAACCCCATCCCATACCTCAGATTGTGGCCTTATTTGAAAATGGGGTCATTGTAGATGTAATTAGATGAGATGAGATCATATTACAGTAGGGTGGGTCCATAATCCAATATGACTGGTGAACTTATAAAAAGGGGAAAATTTAAAACAGACTCATACAGGGAGAATGCTAAGTGAAGTTAAAGGCATAAATTGGGGTGATGCCGCTACAAGGAATGCTAAAGATTGACAGTAACCACTAGAAACTCAGAGTGAGGCCTGCAACAGATTCTCCCTCACAGCCTTCAGAAGGAACCAGACCTAGTGACACCTTGGTTTCAGACTTCTAGCTTCCAGAACTGAGAGTAAATATCTGCTGTTTAAACCTCCCAGTTTGTGGTACTTTGTTATAGCAGCTCTAGCAAACTAGTACACCCTCAGACTGTATTTCTGAGCCAGTTAACAGTGAAAATGTTTAGTTTCATCACAGTGAATGTAGGTAACTAAAATCTTAGACATTATCTCTTTTACTCCAAATTACTTTATCCATTCCTATTCCTTCTATCCCAGTGAAACTCTCCTTTCACTTTCCAACCCATCTTTTCTTCCCCCTTTCTTGCTCTGACTGAGGAGAACTGTGAGTGTTAAATGAAACTGTCACCAGAGAGGAATAATGCATTTCTGCTTCCCATTTATCTGGAGAAGTGCCAAGCGTAGTATTCAGCTCTCCATAAAGATTTTTTGACTGACTGAATGAACAAATAACAGGAAAAAATGTTTTTTCCTGCCCAAGTTCAGTGACAAATGTTGACAAAGATATTAATTACTATATTAATCAATTTGTCTATTTAATCAACACATATTTACTGGGTGCATGAGATCAAGACTGCAGCATAGAACTGCCAGGAGCCATCTGTAATGCCCAACATTACATATTTGATACTGAGAAAAAAACACACAGAGTACAAGTCTTCAAGAAATTCACAGCCCAGAAGGAAAGGTAAATCCACTCCAAAATAATTACAGTGTAGGGTAAAGCATGTCATGACTACAGATATAATGTGCTATAGGAATATCAGGTTGGCATGGGGTGAGAATTAAAACCAGAAAGCTGTGTTCTAGCTGGACCTTAAGCAACAGAGTTCACATTCTGCACACCAACTAGTTCAAGTATATACCAAACAATTGGCACTAAAGATGATCCCATGGGACAAATATGGACAAGTTAATAAGAGATTTAAGACGCAGCCAACGTCAGTCCCTCAGATTATCTGCCCATGTTTGGTCTAAAACACTGTCAGGAAAACAGCAAGGTTTTATGCTCTTTGAGGAAGCTGGAAAATGAAAGCCTGGCTTTTGCAAATACTTTTTTCAAGGGTAAAGTCGTAACTGCACTCATAAAATTGAGAGTTAGAGTCTAACAGAAAGAAATGGATGACTGAGATAAACATATGAGTGGTGAGTGCATAAAGAATAGCTGAGATGGCCAGGAGCTGCAACCCAGGTACATGCCCTTGACCAGAATCGAACTTGGGAACCTTTGGTCTGCGTTCTATCCACTTAGCCAAACTTGCTCAGTGAAATAAGCCAGGCAGAGAAAGATAAATATCACATGCTCACATGCATTTGTGGAATATAATGAATACCATAAACTGGTGAACAAAAACAGATCCAGAGACAGAGAAGCATCAATCAAACTGCCAGACCTCAGAGGGAAGGTAGGGGAGGGTGGGGGTAAGGGGTAGATATCAACCAAAGGACTTGTATGCATGCATATAAGCCTAATCAATGGACAGAGACACCAGAGGGTGAGGGCATGAGTGTGTGTGTGTGGGGGGGGGCGGTGCAGGGGATAAGGACACATATGTAATACCTTAATCAATAAAGAAAAAAATCCTATCTAATAAAAGAGTAATATGAAAATTGACTACTTCCATTACACCCACAAGCCATGCCCCCCAGCCACGCCCCCCAGCCAATCAGGAGCAGATATGCATATTTTCCCAATCAAGATGGCTCCAGCCACAGAGAGCAGGAGGAAAGCTTGGGTTTCCCAGGCAATGGAGGAAGGCAAGCTTTCTGTCTACCCTTGCCTGCCTAGGCCTCCACTCAGTGCTACAAAATTTCCATTATAGAAGGTAAATAAATCCCAACAGAAATGGCTGCTGCCACAGAGCAAGAAGAAGGCTTGGCTCTACTTCAGGCTACAAAATTTCAACTGTAGAAGATAAATAAATACCAGATACCAGGGCCTCCACTTGGGTTTCTGGGGCGGTGTGGCCACCACAGTTCCCTTGCCCAGGCCATCCCATGCCTCAAGAGAACCCCACCCTGATCCAGGACATACTTCAAGGAAAACCAGCTGGCCTCCACCCATGCACCAGGCCTCTATCCTATCTAATAAAAGAGTAATATGCAGATTGACCATCACTCCAACACACAAGATGGCTGCCCCCATGTGGTCAAAGTTCCTGCTCCCATGTAGATACAAGATGGCCACCACAAGATGGCCAGCAGGGGAGGGCAGTTGGGAGGGACCAGGCCTGTAAGGGAGGGCAGCTGGGGGTGATGAAACCTGCAGGGGAGGGCAGTTAGGGGTGACCAGGCTGGCATAGGAGGGAAGTTGGGGGTGACCTGGCCTTCAGGAAAGGGCAGTTGGGGGGAACCAGGGGTGCAGGGGAGGGTAGTTAGGGGTGTCCAAGCCTGCAAGGGAGGGTACTTAGAGGCAAACAGATTGGCAGGGAACAGTTAGGCATCAATCAGCTTGGCAAGGGAGTGGTTAGGGGGTGATCAGGCTAGCAGGCAGAAGTGGTAAGGGGCAATCAGGAAGGCAGGCAGATGTGCAGTTGGGAGCCAGCAGTCAGACATCCCTTGAGGGATCCCAGATTTGAGAAGGTGCAGGCTAGGCTGGGCTGAGGGACATCTCTCCCCCCACCCCACCCGTGTCCAAATTTTGTGCATTGGGCCTCTAGTAAATAAATAAAATAAAACCTTAAAAAAGAATAGATGAGATTTCAAAGGAAGCATTTATTGTTTTCTATATCATAGCACATTGTCTCACAATATGATTAGTTATCAGTCTCTGTTATCCAAAACTGGTATGAAATAAAGCATTTACACAGTTATGCTTCATTGATGTCAGCCAGGGGAGCATGAAAATATCCATGAAGGTGAGTAATTGATGTGTAAATCACAGCTCAATCACTCTGTAACAGAAATGGTCCCACTGAAAATATGCTTTTTGAACATAATCCCATAGAAGCCAGAGGGAGGGAGGGAGGAAAACGATAGAATGTTTATTTATTAAAGATGATAATAACTGGCAATTTGTGTAATTTTCTCTTCAACAGAGGGTTGCTGTCAGAAGTGCTTGTATGAAAGTTGTGACCAATATATCCAGATAGTTTCCTTCTGTTCTAATAAACTCTCTCTGCTTATTTAAATACTAAGAGACTCTGCTGTGACTGTTTAAAAAGCAAATTGAAACAATACGTTCATTTTTTGAAGCATGATACATGTTAATAACAGTAATCATACTAACTTGGTTAACAAAGCTTATTCTAAGTTTGCTCACAATTGTTATTAAAATCTTCTGTCTCTTTGCATTTCTCTCTGAAGAACAATGAATACAAATGGACATTGTCTTGCAATTTAATATTTCACTATTTCACATTTTGAATAAAAATTACTTGATCAAATAGCTGTTCTCATTTCTATCATCATTATAATCTTTATCGTTATCGAAATTGTCATGATAGTGTTTGGTGGCTTTTCTTCTCCACAGTAGGTTTAACAGCCAATATGCTTGCCAATTAATATTAAAAAGAAAGTGCTAGCTTTTATTCTTCCACAGTTTATGAGAAAAGTGCTTAAGTCAATAGGAGAGGCAAGTTTATCTCAGGAATCTAGTATGGACCCAATGGATTTACCCACAAATGCAAAATCTATTCTTGAATCTTGTCATAGTGAATGCTTACACTCCTTTACACATATGATAAATATATTACATGTGGCAGCACAGACCAAGAATATTGGTACAGATGTGAGGTCACCAGCCAAGCCTGTCATTCAAAAGTATGGGTGTGCTGATTGCTTATGTCAGGTCCATGCTAGACCTTCACCTAAATGTTCTCACCTTTATAAAATGCCTATGTGAAGTGGACTTGCAGTGGGTGATTTAGGGGGAGGGAGAGAAATTGGGGATTCACTGAGGAGAGTTTAGCTTTATCTGTAGCGGTGTAATTTTTTGAAGGTGAATGTAATCACAAATAATGTAATTACAAGTTAAATAAGGGAATCTAATGTACACGGATATTTTAAAAAGTTGTTTCTCTTTTGAAAAGCAACAGACTCTTATACTTGTATGGTACTTTTCACTTCACAAAGCACTTACATAAGTATGGTCTTACATGACACTTGCAACGACCCTGAGAAATAGATGAGACAAACATTCTAACTTCTCATTTCACAGATGAAAACATGGAGACCCAGAAGGGCTAATTGCCTAACATTTACACTGTCATTCAGTTAATGGGGAATAGAATCAGGTATGAAAGCAAGGTGTCTACTTCCAGGAGCACTTTTCTTTTCTATTATATCATCCCGTGCACTAATTGCAAAATGTTTGCTAATTCTATTCTTTCAGAAAATGGGAAGAGTTATAAGTGTTAGATGCAAAGGGGCATTATTTTAAGGTTTTTTTTTGAAAATGGATTTCAATGGGTTATCATTATTAATGGACTAGCTAACAGACTATGTGATTTTTATAAGAAAACAATGAAATGGAGGAACACATGAAAGATGGACTTTTGAAAGGAGGAGACCATGTAGTGGAAAGGTCTAAGAGAGTGATTCAGCCACTTAAATATGTGTGACTTTGAGCAAATCAAAGGCCACTCTGAGCCTCAATCCCTGACATTAACACATTCAACCTCACTGTCACAGCCTTATATAGAACCACTTATACAAAGGAGCATATAATGTAGGAATAGGAGAGAAAATATAATGAATTAATCTAAAACTGCACTAACACAGTAGCCTCCAGCCAAACTTTGCACGTGCAAAGTGGCTTGTTTGAAATGAAATATGCTATAAGTATAAAATACACATCAAAGAATAAGTATGAAAATCATGTTAAATACAAAAATTCTCATTTTATACAGATTGCATATTTAATACACTGAGTTAAATAATATGTTAGTAAAATTAATTTCACCTGTTTCTTTTCCCCCTTTTTAACATGTCTTCTAGAAAATTTAAACTTATATATGTGGCTTGTATTTCTGGCTCACACTATATTTCTACTGGGCAGTGCTAGGCTAAGAAAAAGATTTTCTAGGTGTACTTAATCACCCACGTAGCTTAATCAATATTGGTTTTGGTGCTCTGCTTCAGAACAATAAAATATTTTGTGCTTTGGGGTTCTGTGTAACAGTGAAACCTATGTTGGTCCTCTCTTATTATCTCCATTTCTCTATTCTCATTTGTTCCTTCAGTCTTGTTTTCATTTAAACCTTGGGCACATATGCTAGTGTTTCTTTTCTTGACTGTAGGATTGTCTAATTGGTGCATTATTGATCAATAACATGTGAGGTGTGGAGCTCTATTTGTGTAATATGTTTAATATGCTTCTACCCAATTCACCATATGGAGGCACTGCACTGTATATTATGAGCATATTAATGCTAAGACTCAATTGAGTATCACTGGTGCATAGTAAATTAGTAAAACAAAATTATGCTAAGTAGTCTCAGAACATCATGGTCCCTAATATTTTTAATAAGCATCTATGCCAGTGCATGATCTTCTCTGAAATATTAAAAGAGCCTCAGCATTATTTCACAGTTAATATAAATTTAATTTTCAAGATGAAGGCAGGTTTTTTTTGGATACAGAAAATAAAGAGATTAAATAATAGAATGTGAATTAATCTACTAATAACTGTGTCTGTAAATCTAAGTTCTGGGCAGTTTTGAAACCTTTTATGCCTATTTTCTTCCTAGGCTTCTTGTAATTGCTGGGACGAATTTTTAAAAATAAGTTCTTATTAATTTCCTAGAGAAGAAGGGAGAGAGAGAGATAGAAGCATCACTGATGAGAGAGAATCATCTTCCAGCTGCCTCCTGCATGCCCCTAACTTGAAATCGAGCCCACAATCCAGGCATGTGTCCTAATTGGTAATAGTACCAGTGACCTCATGGTGCATGGGACAGCAGTCAACTCACTGATCCACACCAGCCAGAGCTTGCTGGGAAGAATGTTGATTAGCATAAGTCACCAGCAGCTTTTTTTCTACCTGTTTCACACATTACATTTAGAACTTTTTTCCTACATTTCACACATTACAGTTAGAACTTCTCAGTTTACTGATATTTTCTTGGGAAAGCGCCAGCCAATCTGTAGCAAAATATAAAACAATCATTTATTAACACATACTATTCAAGCCAGATGAATCAGCAGCCTGAGAGGATCAAGCATTTTATAATAATAACACCACACTCGAATATGGTCTGATGGAGGCATTCATTTGTTGATGGGCACCATGACATACAAGAGCACAGTCCCACACTCGGCAGCACTTCACCCTCTTGTTCCTTAGCATGCAGTGTGCTCAACAAGAAGAATGTAGTCAAATGAACAATTTACTATGATTAGTTGAGTTTCATTTGTTAATTATAGATTCAACAAGAACTGAATGCTGAAGCTTTTCAAGTATCAGATACCCATTGATCCATAGTCCCCTTCATCTTCAAGGAATACTAGAAGTCTAATATAATTTATTGTTACTGTTAGAACACTGATTGGCTAGAGGAATTATACTCCAATAAATGATGACACTGTCATTGAATCAGCCTGTAATTGCTTCCATTCATCGTAATGTATGGTCTGATGCAAACTGGAAAGAAAGCAGATGATCAACTTCAAGCTTCAGCTGTTTCGAATTCCACTGTGCGTCTAAGTTAATGGATGTTGAGTATTATGCAAATATATATGGAGTGTTTCACTCCGTGGATCTATATACTCATATATTGCATGTATGGAGACTTCACAAAGATCTGTCATCAATGACCACCCAGTATGCTTCATGGTAGCAAATGGGATTATTCTGCCAAGACCTGGTCAGAGCATAGAATCCTTAGTGAAAGGTTCTCCCCCTCCCAAACTGGTGGGCGGAGTTTAACACATGACCCCTTAAGGCTCTCCCCCACTCCCAAACTGGTGGGTGGAGCTAACACATGATTAGCACCTGCTGCAGGGACATCTCTAAGACAGTGAACCACCAATTAACACAGGCCAAAGTGCCCTTGGGGCCCATCCTTTCCTGTTCCACCCTGGGCCCAACCCCCTCCCTTTCCGTCCTTTAAGAAGGACCCCAAGCGACACACGTGTTGCTTTTTGGAGGTGGACCTCCATCAGCCCGGCTGGGTTCCGATTTCCTGTCCCCTCTTCCCCCTAATTCTGATCTTTACCCCGGTGATGGCTTCTGCCCATTACTGGGGAATAAACTTTCTTTAAAACTCCTTGTCCTGTTTCCTGTTTACTTTCAAACCTAACACTTAGCACCAGTAGTTTCTCTATTATTCTGTCCCCCACCTCTCAGGAAAAATGGAACATTCATTTTCCTTTAGAGTAGCCCTACCTTGGGCACAATGACACACAGAAAAACTGTGCCCAGATGTTTGTGACTCATCTTCCTTGTTACTTTCTTAAGGAATCCTAACCTGACACTGCCTTTCCTTTAGTCTCCACTTACCCAGAACTCCATAGCACTTCTTCACTCTCACTTACTCTGATTGATCTGATTACTGTAAGAGAAGGTGAGTCCCTTGAGACAGCCATTGCATGTTTCCTGTGAATTAGCACGAAGTCAGTAGCTTCAAACATCACAAAATTATTCTTTCATTTCTGAAGGTTGAAAAGGATCTCAGCTAAAATTATGGGGTCAGCAGGGACGCATTCCTTCTGAAGGCTCTGGAGGATAATAGGTTGTTTTGTATTTTCCAGCTTTTAAGGGTCACCTTCCTTCCTTGGCTTATGGGTTCTTCCTCCACCTCCAAGGCCAGGATCATAGCATCTTCAAATCTCTATGCCTTGGTCATCACATCTCCTCTGACTTTGACTCTCCTTTCTCCCCCTAATAAAAGACCCTTGTGATTACATTTAGGGCTCACTTGTACAATCCAAGGTCATCTCTAGGGCTCAAGACCCTTAATTAATCAGATCTGCAAAGTCTCTCTTGCCTTATAAATAACTAGAGGCCTGATACATGAAATTCATGCAAGGGGCTCAGCCCGCACAGCACCGGCTACCTTGGCCGGCCCTTGCAGCCCTGGCTATATCCAGAAGGTCATCTGGATGGTCATTGTGATGTTTGGTCTAATTAGCATATTAGCTCTTTATTATATAGGACTACAGACCCTGTGCATGGAATTCATGCATGGGGGGAGGGGGTGTCCCTCAGCCCAGCCTGTACCCTCTAGGACCAGGCTTAAATGGGCAGTGGGACATCCCTTTCACAATCCAGGACTGTTGGCTCCCAACTGCTCGCTTGCCTGCCTTCCTGATTGCCCCTAACTGCTTCTGCCTGCCAGCCTGATCACCCCCTAACCACTCCCCTGCCAGCCTGATTGATGCCTAACTGCACCCTGCCAGCCTGTTCGCCCCTAAGTACCCTCCTCTGCAGGCATGGTCACCCCCAACTGCCCTCCCTTGCAGGCCTTGTGCCTCCCAATTGCCCTTTCCTGCTGGCCATCTTATGATGGCCATCTTGTGTCCAAATGGAGGAAGCTATCTTAATCTTGTGTGTTGGAGTGATGGTCAATCTGCATATTACTCTTTTATTAGATAGGAGAGAGGCCTGGTGAATGGGTGGGGGCCAGCTAGTTTTCCCTGAAGTGTGTCCCGGATCAGGGTGGGGGTTCCTTTGGGGCACAGGGCATCCTGGGCGAGGGGCCTGTGGTGGTGTGTAGGCCAGCCACGCCCCTTGGTGATTCAAGCAGAGGCCCTGGTATCTGGAATTTATTTACCTTCTACAATTGCAACTTTGTGGCCTGAAGCAGAGCCAACCCTTCTGTTTGTTCCATGGCTGCTACCATTTCTGTTTGGATTTGTTTACCTTCTATAATTGAAACTTTGTAGCATTGAGTGGAGGCCTAGGCCTGTAAGAGCAGGCAGAAAGATTGGATTCTTCCATTGCCTGGGAAACCCAAGCTTTCCTCCAGCTCTCTGTGGCCATAGCCATCTTGGTTGAGGTTAATTTGCATACTCACTCTGATTGGCTGTTTGGTGTGGCTGGTGGATGTGGTTTTGGTGTAGTGGAGATATGGTCAATTTGTGTATTAATATTTTATTAGATAAGATATATTTATAGGTTTAGGGGCTTATGACATAAATATCACTAGGGGGAAGGCATTATTTTGCACAAAAGTTTAATCACTCTTGTCCTCCCAGTGCCTAAGGGCATTTCATAACATATACCGTAGTAGGGCTCCTTAGCAAAGGTAATTTATTTATGTATAAGAATGATTGATTAGCCAAAACCAGTTTGGCTCAGTGGATAGAGTGTCAGCCTGAGGACTGAAGGGTCCCGGGTTCGATTCCAGTCAAGAGCATGTACCTTGGTTGTGAGCACATCCCCAGCAGAGGGTGTGCAAGAGGTAGCTGATTAATGACTCTCTCATTGATGTTTCTAACTCTCTATCTCTCTTCCTCTCTGTAAAAAAATCAATAAAATATATATATTTTTATAAGAATGATTGATTAAAGCTTTCAAATGTCCCCTCTGAAAAGTATCTCACACTTGAAGAGTGTCTTAAAAGTAGGGTAGGACAAAGCTTGAAAGTCTGCATTCATCCACACCTGCTCTATCATTTAATACCACTTTGCCTCTTTAAGGATTGACTTTTCTCACTAGTATCTATAGAAATTGCTGTGACCCTCAAATAAGATAATGTATGTGAAAACATCTGTGCAGGTAAATTGTTTTACCCATGTTATTTAGCATTATCCTTGTTATCACTAAGAGAGGAGACACTAGATCCTTGGGGGAGAGAGATAAGAGGGAAAATGCCTGGCTTCTACAGAGATGTAAGGTATTATTACTCAGTAAAACTAAGTAAAAATAAACATTTGAAAGTGATCTGAGATATGTTTCTTATTCATATGCCAGTAGCTTAAGAGACTTACACAAGACATTTAAATAGCTTCAAATAGCTAGATGTTCAATTGCCCAAGATAAGTGGGGTCACACTTGCCCTCTTATGTTCTACTTGATCACAATAATCAAAGATGGATTCATCATGTTTACATATTACAGAGTATTAAATATGTGGTTACTAATTTATAAAAATCTATACATTAACCCATCAATTTTATTGATTAATAAGAGGATAAGAGTGTTCTGTGAAATTACAACAATAAAGATGACAATACATCTTCCAATAGGATAAAAATTTATCCTGAAAGATACTACACACCTGAAAAACACTTTATTGTAATTCAAACCATGAATGTGAAAACTGGAGAAAATTGAGCAAGAAAACAATCTTCATTCAAAGCATTTTTAGAAGGTATGACGATCAAAGCCATCATTTTTCATTATAAGAAAGATAAAGTACAAATAGGGGAAATGGGTCACCCAATGTCATCCTCCTGGCCTGTGACATGATTTTGGACTGGAGCCCTGGTTTAGTACTATTTTCTCTATACTACCCTTTGGCTTTCCTGGCTCCTATTCAGTGCTTTAAGCTCATTGTTTGCAACAGAAAGGGAAGATGAAAGAAGAAGGGAAAGGAGCATTCCTCTACTCCAGAAGTTTTTCAACAGGAGGTTGAACAGATAAAATGTGTTTGGAAGTTTTCCTTTAAACTGCTTATGAATCACAAAAAAACTAAATAGGATTTAGTGTACGTAAGCAACCCACACCATGTAAGAAAGCTCTAATATTCCAGCTGTCAGATTAGTTTAGGAAAAAATGTAACTTGGAAACTCTCCAAAGAAAGCCTATGGTTTGGCATAAAGTAGAAAGAGTCATTATATAATGGAGTTGCAGACTAAATTACCAACTTGAGTGACAGAATGCTTTCTTTGTAACTGGTTGTCTCAATGTTGTCTTATAGGCACAACCAGAGGCTATTAAACCAATGCTCTGGATAAACATTAGGATATAGTGGATGTTCATGGGGCCTATGTTTGCGCACACACACATCTACAACTTATAAGGCAGATTTATATTAGAGCATCTCAGAAGAGACCAAAATAATCTTCTGCAACTGTCCAGCCCTCTGATCAATATGAAAAATCCTCCTGCCGAAACCGGTTTGGCTCAGTGGATAGAGCGTTGGCCTGCAGACTGGAAGGTCCCAGGTTCGCTTCCAATCAAGGGCATGTACCTTGGTTGTGGGCACATCCCCAGTAGGGGGTGTGCAAGAGGCAGCTGATCGATGATTCTCTCTCATCGATGTTTCTAACTCTCTATCCCTCTCTCTTCCTCTCTGTAAAAAAATCAATAATAATATATTTTAAAAAAAGAAAAGAAAAATCCTCCTGACAAGTGGCAAGTTCACTTCAGGTGCTAATGCTCTCACAGGTTGGCCAAATGCTCCATTTGTATAAGGTAAGTCAAAGTGTTGAGTTGAATTCTTCCCCACTCTGCCCCAGACTGAAGAGCTTAATACTACATTGACTATTATTTGTAACTATTTTTTCACAGTGTATATGGAATCCTGACTTTGAAGGTTTTTAAAGGAACACCTATACTATCCGGTGGCACTCCAACTTCCAACTGACACTTGAATGCCCTTATAGCATCATTTCCAAGGAATCTGGGATGTTAGACCCAGCTATTTACAAATATACCAAGTTTTTTACAAGTATTTCTATAAATAGACAAACTGCATGTAAGTGCATGTGGGTTTCTCTCTAGGAGTGATAAAGCTCTCTGGATTAGAGTCTAGAAATCTGGATTTCCATCTCAGGCCTGTCACCAACTAGCTTGGTGACCACAAGTGAATTTGTTTAACTCTTTCAGGCCAAAGTTTCCTCACATGTAAAACACAGAGTTTATACTGGATAATTCCCAGGGTCCTTCTATGTTTGTATTCACCTTTTTGTAACTTTCCCTACTTTCTCTGATTTGTAAGATCATCCCTTTTACACCACTTCTGAGCCAGCCAAGCTCTGGCAAGCTCTGGAAAGGTCATTAATAACCTCACTGGCTCCATTATCAACTAAGTTAGTAGATGCTGTTGTATAGGAGCCATATTTACCCTAAATATCTCAGTAAGAGTGAAACCAATAATCAGTCATTGCTATGAAAACCAACACATGAGTGCAAGCTAGAATTGCACACTCAACAATGTTTATATTCAAAATCATTTGTTTAAGCTGTCCCAGCCTCTGTATTAGATAACCCCCAATTCTCTGTGTGCAATGATTAACATACTGTAATTCCAAGTTAAAATGTATTCATTTTGAGTTCTAGATTCCCAATCTGTTGCCTAGTACAAATATTATAGTATGTAATGTGTAAATATTAAAACTTAACTTTAACAAGTTGAGTCACAGTCATTGGAATTCAGCCAAGACTCTCATACTTTTCCATTATTTCCAAAGTAAGACTAATTTAAGAAATGCAAACCAGTTTCAATTCACTTCAAAATTTGGCTTAATGTCAAAGAAATTTTAATGAAATCCTGTTTAAGCATTAAACATGAAGGTCTTTATATGATTATTAAGTTAGCCTTCAAGTTAAATAGAAATTAGTCTTTGGTCTCTCTCTACTAGGTTCATAGGCCAGTGAACCCAAGTGATGTTTGCATTTCAGTGGAATCCCCATCTCATAGAGGCAGGCTTTTAAGTAGATACTCAGTCACAACATTATAATTTGTGTCTTATCTGACCCTTTATTACCATAGGAGCAAGGCTCTGAAAATCCAGAGATACTTAGAAGTATCCAGAGGCACTATGACTGGTGTAGAGGAAGATAGATAATGAAACTCATGCCTAGTGACTAAATATCCTTGATTCAGAGAAGATGAGTTCACTGACCAAGGGCTGGGAGGAGAGAGGAGGACCCCTGTTCACAGAGAAAGGAAAGCAATGGAATGGCAGTTGTGAAGAAGAAATCAAACTGATTCAGAGATTTGCTGAGCAGCAATGAGAGAGAACCTATAAAGGTTAGCAAGAATGAATCTATTCTGAAATCCAGAAACAGTTATTTTTTCTTGTCTTTCTACCCAGTAACCCAAGTAAGAAAAAAATGGCTGAGGGCATGCTGGCTAGGGACAGTAGAGTCACATGTCTGTAAGGTCAATTCCAGACTCAGGCATTAATAGGAACAGTTGAACCAGAGGGAAGTGCCCAACAGAAACTTTCTAAACTTTGCCCTGCACTGGCTGGGGTAGGAGGAGGAAGGGAGGGGCAAGCTGTCCCTCATCTGTCATTGCAGCTTGCACCAGTTTACTTTCAGTTTCCCATCTGCAAGAATGGGGGAACTCTTTGAGGACAACAAAGAATAGAAATATTTCTCCAAATGCCTTATAATTAGACTATAAAACCAAGTACAAATGTAATTTGTTGTATCTTCCCCAATCACGGCTCCACTCATTTACCCAGAAAATCAAAACCAAATCACTCCATAAGGTCTCCAGTACATTTTAAAGGCCAAGGAAAGACTAACACCCTTCTGGGAAATGGCCATCTATGCTGGTTTTGTAGGAAACCTCCCCATTATCACGGAGCCTCCCAGGACTGCACAAAGGTCCTGAAAAGAAGTAAGTCTAATAGATTACCCTGACCATTCCACCTCCCAAGGAGCATTCTGTGGAGCCCAGTGCTATCCTGGAAACTAGACTAAATGGGATGTAATCAACTTCAAGGGCGGCAGAGCAGGTTCACAACACTGGCCTGTGGACACTGATTGAAAGAGCTGGGAATATTTTTAGTTTAAAAAGACAAGACTAGTGACACAAAGAGGCTGTTTTTCCATTTCTGAAGTACAGTCTTGGGAAGAGGGAGCTGACTTCCCAGGGGACCTATAGAGGGGAGGATAGAGAGGGGAGGGCTTAGCTCCCCCAGAGGGGCTCAAGTGGTTGCATGATTGCCAGACTGAGAGTTGCTGATGCAAACAACAGAATGAGAGCTTGATAATCTTAGGAAGGCTCCACACCTCTGAAAATCTAATTTCCAGATTTTCTGAGGACTGCATGAGCCACATTCACTGTCAGTATACAATGGATTCACATTCTATAAAATACGTGCTTTCCCACAATTCTGGGAGGGTCTGATTGATTAGCCCAGCACTTCCTTTGCAAAGAACTTAGTAAGAAATCATCATTCTTGTAGCTGAGCTGATTCCTTAGCATTTGCTATGCTTCACCCATCAAACTATATATCAACGTGTCTTTTGTCTTAAGAATATACATAATGGGATTTTAATTAAATTACACATTTACATATTACCAACTGGAAATTAATTTAATAAACAATTTGTTTCAATTGACTAATAGTAACAGATTAATGGTGCACTTAATCAAATATTTGACTTTTAAAGTTTTGATTCATTAAATTAAACTAACAATTTGCCACTTGAAAGCTTATGAGGCGTTGTCTCAAAATTTTGCATGTTTGTTGCTTTTCTAATCACAATACTAGAAGCACATAATATTTTGTAAGTACTCTCAGAGTTCAACTGGTTCTGTCCCCTTCATTTATAGATGACAAAAAAAAAACAGAACTATAAAGGCTATACCTCTTATACCTCCAACCACCCCACCCCGTAATTACACACAAACACACACACACACACACACACACACACACACACACACACTAACTCTTTTCACAGGAGGGTACTTAATATTCATTATGAGTTTCCTATTGCCCTTGGATAATTGTTTTAAAACAGGAAATATTTTGGGAAATGCATATTTTATTTCAATATATCTAATAAGACTATGGTAATAAAAATTGCATTTATGTATAGAGCAAATGAACCTTCCTATGGGCAATGCTAACTAACACATCAAAAAGAAACTTGAGTAAAACTGGTGTCTCACCATACCAAGAAATGCCCTAATAGAGACCATCACAGTTCACTCACCAAAGCAGAATTTAATTTTCCACTACAGTGTAGCAGTTATGTCAACCCAGAGAAGGTGCCAATGACTTGAAGAAACTGAAACTATATATTTACAAAAATTAACATATCATTATGTATCAGCATTGTGACCATACTCCTAAAGGCATATCTTATAGCTACCTTCTTTTGTTCTAAAGTTTCTAAATGGATGTGAGCACTTTGGCTCTAAGGAAGGGCATGCATTCACAGCTCTGTGAATCTTTTTATAATGGCAAGCCAAGATAAGCAACAGAGGAGGCAACACACTCTGCAAATATATTTTCCAAATGGCCAAAGCAGTTTCTTTTCTCTTCCTAATTATCATTCTCTTAGACTCACCCATAGTATGTCACATCATTGCTCAGTTCTGCTTTTACAGGGTATATTACATTATTAATTTTTCAAAATGTAGCTCTTTCTCTATATACATATATAGTAGAAAACCTGTCATTTTAAGCATTTTTTAAAATATATATTTTATTGATTTTTTTTACAGAGAGGAAGAGAGAGGGATAGAGAGCCAGAAACATCGATGAGAGAGAATCATTGATCAGCTGCCTCCTGCACACCCCCTTACCGGGGAAGTGCCCACAACCAAGGTACATGCACTTGACCAGAATCAAACCCAGGACCTTTCAAGTCGCAGGCCGACGCTCTATCCACTGAGCCAAACCAGTTTCGGCCATTTTAAGCATTTTCAAGTATTCAATTCAGTGTGTTTAAGTACACTCAGAATGTTGTGCAGCCATCACCACTATCAATTTCCAAAACACTTTTCTCCAACTTTCCTGAAATCCTTCTGCCTGGCTTCTGGAAAATGGTGCTCAGCATCTTTTCATCCTGCTTTGACCTTTCTTTTACCCTCCCCTTTCCTGATACCTTCTGCTCTCCCTACCCTCTAAACAATGAATTCCCCAATTCTCTGTTTGTACATGCTCTCTGTCTCCGGCACCATACACTTTCACTTCTTCACCTTAGCGGCTCCAGTGGTTCCCAATATTTCTAGTGTTGCAACCCTTTAATACAGTTCCTCATGTTGTGGTGACCTCCCAACCATAAAATTATTTCTGTTGCTACTTTATAACTGTAATTTTGTTATGAATCGTAATGTAAATATCTGTGTTTTCTGATGGTCTTAGGCTCTACAGCAGCAGTTCTCAACCTGTGGGTTGCTCTTTCAGGTTGAGAACCGCTAGCAGGATTGCCTAAGACCATTGGAAAACACAGACATTTACATTATGATTCATAACAATAGCAAAATTACAGTTATGAAGTAGCAACAAAAATAATTTTATGGTTGGGGGTCACCACAACATGAGGAACTGTATTAAAGGGCCATGGCATTAGAAAGGTTGAAAACCACTGCAAGGCATAGCCAATCTTAGAACTTAAAAGGTTACTCTACATAAAAGATCTGCAAATCTTCAGGCCACAATACCCTCCTGATTTCATGTCCACAAATATCACCCAGTTCAGTAGTCAGCATACTGCAGCTCCCAGCCACATGTGGCTAGGGAGCCACAGTTTGCCGCTCTGTTGACTAATGCGTTTGCTGACCACTGTGTGAGGCATTATTACCCTTACCCAGACGTTTTGACTTCAGGTTAAATACATTAGCACATTACTAAAATGTTTTTAAGTGTTTTTCCAGTTGAAGGTCATTTCTGTCTAGCCTTTTCAAAATCCATTATTATCTACCTTTCCCCATGCTTGCTATTCTTCCCGTGTTGGTCATTTCTTTCATCAGTTTCAAGAAACTCCCAGTCTGGCCTCATCTCTGACTCCTGCCCCTCACTTGCTCTTGCCTGGGCCACTCCCTCCATCTATTACATAGAAATTCCCAGACCATTTTGCATTCAGAATCCAATCCTTCCCAGCAGTTCCTATTGTTATTGCCCTAACTCAAGTTTGTGTTACCTCTCTCTTACAAGTATTTGCACATTCTCCTATCTGATTTTATAGTGTTCATTCTTTTTAGACCAATGGTTTTGACATGACCCCAGTCTTTCTTCCTAAACTTGACCCTCACCTCTGTTCTCTATATCCTGTGCCCAGGAAAGTTAATTCCCATATAATCCTTCTCTACCATTATACTTTCCCAATTTCTCCATTGCTCTGTCTCTGTACTCATGTACTCCCACCAGAAAACAAACAACCTTCTACATGTCTTAATATAAAGGATACCTCTTTCAATAAGTCTTCTCTGATGTACATACTTGGAATTTTCTTCCTATAACATGTTGAACAGTGACCTCCAAAAGATATGTCCTATGAATCTGACCTTATTTGGAAATAAGGTCTTCGTAGTGTGCATGTAGTAATCAGTTAAATATCTCCAGACAAAAACATCCTCGATTTAAGGTGGACCCTAAATCCAATGACTATTGCCCTTATTAAGAAAGGGCAGATGCCGAAACCGGTGTGGCTCAGTGGTAGAGTGTCGGTCTGCGGGCTGAAAGGTCCTGGGTTCGATTCCGGTCAAGGGCATGTACCTTGGTTGCGGGCACATCCCCGGTGTGGGGTGTGCAGGAGGCGGCTCGTCGATGTTTCTCTCTCATCAATGTTTCTAGCTCTCTATCTCTCTCCCTTCCTCTCTTTAAAATATCAATAAAATATATATATATATTTTTAAATATTTTATTGATATTTTACAGAGAGAAAGGGAGAGAGATAGAGAGATAGAAACGTCGATGAGAGAGAAACATCGACCAGCCGCCTCCTGCACACCCCTGATTGGGGATGTGCCCGCAACCAGTGTACATGCCCTTGACCGGAATCGAACCCGGGACCCTTCAGCCCGCAGACCGACGCTCTACCACTGAGCCAAACCGGTTTTGGCAATAAAATATATTTTAAAAAAAAAAGAAAGGGCAGAGGGAGATTGGAGACATGGACGAGAAGACCATCTATTATTAGATGTTAGAGTGATGTGGCCATAAACCAAAAAAATATATATCTGAGGCAAGCAGAAGCAGAGCCATCAGAAAATGTGTAACCTGCCAATATCTTGATTGTTAATTTTAGCTTCCAGAACTATGAAAGAATAAAATTATATGCTGTTTAGGACACCAGGTTAATGATAATGTGTTATGGTGGTCCTGAGAAAATAATAAAGCCCTCAATTCAAGAAATCCTACAGCCTAAATTCCTTTTACTTTATGTCAATTATGGATTTTTATCATCTGCTCTTCCACATAGACCACAGGACCTGGCACATAGTAGATATTTACTTAATATTGTTGAAGAAAAGTTAGAGGGTGGGGGGAAGACAACAAGAGACCTGAATTAATAGCAGTAGAGGGGAGAGACCTGGTTATAGGCTGAAAAGCAGAAAGCCTGTTTAAATTAACATTCTTTATCCATACTCCTAGCACAAATAACACACAGAGAGCAAAGGGTACAGAGAGGACATTCTAAGGTGATACAAGCAGAAGTTAATGTCTCTGTAACCCCATATGTCTGTGATGAGGATCTTAATAAAGGATAGAAAATAGAGTTGCCAAACTTGTAGGTTTGTTTTAGTACTACCAATTTTTCCAAAATAGCATTTTCTTAGAAAGTGAAAGGGAAACTCACATTTTTAAATCCATTTTCTTTTTTTCTTGGGCTAACTTTATGAAATAAAATGATCAGAGCTCAGTGATGTAGTCCATGTACCTATGTGTTGTTTATTTTTCTCAAATTATAACAGCAATGATTACCTCTGAAAGGGTTTTCCCCAGGTATTAAATGACTGATGGGGGTTAATTGTCCTTTGGTTTTACTGTGGGTCATCAAGTACCCCCAAGTCTGTCATTAATCCCTATGATATGCCCTGCTAAAACAGGTTGTCAGTGATAACAGTTGTTCATGCTCACATTTAACAAATGCATTTTACCTTCTCCTTCTAAGTCAGAAAGGCTAAATGATTCTCTAACTTTAGGAACAAAGACATTTTTCCAATATGGAAAGATAGTGTGATTTTTATAGCACATTTATGAGACTTTAGAAATGAAAGAATCTGAAGTCTTTGATGTCAAGTCCAGAGGAGCGATGGACAGGCAGTGCCAAATCAGTGAATGTAGTGTATTCAGATTAGTGCAAGGCAACATATGATGGATAATTTGGCTGATCCTAGTCCATGTTCTCTCAGTTGCCAAAAAGGTGACCACACTCCTGTTCTTTGAAATTTCCTTTTGCTTCTTTGACCTTTTTGGAGGGCTAAGGGAGGTCAAATGTTACCACTACTAAATGTATCTGTGACTGACAAGATAATTCCACAAGACACATTGCTCTCAAAACAGACCATGGAGCACAAACAGAGACAGGAACTTCAGTCTTGTAGCTCAGTGCCTAGGTGTTTGTATTCAATAGCTAATGACTAGACCTGGTTGCTCAGCTCAAGTTAGATCTCCCTTCTTTGGAGTATCTCATCCCTGTGGACAAACAGAGCCTGCATAGGAAGCAGATTACTAAGATAAAGACAGTGAAGAGTGGCAGGACCCTCCTAGTTGTAAGGAAATTGCTCAGAAGCCTTCAGAGATGGCTATGCCACAAGAGACACTTCATCTGACTAGCATGCAAAGGGAGAGAACAATGGAAAATAATAGAGATCATAGTCAGAGATTTAAAGTATTGAGAATGGTTTTCTTATGCTCACTTAAATTTTGCTATTGGCAGAGTAAAAAGTAAAATTAAGACATCCTTGGAGAGATTTTATAGCTTCATTCTTAGGTGCATCAATGTTTCTGATTACAATTTTAAGATGCAGCTGATTTTCAAATGCAAAAAAATATTGTCATAGAAGGGGAAATTAGATATGTGAAAAAAATTAGTTACCATCTGGATTTTGGGTTCCCTATAGTCTGCTTGGTTATATATATATATATATATATATATATATATATAGTAACTGTAAATGTTACTTTGGCATTAAACATTATTGATATGTAAGGAAAAAGACATATACAGAAAATGTATACTAAGTATATTTATTTTGAACATTCTAGTCCTAGTTTCTTCCAGGTCATTTTTGTTCCGTAAAATGTATACACACATATAAAGGGGGAAATGTTAAAAATCAGTTGAAATGAAACCTTTTATGATCAGCAAATTAAACACAATTTGTCCAGGCAATGTAAAGGTTATATTGATACAAGTTTAGAAAGTAAAATAATGATGGTAATATGGTATTAAAAGATGGAAGCAACAACAATGCTGATGCATCTAGAGAAAGCCTTTTCTTTTCTTCCTTTTTGTTTCTAATTTCTTTATTGATTAAGGTGTTACATATGTATCCTTATTCCCCCATTACCCCCTTATCCCCTCCACTCATGTCCTCACCCCCCTGTTGTATGTGTCCATTGGTTGGGCTTATATGCATGCATACAAGTCCTTTGTTGATTTCTCCCCCTTACTTCCACCCTCCCTTACCTTCCCTCTGAGGTTTGATGGTCTGATTGCAGTTTCTCTGTCTCTTGATCTGTTTTTGTTCATCAGTTTATGTTGTTCATTATATTCCATAAATGAGTGAGATCATGTGATATTTACCTTTCTCTGACTGGCCTATTTCACTTAGCATAATGGTCTCCAGTTCCATCTATTTTGTTGCAAATGGTAAGAACTCCTTTTTTACCACAGCATAGTATTCCATTGTGTAGATAAACCACAGATTTTAATCCATTCTGTTGCTGATGGGCACTTATGCTGTTTTCCAAATCTTAGCTATGGTGCATATATCCTTTCTAATTGGTGTTTCCAGTTTCTTGGGATATATTCCTAGAAGTGGGATCACTGGGTCAAATGGGGGTTCCATTTTTAGTTTTTTTTTAGGAAACTCCAGACTGTTCTCCACAGTGGCTGCACCAGTGTGCATTCCCACCAGCAGTGCAGAAGGTTCCTTTTTCTCCACATCCTTGCCAACACTTGTTATTTGTTGATTTGTTGATGATAGTCATTCTGACAGGTGTGAAATGGTACATCATTGTCATTTTTATTTGCATCTTTCAAATAATTAGTGACTTTGAGCATGTTTTCATGTCTCTTGGCATTCCTTCAGTCTTCTTTCTAAAAGTATCTATATAGGTCCATTGCCCTTTTTTTTATTGGGTTATTGTCTTTTTGTTAAGTTCTATGAGTTCCCTGTAAATGTTGGCGATTAAACCCTTATCAGTGATAACATTGGTAAATATGTTCTCCCATGCAGTGGGCTTTCTTGTTGTCTTATTGATGGTTTCTTTTGCTGTGCAAAAGCTCTTTATTTTTATGTAGTCCCATTTGTTTATTTTCTCTTTAGTTTCCATTGCCTTAGGAGCAGTATTAGTGAAGAAATGGCTTCAGCCTATGATTGAGTTTTGCTGTCTATGGATGCCTCTAATATTTTTATGGTTTCCATCTTATTTTTAAGTCCTTTATTTTGAGTTTATTTTTGTGCATGGTGTAAGTTGGTAGTATAGTTTCACTTTTTTGCATATTTCTATCCAATTTTCCCAAAATCATTTATTGAAGAGACTCTCTTGACTCCATTGTATGTTCATGCCTACTTTGTCGAATTGGGCATAGTGCTTTGGGTCAATTTCTGGGTTCTCTATTCTATTCCATTGATCTTCACTTAGTGGCCAGATTATTATGATCTCTGAACACATAATAATCTGGCTACTCAATGTATATATATTAGAGGCCTGGTGTGTGAATTTGTTTATGTGTGGGTTCCAGCCAGCTTGGCCAGGAGGAGGGACATGGGAGGTTGGCCGGCCTGCCTGCTGATCAAAGTCATGGACAAGGGGAAAATGTGCATATTCGCTTGTTATTATATAGGATATACACTGAGTGGCCCGATTATTTTGCATTCCGAGATTATGATAATCTGGCCACTCAGCATATTTGTTTGTTCTTGTGCCAGTACCAGGATGTTTGATATCAGTGGCTTTGTAATAGAGCTTGGTATCTGGTATTGAGATCCCACCTACATTGTTCTTCTTTCTCAAGATTGCTGCAACTATTTGGGGAAGTACAAGAAGAAGAAATTGGGATCAGAAAAGAAGAAGAAATAAAAGGCATCCAAATTGGAAAAGAAGTAAATTGTTCTTATTTGCAGATGATATAATACTGTACATAGAAAACCCTAAAGACTCCATCAAAAATTATTAGACTTAATAATGAATTCAGTGATGTAACAGGATACAAAATTAAGGCCAAGAAATTGATGGCATTTCTATACATCAATAGTGAACTTACAGAAAGAGAGACTAAAAAGTCAATCCCATTTACCATCGCACAAAAAGAATTAAGATACCTTGGAATAAACTTAATTAAGGAGGTGAAAGGCCTATGCTCGAAAAACTATAGGACACTGAAAAAAGAGATACAGGAAGACATAAACAGATGGAAGAACATACCAGGTTCATGAATTGGTAGAATCAATATCATCAAAATGTCCATACTACCCAAAGCAATCTATTTATTCAATGGACTCCCCATTAAAATACCAACTTCATATTTCACAGACCTAGAATGAATTTTCCAAAAATTTATCTGGAATAAAAAAGAAAGCCTTTTCCTTTTTTTAGAAAAAATATATTTTTCATTTCAGAGAGGAAGGGAGAAGGAGAGATAAATAAAAATGTCAATGAAAAGAGACAATCATTGATCGGCTTCCTCCTGCAGGTTCAAAGTCCCACACCCCACACCAGCAATCTATCCCACAACCCAGGCATGTGCCCTGACCGAGAATCGAGCCATGATCTCTCAGTTCATAGGTCAATGCTTAACCACTGAGTGATGCTAGCTGGGCAGAAGCCCTTTTCTTCTAAAGTCATAATGGAATCAAATGCATTTAGAGCTCAGTAATTATAATTTTCTTTGTACATGATTTTTGAAAAATGGTGGTGGTAAAGGACAGAAGTCAAAAATAAAGAGTGGCTGTTGACATGTTTAGAAGCGGTGATGTGGGGATGGCTTTCAGACTTCAAAACCTCTGCTGATTAAAGCAAGCTTAACTTTTAGAAGACTGCAAAATTGCCTACTAAATCAAAAATTTTAAAGACTTGGCCCTTTACAAAAGAGCCTATGCTGTGATATTTATTATTAGCTTGCAATATCTAGAGCTACTGGTTTAGAAATAATTTAAGGGTGAAATTAAATGCGTGGCACTTGTTATACTGCACTTAGAAAATCTTTAACTGGATCTAAAACTGTTAGCTTATTGCAGAACTTCTACTGGCCCTTTAGGCTTTAAAGAGCACAAAGAGTGTTGGCTTCATTAAGAAACCTTGCATGGATACAAGGTTTCCAAAGGCACTGATTCAGGAAATGCTTATACCTCAGACTGTGTATCTGAAGTATCCCAATTGGCCTTTCTAGCTTAAGGCACTTTGAAAAGCTCCAGCTTCCTTCCTGTTAATCACTATCATCTACCCAGGCTTTCCCTACAAAGAAGTTATCTGTATTTTTATTAGTTTGCTGACTTATCTAATTGTGAATATCCTTGTTACTCAAATTATTTGAGGAGGTTTAAACATGTTTCCATTTTATGTAGACTGAAAATAAAAAAGGACATCACTATTCAAATGTGTGAGCAGCATATTATATATTGTATATTCTACCTACTAAAAGAGATAATACACTTATGTAAAACATTAAGGCTAAAAGAAACCTCCAAATACTTAACATTCTTGCTTCAGTCCATTTCTGCAAACATTAATAAGCACTTCCCATTGCCAGGCACTAAGATAGGAACAATGGAATGGAGGGGATATAAATACATCCTTTCACTTTTTCAAGGCACACTCATTCATACAGTTCTTAAGAAAAATAATTTATTGCAAGCTCTAAGCCTTTCAAATATCTACAAAACCAAGTCCTTTTGATTCAATATTAAAGGCCACTCGTGGTCTTCTGCACAGAAATCAACTAAAACATTTTTTATTAAATTTATTGGGTCGACACTAGTTAAAATGATATAGGTTTCAGGTGTACAATTTCACAACATATTATCTGTACACTATAGTGTGTGTTTACCATAAAAAGTCAGCTCAAATAGCTGGCATTTGGATATGATATAATTTAATTATAGCCTCTTCATTCTACATGTGAGAAAACTAAGGGCCAGAGATGGGCAGTGATTTGCCAAGAAAGATGCAGTATGAATCTCCTGAGACCTGTTCTTTTTTATGTATTTTATTGATTTCTTACAGAGAGAAAGGGAGAGGGAGAGAGAGTTAGGAACATCAATGAGAGAGAAACATCAATCAGCTTCCTACTGCACAACCCCTACTGGGGATGTGCCCGCAACCAAGGTACATGCCCATGACTGGAACCTAACCTGGGACCCTTGAGTCCACAGGCTGAAGCTCTATCCACTGAGTCAAACCGTTTAGGGCCAGAGGCCTGTTCTTTATCTTACATGGTGCTATCTCAATATGCCTTTATGTCTAATTTAAAAGCTTTTTAAAAAATCTCTATAAGTACATTATGGGTGTATAGAAATGCCATAGATTTTTGGCATTAATTTTGTATCCTGCTACATTGCTAAATTCATTTATTAAATCTAATAATTTTTATAGTCTTTAGGGTTTTCTATGTATAGTAACATGTCATCTGCAAATTAGGACAGTTTTACTTCTACTTCTCCAATTTGAATGCCTTTTATTTCTTCTTGTTGTCTAATTGCAATGGCTAGTACTTGCAGTACTTTGTTGAACAGGAGTGGTGAGAGTGGGCATCCCTGTCTTGTTCCTATTCTTAGGGGAAATGGTTTTAGATTTTGTTAAATGCTATTTCTGTGACAATTGATATAACTATGTGATTTTTATCTCTCAATTTGTTTAATTTATGTATTATGTTTATAGATTTGTGGATATTGTGCCATCCTTGCATCTCTGGGATAAATCCTACTTGGTTATGGTGTATGATCTTTCTGATGTACTGCTGGATCCGATTTCCTAGAATTTTGTTGAGAATTTTGGCATCTATGTTTATGAGGGATATTGGCCTGTAATTCTCTTTCATTGTGTTGTCTTTATCTGGCTTTGGCATTAGGGTGATGCTGGCTTTATAGAATGAGCTTGGAAGTGTTCCTTCCTTTTGAATTTTTTGGAATAGTCTAAGGAGAATATGTTTTAGTTCTTCCTTAAATGTTTAGTAAAACTCCCCAGTGCAGTCATCTGGACCTGGGCTTTTGTTTGCTGGAAGCTTTTTGATGATTGCTTCAATTTCTTCCATAATTATCAGCCTATTGAGATTTTTAGAATCTTTATGATTGAGTTTTGGAAGGTTCTATTTTTCTAGGAATATGTCCATTTCCTTCAGGTTGTCTAGTTTGTTATAATAGAGTCATTCATAGTATTTTTAAACAATTTTTGTATTTCTGTGGGGTCTGTTGTTATTTCCCCTCTATCGTTTCTGATTTTGTTTATTTGAGTCCTCTCTCTTTGCCTCTTGGTGAGCCTGGCTAGAGGTTCATCAATCTTATTTATCCTTTCAAAGAACCAACTCTTGGTTTCACTTCTCTTTTGTATTTTTTCTTCTTTTTTGTCTCTGTGCCATTTATTTCTGCTGTGATCTTTATTATCTCCTTCCTTCTGCTCACTCTTGGCTTTTCTTGTTGCTCTCTTTCTAATTCTTTGAGTTGTAAAGTTAGATAATTTATTACCATTGTTTCTTCTTTTTTGAGGTAGGCCTGTAGAGCTATAAACTCCCCTCTCAGGACTGCTTTCATTGTGTCCCATAGATTTGGGATTGTTGTGTTTTTATTATTATTAGTTTCCAGAATTTTTAAAATTTCTTTAAGTCTCTGGGAAATTCTTACTACAACCAATGGTTACACATTGCATCTTATTTATTGCTACTTCATCCATCCCCTTGCCAGGATGGTAACTCAAAATGCCCTTGAGAAGCTTACAGTATAGTCTGAAGGAAAAGTTAGTGATAATTGAGCTGAAGGACCATACTGACTAGGTTTGCCAAAGAGTGTGCTGAGTGCAAGGAATAAGATCATGAAAATCAGGTACAGAGATGAGGAGATCAAAAATAGGAAAACAATTCTGTCACAGTTCTGGCATGGACTGCCATGGGACTAGTGCATCACCACAGGTGATTGGTAATGAACTTTCTTTTCCACTGAAGGTTTCGGGCACTTAAGGCAGAGAATGTTAACTTACAAGATTTCAAGACTCTAAACCCTAGAGGGTAAAGACTGAGCCCATCTGCTCAGTGCTCCTAGCACCTTCAGAAAGAAGCGTCTTGTGATGGTAAATTTTATGCATCAAACTGGCTAGGCTATTGTGTCCAGTTGTTTCACCAAACACTAATCTAGATATTGCCATGAAGTTATTTTGTATATGCGATCAACATTTATAATTAGTTTACTTTAACAAAAGTAAATTGCAATCTATAATGTGGGTGGACCTCACTCAATCATTTGAAAACCTTAAGATCATATCAAAGACTGAGATTTCTCCGAGAAGAAGAAATCCTGCTTCTAGACTTTAACACAGAAATTCTAAGTATTAAGCCTTAGGACTCAAGACTGTAATATCAAGTCTCATCTGAATTTTTGGCCTCCCATATAAATCTCAGACTTACTAACATCCACAATTGTGTATTTGAATTCCTTAAAATACCTCTCTGTGTCTCTGTCTCTGTCTCTGTCTCTGAACTAATAAAGTACTCAACCTCTGTGCACTGAATGAACAGAAAGCACTGGCAGAACTCTCAGAAGTGACCAGCCACATCAACTGGTACCAACACCTATTCTTTATATATAGCTACAAACCTCCAACTAGCCACTTATTTTTCAGAGTTGAGAATATATAATTTTTATTCACTAAAAAGCTAGATTGTAAGTAAACAACTGACAATGTTAAGTGGAAATTAAAGGTAGAGTCCTGATGCTATCAATGTTTAAACATAAAAGAACATAATACAAATAATGCTCAAGTAAATAAGACTTAAGTAAATAAGATAAACTGCTATATCTATATTTACTTGTTTATTTTCTATTTCTCATACAAAAAAAATGTAACCTTCTGGTAGGTGGGCATTCCATTTCATTGACTAATATATTCCCAGCCCATATTAGGTTCTTCATAAATAAAATTAATACAGATTATTGAAAAATCGCAATACTCATAGGTAATGGGGGGCTCTGTAGAGTGCTTGAACACATCTGTTGTTATTAGTTAAGTTGTATTCTTACCACCGAGAGTAGTGTTTGTTCCCAATTTATTTATGGCAGTTGTAGTCACGATATGTATACATGATATATGATATAATATAATATAACATAAAATAAATATTATATAAACTGATTACATGTGAGTAGAAAGCAGTTACTTAGTAAAAACTAAGATGGATGTTTGGACAGAACTTATTAAAATGCATGACTAACATCTTCTGCCTAATTATGAAATAGAAAACTATCAATGATTTTAAATAAAAAGGAAAAGATCCAGAAGGCTTCAAGTCCGATATGGTTTCCTAAGTACCTTTAAGCTCTTGTGTCACTTCAAATAAATAAAGTGGAAGTGTATTACCCAAGAAAATCAACATAGAACTCTGGTCAGCCATCCAATAGTTCAAAAAACACTATAAAATGACTAAATGTGTATACACACACACACATATATATATATATATATATATATATATATATATCCACGTTAAAATAAAATGTAAGTCATGTGTTTTTACAAATAAGTTCTTTGGTTAATCTCTTCCCACCCACTTTCCTTCCCTCTGAGATTCAGAGGTCTAGTCCATGTTTCCATGCCTTTGGTTCTATTTTATTCATCAGTTTATTTTGTTTAATAGATCCCTTGTTTATTTTTATTTTTAGATTATATATATATATATATATATATATATATATATATCCATATTATTGTTTATTCCTCCTCCTCCTCCTCCTCATTCTCTTCCTCCTCTTCCTACTTCATTTTAATCTTCATCTTAATCTTCATCTTTTTCTTCTTCTTCTTCTTCCTCTAGAATACCCTTCAACCTTTCATGTAATACTGGTTTGGTGGTGATAAACTCCTTTAGTTTTTTCTTGCCTATGAAGCTCTTTATCTGACCTTTAATTCTAAATGATAGATTTGCTAGGTAGAGTAATCATTATTGTAGGTCCTTGCTATTCATCACTGAACATTTCTCGCCACTCCCTTCTGGTCTGCAAAGTTTTAACTGACTTTTTAATTAATCAACTAACTTCTGGTCTTAATCTCATCCAAAAAGAGGACCTCTGCTATAATATCTTATATAATAAAAGCCTAATATGCAAATTGGCCTAACAGCAGAATGACCTGAGTAATCATTGGTGGCTATGATGCATATTGACCACCAGGCGGAAGACACTCAATGCAGCCTGCAAGCCCCATACCAGCCAAGGCAGGTGTCAGTGGGGGCCCTCTAATCGCCCTGCCAGTTGCCCCACAGATTGGCCTTGATCTCTGGCCAGGCCAAGGGAGCCTATATGTGCACGAATTTCAAGCAATGGGCCTCTAGTAAGTACCATAATTCAGAAAGCTGTATGCCTTTAGCTCCTACATCACTACTGTTGAAGTAGCCTGACCAGGATTGCTTCCTGAGATCACCTCTTCTGAACTTATACATTCAATTACTTCATAAGCTTTTATTGCCTTGAAAGGCTCTCCCTTGAGTGTACTTTCTATCATTATTTTGCTCTTTGAGAGTGCTGTTAGATGTGTGAATGCCCACTGATATTGCCAACAGAAGGCAGATCAGGAAAGAGAAGAGCTGAAAACTCCCATCCACCCTGTATGGTATGAAGTGTCAGCTCAGATAAAATGTTTACCTGAAATGAGTACTTATTACATTTGGCTAACATTTGGAAGATAATATGGCACTGCTTTTCCTTTGGGGACAATAGAGTTCTGATACCTCCTAAAGCAAAAGAAAAAGAACCTCAATAGGGATGGAGTAGCTAAGGCACATTAGAGATGTGTTTAAACTAACTTGTTCAAAATTAAAATGAGTCATCAGAAACTTGGCAAGACTAAAATCCAGCTCTCCCAATCATTTTTCTCAGAGAAAAGCTACTATAAGTTACAACCAAAAACTAATGATAAAAGTAAGATATGCCTATTTTTAAAAATTGAGAACAGGGCATGGTGAGTTATTTAGAAATTAATCTGATGAGACAAAAAGAAGCCATTTATAATTTTGGTGTCTCCTAAATTAATGGATTAATATAGATTTTTCAAGTATCCTGAACACATACTTTTGGAGAACTCTAAGGTATTGTCTCTGAACAAAAATTGTATAATCGAGAAGAATTCTTGGAAAAATGAAAACACTCTTTATTGCAAGCCTGACTCTATACCACCTAGTTCATTATCTACCCATTTGCCAGCCACAAACATCTAAGTATGGAATCCTTAAGAAAATAAGGGTTATTTTATACAACCAGTTGTCTAAGGGACAACACCCCCCCTCCCACAAACAACAACACTAATGCCTTTGACTCTTATCTTGGTGACAGCTCTGCCCAAAGTAAATTCCAGGGTTTGACAATGATAGTTACATCTGCATGATCATGCTAGTGACATGCTGAAGACTTAGTCCTTCCAAGCTAAGCACAAAATGGTCTGCATTGAGGTTACTGTCACTCTCAAATGATGAAATTCCAATCATACTGAGAAAAATGTTTTGTTAGGACAATAATCCCAATTAAGAATTTTTTTTAAAAAATGCTAAAGCAAACAAAAATGTGCTGCTAAATAATACAGAACTCAGAAAACCACATGTCAAATTGTGAAATAGCAATCACTAAGCCCCTTGGCAAAATCACCCATAGAGGCAAAATATAAAAAAGCGATGTTACATATTTAGGTATGTAGCTTCTCTTTGAATTCTCTATGTAGCTTGTGAATTGGAAGCTCAGATAGACAGAATATGATAAATATTCCCCACATGGTTGTTTAGAGAATGCATATTTGGGATATGCTTTTGTAATCAGCACATAGATGTCTTAAATTAATTCAGCACTTCTTCTTCTACCAAGCTCTCATCTTCTGAACATTCTCTCACCTTATAGAATATTAGTAGATCAAATAAAAAATTAAACTCATTTTTCTCAATCTATTTGTTATTAATTCTGGTAAAAATATGTAAATCAAAGACATTGTAGCCAATTAGCAAAATAACTTGAAATCGAGCAATTTGGTTATTTGTTAATATAATAACTTCAGGGACCTCAGCCTAATACTTGGTCAAAAGTCCTTATTTCAGTTCTGCTTCAAGAGTAAGACTGCACTCCCACACATAGCACACATTGTTCCCAGCTCTGCTTTGCTGACAATAGCACCTGAGCCATTTACAAGGAAGTCTGCAGCCCTAGGATAAGAGAGGTCAGAGAAACTCTTGCAGAGCTATTTGTTGAATCCTCCAAAACTCCCAATTTGAGGGGTTTTGAAGAAGAATATCAGGTCATGGTGAAGGAAAATATAATATCAAAAGCTAAGGAAGAAAACAATGTTCATCTCACTTCGCCTGGAATCCTTGGGTATTCCCATTTAACATTTTTGGCCCTTGAAAAGTTGGGCTATAACCTCACTTGATAGCATGATTAGCTCTTTCATCATGATGGATTGTCTGACAGTGAGGGGGTCTATGATCAGAAGCAAGACATAAGGTACAATGAACTATTTCAGTTCCAAAAATTTTGCTCAATAGATATCCATGTTGGTTAGAAATTTCTTCATGTGGAGGACTTGCCAATAGCGGAATCTAGTTGTTTTGTCAATTTGTTTATTCAATAAGAAATTCATAACCATGTCTAAATAAACCCTTTAAAATGAAACCCTTTTGCAAATCTACCTTGCCCAATTCCACTATATCTCATCATACAGCTTAAGATTCATGAATTAATAAAATGGTACAATTAAAAAAAAATTCAATCAATCAAAGGTTATGCTTCAATTTTCCCCTAGGTAAGAAAATGAATTTTGTTTAATGACTCAAACAGATACTTAGGATTTTTATGAGTTAGTTATAGGAAAAAATAGAATTCAGGTTATAAGTAACTTTCAGCTTCTTCTAATAATATAAACTATATATAGTACATATCTATATTAATCAATCTATAGATATAGAGAAAGAGAGCGAGAGAGAAAAAAGAAAGTTCATTATATATACTCTATGTACTCTCACTAGATGTCACTTCTCTCTTTTTTTAATATTTTATTGATTTTTTACAGAGAGGAAGAGAGAGCAATAGAGAGTCAGAAACATCAATGAGAGTGAAACATTGATCAGCTGCCTTCTGCACACCTCCTACTGGGGATGTGCCCACAACCAAAGTACATGCCCTTCACTGGAATCAAACTTGGGACCTTTCAGTCCACAGGCCAACATTCTATCCACTGAGCCAAACCGGTTAGAGCAATGTCACTTCTCTTTAAAGATGAATCATTTTCTCCCTGTCATAAGATAATTGAAAGCAACATTTTGAAATCCAAAGCTTTTATCATAACTCAGAGGAACTTTGTTGAATCTCTTCCAGCAGCTAATCTTTCTAGTAACCAAATATTATGGTATCTTGGGGATATATATTTTGTATGGGGTTCTTAAATGGTGTGTTTGTAAATATATATATATATATATATATATATATATATATATATATATGAGAGAGAGATTCCAATGTAAGGTAAATATAAGGTGACTGTGGATCTCAACATTAAGGTGGGAGTGGGGAGTAAGGGATCAAGGGGGAAAGGGGACATCTGTAATACTTTCAAAAATATTTTTTAAAAAACATTTAAAATAGAAGAGCTTTTAAAGTGTTCTTTTACTTTAAATTTTTGAAAGTAAAGTTTTTGGTTATTATATTATCTACAAACTTGCCTATAGTATGGCAAAACAACCTCAAAATGAGCTAAGGATTATTAAAGGCACAGTTGCACAGTAATATTCATTAACAATTAATTTTCATGTACAAGTCATAGCTAAGGGAATTCACAGCACTTTGGGTTGCAGTGGAGTCTTGGCAATTACAAGGTCCCAACTCTTCTCTGGGCTCCTGTTTTCAATAAAGAGCCAGATACCCAGAAAAGTTTAACGAGTTTCCCACAAACTAGTAGGTAGTAGAAAGATTAGAGCCCAGGCCTCTAATGTAGCCCAATGTGGTTTGTCTAATGAATTAGCATAACCAGTGAGAGAAACAAAATGGAATTTTAATTAGGTACTATGAAAGTGATGACCTTGCCTCCTCTTTGGTGGGAAGTGACAGGGAAGGCAGAGGAAGACAAGGGAGAGAAGAACAAGGCAAGAGTGTCATTTTCTGTGTGTATACTTGGATAACTATAAATAAGCTAATGCCTAAAGTAGATTCTTAGTCTGCTTCTCCACAATGCTAGACATCTGGATGAAAATTGAAAATTTTAGTCAAAACCCAAGGTATTTAAAAATACCAGTGTGTGTTTTTAACCTAAATATTGAATTGTGAATAAACAGAGCCTTAATGTAGGTAAGTGGAAAATAGAAAATCACAAATCTCCATGATTGGGTAGATTATCATCCTCGTTGGGGAGCGGGCATCAAGTGTGGTATTTTCAATATGCATGAAGCATTTTGAGACATTTGTCATGATGGATATTTTTAAACTTTCTAGCCATGCACAGAATGCAAAAAAAATAATAATAACACAAGAATATCTAAATTGGGCCTATTTTATATACAAAAGAATAATGGACTAAATGGAATGGAATGAATGCCATGTTTATCCTTTAAAGGAGGGAAGACATGAAAATTCACAGGCAGCAAAGCCAAGCTCATTGAGCCTTCTCATGGCAGAATAAATGTATCTCCTTTCATAATATTCTACCTTCTAATCGGTCCTTAAAGGCCCCCTAAATACATGAATAGAAAACGAATGGACACAAATAGTGGGGGTGAGGGGTGAGAGCATTTGCTGGCAGTATGAATGGCTGGGAGAGATCAATGGGAATAAAAGAAGACGTACGCAATGCTTTAAACAATAAAGAATTTAAATTAAGCAAAACAAAACAGATGGTAGCCATTCTGGCCTGTGTGAGATGGTACTGCATAGTCGTTTTGATTTGCATCTCTCAGATAATTAGTGACTTCAACAAATGACAAGTGTTGGTGAGGATGCGGAGAAAAAGGAACCCTCGTGTACTGCTGGTGGGAATGTAGACTGCTGCAGCCACTGAGGAAAACAGTATGGAGTTTTCTTAAAAAACTGAAAATAGAACTCCCATTTGACCCAGTAATCTCACTACTAGGAATATATCCTAAGAAACTGGAAACACCAATAAGAAAGGGTATATGCACCCTTATGTTCATAGCAGCACGATTTACAATAGCCAAGATTTGGAAACAGCCTAGGTGCCCGTCAGCAGATGACTGGATCATAAAACTATGGTACATCTACACAATGGAATACTATGCTGCCATAAAAAAGAAGGAATTCTTACCATTTGCAGCAACCTGGATGGAATTGGAGAACATCATGCTAAGTGAAATAAGCCAGTCAATGAAATAAAAATACCACATGATCTCAATCATTTATGGATAATAAAGAAAACTATAAACTTTTGAACAAAAAGATAGATATAAAGACAGTAAATCATCAAACAGAATGTCAAATTACAGTGGGAAGGTTAGGGAGAGTTGGGGGAGATAAAAGATCAACCGAAAGACTTGTGTGCATGCACATAAGCATAACCAATGCATTAAAAACGCTGGGAGGTGAGGGCATGTATGGGAGTGGGGTGTGGGGGCAATGTGTAAGATATATACACATATAATACCTTAATAAAAATTAAAAGTAAAAAATAAAAACAGATGGGAAAATCAGAGATGATTCATTTTAATCTCACATACAGTAATTTTTTTTAGGGATGAAAATGAAGACCCACAATAATGGTTTGGCAACTCTATCTAAACTTTAAAACACCCATAATGACAACATTGATATAAAGTTCCATTATAACTCTTCACAACTGATCATACACCTCCTTTGTGCAACGCAGCCATGGCAAAGGGAATCAACAATGGTATGTGAGCTAAGGAGAGTTTGTTCTTGGCTTCTGAGAACATTCTTGTATTTCATGATTCTGTGTACTGTGTATTAACTTTCTTAACCAAAAATGAGCTTAAATTCCCTCCTCATGAAAATGACAGGAGGCAGAGACAGACACAAATTGTGCTGGGTAGAAAAGGTCATACAATCTTGATGTTAGGCACTCAAGAATTGATGACAAAATTTTGGAGCTGAGCAAAACCTATTCTAGTTTACAGGAATAGATTTTCATTTGGGGAATTTTTAAAAAAATGTGAGAAAAGTATGCATAGGATCTCTGACATAGAATCATTAATTCAGAAAAGTTGTTTAGTCTTTCGTATTTTCCCATAAAGAAAGCTAAGAGTGAACTTGAATAAAGAACAAATGAAAGGTATGAAAGAAGTAGCCTGCTACAAAAATATGGATTCTGCTGACTCTGAAGGTTAGTTTCCACAAGTCCAGCTGGCTAGGATGGAGCCAAAGTGTTCAGCCTGCCAAATAGGGATCACTCCTCACATTGGTTGAAACTGGAATACTATATCTCACTTTTTTAATCTAGACCCTAGACTTAGATTCACACGTGGCATTAACAGGCACTATTCTCCCTCTAAAGACAATTCAGCTTTCCAATTTTGCAGTCATGCCTGAGATTTCACAAAGGTTTGGCAGGCTAAACCTGACAAAACATAGCTTGTAGGTGTCATTGCTATGTTTAACCATCATGTTATTTCAATGTTATGTGTAAATTAAACTATCATCAGTAAATTTCCCCCTTTCTCATTGACTCATTTTTAAATGTTTTTTCTTCATTTCTGATTAGTCACAAACTCACAACTTGACAGTTTATCCTAAAAATTCACCTTACTGTCTCTGATGGCCCCCAGCCTCTCCATTAAGTCCTTAATGAGCTGTCAGCTCTGTGTATATTTTATTTAAAGAAATATGCTCATGTTTTCTTATGTCAAGTTTTTTCCTAAGATGGAGATATGGTTGATATTATTTTAATGAATTGGTGACAAATTACCAGACCAGATTTAATAGGAATATACAAATAAATGAAACATAAATCACTCTAAGTCAGGCCTAAGTACAAAAACAAAAAAGGTACAGAGCATTACAGAAGTGTGGTGGGCAAAGGTTTTAACCTTTGACTAAATGATCTGTAAAAGTATATCAGAAGAAATGAGAATCTGAGGTGGATCTTGACAGATTAGTTAAGGTACATCAAGCAGTGGAAGGCATTTCAGAGAGAGTGAACAGGAGGGGTAAAAACAAGAGTCTGGAACACAGGGTTCCTGAGGGTGTGCTATGGGAGATAGAACTGGGGCTCAAATTTTGCTGTGGCCTAAATTACAAATCCAACTATCTGGGCTTGATATTAAATGAGAAGGAGAGTGTTGGAAGGCTGAACCATTACTGAACTCTTACAGGCAGATGGCAAAACTGGAGTACACATCTAAATAACTCCATTCCCACTGTGCTCTGAATATTTCTATTGTAAAGGGCTTAGGGTGAAGGGTCTCTTTTGCCTAGTCAAATAAGTCAGTCCTCAGATACGTAATTTCATTTTCATTTTCAATCCCTTTGACAATTCTTTAATGGGGCAGCATCTGTATCCATTTAATATTCTTTACATCCATCCCCTTACAATTCCTATATCCCAGTACATAAAAAAGGGATCTGTTTCTCAAGGTAATTCCCACCAAAACCTCCTTATGGATGTCTTCAAGATTTTGCACCTGCAATTGGCTAATTGCCAGCACAATAGGCCACTTGAGCCTTCAAAATTAAGGATTTAACTTTAAGTGGGGAAATGTGATGATAAATGAAAGGCTGAATTCACACTTCTGATTTCTATGACCTCATATGTTAGAAGGTGAAAATAAAGGAAAGCCATAATGCAGTCTAAAAATGATACTTGGGATCACTATTGTGTCTCCTTAAAAGAGCCTCTCCAATTTAGCAACTGGAGTGAAAGACCTCCTTAGAATCTGTGATGTGATCATTATTGTATCCTCAAAAGGAAGCTTTGACAGTGATTATTTTGTAACTCTGTGGAAGATCGCCCCCCTCCTTTTTCTCTCCCTCTCTTTCTCAAAGGCCCAAGTAAAGGGTAAAAAAAAAAAGGATCAGGAAGGTCACATTTTCTCACACCTCAAAACACTTGGGAATTTCCACCAATAGCAACATAAATATTTGCACAGTGCTTATATTCTCTTATTAATCAGAAAATTGTCTTATACATATTCCAGTAGTAGCTTCTTCCTATTACCAGACTGTCACAAGAAAAATATCCAACTCATAAAGCCAGCTCTTAATGAAGCCAAAACCTTAAGACAGGTTTGATGACCATGCCTCCTTTTTTACTTTTAAAGCTTCTAGAAATGTTTTCCCTACATGTACAGTGTCTGTCTCTAGATGCATCTTCTTTTTGCAAAAACGGCTGCATATACTTTTCCATTTGTTAATAATAGTGGTAGCTGATGGCAGTTAGAAACCAACCTATTGGGAAAGCAGTGTATATTCAATAGTTTTAATAGAGAATGTATTTCCTCGTATTGGGGCATCCTTGGAGGAAATACAGTGCCTTACAAAACTAGTGCACAAGTACATAGGACTTTGGTGATAGCATTTTCCAGCATATTAAGTTGGGGGAGGGGGGCAATGAGGACTTTATAGATGATAACTCTCTTAAGGCAGGCCTGGTCAGATACATAGGCTGAAGCTTAGGAAAAAGTCCCTATTTTCAGAACTATAAAACGTGTCTGTGTAGCTTACTATAGAATTTATATCAACTTGTGTATAGTTTTGCAGTCAATAAAAATGAGCCAATAAAATTCTACAACACATCATATGTACACTGTATTGTGTGTTCAACATTTTAAGTCTCTTCTCTTTCAATCACCACGTATTCACCCTATACCCTCCTATACCCCCTCCCTGGCAATCATCACACTGTTGTCCATGTCCATGAGTTACTTTTCCCTTTTGCCTAATCTCTCTATGCTTGCGCCCCTCCCCCCTCCAACCCTACTTGGCCACCCTCAATCCTGGCAGCTGGCAGCCTGCTCTCTATGAGTCTGTCTCTGTATAATCTGCTTTAGCAGACAGAGGGGTTTTCCATGAGCAAGTTAAGAAATTAAATGTTAGTATATTTAAATGGCTTAAAATGCCTGATAAATAGCACAAGAAAATAAATCCCGGGGGGGGGGGGCTAACTGAAAAGCTAATCCCTTTTCACACACACACTCTTTTCAATAAATATATATTTAAGACTTACTCAGCACTAAATGCTTAATGGAAAGCTCACCAATATGAAAGGTATGACCCCTGATCTCAAGATTATAATTATTTGGAGAAATAAGACCTATTCACTCATAAAGATAATTAATCAGATTAGAAACTGCCTAACAACTGCCAAATGAGTGGTATATATTATAACTAGTAGAGGGTTTAGAGATAGGAAAATCTTTGAAGACTGGAGTGGGTAAGCAATACTGCATGGAGGAGTTGAAACTTGCAAGATGGGTTGGATGTCTAACGGGCCCTAGGCAATGGAGACAACATGAGACTCAGGGCTAGGAGTGTACCCAGCCCACCCAGAGGATAGTGAGGATCTGAGCCTGACGGAAGAAAGTTCAAATTTAGGGAATCAAAAGTAGATGAGTATGGGAAACTAGTTTTGGGTTATTGAGGAAGGTAGGGGATGCAGGCTGAGGAGTTTAGACTTTATCATAAAGTCTTAGGCTTAGGGAAGAAGTAATTTTTGCCAAAGATTGCTGTGAACTGATTTGTGAATAAGATGTAAAATGTATTAATGGGGAAGTTACTACAAATAGGAAAAAATGCAGTTGCATTTGGTCAGTGGGAAACAGTGGCGGAAATACCAAATAACAAATGAAAGATCAGGTAACAAAACAAAGTGATGTAAGAAATATCTGAGTCTTATATTTTTCAGATTTGAATTAGCATGTCATTGTTAACCACTTTTAATTCATATAGAAACTATCTCCCAAGGTGCTCAGAAAACTTTGGAGAAAATATTTCACTAAACCTCTGGGAGTTGAACTGTTAATAGGAATGGGAAGATGAACAGACATTTTAGCCAGTCTTTTACAAATGAAGAAAATGAGGCACATGATGGCTAATCATATATATATATGCTGAATAATGTCCCTCCAAAGATGCTCACATCCTAATCCCTGGACTCTGTGACTAGGTCACCTTACTTGGCAAAATGGACTTCATAGAGGTGATTAAGTTACGGATCTATTATCCGGTGGGTTCAGTGTTATCACAGGGATTCTTGTAAGCAGGAGGCAGAGGATGCTGAGTTAGGGAAGGAGAGGGGGTGAGGGGACCACGGAAGCAGAGGTCAGAGTAACATGGGACCAATAGTCACAAAATGCAGGCAGCCTCTAGAAACCAGGAAAGACAAGAAAAGGGATTCTCCCCTTGAGCCTCTGGAAAGAACCCACTCCTGCTGACCCATATTAGATGTCTGAACTCCAGAACTATACAATATCATGTTTATGCTGTCTTAAGCCACTAACTGTGTGGTGATTTGTTAAAGAAGCATTAGGAAATTAACATGCATATGTATATACATATATACTTTTCACTTTCACAAACTTATGTTAACCATTAGACTATAGTACCTGAGTTTTGTATTCAATGTCAATGAATTGGAGACAAAATAGCAAGAAACTGAGAAGCAGCAGGCAACAAGCCAGCTTCTCCCTAGACAGCGCTTTCAAAATTCAAATGCCTTCCTGTAACTGGCACCTCCCAACACATAGCATTCTCAAAATCACAACACTCTCAGAACATCAATTGCTGTCAGTTTTAACAGTAAATTAGAAATCTACATGACAAGAATGTACCGTAGAACATACTCCACTGCCTAACATGACAACTACTTACCCAGGGACTTCCCTACCTGATAATATACTTGACCTTGAATGCCCAAGTTCCAGATTTTATTATATAGTTCCTGAACGGGCCATTTTCTTTTTCTTTTGTTAAAATATATATTTATTGATTTTTTTACAGAGAGGAAGGAGAGAGGGATACAGTTAGAAACATCGATGAGAGGGAGACATCGATCAGCTGCCCCTTGCACACTCCCTACCTGGGATGTGCCCGCAACCAAGGTACATGCCCTTGACCGGAATTGAACCTGGGACCTTTCAGTTGGCAGGCTGATGCTCTATCCACTGAGCCAAACCGGTTTCGGCCAGGCCCTTTCCTTATGCTCCCACTGGGAACAGGGAGACAGGATAAAATGTTTACAACTTTGAGCTCAGTAACAAGAATTATAAAATATGATTTCAATAACTTACTGTTCGCTAATATAATTCATTCAAAGTGCTGTTTCCTTCTTAACTCTGTTTCCCATTTATCAAGCTCCCAGAATTACATGTTAAGGACAATGTATTGTTTACTTGGAGAATTAAAGATATAAAAATATATTTTGTTTTAATTCTTAACACTTTGCAAAGGCTCTTAACAAGTAGTTGAGGCCAGTGTCATTCACACACATACACACACACACACACACACACACACACACACACACCAAAAAAATGCCATGAAAATGGCAGTAATTCACTTGGGGGCATCAGTCCTTAGCTGATTCCATAAAGCACTCACCTTGCAGACTAAACAAGAAACAGCTACACACTTTTTATGTATTATACTATGGCTCCCTCAAAATGGAAGTGGAAAAACAGACAGTGGAAGTACAACTTGTTCTGCCCTCACTAAATGCTAATTGTGGGCCATTTTGTTGGTTTTCTGCTTTTTTATTATTTGGAAGAGAAATTAGTAAAGACATAGATATCATCTGACATGGAATGTTGAGAAAGCAGAGAGCATCCTGACCCTGTAGAAGAAGCCCTAAAATAGGATTCAGGCATCCTAGATTCTATTAATGAATTTTCCATTAACATAAGTCACAAAAAAGATCAACAAGCAGGCCATTTTTACCAACTGTGACCCAATACCAAGACATTTACAATTATGGTCATTAATAGCAGGGAAATAAACATAATAATAATAATAATGCACCTATACTAGGTACCTGGTGTATGCTCTCTTTCTCTAATCCCCAAGTCTTAAAACAATCCTAATTTACAGAAAAGGACAAGTGAAGTTTAGCTGTGGGGCCCAGGAAACACTTAGGGAAAAGTCCAAAGCTTTCACATGCTCTGCTCTACACTCACTCCACACCTTCATAAAAAAGCTGGACGTGAGAGGGACAAATGGCAGACCATGAATCTTATAGAAAATTCTTATCCTCTGCATTGGAGGCTGCCTTTCCACAGAAGTATGGAAAGATCTGATTTGGTGAAAATCCTCATCCTTGTTTCCCAGCATGGTTGGCTGAACCATTCCATGACAGGACATTTGTCACCAGAGCCATATGATATGGCAGGGATTGTGTTATTTCTTTCCTGGTTAAAATGTACAAACTAAGTTGGTAAGTGTGTGGGTGTAAGAGGAGAGGAGTTAGTAAGAAAAGTACTTTGGAAGTTCTGCTTCGACAAGAATTAAAAAGTACAGAAAAGAGGGAATATTATCACAATAACCCCCGAAATATAGACTTGGTTTTGAATCAAAAGCCAAAAAATGCTAAGAACCCATTATTATACAGCCAATCATTACATACACCAATTCAGATAGAACAGAGATCAAATAGATTGCCAGAAACATGCCCATGTACATTCAGAGCTTAATATAACCCAACTAGCATACAAGGCAGGTGTTAATACTATTTCCTAAACCACATTTCCATGGTATTTCAAATATTTATAGCTTGTTATAAATTACAACAAGTTTACATATCAAAGAAGGAAAATCACCCATGTTAAATTAGAGATTTTAGAAAATTATACATTGCACTTGGCTGAGTATAATCCATTTAATGTTTCTATGTCATGGAATATTTGCTTTACAAATACAATATGAAAGTTATTAAGATTCCACAGACCCTCAGGAATATTGAAAATCTATATGAGACTCAGTAAGCCCTGGATTTGTATATCTGGATTTGGGTTAGTGAAGAGAAATAAAAAAGTTCATGCAACTGAACTAGATTTCACTAGTTGGTGATATTCCAGAGGAAAGTCAATGTCAGCATAGGGAAAACTGAAATTCAATATCCCAACTCCTAATACTCTGATTTCCTACAGCGGAATTCAAATTTTACCCTCAATTCTGCACTCTCAGTTGCCACTCTCCTTTAGTGGAAACTTAAGTACATACTAAAGGCAAGATTTGGCTCAAAGATTTTCCACACTGCACTAAACATTCCTGTTGTTAAAAGCATCTTTACAAAGTAAGATTTAATTTTAGGACAAGAATTAAAAATGCATATTTCAGAGATGTCCAGAGAAGAGTTTAAAATATTTCACCAACTCCCATACCAAATAAACAAACAAAAAACATTTGCTTCCTCCATAGCCAGGGAACTTCCCAAAAGTCACCAGGTAGCCACAATATACCACTGATTCTTAAGATATAAATCCTTATCCTTGTTTCTTAGACTTTGACAACCTTCTCATTCATTTATGCATAGATACTGTATGGCTTATATTTCTTTTAAGAAAAATTAAAAATATTAAAATTAATTTTGCTTTGAAAATATCTTAGTAGTTTTATCACACCATCCAGACAACTTCATTGACACACTAGAAGTCAAATAAGGACTGTGAATACTGAAATAAGCCTTGCCAGACTGTAAAATTCATTAGCTGATCCATGGCTTTGTTGTAAAATGTTCTAATTAAATACCAAATATATCTCTATCTCTATGTCTCTATATCTCTATATCTCTATATCTCTATATCTCTATACCTCTATCGCTCTGTATCTCTATATCTCTATACCTCTATATTTATATATCATCTATATATCATCTATATATCCATATATTATCTATATATCATCTATATATCCATATATTATCTATATATCTATATTATATATATATATATATATATATATATATAGAGAGAGAGAGAGAGAGAGAGAGAGAGAGAGAGATCAGTGTTGACAGAAGACCTTATTCCCATGGGTCATATACAATCCTGGACCTCAGTAAAAGCAAGAGGGGCAGATTATAGCTTTTGTATATTGAGTTCCAATGCACATAATACAATTACTTCTTTATGGGATATATAAAATTTTCCCTTTGAGAAGGAGTTGTACAGATGTCAACGCCTCACTAAATTTTTAAAAGACTCATTATTCCTATTGGAATGCCAGATAGGAAACATTTTGAGTCTAAATCTGATCAGATACCAAGGGACTACTGGGCACATTACCAGTATATAACTATTCTAAAATAAAATAAACCATGCAGATTTTTAGAACCATTTCAAAAATTTCCTTATAATTAAATACAAAATAAAGTTTGCATGCAATGAACTCATTGATACAAATATTCAGATTATGAAAGAATTGGGTTTTAGTAGGTCACGTATCTATGATGTACAGGGAATTCATCCTGAAGTTGTATAGAGTTTTGTGTGCTACATTAATTTTGTCCTGTAGTACAGACAGGCAAAGTCCTCAAATGACATTATACCCTTATCCTAGGGACAACAAGATAATGCAAACAATCTAGGTTTTTGAATCTGGACAATTTGGGTGAAAGATTAATTTACTGGCTGTTTCTTCATCTTGAAGTAATTAGCACATAGTAGGACCACAATGTTGTTTTTTAAAAAAATACATGTATATTGATTTCAGAGGGAAAGGGAGAGGGAGAATTATAAACATCAGTGATGAGAGAGAATCAATGATTGGCTGCATCCTGCATGCCCCACACTGGGGATTGATCCCACAATGTGGACATATGACATGACTAGGAATCAACCGACCTCCTAGCTCAGGTCCACACTCAACCACTGAGCCATGCTGTCTGGCTTGGTTTACAGTTTTCTAATAATTTTAATTGTTTCTTGGAATGAGGGTTTTTGTAATTGATAAGCATAAAATTTAACTTTCAATGCAATGACACATTCACAAATATTGATCACATTAGGCCACAATGCAAACATCAAGCATTTTCACAAAATAGAAATAGTAACATACCAATAACACTCTCCAATAAGAATGCAATAAAATTAGAAATCACTAACAAAATAGAAACTGGAATATCACCTTTATCAAGAAAGTTAAGAAGCTCCAATTAACAACTTCTGCATGGAAGAGGAAATACAAACTGAAATTAGAGATTAAGATGGAAATGAAAGCACTGCATATAAGAATCTATGGACAATTTAACGACGTTGATTCTACCAATCCATGTTGTTTTTATTTTATTTTTATTTATTTTTTAATTTCTTTATTGATTAAGGTATTACATATGTGTCCTTACCCCCCATTATCTCCCCAAACCTGTCCTATGGCCTCATTCCCTGTTGTCTGTGTTCATTGGTTAGGGTTATATGCATGCATACAAGTCCTTTGGCTGATCTCTCTCCCTTATCTCCACCCTCCCATATATTCCCTCTGAGGTTTGATGGTCTCATTGATGTTTCTATATTTCTGGATCTTTATTTGTTCATCAATTTATTTTGTTTGTTCTATTCCACCAATGAGTGAGATCATGTGATATTTATCTTTCTCTGACTGGCTTATTTCACTTAGCATAATGCTCCCCAGTTCCACCAATGCTGTGGCAAATGGTAAGAATTCCTTCCTTTTTACTGCAGTATAATATTCCATTGTATAAATGTAGCTTACCGTATTTGCCGGCGTATAAGACGACTGGGCGTATAAGACGACCCACTAAAATTTCCAGTAAAAATACAGAGTTTGTTATATACTCACCGTATAAGACTACCCCCAACTTGGAGGCATATTTTTCAGGGCCAAAAAGTCGTCTTATACGCCGGCAAATATGGTAGTTTTTTAATCCACTCATCTACAAATACACACTTAGGCTATTTGCAAATCTTAGCTATGATGAATTGTGTCACTGTGAACATAGGGTTGCATGTAATTTAGTAAATAGTTTTTCTATATTCTTGGGATAAATTCATGAAAGTGGGATCACTGGGTCAAATGGGAGTTCCATTTTTAGTTTTTTTGAGGAAACTCCAGACTGTTCTCCACTGTGGCTCCACCAGTCTGCATTCTCGCGAGCAGTGAATGAGGGTTCCTTTTTCTCCCCATGATCGCCAGTACTTGTACTTTGTTGATTTGTTGATGATATCCATTCTGACAGGTGTGACATGGTATCACACTGTCCTTTTGATTTGCATCTCTCAGATGATTAGTGACTTTGAGCATGTTTTCACATGTATCTTGGCCTTTCTTCTATCTTCTTTGGAAAAGTATCTATTTAGGTCCATTGACCATTTTTTTTATTTAGTTGTTTATCTTCCTTTTCTTAAGTTGTATGAGTCTCCTATAAATGTTGGAGATTAAACTCTTCTCAGTGATAATACTGTCAAATATACTTCCTCATGCAATGGGCTTTCTTATTGTTTTGTTGATGGTTTCTTTTGTTTTTTTTTAATTTCTTTATTGATTAAGGTATCACATATTTGTCCTCATTCCCCATACCCTTCCCAAACACCTCCCCACGCATGCCCCCAACCCCCTATTGTCCATGCAGGTTGCCCAGGACCAAACCAGAGAGGGTGGGACCTGCATTACCACCATTTGTCCACAATCCAGAACTGAAATATCATTGCTGACATGTACACATAAGGAACTGTTTGACAATGAATTGGGGGCTCAAAAGAACTGCTGGCTCAGAAAAAAATTCACTACAGACTGAAGGTTTCTTTTGCTGTGAAAAAGCTCTTTATTTTGATGCAGTCCCATTTGTTTATTTTCCCTTTATTTTCCATTGCCCTAGTAGCGGTATCAATGAAGAAATTGTTTTTGGTCTATGCCTGAGATTTTTCTGCCTGTGGATTCCTCTAATATTTATATGGTTTCCCGTCTTATGTTTATTTAAGTCCTTTATCCATTTGAGTTTATTTCTGTGTATGGTGTAAGTTGGTGATCTAGTTTCATTTTTTTGCATGTATTTGTCCATTTTCCCCAGCACCATTTATTGAAGAGACTGTCTTGACTCCATTGTATGCCTGTGCCTCCTTTGTCAAATATTAATTGAGCATAGTAATTTGGGTCAATATCTGGATTCTCTATTCTATTCTATTTATCTATATGTCTGTTCTTGTGCCAGTACCAGGTGGTTTTGAGAACAGTGGCTTTGTAGTATTGCTTGATAGCTGGTAATGAGATCCCACCTACTTTGTTATTCTTTCTCAGGATTATTGCAGCTATCCGGGGTCTTTTTTAATTCCAGATGAATTTTTTGAAAGTTTGTTCTAGGTCTGTCAAATATGCTATTGGTATTTTAATGGGGATTTCATTGAATCAATAGATTGCTTTGGGTAGAATGGATATTTTAATGATGTTGATTCAACCAATACATGAGCGTGGTATGTTCTTCCATCTGTTTACGTCTCCCTCTATTTCTTTTTCAATGCCCTGTAGTTTTCCACATATAGGTCTTTTACCTCCTTAGTTAGGTTTATTCATAGGTATCTTAATTTTTTTTTGATGCAATGGTAAATCGGATTATATTTCTAGTCTCTCTTTCTATAAGTTCACTATTGGTGTATACAGAAATGCCATAGATTTCTTGGCATTGATTTTGTATCCTGCTACATTGCTGAATTCATTTATTAAGTCTAATATATATTTTTGATGGAGTCTTTAGGGTTTTCTATGTACAGTATCATGTCATCTATGAGGACAGTTTTACTTCTTTTCCAATTTTGATGCCTTTTATTTCTTCTTCTTTTCTAATCACAATGGCTAGTACTTCCAGTCTTGTTAGTACTTCCAGTACTATGTCAAACAGGAGTGGTGAGAGTGGGAATCCCTGTCTTGTTCCTGTTTTTAGGGGAAATGGTTTTAGTTTTTTTCCCATTGAGTATGATGTTGGCTGTGGGTTTGTCATATATGTTTTTATTATGTTGAGGTATGATCCTTCTATCCCCACATTGCTGAGAGATTTTATTAAGAAAAGGTATTAGATTTTGTTAAATGCTTTTCCTTCATCAATGGATAGGATTATATGGTTTTATCTCTCATTTTGTTTATGTGGTATATCACATTTATTGCTTTGAGGATATTGTATCATCCTTGTATCCCCGGAATAAATCCCACTTAGTTATGGTGTATGATCTTTCTAATGTAATGCTGGATTGAATTTTCTAGAATTTTGTTGAGGATTTCAGCGTCTATGTTCATGAGAGATATCAGTACAATCAACATCATTAAAATGTCCATACTACACAAAGCAATCTATAAATTCAATGCAATGCCCATTAAAATAACAATGGTATACTTCAAAGACCTAGAACCAATTCTCGAAAAATTCATCTGGAATGAAAAAAAGACCCAGAATAGCTGCAGCAATTTTGAGAAAGAAGAACAATGTTGGAGAGATCACAATACCAGGTATCAAGCTATACTACAAAGCCATTGTTTTCAAAACTGTCTGGTACTGGCACAAGAACAGACATATAGACCAGTGGGACAGAACAGAGAACCCAAAAATAGACACAAGCCAGTATGCTCAATTAATATTTGACAAAGGAGACAAGACAGTCTCTTCAATATAATGTTGGGAAAACTGGACAGATACTTGCAAATAAAAATGAAACTAGACCACCAACTTACACCATACATAAAAATAAACTCAAAATCACCCAAACCAGTTTGGTTCAGTGGATAGAGCATCAGCCTGCAGATTGAAAGGTCCCAGGTTCTATTCTGGTCAAGGGCATGTACCTTGGTTGTAAACACATCCCCAGCAGGAGGTGTGCAGGAGGCAGCTGGTCGATGTTTCTCTCTCATCAATGTTTCTAACTCTATCCCTCTCCCTTCCTCTCTGTAAAAAATCAATAAAATATATTTTAAAAAATAAACTCAAAATGAATAAAGAATTTAAGATGGGAACCATAAAAATCTTAGATGAAGCCATAGCTAGCAAAAGAGGAGACATTTGTCATAGTAATTCTGATATAGCTCCTAGGGCAATGGAAACTAAAGAGATAATAGATAAATCGGACTACATAAAAATAAAATGTTTTTGCACAGCAAAATAAATCATCAATAAAAACAACACAAAAGCCCACTGCATGGGAGAACATATTTGCCAATGTTATCTTTGATAAGGGCTTAATATCCAACATTGGCAGGGAAGTCATACAACTTCACAAAAGTAAGATAAATAATCCAATCTAAAACTGGGAAACAGACCTAAATAGATATTTTTGAAAGGGCATTCAGAATGCATAGAGACATATGAAAACATGCTCAAAGTCACTAATCATCTGAGATATGCAAATCTATAATAAATCAATAAAGTACCAGTGCTAGAGAGGATTTTGAAAAAAAAGGAGCCCTCCTTCACTGCTGGTGGGAATGCACAGTGGTACAGCCACTGTAGAGAATAGTATGGCAATTCCTTAAAAAAATAACAATGGAACTGCCATTTAACTCAAGAGTACCACTTCTAGGAGTATATCCCAAGAAATCAGAAACACCAATCAGAAAAGATACATGCACCCCTATGTTCATAGCAGCACAACTTACAATAGCTAAGATTTGGAAACAGCCTAAATGCCATCAGCAGATGAGTGGATTAGAAAACTGTGATACATCTACACAATGAAATACTACACTGCTGTAAAAAAGAAGGGAATCTTACTATTTGCAATAGCATGGATGGAGCTGGAGAGCATCAGGCTAAGTGAAATAAGCCAGTTAGTGAAAGGTAAATACCACATGATCTCACTCATTTGTCGAATATAAAGAATATTATAAACTGTTGAACAAAAATAGAGGCAAAGAAGCATCAAATAGACTGTCAAACTACAACAGGAAGGTGGTGAGGGTTGGGGGAGGTAAGAGATCAATCCAATGACTGGTATGCATGCATATAAGCACAACCAAAAGAAGCAAGACACTGGGCGGACAGGGAAGTTTGAGGGCATGTGCCAGGGGTTTGGGGAGGCCAGGGGGAGGACAATGGGTAAAAAAGGAGACATATGTACTACTATTTGTAATACCTTGAACAATAAAATATTTTAAATAAAATAATCTATGGATGGGATGAATTTAAAACAATTATCAGATAAACATTCATTGTAGTAAACACTTTTATGTATAAAAATTAGACTGGAAATAAACTAGAAAATAACCAGGTCAAGAAACTAGAAAGAACAACTTAATAGCAAACAAAAAAGTACAAGGGAGATGGGGAGTAAAAAGTACAATGAGAGATGGGGAGGAAATACCCATTTGAAAAAGAAGAAATGTAAAAGTTTGCAAGTGACTACTTTTCAGACATCTATGCAAAAGTTGAAAAGTTAGATAAAATTAATAATGCCCTAAAAAATAGATGTTGCCAAAATTTAGATTATTTGATTTAGAAAGCTTCACAGATCAACATACATGAAAGGAACAGAGAACGATATTCATGAACATTCTTACAAAAATGTACTGGGTCCTGATGTGGGCCTTCACCAGAACTGAACCATTCTGGCATTCTGATCTCAAATGTCCAGCCTCCAGAACTATTAAGAAGTAAAAGTTTGTTGTTTAAGCCACTCAGTGTGTTATTTTGGTATAGTAGGCCTAGCAGACTAAAACACATCTGAAAACTTTATAGCAGATTTTTCCGTTTCTATACCATTCGAAAATTATCAGTTTGAAATCACTTAATAGTAAAACTAAGATTGAATATAATTGAGCCTTTGATGATTCAGGAGACACTTCTAAATTTTGTAGTACCTCTAGGTCATGATTTTGAACATCCATTTATTATTTTACAGCACAGAGATGCCAATTAACAGATTTCTGGTTGATACAATGCCACATAAATGAGTTTCACCCATTCCAATTTATTTCCTCAGTTAATGAGAGTGAAATAACTTTCCTTTTTTAATTAAAGCATTAACTCTGAGGGCACCTGGCCTAATTTCTGGGCATGCCACAGCTCTGTAGTCCTAAAACCATTATAAGAATTTGCCCTTATGGGGCAAGAACCATATTTAGAGTCATAGTCATTTAGAGGTAAAGAAGAACATTAGCCCAGGTGGCATGATTCAGTGATTGAGTATAGACCTATAAACCAGGAGGTCAGGTTCGATTTCCTGTCAGGGCACTTGCCCCAGTTGTAAGCTTAATCCCCAGTGTGGGGTGTGTAGGAGGCAGCTGATTAATGATTCTCTCTTATCATTGATGTTTCTATCTCTCTCTACCTCTGCTTTCCTCTCTGAAATCAATATATATATATATATATATATATATATATATAATCTGTAAACCACATTGTAAAAAGAATTAAATATGTTTAAAAAGATGTTCTCAAAAAGGCATTTGAATATATGAAAAACCACCTTGAATCAGAAATGAAAAAAATAACTGGGATTAAAAATGTAAAAGAAAAATGGAAATAAATAAAAAGTGAGTTGATGAAATACAGGAAAGAAATTGAATACACAAAATTATCTGTAAAACAAAGAATAAATAAGCTGCACAAAGGGAAAATAGATTCAAATAAAATGTAATAAGAGACATTGAAGAAAGGTAGAAAGACAACCAAGAAAATGAAAATTACATAGAAAAAAATTTTTAAAAAAGCAAAAATGGTCAAAGAGAAAGTAGTGGAAATGAAAGAAAGGCAAGGAAGAATTAATATTCATAATATTAGAGTCTGTGGAAAATAAATAATGCTGGGACAAAATTTTTTTAATCATAATATATGGAAAAATAGACAAAGACCCTAATCAATTCATTTAAAGGGCTTACTGCATACCTGGGAAAATTATCCAGAATATTCAGCTTAAAGACATATGGTATTAACAGTATTCGATTTGAAAGACAAAGACAAATCTTCAAGGTATCCATCAAACAATTTACATCAGCAAGAGAATGAAACCCACATCATAGTTTACAAAATCAAGGCAACAGTGGAGCAGCATTTTAAAAAAATCAATGAAAGAAAGTCACTAGATTTTTATCTAGCAGGTCTATTATTCAAATATCAAGGGTACAGGAAAAAAAACCAGATTCAGCATATAACAATTTAGGGAATTCTGCACTAATCAGCTCTTTTTGAGATTTTTTTTCATCTCCCTTAGCTCACTGCAAAGCCTGATATCACAGCATGGGTTGGGCAGAAGCATGAGAGCATGCATTGGGATATGGTAATTTTCCCCTTTTTACTCACAGTTATTTCACACTTTTAGAATTCTCTATCTTCCAATTTTGCTGAGCATTTGTTTTTGCATAGAATTTACTTTTCATATGCTGTGATTTCTTATGGGTCGGGAGTGGAATCTTTCACGATAGCCAGTTATCCTACTTGTATTGCCCTGAGCTAACTGGGTACAATTTTAAAATAGGAAGCTGTGGTACTATACTCAGCTGTAAGACTAAATATTGCCATTTGTGACAACATGGATGGATCTGAGAATATTATGGTAATAGAACTAAGTCTATTATGCTAATAGAAGCTAAGAACTTATGATTTCACTCATCAGTGGGATCTGAAACTCAAAGACAACAGTATGGTAGTTACCAGAGAAAGGTAGTAAAAAGGAAAGGGAGCCAAATATATGGTGATGGAATATGATTGACTTTGCGTGGTGGTAACACAGTTCAATATATAGATTATGTACCATAGAAATGTACACTTAAAACCTATATGATCCTATTTACCAATGCCATCCCAATAAATGTAATAAATAAATAAATAAAAACATGATGCAGATGACATGTTAAACAGTATCCCTAGTGGTCCCAAAGAGTTCTTTCAGCAGAGTAGGAAAGGGGAAGAGATCAACCAGAGGACTTGTATGCATGCATATAAGCATAACCAATAGACATAGACGCTAGGGGGTGAGGGCATGAGTGGGAGAGTGGGGGAGGTCAATGGGAGGACAAGGACATATATTTAATACCTTAATCCAGTTGTTCTCAACCTTTTTAATGCCATGACCCTTTAATACAGTTCCTCATGTTGTGGTGACCCCCAACCATAAAATTATTTTTGTTGCTACTTTGTAACTGTAATTTTGCTACTGTTAATGAATCGTAATGTAAATATCTGTGTTTTTTGATGGTCTTAGGTTCTACAGCAGTGGTTCTCAACCACTAGCAGAGTCACCTAAGACCATCAGAAAGGCTTAATCAATAAAGAAAAAAAGTAAAAATATTTCTCATTCCCCAGGCAAGGAGTAGCTTTATAATTCTGAGAGTGTGACTCATTAGCTATACATAGTGGTGGGCAAATGTAGGTTTTCAGTTGTGAGTATGTGAAACAAATTTTATTCTTGTATTATTATTTATTAATTAATCATTGTGTTATTTATTATTATCATTAAACTACTTTTGCCCACCCCTTTATATGCTACATCTATAATTACAATTGGTACTTAAGTAGCAAGTTCTTCATGGATGTGAGTATGACAATGATCAAAAAAATAGTAAAGAAAAAGTATTCCCCCAAATTTTTAATTGTTCAGGCATAATCTGTTTGGTGGAGGCTCATCCTCATAAATACTTCTTGGCAAGCTGGCAGGGAGTATAAGGTAGCAGACACAGAGAGGGTCTGTTCCACCACATAGGGAGAAAATGGGAATTGTCAATGAACTTCCTACACTTGATTCTTTTGTATGGTGAGCTGCACATTTAATAAAGAAGCAGCTGTCACTACTGAAGGATGATTAATCAATACTGATAAGCTGACATCCTAAGAACTGCTGAACTTAAGCTTTTCTTTCCCTTCTGCATTTACAAATAAAGTGCTCACAATTTGACTTAAGCCTGTCAACTTAACCAGAAAATATCAAAGTGCTATTTAAATGACATTTGCAGAGAATGCTATTTTCTTCTGGCCACTGCTCCTTAATGCTAATTATAACACCAGATTAGTGGATTTAGGCCAGCAGAGGAGCAATGCCTTTTCGGATCCCTTCTAAAAGCAGTCCTTTCCATCTCTCTTGCTAAGATGTGCCCCCACTTGTTTAGGCCAATGAGCAATTCCTAAAAGGCACTTCATTGGCCAAAACCGGTTTGACTCAGTGGTAGAGCGTCAGTCTGCGGACTGAAAGGTCCTAGGTTCTATTCCAGTCAAGGGCATGCACATTGGTTGCGGGCACACCCCCGGTTGGGGGTGTGCAAGAGGCAGCTGGTAGATGTTTCTCTCTCATCAACGTTTCTAGCTCTCTATCTCTCTCCCTTCCTCTCTGTAAAATATCAATAAACTATATATTTTTTAAAAGGCACTTCATTGATAATATGCAATATATCTGTATAAAGAACTATAGTGTTGCTAAATTCCATATGGGACTTTATCAAGTCTAGTTAGCCTGGAAAGATAAAAACACCTGCAATTTTTCAGGTGCAAAGTCTTCTCTATACAGTGTCCACCAAATGTGGATGGGTAGCAGGAATTAAAACGAAAAAAAAAACTAATTTCAACTTCATTAATCAAGCAAATTTCATCTGTCATCATTTCAACTCATCAACTATAATAAAATTTTACATTTTTTAGAATAATAAAGTTATGATGGTTTATTACTTTTAGGGAAAATTTTATGACCAAACACACATATACACACTTACATGCTCAGGGGGAAAGATGACTTTATTATTATTCTTACATAAATTATTCAAATTTGAAGAATGAGTATGATTTAAAATCTAAATATCAGGTCTCCCAAGAACAAATCTAAGTATTTCTAAAGTTCAATCACATATAACTACATTTAATTTATTTTTTCAGCATTTGGCACTTTAAAGCCCTTTTACAATTTGCACCTATCCTACTTAAGTTAATAATTGACACTCCTTCTTTATAATGGATAATGTTAATCTGAATACTGCTATGAACCTGAGGTGCCAGTCGACCAGTATACTCAGTATGAAGCCAGTGTTTCAAGATCATAGTGATCACCTATCTCTTGTTCCTGTTTTGTTTTTTAATAAAATCTTGCTTATTCTTAACCCTGGTCAAAACATGATTTCTCCATGTTAGAGAACACCATGCCAGCACAACCACATGGAACCAAAAGGTTTGACTTGATGAAACCATAATGCTTGAAATGAATGTTTAGCCAAGTTAAAAAGTGAGACTGTTCTTTTAAAAAACAGCACTTACTGACACTTGAAGGAAAAACCCTGGGTCTTGTGTCCAACTGTTTTACCTACATATTTTTCAAGACATCATACTGTGAACCAAATTACATTAAAAATAATATAAGAGATCAACCGAAGGACTGGTATACATGCATATAAGTACAACCAATGGACACAAAACTCTGGGGAGGGAGGGCATGTATGGAAGGGGAAGGGGCAATGGTAAGCTATGTACACATATAATACCTTAATAAGTTAAAAAAACAAAAAATAAAAAAAAAACAATATAAGCAATGAAAGGATACTTTTATGGAGGGATGCTCTCCATTGTCCAATTTATGCATACCATAAAGACAGTAATATATCCTGCATATGACACAGTTCATCTTCATTTCACAGGGTCACAATAAGTACACAGATGCATTTCCTTCAGGAAGCCCACAGATACTAAACCAGGCATCCTCATTTTGAAACAAACCTGGGCCAATTTGGATGAATAGCTTCAAGGACAAACAACTATTGCCTGGTTGTCATTGCTCAGTGCTTAAACATTGACTCATTAAGAAGGAAGTCATGGCTCCATTCCTGGTTAGGGCACATGAGGGAGTTGTGGGCTCTATCCCAAGTAGGGGGCTTGCAGGTGGCAGCCAATTGATGATTCTCTGTCATCACTGATGGTTCTGTCTCTCCCTCCCTCTTCCTTCCTCTCTGAAACCAATAAAAACATATTACAAAAAGAAATCAACATCTATTTTAAGTATGGTGCCATTGTTCTTATGTTAAAATTGAAAAAAGTGTTTGAAAATGTTCTAATTATTTTAGTTAAGAGGGGATAATATGAAATGAAATAATCTGAGCATCTTAGCTATAACTCAGATATAGTGATTTTTCATAATATGAAAGGAGGCTTTAGTTGATCACAATAAAGATTTCAAGGTATCCCTGTAGAATTAACAAGAACGAAATCATTGTGAACATTAAAAACAAGCAGCACGTCACCGGGCATGTCAATCATAAACTGTTAGTCTACACTATCTATTATTTAGAAGCTGCTAGTGAGGGTGGTAAAGTTTTGTTTATTTATTTTGCTTTTATCTTGTGACCTGTGCTCTAACCTCATTACTGTTCTTAATTGAAAAAAATAACTCTGTCTGATGGTTGCACTGAGTTCAGATTTCCCACACCATGAAGTGTGCAAGAAGGGATAGGGAAACTAATGCCATGAAGCAGAGGCATCCAAGGGAGAAAGGCAGTCTCACTCTGCCAATTGGCCCTGACAGAGAAAAAATACTATTGGTCATTTTTCTTTGTTTTTGTCTGTATGGGCTTGATTATTTTTTATACCCCTTTTATTTGAATGAAAGGGAGAGGAACCCTGTCCTAGAAAGAGACAGAATGCTATACATTCCTTAAAAGGTTGTATGTTCCCATTGTCACATCTGGAGATATGTAGGCTGAAGAGAAAGTTTCAGAGATAGAAATGATCTGATAGATCATAGCTAAAACCTATCAGATGTATTTTTACTCTTTCTTAGGCTTTGAATATGAGTTACACAACTGTCCTTTTATAATGATGCAAGAACTTCATAAGATGAAAAAATAATTATTAGAAGTATGAAGATTTTAAGATTATATTTCACACACTCAGTATATCAAATGTAGGCACTCTCCAAAGTGTAAATAATAAATATAAAACACTTACAAAGGTCTCTAAGACTTACCATAGGGAAACTAGCTGGAGAGAACCCCGATAACCAAGGGCAAAAAGTGGCGACCGAATAGAGATTGGGAGGAAGTATGGAGGCTCAAAAGGACTGGCCAAGCACCAGAAACAACAGCTGAGGTTCTGGAAATATATTTCAGCTGTGCCAGGTTCTCATCGCCTAAATACCACGCTGGTATCCCCAAAGCTTCAGAATATACATTCTTCTCAAGGGCACATGGGTCATTCTCACAGATACACAACATGTTAGGACACAAAACAAGTCTTTACAAGTTCAAAAAGATTGAAGCCATATCAAGCATTTTCTCAGATCACAATGGTATGAAGTTAGAAATCAACTACTGTAAAAACACCCAAAACATTCCAACACATGGAGGCTAAATAGAATGTTATTAAACAATGAATGGGTTTACCAATGAGATCAAGAAAGAAATAAAAAAACTGCCTGAAACAAATGAAAATGAACACATAACAATCTAAAATCTATGGGATACAACAAAAGCAATTCCAGGATTCCGGGAAGGAAGTTTATAGCACTACAGGCCTACCTCAAAAAAATAAGAAAAATCAATAATAAACTATCTAACCCTACAATTTAAACAGAAAGAGAACAACAAGAAAAGCCCAGAGTAAGTAGAAGGAAGGAAATAATAAAGACTAGAGAAGAAATAAATGACAAGAGGCTAAAAAAAATATCAAAAAAAAATCAATGAAACCAAGAACTGGTTCTTTGAAAAGATAGACAAGATTGATAAACCCTTATCCAGACCCATTAAGAAACAAAGAGAGAAGGCTAAAGTAAATAAAATCAGAACTGAAAGCAGTGAAGTAACCATTGATACCACAGAAATATAAAGGATTGTAAGAAAATACTATGAACAACTATATGCCAACAAGTTGAACAACCTGGGAGAAATGGACAAATTCTTTAAAATATATAATCTTCCAAAACTGAATCAGGAAGAATCATAAAATCTGAATAAAACAATAACCACATATTTAAATAGGAACAACTCCAAGACCATGTGGATTCCTGCAACAGAGGAATCAATAGGACTGCTCCAGCCATGAAGACAGAAAAGAAACAGTCCAGAGATTAAAGACACTGACTACATCTTACCATACTAGCAGTCAGCAGCTGTGAGTCACCGCAGGTTGCTCAGGACCAAACCAGAGAGGGTCGGACCTGCATCACTACCATTTGTCCACCATCCAGACCTGAAATATCTTTATTGACATGTACACATAAGGAACTGTTTGACATTGAAATTGGGTCTCAAAAGAACTGTTGGCCCAGAAAGAAACTCACTACAGACTAATTTGCCTCTCAGTGTAACCATTATTGCTTGCCTTATTTTTGGTTCTTATAAGTGTATTTCTAGTATCACATGATCTCACTCATCTAGGGGAAATGATGAACAACAAAAAGTGATGAATAAAAATGGACCCAGAGACAAGGAAGCATCAATCAGACTGTCAAACCTCAGAGGGAAGGTAGGGGAGGGTAGGGGTAAGGGAGAGATATCAACCAAAAAACTTGTATGCTTGCATATAAGCCTGACCAGTGGTCATGGACAACAGGGGTGTGGGAGCATGCATGGGGAGGAGTTTGGGATGGAAATGAGGGGATAAGAATAAAGATGTGATATCTTAATCAATAAAGATTTTTTTTTTAAAAAGAAAAGAAACAGTAAAAAACAAAACAAACAAAAACCCTCCCAACAAACAAAAGCCCTGGTCCAACCACTTCACAAACCTTCAAAGAACAACTAACACCTTTTCTTATCAAACTATTCCAAAAAAATCAAAGAGGAAGGAACACTTCCAAGCTCCTTTTATGAGGCCTGCATTACCCTAACTCCAAAATCAGGTAAAGACACTATAGGAAAGAGAATTACGGAATCTCTAGATGCTAAAATCCTCAAAAGTAGCAAATTGGATGCAGCAATATATTAAAAATATCATATACCATGACAAAGTGGTATTTATTCTAAGGATGCAAGTCTGGTAGAATATCCACAAATCAATAAACAAAATGAAAGACACAAATCACATGGTCATATCAATAGACACAGAAAAAGCATTGGACAAAGCCAACACCCATTTTTGGAAAAATATCACATTTATTTTATTTTCCTTTTTAATTTTATCTTTGTTGTTTAGATTATTAGAGATGTCCCCTTTGACATTTATTTTTTTAATTAAATTTTATTGGGGTGACATTGGTCAACATATACATATAGGATTCATGTGTGGTTTTCTAAATTATAATGACTGCATGTAGCACCATGTGTCCACCACCCAAAGTCAATTATTCTGTCACCTCATATTAGGACCCCCTTCTTCTCCCACCCCACTCCCTCTGGCAACCAGCACACTGCTGTTTGAGCTCATAACTTCCAGTTTGATATCCCACATATGAATGAAGTCATATGGTTCTTAGCTTTTTCTGTCTGACTTATTTCACTGACTTATTTCAAGGTCCATTCATGTTGTAAATGACACTATTCCATCCTTTTTATGACTGAATAGTATTCCATTGTGTATATGTACCACGTCTTTATCCAGTCCTCTATCACAGGGCACTTTGGCTGTTTCCATGTCTTGGCCACCATGAATAATGCTACAATGAACATAGGGCTGCATATATCTTTACAAACACATGATTTATAGGTTTTAGGGTAAATACCCAAGAGAGGTATTGCTGGGTAGTATGATAGCTCTCTTCTTAATTTTTTGAGGTATTGCCAGACTACGTTCCATGGTGGTTGTACCAGGCTACATTCCCTCCAGCAGTGAATGAGGGTTCCCTTTTTTCCACAACCTCTCCAACACTTGTTATTGCTTGCCTTGTTGATAATGGCCACTGCAACAGGTGTGAGGTGGTATCTCACTGTAGTTTTTTCTGTATTGATTAAGGTATTACATATATGTCCTTATAACTCCTTTGCCCCCACCTCCTTACTCATAACCTCACCCCCTTGTTGTCTATGTCCATTGGTTATGATTATATGCATGCATTGTAGTTTTAATTTGCATTTCCCTAATTGCCAGTAACATGGAACATCTTTTCATATATCTATTGGCTGTTTGTATATCTTCTTGGGAGAGGTGTATTTTTAGGTCTTCTGCCCATTTTTATTTGGTTAGATCATTTATTTGTTTGGTGTTAAATTTAATGAATCATTTATATATTTTGGAAATTACACCTTTGTCAGAGCTACTGTTTATAAATATCATCTCCTATCTGGTTGGCTGCCTGTTTGTTTTGTTGTCATTTTCTTTTGCTGTAAAGAAGGAAGCTCTTGTATTTGATATAGTCCGATTCTTTTATTTTTGCCTTTACCTCCCTTGCCTTGGGGTCAAGCCCATAGAATGTTCTCTAATACCCAGGTCCCTGAGTTTGGTACCTATATTTTCTTCTATGTAACTTTTAATTTCAGGTCTTATACTTAAGTCTTTGATCTATCTTGAATAAATTTTTAACATGGGGACACACTATAATCCAGTTTCATTCATGTATATGTGGCTTTCCAGTTTTCCCAGCACCACTTATTGAAGAGATGATCCTTACTCCAATGTGCATTTCTGAATCCTTATTGTCAAAAATTATATGTCCATATACATCAGTTCTCTATTTTGTTACATTGATCTATATGTCTACTTCTCAGGCAATGCCAGGCTGTTTTGATTATTGTCTCTGTAGTATAATCTGAAGTAAAACTCTCAGCAATGTTGGAATAGAGGGATCATATCTCAACATAATGAAGACCATGTATGACAACCCTATACCCAACATCATACTCAATGGGAAAATTTTTAAATAATTTCCCGTAAGAATAGGAACAAGACAGGGATGTCCACTTTAACTACTCTTATTCAACATAATATTGGAAGTCCTAGCCACAGTAATGAGACAGTAAGGAAATGGCAACAAAATTGGAAGGGAGGACATAAAACTCTCATTATTCACAGATGACATAATACTGTACATAGTTATCCCTAACGACTCAACCAAAGAAATACTATATTTAATAAGTGAATTTGGCAATATAGTAAAATACAAAATTAAAACGCAAAAAATCAATGGCATTTTTATATACCAATAATTAATTCTTAGATAGAAAAACTAAATAATCTCATTTGCCATGGCAACAAAAAATTAAGATGGTTAGGAATAAACTTCATCAAGGAGATAAAAGACATCATTAAAATGTCCGTACTACCCAAAGCAATCTATAGATTCAATGCAATCCCTATTAAATTACCAACAACATATTTCACATATCTAGAAAAAATATTCCAGAAATTCATATGGCGTAAGAAAAAAAAATAGCATCACCAATCTTGAGAAAGAATAAAAAAGTTGGAGGATCACAATACCAAATGTAAAGTTACACTACAAAGCAACTATAATCAATACAGCCTGGTACTGGCATAAGAATAGGCATATAGATCAATGGAACATAACAGAAATCCCAGAAATCAATCTAAGCCATTATGCTTATTTAATATTTGACCAAGGAGGCAAGAATTTGCAATGGAGTCAAGACAGTCTCTTCAAAAATGGTGTTGGAAAAATTGGACACATAGATGCAAAGAAATAAAAGTAGACCATCCACTTTCACCATACACAAGAATAAAATCAAAATGGATAAAATACTTAAATGTATGTCATAAATCATAGAAGATACCATAAACAGTAAAATATCAAACATCTCTTGTAGCAATGTTTATAGATACATCTCTTTTTAAAAAAATAGTTATTAAATTATTATCTGTGTACATATATTACCATTTGCCCCCCCCCCTCTCATACATGCCCTCCCTCCCCAGAGTTTTGTGCCCATTGGTTGTACTTATATGCATGTATACAAGTCCTTCGGTTGATCTCTTATCTCCCCCAGATCTCCCTACCTTCCCCGCTGTAATTTGACAGTCTGCTTACCTTCTCTATATCTATCTTTTGGTTCATCAGTTTATAATGCTCTTTATTATCCATAAATGAGTGAGGTCATGTGGTGTTTCTCTTTTATTGACTGGCAGATACATCTCTTAAGGCAAAGGAAACTAAGGTGAAAATGAACAAATGGAACTACATCAAAATAAAAGTACTTTGCACAACAAAATAAACCATTAACTAAATGAAAAGGGAACCTGTTGTATGTGAGAACATATTTGACAATAAGACATCTGATAAAGGGTTAATATCCAAAATATACAAGGAGCTCATACAACTTAACAAAGGAAAACAAACAATTCAATTAAAAATGGGAAAAGGAGATTAGTAGACACTTCTCCAAAGTGGGCATATAGATAGCCAAGCTATATATGAAAAAATGTTCAAAGTCACTGATAATTAGAGAGATGCAAATTAAAATGACAATGAGGTATTACCTCACACCTGTCATAATGGCTACCATCAACAAATCAGCAAATGACAAGTGCTAGCAAGGATGTGGAGAAAAGGGAATCCTAGTACACTGCTGGTTTGAATGCACATTGGTGCAGCCATTAAGGAAAACAGTGTGGAGATTCCTCAAAAAATTAAATATGGAACTGCCATTTGACCTAGTGATCCCACTTCTACAAATATATCCTGAGAAACCTGAAATACCAATCAGAAAGAATGTACGCACCCCTGTGTTCATAGCAGCACAATTTAATGATAGCTAAGATCTGGAAACAGCCAAAGTGCCCTTTAGTATATAAGTGGATGAAAAAGCTGTGGTACCTTTACATCATGGATTACTATGCAGCAGTAAAAAAAGAAGGATCTCTTACCCTTTTAGACAGGATAGAGGGACCTGGAGAGTATTATGCTAAGCAAAATAAGCCAGTCAGAGGAAGATAAATATCACATGATCTCACTCATATGTGGAATCTAATGAACAAAATAGACTGATGAACAAAATAGATCCAGAGACATAGAAGCATGGAACAGACTTTAGAATCTTAGAAGGGAAGTGGGAAAGGGTGGGTGGGTGAAAAGAGATGAACTTGAATGCATAAGTTATATGAATAACCCATGGACACAGACAATAAGGTGGTGAAGGCCTAGATCTGGGGGTGGAGGTCGGTTATAAGAGGTCTATGGGGGGGATGAAGGGGGTATATGTAATATTTTCAAATAAATGTTTAAAAAAATAAAAAAGGTCTCCAACAACTAGAGATGATGATTGATTATTAACCTTCTAAAGCACAAATTAATGTTGTCAGAATTAATGGATGAAACCTTTATACTATAGTAAACCATTTCCTATTATCAAAGTAATTTTCCTCAATTTAATTCTGCATAAAATGAAAAGAATTTCCATTTAGCAATAAGGTGCTGGTGGGATATGTGGTTATCCAAAGGTAATCACTGCCCTGTGGGAGCAGAGGTATTCAACTGTACCTTTTGCTCTGTGACTCCTCAGGGGGATGATTATCTTATGATAATCTTATAGCCCCACCCCATTGTGCTTTGTTGCTTAATTGGCTACCACATGAAATGTAGTTCCTTTTGCATCAACTTTATGTCTACTATAATTGCCCTGAATCGCAGTTCCAAGATGAAAAAAGTGGATCAAATAACTACATATATTTTGTTTGATTAATCATGAAAAAATCATTAAGGGATTAAAGTGAAACCATTTTACTCCTGCTGATCATGTTCCGCAATTTAAAATTATTTTATGATCCTGATCAATGTAATTCATGAGAATGGCTGTTAATTAGTTACACTAGCAGGTGGGCCATGCAAAATGTATTCACTTAATAATACCATAGAACAACACGCAATTAAGTGTTCCTGTGTGAATTCTACCTGGTGTACCAAAAGAAAGTATCTGGCCAACTCACCTTGCTCTTTGAGATTATAGCTCTCCCTTAGATATCCACCCCTGCTTCTTTAACCCTTTCTAGGACCTTGTCTAGGGTGACACACAAAAAATAGCAGGGGTAGAGATTTTAAATGCTAATAAACATTTTTAGCTTAAAAGTTCTCTTCTTGGTTGCAATGCCCTGAAAGTAGAGGAGTCTGGTACACTCTACCAAGGTACTATCTATTTCACATTCACAAACTGGAGCTTCACCCTAAAAATATGATAATTCAGGCACCCTCATCCTCATCTCTGGCACCTGATGTTGCTAATCCTTTTTCTGGAGAGTGCAACTACTGTAACCCATTGGTTGTAGCCTGGTGACTGACAGGAAGTGTTGACATAGCTTTATTTCTTCATTAGTAATGTTAAGTGTTTATTGAGGAGCTTTATTGTCACAAAATATGCCAGAAACTGATCATTGTCTCACTAATAGAAAGATGTAAAAGGCTGGTCAACCTTGAAGCTCTGAAAGGTCAGAGCCAACCACTCCCTATCTGAGACAATGGTAATTGAGGCAACTTCCCCTTCTTGTAATCTTGTAAATCCTTACTGATATAGTAATCCTTTTATTACCTGCCTAAGGGCTATGGGTGTATCCCAAACCTGCTTAAGGGTAATGGGTGTATCCCATAGTCTCAATAAAAGGGATTGCAAGGCCAGAGCCTGGCAGTGTTGATATACTTGATTTGTCAATTTCAGTTATTTTCAATTGACTCTCCTCTATGTAGGATGGGCATTTAGCCTTCTTACTTTCCACTTTCCCTACAATATACTGAAGTACTTCCCATTCCTTCAAATTCCCAAGAACATGTTTATATCAAAATTTTAGTTACATCAAAAGTTATTTTACATTATTATGATTATATATGCTACTCAACATTAATATATACTAAAGTATGATTTTATTTTCCTGCACAACTTTTTGGAGTTAATAATTATCTTTGATTTTTTAAAATGTTTTGTTTGGCTTACATTTGTACCCACTTATGACTAATGCAACCCCAAACCCTTTACCAGTTGTGAAAATACCTTTCACTCATATCAGCTACCAATTTCATCTTTTTGATAAATCTCATTCAGAGCTTTCTGACATACTCCAACCGAGATTGGTTCATTCTATATCTAGGAATCTCTTCACTATCATCCTGTAACCTAACTTTGCCTCTCTCTTCTGTTGGTGTTCCTGTTCCCTATATGGATGTCACTCTCTCCCTCCTTTTATTCTTTCACTTTGCTAAATAAACATATACTCTGGTAGCTTACTGATAGAAGACTGGTTGGAAGCAATATTTTATGATATCTTAAGAGTCTGAAAATGTCTTCATTACACCATTCTACTAGACTGATATTTTGGCTAGGTAATTTTCTTTGAGAATTGTCTTCTACCTTCCAGTGTTGCCATGAATTTCAAGCCACTAATTTGTGTCACATTATATTATACCTGCTTGTTCCTCCCTTTTGCTTCCCTCCCTCCCTAGCTCTCTCTCTCTTTTTCCCTACATCCCAATAGATTTTACCTAGTGTCCCTGTTCCCAGGAAAGTACCCCAAGACAACAACTTTCTATTTTACCCTCTCCAGAGAATAGAGCTCTCATTTTTTTTTTTTTTGCAGGGGTGGAAAAATGGAAGAGTATAAGAATGATGGAGAGGAATTATGGATCTAACATCTCACACAGCATTCAAACAATCCTCTATACTTTATACCCTATTCACTCCCACTTCCTGGGGTTTTTGAGAGGACTGTGGAATAAATTGGATTGATTCTCAGCTTTGTCCACTGCTGACTTAGGACTTGGATTTCTAGACCTACATCAGTTTTATTTATCCTAATGCTTTCTACATTGCCAATTCTATTCTCTCTTCCATTTTCCAAGTACTTAAGTTATATACGTTTTAAAAGTTTATTAATTTTAATTTTAGTGTGGTTTGGGGAGGGAGTGAAATTAAATGTGTGTGACCAATCTACCACCAAGTCAAAGCAGCTAATTCAAGTATGATATCTCTCTCAGTCTCTCTTTCTCTTATGTTTCTTTTTTAAAAATATATATTTTATTGATTTTCTACAGAGAGGAAGGAAGAGGAAGAGAGAGCTAGAAACCTCGATGAGAAACATGGACCAGCTGCCTCCTGCACACCCCCTACTGGGGATGTGCCCGCACCCAATGTACATGCCCTTGACCAGAATCGAACCTGGGACATTTCAGTCAGCAGACCCATGCTCTATCCACTGAGCCAAACCGGTTTTGGCTCGCTTATGTTCCTGATGTTACACAGATAGTTCTGAAAACAGCAAGAACCTAAAATAAGATAAAGAGAGGTCTTAGGGAGGGTTTCCCAGATGTATTTCTGTATAGATTCCAGACCTTCATGTATTTCTGGATAGATTCCAAACCTTCATCAAGCCTGGCCAGCTCAGGCTAAGCAGTTCCAAAGGGCTGTCCTATAAGTATAACCAAGGCACAGGCCCATGAACATTCAGCTACATCCTACTCACAGTTATGCTTACATGTCTTCAGCTCCTAAGTTGAAGCTGACATTTCATAAACTGAAATCCATAGCCTAGTGTTCTTCATACCACTACCACTATAAACAAACAAGCAAACAAAAATCTTCCACATGCTTATTCGTGTACAGTTTACAGAGTATTTAAACATATATTAAATCATTTCATTAATATTCTTGCAAAGAAATTGTGATGAAGGTCATCCTTATTTTCTAGAATACTGTTAAGAGGTTAGACTCTGGAGTCGACATTACTTAGGTTCTTGCTTATATGCTCATTATGTGTATGAACCAGAACAAATTATCCAAATTCTATGAACCTCAGTTTCCATATCTGTGTAACAGATAGCTATTGTACTAAAACATTCTGAGGTTTTTGTAAAGGTTAAACAGGATTTCACATGTAGTGCATTTAGCACATGGCTGGTACATAGGAAACACTTGGTAAATAGTAACTATTACTCTGATTCCTAGTCTACAGATGAGGATTCTGCGATTCAGAAAGGTTAAATGATTTATACAAGTTCACAGTGCCAATGAGGGCCAAAAACTAGAATAGCAAATACAATCTTGTGCTTCCTCTACAACACAAGTGGTTCTCATTCCTGGCTACACACTGAAATTCCACAGGAGATGTGAAAACAGCCATACTAAAGCACACCCCATAAGTTCAGACTTAACTGCTCAGAGTAGATTCTGGACGCAACTATGTTTTCCAAGCTCCCTAGACAATTATGATGCTAAGCCAAGATTTTAAACCTATGCTATTCACCAAACTGCCTCTTTCATCCCCAGGTGGCCTTGAGCTGTGTATGTTACCTACAACCAGGTCCCATTTCACAGCCATTTTTAGACGCCATCTCAGAACAGAGACACACAATCATGATGCACTATTTATATTTTTAAAGTGTGAAACCAATATAAAATTTGTTCTCTCCCTATTCACTGTTTGACTACCACAGGAATTTTCTGGTTTACAGAATTAATAGTTGGTCAGAAATTACTTGAATTGGGCATGTCAAATTTCAACTACAATCTTGTCAAGTTCCAGCTACAGTCTGGCTAATTTCCCTGGAATATGTAGGAAGGTCATTGTGTGCAGTCAGCCTTGGCCCCCCTGCAGGATCTGCAGAATGATAGATTTCAAATATTGTTAGGGCAACCTGAAGTTCCAAACCAAATTATTTAAAACAGGCTTCTGTTTTTCCAAGCAAGAAAAGATACAGAGCAAGGCTGCATAAGGGACAATAAAAACAAATGTCACTTGGCTACTTGTGGATGAATAAAAAGCCTAGAGGAGGAAAAGCAATAGGCCAGCTCAATTTCAAAGCTGTCAGGGACAGGTCATCCTACCTGAGTTCAGTTCAGAGGATATGGAGTTGGTGAGGCCAAGGTCATAGAGCTGAATCCCTAGGAGCTGAATACTTAGTTGTATTCTATCCAGAGGCCTCATGCCACAGCCCCTAACCCAATCCAGCTGATTTGGGTGGAGTGTAGGCCAGTGGTCCCAAGGAACCCCAAGTCCCATCACATGCAGACCATGCCTCCAGGCAGATAGGCCAGCAGCACTCCCATAATCACAGAAACTCACAGATCATTTTTATCTTCAGCAATGAATGAAAACTGTCATCACATATCCAGGGAAACTTATTGGAGGTACTTCTAGAATTTAATATGCTCTTTAATCAAATTCTATAATATTTATCTTTATTTTAAAAAGTGCATCTAGGAAAAAAAAACACTAAAAAAACACTAAAAAAACATGTATTCTCTATTAGCAGGCCTTGGGCTTAATACGTTTACTTCCCAGAATTCTGAGAATAATTAACTGTTCAACATTCAAATTAAAATGAAAGGACCAAGGAATATTGTAAGGGCCAAATGGGAAGATGGCTAAAAAGAACATCAATCCTTCCAGGAACTTCTTCCATAATAAGTCAAAACTAATTTGTATGGCCCACACATAGATCCTATGACCTTGGATGGTTCTCACCTGCTTGTCCTAGAACAAAATCTGCTGTTCACAGAACTGCAAGCTCTAGACAGTATCAGTTGGCCTCTTCATATAAGAGACAATTGACATTGTCAAGCTCCTGAGCACATTTTCATAATCAGCCTGATAATGGGTTTACAGCAGCTGCCCAATTGATGGTGTTAGAGAATAAAGAGAAATGCCAGGAGTGCCCTCAAATCTGAAATAACAAGGAAAACATCAGTCATATGGCTAAAAGGCTCATAAATGCTCCTTCAGCTATGGTGCAGGAGTCTGTTTTAGGCAAAGCTAATGAGAAAATGTGGTAGTAAGCATTTTCATTAAGGAGGATCAAGTTGTGAGAAAGTTGCATTGTTAAGAAGAAAGAAAAGTCCCATTGAAAATGGTGTGTGGTCTTACCCTGATCAGAAATGACCTGTTTTGAAACAACTGTCTGAATGGAAAGATGTTCATTTGCTTTTCAAAAGTGTTCCACTTAATTTTCCAATCACTCAAGAGTATGTAAAATTAGTATTTGAATGTGGTTACCTCTGGGAAGAAGAGGATGTGTTCATGGAGAATCACCCAGGTATTATGGTCTCCAAAGATGGAAGAAATAATGAATAGAAAGGAGGGAGGTGGAAGAAGGTAGGGAGAGAGGATAAAATAGGAAGTATACTGAGAAAATCCTAAAAGTAGCATAGAGTATGGATATGCAGAGTTCTCAGTGGACTACCACAAGCAAGGCCAGGTGGCCTTGAGCAATATTATCTTTAGACAAAAGGGAAGAGCTAATTATATATTGATGGCTTTGCTTCTTTCTTTATTTCTTCTAATAGCCAATGGCTATCTTTGCTACTTATATAGCCAGCAAATCCAAGAATAGCTGTGTTCACACTGCCAGCTCTACTCTCTGTAGAAGGTAGTATATTTTAATGTCTATCCAACTGTGTGTTTTGTGGTAATGATAAGCAGATGCTTTTACTAAGGCAGAACTACACTCATGTTCTGAATCATTCTTGACATGGAGAGCTGCTCAGTGCCTAATATATTGAATAACAGGGCTTTAGTTTTGCTTAAAGGTAATATTGCGGTGGCAATTGACTCTTTTACCTACTTCTATTTCCAGGTGAGTCTCCTCTATAATGTGGCCTTTGAAGTTAGAATATAAGTTAAGCATCTGCCTTAAAGCTGCATTATTTATATTGGTATTTTTGCAGTTCTCTTTCTGCAATGTATTTGGGGTAACAAAATTTCTATATAGTATAACTAGAGGCCTGGTGCATGGATTTGTGCACCGGTGGGGTCCCTCCGCCTGGCCTGCAGGGATCAGGCTGAAACCAGCTCTCCAACATCCCCTGAGGGGTCCCAAATTGCAAGAGGGTACAGGCCAGGCCAAGGGACTCCACTGATGCACAATTGGGGCTGAGAAGGGAACATGGAGGGTTCCAGGGTGTGTCTGGCCAGTCTTGCCCAGTCCCAATTGCTGGACCACCAATAGCAAGCTAATCTACTGGTCATAGTGTCTGCCACCTGATGGTCAGTGCACATTATAACTACTGATTGAATGGTCGAATGGTTGAATGGTCGCATAGGCTTTTATAAACATAGATATATTAAGCTGGTGGAAGAGTGCCTCGTTTGTAAGGAGTTTGAGAAATTTTTCTGAGAAAGAAATGCTTACCCTAGAGCTGTGGTCGGTAAACTGTGGCTCACGAGCCACATGCGGCTCTTTGACTCTTTGAGTGTGGCTCTTCCACAAAATACCACAGCCTAGGTGAGTCTATTTTGAAGAAGTGGCATTAGAAGTTTAATTTAAAAAATGGCTCTCAAAGGACATTTTGATCATTGTACTGTTGATATTTGGCTCTGTTGACTAATGAGTTTGCCGACCACTGCCCTAGAGTGACTTGGGTAACATACTATATAGCAGACAATTACGGAGCTTCTGCAAATCTACTTGCTGGTGGCTTCATGGATTACGCAACCACATTGAAAACTAGGATACAGTGAGGTTTACATGGAATGAAGCAAAAACCACATTTAAAAACTCATAACATCCCCACATGCAAATAGATAAATTCTCCCTTTCCAAATGTCACCAGTCAGGTAATTTCTAGGTAGGTGTTGCAGTGTTTTCCTGAAACTAGAAGAAATAGTCATCCTCCTTTGAAAACAAGCTCCCTGCCTTCCTGCAGCACCCCTGGGAGGTCAGGATTCATATTTAAAATACTGCATGTAGTAGCCCTTTGAGGATGAATATTGATGAAGAAATGTTCTCATGCCAGATCCCACACTTTATCAGAGTGAAGGATACAGTCCATTAAGAGTGGCTTTTTAATTTCTCATATTTAACCCTACCAGAAGTAGCATCCATGGCATCAGTGACAGGAAATCTAAAAAGTCACATCAGCAAAGTGAAATGCCTCTGTATTCCCCCATATGTTGAAAGAGAAAACTTCTCAAAGTCTGTAAATTATCTTGTCAAGACACTGGGACCTAATGGTCTAGGAATAACATACTAAGCACTTTTTCCACCTCCAGTGTTGCAAATGCCAACCTAGCTCAACTCTTAACTGGCCATGTGCCATGCAGATCTATGGATGGCATGATTTCAAGTTATTTTAGTCAATGGCATACCTTAGCTCATTTGAACTCCATGGTGAGTATGGACACCCAAAATCTGGGTCTGACATTGCATTATTACAAATTATATTGCTGACTCCCCATTAAAACATGGACCCTTAATCAATAAAGAAATTTAAAAAAACATAGACCAGGCGCACCATTTATATTGGTATTTTTGCAGTTTACTTTCTGTAATGTATTTGGAGTAACAAGATTGCTATTTATTGTAATACACTAAATGTACTGTGAATCATTTTTTTCTAGCTTCATATCAGCTCTCTCAAACAAACTGGTACAAATTATTTTAAAAAGAAGAAGACAGTGGCAAGCAGGTGCCTGTATAAACATGACTTTACATTGATAAGCTAATGTAAATTGTCTAATGTTTTTATATTTCTGCTTTTACTTAAAGGACTATCACAATGGAAGGCAACATACTTGTCAGTTTTCACTCAAATATTGATTTTTTAAATGTAAAAAAAGAAACGGTTGTTTGGATCAGAAATTTTCAACCTTTTTCATATCATGGTATGCATAAAATAATTACTAAAATTCTGTATAATTTTGATTCATTCATACCAGATAGCTATTGTTGTGTTGACTGTTGTTATTTTTTTCATTTGACAATATAAGGAAAAAGAGGTCAGTTCCCCTGGCAGGTACTGCATGTTTTAAAAATTCTTGTAGCACACATGTTGAAAATTGATGGTCTGGATACCAAAAATCCTTATGATAATTTTTTTTGCAATTTGAATCACTTAACCAATGCATGGACTCACCGAGTTCAATATTGGAATCCAGGAGTCATAGGTCAATCCCTTCTCTAACTTATAGAAATAATTCCCCCCTGGTTTTATCTCTTGGTGCAAAGTGTCAAATTCAAAAGTTGGAAGGCGTAACAAAGGGGAAACCTGATGAATGACAACTATGAAACTTTCACTGCCTGCCAGTTTTGTCAATGAAACCCTTAAAGCAAAAGCATGATTGACATTCTATCATTTCAAAGAGTGACTATGTGACTCACATAACTATATTAGAAATATCTACATTTTACATATATGAACAAATATTGCTGCTTTTGGATTAACACTGATATTTTATTAACTTGGAAAGATATTCTGTGTATATGCCTACAAGAGTACATGCACTGTATAAGAAACTGTACTGGAGATAATGTAGGCATAGGCTATTTTCCTGGTATTGAAAGTCCACTAGCACCATTAAGAATCATTTTCAGAATTAGTGATGTCACCACAGCTAAAGCACACTGCTGTTTCCTAAAGTGGACCTTAGAGCCTTTTGGTGGAAGCAGAAACTCTTGAAAACTTGATGTAATCAACTACTGCTTCATGGAATGCCTATTGCATAGAGCATTTGGGGTAACCAGGAAATCGTAAGATGTGAACACAGAGTATTGGACTACCATCTACGAAAATAGTTAGCAAATGAAAAACAATTATATCTTTAAATCAATTTGTTTTTCCAATAGGAGTTCTTATAACTCTAGATTATATCTGTCCTCTTTGCAAACGTATTACGGGCTAGCCAAACTATGTTATCGAGTTCTCCATCACTTGGCAAAAGATGAAGGTAGCTTTACTAGTAATGTGATGTTTCCTTTAAAGAGCTCAACTCAAACTTTTGCTACATGCCTTTCTCAAGATCTAGCACTCTCATGCTATAGCAGTTATACACTAGGGTACTCTTTGTAGGAGTCTGTAGCCCTCTTAAAACCATGTTTTTGCAATCACCTTTATTTTTTCAATTATGAAATTTATGACATATTACATGTTGCATATATAAAATTCTAAAGTTACTCACAGGCACTTTGCTCAATAAAATATTCATACACTAAAATGCACACTTTTTCATCATGAGTAATATGTTTTAAAGTAATTTCCCATGGCTCTAGAAACACTCTGAGAATAAAGGTAAAATTAATAGCACCTTCTTGTACCTAGACCCTAAAATACACAAAATTTTGTCTGCATAACTTTACAAGTGTTTTTGTTTAATACAGAAGTGATCTACCCCTTTAGATTGTCACAGAGAGTCCATAATAGAGCAATAGAGTGGTTCAATTCCAATGGAGAAGATGATCATTAAGAGTAGTGGACTGGGGTTAGAAGAACAGGAAGCATTGGTACATCATTCAATGCTGGGTCCCCAGTGCCAAAAATGGTGTCTGGCACCTTCCAGAAGGTGCCCAGTACATAAATATTTGTTGGAAGAAAATCAGGAAGTGGGGAAGAATAAGTGAAGGAGGTAGGAGAAAAAAGAGAGAAGAAACAGAAGAAAAGATGAAAGGAAGGAGAGAGAAAAGAGAGAGAAGGGATTGGGGAAGGGAAGAAAGAAAGGCTGTACTAGCTCTGTATCCTTGGGCAAGTAATTGCCCCTGTAAGCCTCACCCCCTATTCAGTCAAAGGAATTGAGTAGACCAAATAATTTCTAAAATTCCTACCAGCTCTAAAACTCTATTTTTCTATTATTTAAAATGTCATTTGATGTCAATGATAATAGAGATAAAAAGTATTTTGCTCATCAATGGAATATGTAAAAATATTCATAAAGTGTTCCTTATTAGTCCAAACACTGGAGAACTTTTTATTTCAAATATTTAAACTCCACTGGAAAGATGAACTGAGTATATATTTGCCTAAATTATAGACTGACAGCTCAGATTCATAATTGTTTCCACAGGTTTACTAAAGCACTTATGACCACTCTAGTTCAGCAATTTGAGTATTATCCTCTTGTAATAAAGTATACTTAAGAGAAATGAAAGATAATGTCACCTAAAATGAGCACATGTTGCATATTAATCTCTTAAAACTCTAACAGCCTAAAAAGTATTTCCATAATGGTGTGGCTGTGATTATCTTCTTCAAATTAAAACACTGCCACCACTTCCAAAATTAATATCTTCCCATAAGTGAGGTAATGTAATTTTTCTAAGTATCAATAAATCCCTATAATCTAAGGCTAGCTAACACATTGTGTCTGCTGAGCAAGTACTTATATTACAACATGCAGGGGTATTTGTGCAACTTTACATTCAGTATTTTTGCATTTATAGCAAACAAATTTAGAAACCTTTTTTAAAAAAATATATTTTTTTATTGATTTCAGAGAGGAAGAGAGAGGGAGAGAGAGACAGTAATATCAATGATGAAAGAGAATCAGTGATTGGCTGGTTCCTGCACCCCTCCCCCCATTGGGGATTGAGCCCACAACCTGGAATTGAACCCAGGACCTTCAGTCTGCAGGCTGATGCTCTATCTACTGAACCAAGCCAGCTAGGGATAGAACCTTCTTAAAAGATAATTGTATTTGCTCAAGTTTGAAAAATAGTCTAAGATCATTCACTTCATTTGAGTGTACTCCAACCAAGCTAAGTTCTTGATATACACACAGTTGTAACTGTGCTCCAATGATATGCTTTCTTCATTTTACATACTGAAAGAGGTGACAAAGTAAAGAACTACCATTACCCATTCATTTGATATCTCTTTATCTTCTATCTTTTCCTTCCTTTCTCTTTCTTTACCCCTCCCTTTCCCTCTCTCCCTCTCTCCCTCTCTCTTTGTCTCCCTCTATCACATTGTTGATTTTCTAATGTAATAGCAAAAGTTGGTCAAGCAATTACTTAACTCAAGGCAGTTACCGTATTTTTCGGACCATAAGACGCACTTTTTCTTCACCAAATATGCAGTCCCCAGGGACACGGAAGGTCCCGGGGGACCCGCTGCCACTCTGCAACTCGGACCATAAGACGCAGGCACTACTTCTATTCGGACCATAAGACGCAGGCACTTTTCCTCCCACTATTTGGTGAAGAAAAGGTGCGTCTTATGGTCCGAAAAATACGGTAATAAAATTAAGCCCCCCTTCACACATCTATACTAATAAAAGGGTAATATGTTAATTAGGGTGGACATCTACCAGATGTCCATCCATACGTCCATCCAGACAAAGCCACAGTGGCTGCAAGGCCCAGGGCTTACAGCAGTCATGGGCTCATGGCAGCCATGGGCTCAGGCAGCCATAAGCCTGGGTGGTTGTCAGGCTCAGGGCTTAGGCTTCACAGCAACAGCAGCCAGCAGTGGCAGCAGCAGTGGGGAGATGGGGGCAGCACCTTCCCCTGATCATTGGGGTAGCCTCCCACAGAGGGCAGCCAGACCGGCTTAGGCCTGCTCCCCATGGGTAGCTGGCCTATGGGGAGTGGGTCTAAGCCGTCAGTATACACACATCTACTGAGGGCTCCTGGATTGTGAGAGGGGGCAGGTTGGGCTGAGGGCCCTCCCAGCGTATGAATTTTCGTGCACCAGCCTCTGATCTATAATAATAAAAGTGTGACATGCTAATTAGACCAGATGTCCTTCCAGATATCCTTCTGGATGACCTTCCAGATGAAGCCAGGGCTACAAGGGAAGCCTAGGTCCCAGCAGCCGGGGGAAGGAAGGCTTACTCTTGCATGGATCTCATGCACCAGGGCTCTAGTATAGATATAATTTAAAACTACCAACAGTTTCCAATTACCTACAGAGCAAAATTCAAACTCCTTGAATTTGCAGTTTGAATCCTTCACTTAGAAACTACATGACTTTGGGTAAGTTATTTAACATCTCTGTGACTCCATTTGCCTTTACCTGTAACTTTGGGATAAATGTAATAATTATCGCACAGGGTTGGAGACAGAAGTAAATGCATTGATATACAGGGTGGGGCAAAAGTAGGTTTACAATTGTGAGTATATAAAAGTTTTTTATTGCATTATTATTTATGAATTACTGTATTATTTGCCATATGAACAACTGTAAGCCTACTTTTGCCCAACTCTGTAAATAGCAAAGAACAGAATCCAGCCAACTACAATTCCCATATAAATATTAGCTTTTATGCTGCGCCATCCACATGAAATATCAATATATATTTCAGGCTTTACCACCACTGTTCCTAGCCTGAATATTGTAGTTTAATCAGACCGATTTATTTCTTCTTTTTAAATTATACCTCCTGCTCTCCTAACTTTGTGGTTTTTGCAACAACAACAAAAAATAACAAATATTTATTGAGAACATATTATGTATCAGGGACTCTGCTACATGTGGGATGGGTTAACTTGTTTAAAATTCACAAGATTTCTATCAGACAGGTAGAAAGATAACTGATACCTGGAAGGATAAGCGATTTGATCACAACAACAGTGCTATTATCAGAGCCAATGATGAAATCCAATCATTCTGAATCAAGTGCTCTCTTCAAAATCACTGGGATGTCCTACTTCTGTTTGCACCCACTAGCTGTTCCATCTTCTGCTATGGCTCCCCTGTTTCCCTCACCTACTCACGTGCTTTCTAAAACTGTCTCAAATCTTGTCTTTCATATATTGCAAGACTAAGTCAGTCCTCAGAGTTCTTCACCTCTAAACCTTCAGAGCAGTCATACCCTCCTTGGAAGTTGGGACAATCCATTTTTCAAATAATTATCTTAACATCCTAGAATAGCACCTCTATTTTCTCTAATTCAAAAAATTTTATTTTCTTTTGGTTTATGTTTGCCTTTTTGTCCAATTAGATCTGATTCTCCTTAAAGTCAGGAGCCGCATCTCATGTTTCTTTTGTCCTAAATAGTTCTTGGCACAAAGTATATATTCAGTAAAAAAAAAATGATATTATTTAACTCCAGGGACACATAACTAGGTCAAGCTGACTGACCTTGGTGCCTCACTTTAACAGCTGGTAAATAGACATAATAAAATTCAGTTTTTCAGCCCCTTTCTTGATTATCCAATTATTATATCAGCCCTTTTCCTAGTTTTCTCTCTTCGATGCTAATGTTTCTTTTATATTCTCTGTCATCATTTTTAAAAGTGTCCCAGGTTCTGGCATTTGAAAATAAGTTTCAAAATAAAACATAAAATTACTTTTTGGTATGAAAACAATAAATTATTTGAGATTCATTTGACAGAGCATAGTTTAATTAAAATAAGCTTTAAAATAAAGAAGAACTCAATGACCTGATGTGGAATAAGATCCAGGATTTTTAAATAAAAAAAAAAGTTCTGAGATTTAGAACCATGTTAATGTTTCACAGTCATTTCTGAAAGTAAGGAAAATAAATTTAAACACCAAAAGAAACAAATAAATTGAGCTATACTTCAAATTAATAACATAACCACTTAGAGAAGAAAGGGGATGGATAGAGAGCTAACCCAGGCAATTTTTTAAATAAGCTCTTTCAACTATATACCTTTAGGCTAAAGGCAAAAAGAAATCTAAGTGAATACAGTACATGAGTTAGTAGACTTCATTTCAGTGTCATGAGTTAGAAATTCTGAAATTACTTTCTATGTATTCTAGAATAGAGTAAATATGTTAACATACAGTGGTAATGAGATCCAGGTTTCTCAGTGTTAGAGAAGGGAGCTATAAATATGGAAAGCAAAAAGGGTAAAATGAATCTTGTGTTATGGGATGAGAATTAGAGTGCAAACTCATAGTTTTTAATGTGTGTATGTGCACACACATATACACATTAAAGATATAATATATATATATATATATATATATATATATATATATATGCTGAAGTCTATATGAAATACATATTGAAGTCTATATGTATATATATTGAAACTGTGGTAGACACATATAGAAATACTAGAGGCCTGGTGTACTGGGGGGAAGCCTTCAGCCCAGCCTGTGCCCTCTCAAAGTCTAGAACCCCCTGGAGAATTGGGCGTAAGCTGGAACTCAGACATTCCTCCATAGTAAGCAAATGTGGAAAATAATAACATTTGGGAAATTTGGACAATAGGTGTATGGGGATTCTTAACACAATTCTTTCAATTTTTCTATATGTCAAAAGTGTGTAAAATATTTTAAAGATAAAATTAGCTCAAATCCGCCAAAACCAGTTTGGCTCAGTGGATAGAGTGTCGGTCTGCAGACTGAAGGATCCCGGGTTCGATTCTGGTCAAGGGCATGTACATTGGTTGCAGGCACATCCCCAGTAGGGGGGGGCGGTGCAGGAGGCAGCTGGTTGATGTTTTTCTCTCATAGATGTTTCTAGCTCTCTAACCCTCTCCCTTCCTCTCTGTAAAAAATCAATAAAATATATATTTTTAAAAATTAGCTCAAATCTTATATAATAAAAGGCTAATGTGGAAATTGTTGACCAGGAGTTCTACTAGGGGGCGGGGCTGTCCAGCCAACTACTCACAGCTCATCCCTCCAGCTGGCCAGGCCATATTGGCCCAGATAGGGGTTGGCCGGCTGGACCTGACATTTGCATAAATTCGTGTACCAGTCCTCAAGTAGTAGCATAAAGTTGAATTTATTCATATTAAGTAAATTTGTTTAATTTCAAACTACTGATCTAAGATGTTTATTTGTTTTTTATACAGGTATTATAAGTTTATTCCTTTAACAAAATGACTACCTTCAAATAGTTTCCTTTAAAATTTGTGTGGCCTTGTCTATAGTTCTGTTTGAATAATGGCATTATTTTAAAGGACAGAACTTACACATTTTTATTTTATTATACTTATTTTTATATTTTTAAACATTTTTTATTGATTTCAGAGAAGAAGGGAGAGTGAGAGAAAGATAGAAACATCAATGATGATAGATAATCATTGATTGGCTGCTTCCTGCATGCCCCACACTGGGGATCCAACCAGCAACCCAGGGATGTGCCTGACAATGTATTGAACCATAACCTCTTGGTTCATAAGTTTATGCTCAACCACTGAGCCATGCTGGGCCTTCTTTTTATCTTAAAAAAATATCCAATGACTGAATGTTTTATTCTGGTGTTCTTTTACATTAAGTTGGATTAGCTCATTCCATGAATAAGCTCCATAGAAGTAGAGATTCCCAGACACCAAGTTCCATTTGATAGCCACAGGCCTCCCTGGCACTCAACTAGTAGTGCCACCTGGCAAATAGTAGGCACTAGGTGCAAGGACACAGGCTAAGAATGGACAAGTGTACCTAAGCATATCTAGTGCTTCTTGGAAAATTAACTAAAGTCCTAGTCCCATAGCGCCACCTTAGATATAAGCAGCAAAGCATGTGTGGCTCAGATTCCAGTCTCTGATAAAATGCAGAGTTGGCAGCAGAGTAGAAAGCAGTAAGATAGCTTAGCACTAGAACTTTTATAAGGCCACATAATACCTAATATATGCTAGAGATGGACCCACTCAAATGCTGTCTGTTATCCCCTTGTCAATCATAGCATACCAAAAACCCCATGCTGAATTCTGCCACTTCTCCTTGTAATTCATAGCAGCTCACAATTATTTACTGTATAGAAATATTCATATTTTTATCATGTTTATTTGTCTACCTTGCAGACTGAACACAAAAAATCCCAGTTAGTAGTTTCCTGACAAGCTTTCAGGCACAGTCCCAAAACATAGAACTATTTTAACTCAGTTTCCACATTCTGTATGCAGTGATTGCTCTTTAATTTTATCTAATTCAGTTTTCATTTAAGTCTCTGAATATCAAAATATTCTTGTTATACTATTATATTTAATAAAGAAAACATGAAACAACACTTATATTGGGGCATAAATGACTAACAGCACCATTTAAATATATTACTATAGACAACTATCTTTTTACTATAGACAACAATCACTTTATTTTTCAAAACACGTGTGGCTATGACTACATGTTGCTGATAAAAGCTTACTGTTCATTGAACTAAACTGTTCTTGGCCTTGCATTGAACTCAGAAAATTGTGCATGTGTATCTCAGGTAAAATTTAGCTTCATACATATGTACTGCACCAATGTTATTTACAGACAAAATATGCTGGAGACAATCTGGTAACAAACATGGGGGAAATAGCCATTTTAACCATCAATTACAGACATATCTGGGCTTTCAGTTCAGCATATGAAGACTAATAATGATGCTTAATTGTCATAAAAACAGTTTTATTTCAAATTACTATTTGATTTTATCTGCTGCTGCATTCCTGGTCACAGACACAGTTTCCATCTATATATATGGATGAACAGCCTAAACAACTGTTACAACCTCACAACTGGACAACTAGATGGCTGGCCAGCAGCCTTGATGCACACTGATCACCAAGGGAAAGACAGAAAGATGCTCAACACAGAGCTGCCCCCTCCTGCAATCTCTCTCTGCTGCCAGCCAGCCCCAATTGGGCAGGGTGAGGGACCCCACTCTTGCACAAATTCATGCAGCAGGCCTCTAGTAAGTATAAAAGAGCCCTGGTGTCTGATGCTTCAAAACAGCTTAGCTACCTTGCTAACATAGCCATGGCTCAAGTGTAGCTTACTCCAGCCTAGAAACAAAATCTCCAACCAGGATAATTCACAAGCACAGCCTCTGGAGAAAAGGTGTCCTCCAGGGGAGATCTTTTTATGTGTAATTAATTATGACACTGGTAATTTTTCAAGGGGAAGGAATACCATTCTAAAACATTTGCCTTAGAGGCCATTTTTGAACATTTATATCATGGACACTCTCCACATATTTTTAATAGATGTGAAAAAATTAATTTGTCACATGAATATGTTTCACAGTCCATATGCAAATATCTTTGTCTTGCAGGGTGCTAGCTAGGTGAAAAATCACAGTGTCCCATGATTTTCCACCCCACAAACCATGTGTACTAGTAAGAACTTGACAATATTTTCAGAGTTCAAATTGAAGCTAATATATATTACAAGGGGCATTTTATTGGGCACCTTCTATGTGTTGGACATCATACAAAGGGCTGGAGATAGAGAAATAAATAAGATAGGGTCTGTGTCTTTAAGAACCTTGCATTTTCATGGAAAGGGGCAAGCATGAAAGTAGGTCTGTGGAACACACCTGCTAGTGGTGAGGCATGGTCTGACAATGGACATTTGGTTCAGTCTGGGAGGGGTGGTACCACAACAGGAAAAGAGATGACCCTCAAGCAGAACCCTCAAAGATCAGCAGGAACGAACTAGAAAAAGGGATGGGGGAGAGAGAGGATACTTGGAAGCCATTTTAAAGGACTGGAAGAACATCAAAGAGATAGGACAACACAGGCATATTTGAATTAATTTAAGTCCTTATAAGCAGGTAAACTTCATAAACACAAAACAGCAAGTTTCAAAAATCTGAAACCAGAAGCAAAATTATATAAGAAGGGGTACCTTGAATTAGAGGTATTTGGAATTTTCTGACTGAATCAGTTCATAGAAAAAAATAATGCCAAGAGCTATAATAAGTGCAAACGATGATTAAATAAAAACAGTAATGTGATGCACCAATTGTGGGACCAGAGAAACAATTTCTAGCTTTTGCTAAAGCATTAGCCCAGTATTTCTCTGATATCCCAACAAGAATTGCAATGGAGCTGTAACTTATCAACAGATGGGTAGAAGCTTGGCAGGCAATGCAGTCAGAATCCTAATTAAACACAAGCTTAGCCCAAGAGGTGAAAAGTAGGTGGGAACTGATGCAATTGAGACACTGTGGCATTGTTGTAAAGATATTTGTGGAATAAAGGATGATGCCACAGAGCCTACTGACAATAGAGAAAGGATCAACATATGACAAGAGGAGAATCTGGGCCATAAAGGAGGACACCCCCCCCCCCCGCCACACACACTACCTCAGGAGGACCTTGGAAAGGGGGAGCACACAGCCACATAGTCAAAACATGTGTGGGATTTCAGGAGATGGCACATTTCTGTGAGCACGCCAATTTTAAATAATTGCCATAAAACTAGAAGTCTAACAAAAAGAGGTATTTACTTTTCCTTTTTTACTTTTCCATTCTCTGTAATGGTCATACTAATCACTTCCTTCATCAGTACAGAGAAGCAGAGTCTCGGGAGTCTCATACACTGCAATTGTTTGTGGAATAAACCCGAGCAAATAACAGCATAGCATGGTTTATGAAACCAGAGGGTTTACACTCCATAAATAACTTCCATTTATTCTTATTCTTTACACGTACACTATTATTGAAGACTGGATGATAGTTTTTGCTATTGCTTGGTTGACTTCTTACACAAATATACTCACACTCTCTCTCTCTCACATCATGTAATAAAAATACCAATTGTGAAGAGACACATTTTGAACAAATAAAAGATCCATATAGCTGGTCTAATAGGTCTAGAAACTTCATGGTGACAATATATGTAGTCTTTTTGTCAATAGCAATTGTCTAACAGTCTTAAAAGTTGCATATCCTAATACCAAAGGTTTGAAGCAGCACTGGAAAGGATTTGACACCTTAGAGATACGCAAGATAGTGTGTGCTCTATGCTATTTTATTGTAAATTAAGGTCTACGTTTTCTGTTTAATAAAAAAAGCAATAACTTCTTATCATAAACAGCACTAGATAAAGTATGAACACAGAAGTTTGCATGTGAACACATCTCAAACAGCAAATCCAAATATAGTGCAAAGGAAACGAATTAAACAATTTAAACACAAAAATATACAAATAATTTTATTATAAAGCATGGATTAGTTTCACACACAGCAAAAACTAAATAAATAAGTTCGTATTCATTTACTGAGCTAAAGAAAGTGGGAAAAAGGCTCTTGTCTTTGGGGGATAGTCACCTTTTTTTGGTTAAATGCAATATTCAAAATGTGCCTAATTCTTAAAATCCAAATATGTGACACTGCTTGGGTTTCCATGACTACTGCTCTGAAAGCCATATTAATTATTCAAGAGGTCCATGCCATTCTCTCTGCATGCCCTTAGGAATGCTGGGAACTGCAACATGCCATTATAAAGGGAATAGCTGTTAAACAGACTGCATGACCAAATCTAAATAGGAAAGTTATTCCCTTGAAGTCCAGACATCATCCTGATAACACTAAGCAGTATTATTTAAACTCCTTTGGACAAAATAAAATGAGGGAATGAAAGAGTTTTGCTTCACATTTAATATCTTAACAATCTTTGTAAGACCATGTAAGTGTAGCCTCTTAGCCCTCTGATAGAATCTTATTTTAAACCAACTCAGTTGCCTTGCATAGAACAGTGACATTTAGACATTTTAGAACTTGTAGGAAATCAGAAAATCAACTTATTAAGAAAAAGTGTGAGTAGGCATCTGGGTGTCCTATCTGCTGATGCCTGAATAATACAATAACCATAATTTGTGCAGCCTGTGATCTCGCCTTCATCATAAATAACATTATCAAAGCAGATGCAGGGAGATCTGAATGTATTCAAGCAACATGAACACAGCTACTGATTTTTTGTCATAGCTAAACTTGCAGTGTCAATCCTGTAGCAGGGCAATGAGGGGCATTATCAGCCCAATTATTCAAAAACGGGGAAGAGGAAAGCTAGCAACTATAACTACCTGCTAGTGAGATTCTTCGGGGTGTGACAAATACTTAAACATATATTTGCAGTTATTTTCATTCATTATATTATTTTATGTACTATACTACATAACATTATTTAAGTAATGCTTATATAATACATATTATATGTCATTTTATGCTATCTAATACATCATTGCTTGCGTTTATGTTATTTGCATTTAAGTAGCAATGGGACGCAAGTTGATATTTCCAATTTTAACTTCTAAGGCCTCTGGTTTGGGGCATTTAGAGAGATTTACACCATTATTGTGCTTTATTAATATTAATTTCTTATTTACCATGCACATATAGGGAGAAAAAGGAAGTGCAAAATTTCCAGAACCAAAGATTGTGAGAGAATTCAGGCAATGTGAATACAATGAATTCTGTACTGCATAATTTTGCAATCAAATTTCAAAATAATGTGATAAAAAAATTATACCCCGTGAAAATGTAATCACCTGCTACAAGTGATAAAGAACAAGATCCAATGACATGGAACAATTATCTAAAACATAATGAACAGTCTATTTGCTAATTAAAGGTAAAACATTATGTATTGTAATTACTATTCAATATTTAGTAATATAATTTCTCTATAGTTAACTTATTAGCATTTTTGTGAATTAAATGCTAATGGAAAGGAATGATAAATGCTTATCCCATAAATAAACAGCCTTTATTATTCATTGCTAGAGGCCTGATGCACAACTGTGAGAGGGTGGTTTTCAGGTGATGCAACCCAGAATCAGGCTCCCTCCTGTCTGGTTCCAGGTCCATCACGCAAGAACTGCAGCTGCCAACTCACCACAGCTTGGCAGCTGTCCCCTGGTGGTCAGTGCACGTCATAGCTACCAGTCCACTGGTTGCCTAGGCTTTTATATATATATAGATTATTTCCATAAACCAAGTACCACTCAAATTGTCAGAAAACTAATTACAGAAGAAAAGTCAACTTGTCAAATCTATTAGGGAGATTTTAATTCAATTCAACCACTACTTATTGAACCTGCTAAGCATTGGCAAAATAGGACTATGTGAGACAAAAGGAGTATGGCTCTCTTTTATTGAAAGGACTTCTGCACCAGGACTGGTGCTCAGGTACAAGACACACACACACACACACACCAGCACTTAGCATATATTCAAATTTATGTATCTGCACAATATCCCAACAATGAAGGAGATAATAGTATTATCCATATGGACTTCTCAGTCTCATCATCTCTAAATTGGAAATAATAATGTGTACTTATTAATATTTTGCTTAGGATTAAATAACAATGTAAGTAAAAGACATGGTCCAGTATCAGTAATTGATAGTCATTATTACTTCTTAAGTTTATTTTATTATTGAGAGTGTTACAGATGCCATCTATTTCCTTTCCTCTACTCCCCTCTACTTATCCCCCCAAGCTTTCACATGTCTGTTGTCTGTGTCCATGAGCTATGCATATATGCTTTAAAATTATTTGTTTAATCTCATCCCACCCTCCTTCCCACCTACCCTTTGGGATCTGTCAGTCAATTTCATGGTTCCATGAATGTGGTCCTATAATGTCAGTCAATAATTTCCTTCCTTAGATTCAACATGCGAGATCATGTGAAACTTGTCTTTCTCTTATTTCTCTTGGTATAATAGTCTCCAGGTCCCTCCAAGGTATCTCAAAGGGTAAGATATTCTTCTTTTATAGAGCTGAATAGTGTTCCATTGTGTAAATGGATCACAGGTTTTTTAATCCACTAATCTATTGATGTGCACTTGGGCTATGTTGTCCAGATCTTAAATATTGTAAATAATGCTGCTATGAACATAGGGGTACATATATTCTTTCTTATTGATGCTTTAGATTTCTTAGGATATATTCCTATAAGTAGGATTACTGGGTCAAATGGGAGTTCTATTTTTAATTTTTTGAGGAAATGCCATACTGTTTTCCATAGTGGTTGCACCAATCTGAATTTCCACTAGCAGTGTATTAAGGTTCCCTTTTCTCCACATCCTGGCCAGCACTTGTCATTTGTTGATTTGTTGATGGTAACCATTCTTACATGTGTGAGGTGATACTTCATTGTGGTTTTAATTTGCATCTTTCTGATGATTAAACAATATTGAGCATTTTTTCATATGTCTATTGGCCATCTGTATATCCTCTTTAGAGAAGTGTCTTTGGCCAAGTTATAATTGGATTGTTTGTCTTCCTCTTGAGTTGTAAGAGTTTTTGTATATCTTTGGAAATTAACCTCTATCAGATATATCATTGGCAAACATGGTCTCCCAGACTGTGAGTTCCTTTTGCATTTTGAGGATGGTTTCTTTTGCTGTGAAGACGCTTTTTAATTCTACGTAGTTCAGTTTTATTTTTCCTTTGTTTCTCTTGCCCTAGGGAATGTATCTGTGAAAATTCTGCTAAGGGTGAAATCTTGATGCCCACATTTTCTTCTAGGAGTTTTATGGTTTCATAACTTACATTTCAGTATTTTATCTATTTTGAGTTTATTCTTGTATATAGAGCAAGTCTAGTTTCATTTTTTTGCATGTACCTGTCCAATTTTCTAAACACCAGTTTTTAAAGAAATTGTTCTTACTCCATTTTATGCTCTTGCCTGCTTTGTCAAATATTAATTGGCTTGATAACCCCTAACTGTCTCTGCCTATCTGAAGATCCCAAACTGTCCTCCGCTGCCAGGTTGATCTCACCCCAACTGCCTTAAAACCCCTCCTCCGCCCCCACCTTAGGTTCTGCCCTCAGTTCACCCAGATTTGGTTCTGATTGGTCTGTTTCTATGGCAGTCAGCATCTTTGGGCCTATCTCCAGGTCTGATCAGAGAAACAGGGCTGATCAGCAGTGCCTATGGAGGCCCAGAGAGAAAGAGAGGTATGCTGCGAGCCAGACCTGGAAGGAAAGAGAGTCAAGAGCTGATCAGCAGCTGCCATAGAGGCTATGGATCAGACTTTGCTTCACTCTCCAGGCCTCTCACCCCAGCAACCCAGCACTCATTGCAAAACGGATTTCTGGTATTTGGTAACTATCACCACTGCATTTATATATATATAGATAATTCTCTGAATCTTGTATTTCACAGCTTCGTGCCGTGAATACCATTATCTAATTCTAGATTTTCATTCCTCAAAACAAAACAAAACAAAACAAAACAAAGCAAAACAAAACCAAAAACCCTAAATCTATTAGCAGCCACTCTCCATCCTGTATTCTGTTACCTCCTGCCAACCACTCTATGGATTTGTCTATTCTGGTTATCTATACTAATAAAAGGGTAATATGCTAATTAGACCAGATGTCTTCCAGATGTCCTTTTGGACAAAGCCACAGTGGTGGAGGCTGAGGCAGAGGTGGTTATGGGTGATCAGACCAGCAGGGCAGTTAGGAGATATCAGGCTGGCAAGGGGTGCAATTAGGGGTGATCAGGCTGGTAGGGGATGGCAGGGGCAATCAGGTGATATTGTAGAGCAGTCAGGTGGCAGTTGGGGTAGCAGGGAGCAGTTAGGGGGTGATCAGGCTGGTAAGAGAGTAAGTAGTTAGGGGGAGATCGGGCTGGCTGGGGAGCAATTAAGGGGGTGATAAGGCCAGCAGAGGCAGTGAGGGATGATCAGGCCAGCAGGCAGAGGTGTTAGGGATGATCTGGCAGGCAAGGGAGCACTTAGAGGATGAGTAGGCAGTTACAATTTTCTCACTGATTTCTAGACATCACTTAGCTCACAAACTCATCAATTTGATCCAGACAACCATTATTTTTCTTTATTATGCTCCATACACACATCTAGAACAAGACTTGAGGTCTCATAATATTTAGTAAATCAGAAATGTGTATCTTCAGAGAATAATTATGTAATGTATACTATGCATTGTTCCTTTACATATCAAAGATATTGCTACTGACCAGGCTGATTATCTGGGCATGCCAATATGACTGAAAGAACCAGAGTAGGACATGACTACCCTTCTACCTGAGATACCCAAACTTTTCTCTTTTCATAGTACCTGGAGCTGTGTATTAGTTTACCAAGGCTGCTTGGCAAAAGACCTCAACTGCATGGCTTAGAACAACAGAAATGTATTGTCTCCCAGTCCTGGTTACCAGATGTTTGAAATCATGGTGTTAGCATTGCTACACTTCCTCAGAAGGCACTAAGGAAAGAGCTTTTGATTGCCTCAGATGTTTCCTGGCTTGTTAATGCATCACTAAAAATCCTCTGTCTTTCACATTACCATTTCACATGAAATTAATCCTTTTTTTCACAAGAATTTCCCTCTGTGTGTACCTGTTTTTATGTCCAAATTTCCCCTTTTTATACAGATACCAGTCTGTGATAGCAAGTCTCAAGGTTTCTTTTTTTTCCAAGGTTTTTTAATCTTAGAAAAAGTCTATTTCTTAGTCTTTATAGAAGGACTTGATAGATTTTACATCCTAACTTTACTCCCAGGCAAACAAAGCTGAAATAAAAATATGTCTACAAAATTTGGGATAGTTTTAACACCAGGTATGTTTCTCACCTTAGTAAGTTTGTTTACTGTTCTGCCAAAGTATTAACACAACAGTACTAATTTTTTAGGATTAAGAAATTAAAAAAAAAAGTTCAAATTTAACAGCAGAGAGATGACAATGGAAATATTGGTTAAAGAAAAATGCTCATTACTAAGTTACTTTTCAGAAAGGGGGATAGAAACATGACAAACAGTATACACCGCTTATGTGCATACTTATCTAGATTTATCCTATTTAAACCTTACACACAATCAACATAGTTAAAATGGCCATATTACCCAAAGTGATTTGCAGATTTAATGTCACCCCCATCAAAATCCCAATGTCATTTTTTTAAAGAAATAGAATAAGAAAGCATCAGATTTGTATGTAACCACAAAAGATCTGAAATAGCTGAAGTAATCCTGAGAAAAAAGAACAAAGCTAGAGGTTTCACACTACCTGACTTCAAACTATGCTGCAAAACTACAAAAATCAAAACAGCAAGGTATTGGCAGAGAAACAGATACACAGATCAATGGAACAGAATAGAGAGCCCAGCTAGAAAACCACATGTATATGGACAGATAATTTTCAACAAAGGAATCAGAAGCCCACCGTGGGTCAAAAGTCTCTTCAGTGCTGGGCAAAGTGGAAAGACACATGCAAATGAACGATTACAGTTTGTCTCCATGTACTAAATATAATTCAAAATGGATGAGAGACCTAAATATAAGACCCAAAACAATACATTACATAAAAGAAAATATAGGTACCAAACTTATATATCTTGGTCATAGAATACATTTTATGAAATTGACCCCAAAGGCAAGGGAAGTAAAGGCAAAAATAAATGGAAAAAGAAAGCTTCTGCACAGCAAAAGAAACTGACAGCAAAACAAAGAAGCAGCCATTCAGATGGCAGATGATATTTGCAAATAGTATCTCTGACAAAGGTTTAATTTCAAAAAATATATTTATAGCTAATAAAACTCAACGCCAAATGAACAAATAACCCAGTAAAAAAGTGGGCAGAGGACCTGAAAATATACCTCTCCCAAGAAGACATACAAATAGTCAATAGATATATGAAAGGAGGTTCAACCTCATCCCTCATCAGCAATTAGGGAAATGCAAATCAATGAGATACTACCTCACACCTGCTAGAGTAGCCATTATTAACAAGACAAGTGATATCAAGTGTTGGAGATGTTGTGGAAAAAAAGGAAACCCTCATCCACTGATGGTGGGAATATAGACTGGTATAATCACTATAGAAAGCAGTCTGGCAATTCCTCAAAAAATTAAGAATAGAACTACCATACTACTCAGCAATGCATCTCTTGGATATGGACCCAAAAGTTTCTAAATCATGTGCTCGTAAAGATATATGCACCCCTATATTCATTGCAGCATTATTCACAGTGGCCAAGACATGGAACCAACAAAAGTATTCTATGATAGAGGACTGTGATAGAAGATGTGATATATATATAATGGAATATTACTCTTAGCCATAAGAAAGGATGAAATAACACCATTTGCAACAACATGTATGGACCTTGAGAACTATGCTAAGTGAAATAAGTCAGGAAAAGTTAAGAACCATATGATTTCACTCATATATAGGAAATAAAACTGAAACTAGTGAACACAAACAGCAGTGTGGTAGTTGCCACAGGGAAGTGGGTCAGGGGAAAGGGGGTTCCTAAAATATGGTGATGCAACAAGATTTGACTTTGAGTGATGGGTTCACAATGCAATATGTAACGTAGAAACCCACACCTGAAACGTATATGTTCATATTGACCAAGGTCACCCCAATAAATTAAATAAATAAATAAATAAAATGTACAGCTTTATACAGCAAGTTATTTGAACACAATAGACACCTTATAATAATCCTATTAAATGGCTGGCTCTTTGTTTTGTTTTAATATTTAGAACTTTGTTTGTTTTCTTTGTCTTCTTCCTTTCCCCTTTGTCTTCATCAACACAGTCACTTGCATTATTAGCATTTTACAGGTGAGTAAACTGAAGTTTAGAGGGGTGGAGTGAATTACTTGTCACACTGCCAGTAAGAGGCCATTCCATACCCTTTCACATTGTAAAATGCTGCCTTCAAAGTATAGCTTCAAGGATATTACACAGCATTTAACCCCTACTCACTAAATGAAAATGAATACATTTGTCCAAGTATTTTATTAATTACAACCTATAATGTTTATAACATATAGACTGCTAAATATGGTCCTTTAACTTCATAATCTACTCTCCTTAAGTTTTGTGTTTTCCCTGTGACATATTTTAAATCTGTGGAAGTTTATATTTCAAAATGATTCATTCTGCTCTGCCAACTATGAGGCAAGGTTACAATAAATGTCCTCGTGTTGATCAGTAGTGTGTATTTGTGAGCAGAAAGAAATATTATCTAAATTCATATCATGTTTTGGACTACCCTAACACATTGACATGCCAATATACTGGATTGTTTACCTACAAAGTAAATATCAATCAAATGGAAAACCCTTTTGTCAGTTACTAGATATTCTTCTTATCTTCTGGGATATGTCAGATTGAAGCAAATCATGCCTGCTTCAACCTGTCATTACATTTGGCCTAGACTTCATTTAAAAGACGAGAGGAATAATTTTAAAGCTGTGGTATTGATTAGGATTTAGAAACGTATTTGCCTTGAAATTTAAGTTTTCCCCAAAATTAACTTGTCAAAAATATAATAACTTTACAAATGAAACTCAAATGAAAACATTGGATTCTAATTTCATTTTTAAAATATTTTATGGAAGTTGACACATTAGAAGGGCAACACATCTAATGGCTCAAATGCTTGTTTTGGCTAGTTGATCAGTGATCTACTCAGAACATGAACAGAGCATTTACTATTCAATGGTATGGAGCATGTTCAAAGGCTTGTTGACAGCTGATATTAGAACTTTCCTTATGTTTATCTTTTTCTTCTTTGTTCAAGAAGAGAATCCTATTAATAGCTCTTCTGGCTCTATGATGTTAAATGAATATGGACTGCAGCAGTACTTAGCCCATGAGGAAGCAAGGATTTCAAACACTATGTCCTCCACTCCCAATGAGATCAGAGGGACACAGTGGGTCTTTACACAATACCTCCTGTATCTTTACTACCATGTGCTTGGGAAAGAATAACGCACTCCTCCTGATTGCTACTGGTTTCTATAATAACAAGAAAGAATCAATTATTTTGCTAAAATTTTCCCCTAAAGCTTTCTGTAGTACTACTATATAAAACATTTATTTTTTGCTATCACAGTCCTCCATTTATAGCGGCATTTAAACAATCAGAAATAATAGGCTGAGTAAAGATGAGCATGTGCTTCATTTTCAGAAATTAAATCCTATGTGCATTAAGCAGCCATGGTTAGTTCATCTCTCATGAATCACTTTAGGACTCAAGCATTTGAAATAAATTCTTGAAGCAATGGCAATCAGAGAATGCAAAGGGGTCAACAAGGTATTTGCTCAACTGTGAGGTGATTTTTTCACTTTGAAATGCTTCAACAGTTACAGTATTTAAATGAACTCGGTGTCACATAAATTACCCTTGAAAACTCCAGAGTTCCTGATTACAGGAATATGAGTCACAGCCTCAATGACTGTGTGGCTTTGCTTTGAGATAAGGGCTGGGTTTCCCTGCATTATTATAGTGTACCTTCTCCATGGGCCACATTTGCTCAGTAGTTGCTATAGCTAGTAAATAATGTATCTGGCCTCTTGCAATCACCAAGAAAACAGATTTGTCTTCTGTCACCCTCAGAATTGTTAAGTCTTGAAAGAGGTAGTGAACTACAGCTATAATTTAAAAATAAGAATGGGAATCTCTGCGGCACATTTTCATACTTTATATTCTTTTTCATCCTGAATCCGAACTTGTGGGACAAAGTTGGTAACTGTTTAAATAAGAGAAACTTACAATTGTAAACAGTATGAGCTTGGAAGATAGACACATTGGGTTTGTACCTTAATTGCACAACCTGTTAGCTCATAAACTTAGGCAAATCCTATCTAATAAAAAGGTAACATGAAAATTGACCATCACTCCAACACACAAGATGGTCACCCCATGTGGTCAAAGATGACTGTCCCCATGTGGACCCATGATGGCCACCACAAGATGGCAAGCAGGGGAAGGCAGTTGTAGGCAATCAGGCCAGGAGGGAAGGGCAGTTAGAAGAGACCAGACCTGTATGGGAGGGCAGGTAGGGGTGACCAGGCTGGCAGAGGAGGGCAGTTGGAGGCAATCAAGCCTGCAGGGGAGGGCAGTCACAATGAGGTCTGCAGGGGAGGGCAGTTGGGGGGGACCAGGCCTTCAGGGGAGGGCAGTTGAGAGAGACCAGGCCTGAAGGGGACTGTAGTTGGGGGTGGATGAGGCCTGCAGGCGAGGGCAGTTGGGAGGGACCAGGCCTGCAGGGGAGGCATTTGGGGGCACCAGGCTGGCAGGGGAGGGCAGTTAAGAGTGACTAGGCCAGCAAGGGTAGGGCAATTAGGGGCAATCGGGCTGGCAGGGGAGCACTTAAACATCGATCAGGCTGGCAGGGGAGTGGTTAGGGGGTGATCAGGCTGGCAGGCAGAAGTGGTTAGGGAAAATCAAGCAGACAGGCAGGGAAGCAGTTGGGAGCTAGCAGTCCTGGATTGTGAGAGGGATTCCAGATTGGAGAGGGTTCAGGGTGGGCTGAGGGACACATAAACAACTCCACTCCCGTGCACAAATTTTGTGAACTGGGCCTCTAGTCATATAATATTTCTGAGACATGGTTTTTCTTATGTGTGAAATGGGAATAATGACAACTCATGGAATTTTAAATATATTAAATGGAATAATGCATGTAAACTATTTGGAACAGTTTTTGGAAGAGAGGAAACATTCAGTAAGTGAAGTCTTAGAATATAAACACACCTGCCAATGTACTTCTAACCAACATATATTTTATACTTATTCATGTATAAATACATATGTGTATGTACCTACCTACCTTATTGCTATATACATACAAACTAACATATTGATATATATATATATATATATATATATATATATATATTCTCTCTCTCTCTCTCTCTCTCTCTCTCTCTCTCTCATAGCCTTTTTGATCTTCTAATTCCCTGGATTGTGCTCATATAGCAAATGGTTTTTGGAAGAAGGAAGAACATGAATGAAAATATATTTTATAGTTTAAAAAATATGGAGGTTCTGTGTAACCACACTGTCTTCAAAGACATGTTAACTGGATTACTTTTCCAGTAACTTTGGACCCAATTCTACTGTTGACTCTGGAAAATTTAATTAAATAGAAATAATTGCAATAAAATGCTCTCATGGCCATAAACTTAAAAGCAAGCATATGTATTACTATATTATATTCACATCCCTAGGTTTGTTAAATACCTTAGGATGAAAAAATGCTAATAAATATGAGATTTATTATTTATTATTAACTTAAATGGAAAAAGCTAAAGATAGCAGAAAAGTGAAAAGCTAAAACTAACATATTAAGATGACTATAAATTTTAACTTATTATTGTTAATAATCTTAAAATTTTTCTAGCTTGGTTTCCTAGAAATAAAACCCAAATATCCCTTAATAAAAATATTCATAATTTTTGCTGCTACAACCTAAGAAGATAAACTACAGGAGAAAAATATGGACTGTTATAAAATCTTAGGCTGTAGTCACAAAGCCAAATATTGCCAGTTTCCTAGGCTGAGACTAACTCTCCAGTCGTTAGCATAATTTACCCCCATCATGCTCATGATTCTAATTATATAAGCACCCATGCTCTTTTATCTTCATTTCAATTCCATGCAATGTCAGAACTTGCATTTGTCTTGACCTGCTATAAAGAAGAGTTAACTCTTCACATATCATCTTTCTGACATAGAAGAAGAGAATGAGAAAAGGAATTATGATATTGTTGTGATTCCATTTAAGCATTCAGTAAATCCATATTGAGTATTATTTTTAGGAAGCACTAACTATCTATGTCTGTGGAAGATAGGTAGAGTATACTTGTGTGAAACAGACATGAAAAAATGAACATAACATATACCAGAGGAAGCACAGAGGGTAGTATATATAATTTCAGCCTGAGGAACTCTAGGAAGGCTGCTTGAAAGAGGTTGCACTTGAGCTAATCATTGAAACACTGAAAGATAATTAGGCTACTGGAGATAGACAAGTTATATATATATCTTCCAGACTACTGGAAGAGCAAGAGTAAAAACACAGAAGAGGAACAAAGGAATGTAAAATAATTAAGAATGAAAAATGTTGTAAAATGACAGAGCAGAAAGTCTGGTGAGAAAGTGCTGGTGTGACAACAGAATTCCTCCAAAGTAGCATCCTAAGTAATATGGACATTTTTTATCTCCAAACAAGAAGGAACTACCAAATGCTTAGAAGGAAAATAGCTTTCTTCCAGACAGTTCATTGCCTCTATTGCATCAAATGAATGAAGTAGCTCTTCTATAATTATATAGGCATTTTGGACTTCCTCTTTTAATAATTTCATATTATGTTGAGGTTTCCTTCCAACTCTGCAGAGATTCCCTTAGTTTATTTCCCTTTTTGTATCCCCTTCATTTTCATAATAACCATTGAATATAAAATGTAGGCAAGTTCTAAAGAGGGTAGTGTTCTCTCTCTCTCTCTCTCTCTCTCTCTCTCTCTCTCTCTCTCTCTCTCTTTCCTTTCCTTTCCTTTCCTTTCCTTTCCTTTCCTTTCCTTTCCTGTCCTTTCCTTTCCTTTATTTTTTTCACAAGCATTTACCAAACACCTGTCATGTGCCAGAACTTGCTTGGGCCAAGGAGGGAAACAGCCAGACAAACTGCTTTCTTGACTCCTTAAGTGAGGGGATAGGACTAAGATCCATTGGTGACTTGTTACCTGTGGAGTTGAATGAGGTTTGGAATATTTCTGAGAGTTGTTTTCAGGAGACTAAGGTCCAATGGCAGATATAGAAAGTGCTACTTTCATAAGTGACTTAGTAAGACTGAGCAGCAGAGTTTGTTGTTTCTATGAATCTGTTTTCTAGTGTTGCATGAATTTTACCCATGACTTTTGGCATGTTAACACTAATTCAATACACAGCTCCCAGAACATCACAGGCTGTGTCTACATGATGCCAAAGCAACCTGTCAAGTGATAAAATGTGGTTAAAAAATAAATCAATCAGACGAGTCATTCAACTCAAAGTAGACAAAGCCACACTGTCATGTGCTGGCACTACTCTGTTGACTTGAATTGCTAAAAATATAATAGTGGGGTGGGAAACTCATCACTTTCATTAACATTTTTTCCATAAGTAAATTTAATAATTCCCTAGTGTTCTTCAGTTAGAATCAGAATTCATGGATGGATCCTGAATCTTAATTATATGAGCTCCACATGGAAACAACCAGTCCAATACTGACTCTTTGGCTCTAATCATAAAAACTGTATAACTTGTCCCACCTTGTGTATTTTTTTTGTAGCATACCCTGAGGGAGACCCATTTCAGTTAAGGCTAATTTATCATTGATCCATTGTCATAAAATATGTAAGAAAATGTGGCTTTCAAAAACTAAAAATAAAGCAGTGCCTCCCCCCCACCCATAATACTTTGACACACAAAACCCTAAGTGTTCTGGTGTATTCCACCTGATCCTTCGGGATTCTGTCAATCACCCCCTAGAGATTCTGGTTCAGAGGGGGTGAGGTGGGGCACAGCATTGACTGACACATTGGGAAACTGCTCCCACCAGTGAATCTGAGGGATAGCCCAGGTGAGGGACTGGGCCTTAGAAGAAAGCCACGAGGCCTTCCAGAAGCACCAACTGGAAGCTAACACTTTTCTGCTCTGAGGTCTCACTAAAGCGGAGACTGAACCATTCAGGAGTTATTCATAGCCAATGAAACAATATTGGTGGTGGATGGGTTTATGGAGTGGATTTTATTACATTTCACAAGCATGACTCTGCATGATCCTCACAAAGGAAAGGTCTCTAAAACTGGTTCTGTCCATGGGATTTTGATTTCCCAAAGAGAAGGTCCCAACTGACACAAGTTTATAGTTAGGGATAACTGGAAAATGTCAACATGCTAATAAAGCCATAAAGACTAAAAGGCTATTTTCACTTATTCATTTAATTCATTAATTGACTCATTTGTTGTTCTTATCAACCAGAAAAGATGTTTTTGAGTACCTACTGAAAGTCTGACAGGCCTAATGGATACAGAGAGGATATAACATGATCTTTGTCCCCAAGGAAGCCATAGACATCTTAAAGAGGCAGATACTCAAAACAAATAATTAGTCTACCATAGCAAATGCTCTCAGGAGATCTTCAGGGAGTACCATGGAAGCAGAGAGATAAAATACATTCTGAATGAGAAGCCAGAGGGGGATAGAAATAAATTAAAAATTAGGGCAAATGCAAGAGAGATGGAATTAGAGTTAGGGAGAGTAGAAAGAGCAAGAGCCCTCCCCACGAAACAAAACAAAACAAAAAAACAGTAGTCAAGAGGTAATATTTTTTTTAAAAAAAATCAAAATTAACACATATTTTTCCTTTTGCCTCAGACTCTGAAGTTACTCAGAGCAACACTGTCACTAATCTTGTCTTTATTTAAAATTAGATATTTTGTTCACTGTGGACTTTTTACATTAATTTTGATCTTTTACAAATAGTGCATTAAATATCATTTATCTTGATTGCTGATGCTTTTGTGCCACCTGAAATGCTGTACTGTGGCTCACCCCAGTCATGGCCCTTCTCCAAGTCAAGCAATCTGTGTGATGAGGGAGCAGAAAATCAGTCCATAACCCCACCCAGTCAACTTGAGCAGACCAACTTAAACTGCTAAATTAGCTTCTCTTACATTACCTAAAAAAATAACAGGGCTGAACCCATCTTCTTGAAGTGGAAAGCTCTTAGCCATTCCCATTTTCCTTTCATTGTTTAGCACACAGAAGGCACAAAGAACTGAGAATGGAAGCACACACCATTCAAGATCTGGTTCCAAGGCCTTCCAGTCAGTGCCTCGGATTCTTGGTGTCTGTTAATGCATTTCCTGTAAGTGAGGTCAGTACTTCAGAAAATGGCTATCCCCAGTCATCAGAAAGCTGAATGACATCCATTGCTATTTTCCTCCCTTTTTCTAAATTAATACATTTGGCACTGGGTAAATTAGTTCCCTTTAGCTGAGTAAAGCTAATGAGCTGGTGCCAGTATCTCCAAGATGAGGGTCGAGAGATGGGGCCATTTCCAAGAATTTTAGGGTATAATTTTTACATTACAGTGTCATTACCAAGAGGTGGTTTTGTTTGGCACATCCTTTTCTATTTCTTTTCTTTTACATTTAGAGACAGACATGAGAATGTATGTGCTCTCTATTATTTCTTCCAAATATCCCCCTTGTTTAAAAGGAGACAATAGATATTGGGAACCCGCTTCATGGCAGAGCAGCTATATATAGGTCCATAAATGATAGAACAGTGTATGGGACAACACCCAAGACTCTGGCTTCAAAGATGCAGCATGGTAAGCAGGAAAACACTTAGGCCCACAAATTGCATCTCACTCTTACAGCTCATAAACTCATTGATTTTAGTCTGGATTTATGGTACCATTTGTTCTTGATAAGAGCTACTTGCCTGAATGACACTACCAGGAAAACATAAAATATTACCTGGCAGAGAAAAACATCCAAACCAAACCAAATGAGGGCTTAAAAATTCACTGCATTTGCCCTTATTCTTTTGTTAATTTATAAAACTTGCTCTGTAAAATTTGTCTTAACAGTCCCTATTTTCACTCCCATCCTCCAAAAGAACAACTAGAATGCTAGGAACCAGTAATATGTTGCTCTCTCCACAATTCACAGTTACTGAATGTCGTGAAGCATAAGATGGGGTGAAATATCAGATGAGCCTGAGTTCAAATTCTGACTTGGCCCTTTACAAGCTCTGAACCTTAGGAAAATTACTTATTTCTTTGTGAATGTAATTGGCACATTTTGAAAAGATGGGTGACTAATGTTCTCACAAAATCCTGGATAAAAGAATTAAAGCATAGAAAACACACTGACTGACTTATGATAAGTATTTACTAAAATGCTATTATTACTAATGAACATTTTAAAAATGTTTATATTCATTTACATAAAGAGTAGAGGCTCAGTACATGAAATTTGTGCACTGAGGGGGGTGTCCCTCAGCCCAGCCTGCACTATCTCCAATCTGGGACCCCTGTGGGATCAGGCCTAAACTGGCAGTTGGACATTGCTCTCACAATTCAGAACTGCTGGCTCCCAACTATTTGCCTGCCTGCCTGCCTGCCTGATTGCCCCCAACTGCTTCTGCCTGCCAGCCTGATCACCCCCTAACTCAGGGGTGGGCAAACTTTTTGACTCGAGGGCCACATGGGTTCTTAAACTGGACCGGAGGGCCGGAACAAAAGCAACCTGACCACTCTCATCTTGGGCTGCTGGTGAAGGAGCAGAGGGGAGAGCAAGAGAACCCTCCACTTTTTCGGCTCTGCGGGCCAGATAGAACAGCCGAACGAGCCGGATCCGGCCCGTGGGCCGTAGTTTGCCCACGGCTGCCCTAACCACTCCCCTGCCAGCCTGATTGATGCCTAACTGCTCCCCTGCAGGCCTGGTTGTCCCCAACTACCCTCCCCTGCTGGCCTGATTGCCCACAATTGCCCTCTCCTGCCGGCCATCTTGTGACCACATCAGGGCAGTCATCTTGTGCAAGGTTGTGACAGTTAATTTTCATATTGTCTCTTTATTATATAGGATATATCTTGGGAATTTTTTTTTGAACTTTTAAGACGGGTCAAAACAAATTTTATGGTTATTACAGTCAATCATTTATAATTTTTTAAGAAACCTCCTTTTGTTTCTATGGAGTAGAACCATAAAATAATGAGGCTCTTTTTATAACAAACTAAAAGACATTTGACATTCAAATGGAAGCCAGCACCTTCAAAGCAGCACCATGATGAAACTATAGCTGTTTTCAAGGAGACAGGCATTGCTCAACCAGATTTGGAATTCATCTGAGGGAATTAGCTTCAGCTATAGTTATGAACCATGCATGAAAATGATGCTCATTATTTTAGAGCCACAGATCATTTTTTAGTAAAACATATTTGACCTTATCAACCTCCTTACTAATAAAATCTGGCTCCAAATTACTTTTGGTTATTCAAGGAATAAAAACCACCTTTGCTGCAAAGAGATGAAAAATCTTAGGACTACAATGATATTCTAAAAGGTCAAGGCACAGATTCCAAAGGTCACTCATAGACAAAACTGCCAACTGATACCAACCTTGTTCAACAGCACTGTTGAAATAAGGCCATACCTCCTAAGGAGGTTACTTAGACTAGAGTCAAACTCAGGTTGTATGGGTAAGTTCTGGATATGATGATTAAATAAAAGCCACTTTGCATTATCTGGTCAATATTATGAAGCCTACAAAAGTGAAGTATAAGGTGTTTATAGCAGGTTGATTTCCTAAACTAAACATCAAGACCATTTCCATTGTTTAAAATGTAGTCTCTGTCTGTTTTGATATTCTAAATAGAAACAGCACTTTAATAAAAGTAATCTCTCTGAAATCATACCTTTTGTAAGTTACCCTAAAAGCAGAAAGATCATGTAATTTTAATCTAGCCCTGTGTATAATGCAAATAAACTTCTTCCACACAGAGTTAATAATGAAAATGCTGATATGAATTTAAGTATGGTGGTGCCCAGAACCAGCTCTATAATTAATCGAAATATAATGTAATTTCATTAAATGTTACTTCTGTAGAATTGTGCCAAATCTTATGGCTTTTTATGCTTAGATAACATGCATTTTATTTCTAATCATGGAAGTAAGCTTGATTAGCTAAAGGAACATTAGTTCTGGAAGCAATATCTTAATCAAATCAGGATTTCTTCTGTAAAACAAATTTTTGGCTTTTTAAGAATTAGTAGCAGCTAGTCCCTTAGGGTAGAGATGTGAGACTGACCTCACATCCCACCACTGGATCTTTTTCTAAGCCATGTGGCTTAGTTATTCACAAGTATACCTGTGTAGTCTCCTACCTACATACATACACTTCTATGATCCTAAGCCACCTATGTCTACATAGCATCCTGAAACTCCATGTTGAACATCAGTTGTAGAAAAGTTTATATTGTACAGTTTATTCATTTCTTCAGAACAGAAGCCACTCCCTTTTGGAAGAAACTCAATTTAAATAAAACCTAATGACAAGCATCCATAAATTAGATAATTATTGGTATGTGCATAATTTGACAACTATTTCAGGACTGAAAATACAGTTATATATGCATAAAAATGTATGATGATTAATTTTTAGTATGGACTTAGGCTTTCTTGTTATTTCACTTTTAAATGTGGTGGGACATCTATAGTCATTGGTTGCTATCATCTTTCTAACTGTTGATTGGTTGTTTTTCCATGCTTATCTACCTAGTGCTGGAACTTAAACAGTAACTGTCCAAAAAAAATAAATGCTAGTCTCACTGACGGGGCTATATTCTATACTTCCAATGTTATCTCTCTGCATTAATCCCCAATTACCTTTGACAAATCAAATCTTGTGTTCAAATTAGAAAACAGAAAATGTTATAGATTGAAAATGTGTTATAGATGGATAAAGAGGTAGAAACCTCTTTATCAGGACAGAATTTAGACTCACTCTAGAAAAAATATTAATGTGCAACTCTTCAATAAGGTCAGATGAGGATTAATTCTTCCTTTCCATCATGCATAGCAAGTATTCAGTGGGTAGTTTGTGCGAAGACAAAGAACCAAAAAGACAAGTTCCAACAAAGACCAGACTCCTCTTACTGCCCTTTCACTACCCTTTGTAGCAATAATGGAATCATTCATCTCTACCAACACTCTTATCTATGTGTTCTGTTTTAAACTGGCTTCAGTGCAGTTTCCAAAAGTACAAGGTCACAAGCATTCACATGATGTTTAAGTGTCAGGGACTGGAGAGTGGGAGAAATGAATCATGAGTACCAGATGATCATGGAATATGAAATGAGAATGAGAGGTAATGGAGTCAAAATCCATTAATTTGCAGGTCAAGCAATAGGATGAGAGGTGTTAAGTGACTTGATTCACATTACAAAGTAAAGGTATGGCAGACATAGGGCTGGAATCCTGGTATCTCAACTTCTAGACCAGGATTCCTTTTGTTGGGCAGTAAGATGCATACAGGGTTCAAGCTAGTGGTGCACCCTGAAAAAGACAAACTGACTCTGCTGATGCTCATGGGCACTGCCCACCCAGCCACTCCACACACATCTATAGAGGATATATTATATACAGGTTTCTGTCAGGGGCTGTCCATTTAGTGAAGTCAATAAAAACCTAACTCAGGGCAGTATTGTAAAAGAACTTGGTATAGGAATGAGATGAAAAATTCAGATGTGGCATGGTCTCTAGTTGCAGAAAGTCTGAAATTTGGATGGTAAAATATTGCAAGTATAAATTAAACCACAGTGTCTCCTATTATCCCTATAAGAAAATAGTATATTCTGCTTTTTAATAATACATGGATAATCCCAAATATTGGTAAACAGTGGAGAAGATTCTCAAAATGTTTTCAGCAGGTGTGAAACCGTAAAAAGGGCTATATTCTTTACTTCCAATGTTATCTCTCTGCACTTATGCCCAATCACCTTTACAACAAGCACATGTGAACTTGATTTAAATCTCTCACTGTTCCCCAACTGCCCCATAGCCTTGCTCATGTCTGTAGTTCCTGTTGATAAAACAACTACTCTTAATTAAACTTCTTATACAGACATCAAGCTTTTGGAGGATATAGAACATGCTGCTGTATCCACAACAACTAGCCTAACATCTGGCATATGATAGGTATTTTAAATAATTTGATGAATGTAAGGCACTTAGGAATAAACTTTACCAAGGAGGTAAAAGACCTGTACTCAGAAAACTACAGTATGTTGAAAGAGATAGGGGAAACATATAGTGGAAAAATATACTGTGTTCATATATTGGTAGAATTAACATTATTAAATGTCCATTCTACCCAAAGCAATCCACAGATTCAATGTAATCCCTATAAAAATTCCAACAGTATATTCACAGATCTAGAAAAAACACTCCAAAATTTATATAGAACCAAGAGACACACCCTCCACTTATCACAGCAATCTTGAGAAAGAACAAAGTTGGAGGAATCACAATATCAGATATCAATGTTATACTACAAAACTACTGTACTCAAAATAGCTTAGTACTGGTACAAGAATAGGCATGTAGATCAATGTAACAGAGCAAAGAACACATAAATTGGCACAAGTCATTCTGTTCAATTAATATTTGACAAAAGAGGTAAGAGCATACAAAGGGGTTAAGATAGTCTCTCCAGTAAATGGTGTTGGGAAAATTGGACACATACAGGCAACAAAATGAAACTAGACCACCAAATTACACCATATACAAGAATACATTCAAAATGGATAAATACTTAAATATGAGTTGTGAAACCATCAAAATCCTAGAAGAAACCATAGATAGCAAAACCTCAGACATCTTTCATAGCAATATGTTTGTGGATACATCTCCTAGGACAGTGGTTGGCAAAGTCATTAGACAACAGAGCCAAATATCAACAGTACACCGATTGAAATTTCTTTTGAGAACCAATTTTTTTAAACTTAAACTTCTTCTAATGCCACTTCTTCAAAATACACTCTCCCATTCCAAAGAGTCGCATGTGGCTCACAAGCTGCTGTTTGCCAACCATGGTCCTAGGTCAATAGAAAATAAGGAGAAAATAAACTAATGGGACTACATCAAAATAAAAAGCTTATGTACTGCAAAAGAAACCATCAACAAAATGAAAATGGAGCCCACTGCATAGGAGAACATATTTGCCAATGATACATGGGTTACTTTCTAAAATATATAAGAAAATTGTGCAAATTAATAAAAGGAAAACAAACAGTCCAATTAAAAAGTGGGCAAAGGACCTGAAGAGACACTTTTCCAAAGTGAACATACAGAAGGCCAATAGACATATGAAAAAAATGCAGATGCAAAACAAATGACAATGAGGTAGTATCTCACACCTGTCAGAAGGCTACTATCAATAAATCAGCAAATGACAAGTACTGGCAAGGATGTGGAGAAAAGGGAACCCTCGTGCACTGCTGGTGGGAATGCAGACTGGTGTAGCCACAATGGAGAACAGTATGGAGTTTCCTCAAAAAAACTAAAAATGGAACTCCCATTTGACCTAGTGATCCCACTTCTAGGAATATATCCTAGGAAACTTGAAACACCAATCAGAAAGAATATATACACCCTGATGTCCATAGCAGCAAAATTTATAATAGCTAAAATCTGGAAACAGACTAAGTGCTCATCAGTAGATAAGTGGATAAAAAGCAATGGTACATTTACACCATGGACATTATACAGCACTAAAAGAGAAGGATCTGTAACCCTTTGAGACAGCATGCGGAGTGGGGGAGGGAAGACCTGGAGAGTATTATGCTAATGGAAATGAGCCATTCAGACAAAGATAAGTATCACATGATCTTACACATATGTTGAATCTAATGAACAAAATAAATTGATGAACAAAATAGAAGCAGAGACACAGAATCATGGAACAGACAGACAAATCTCCGAAGGAGGCAGGGATGGGTGGGTTGATGGGGAATCATTAACCTGGAACTTTTTTGCATATATGCATAACCCATGGACACATACAATAGTGTGGTGAAAGCCTGGGAAGGAAAGGTACAGGATGGAAGGTGTCAATGGGGAAAAAAAGGGACATTTGTAATACTTTCACCAATAAAGATAAATTTAAAAAAGAATTTGATTAATTAAAGACTCAGTAATTTTAACAGAGGGAAATTGGGGGCTGAAATGTGGAGGAAATGAGCAAACAACAAAGAATGAGTTGAAAGGGCACAGCCTGAATCTCAGATATAATTTGGGTCTTCATATCATGTTACTCAAGAAATTGCCTGCCTTCTGTTTACAGGAATCCAGAATTCATTGTCACTAGAAAATGGAAACTCAGGAAAAGCATTCTGCTTGAGAGGCCCCTACTAATTCAGCTCAAGTATTTTTATACCCCTTTCAGAGATGGCCACAGTAAATTTTGTGTGTATTTTACTACATTTTTTAAGTTAGCATCCAAACTGAGATCTTCTAAGTATAAACTATATATTAAATTTCAAAGACTTGTTACCAAAAATTGTATAATTTATTATAATTTATATATTTATTTTGTGTTGAAATAATAATTTAAACACGTTGTATTAAAATTGATATTAATTTCACTTGTTTCTTTTTCCTTTCCTAATGTGGCTGCTAGAATATTATAAATTACGCTAGAGGTCCAGTGCATGAAATTCGTGCATAGGGGAGGGGTCCCTCAGCAGGGCCTGCACCCACTTCCAATTCAGGACTACTGGCTCTTAAACACTTGCCTGCCTGCCTGCCTGCCTGCCTGATTGTCACTAACCACTCCGCCTGCCTGCCTAATTGTCCCTAACTACTCTGCCTGCCTGACTAATTGTCCCTAACCACTCTGCCTGCCTGCTTGATCACCCCAACCACTCACCTGCCTGCCTGATCACCCTAAAGACCTCTGCCTTGGTCCCTGCCACCACAGCTTCTTCCAGGAAGGACATCTGGAATGATGCCCAGAAGGTTTTCCGGCTGTCCAGTCTAATTAGCATATTATGCTTTTATTATTATAGATAAGTGGCTTGCATTCAATTACTATTGGGCAGAGCCTGTCTATAGCTTGTTTTGTGTAATAGTTGCCTGGGTCTATGCAATTGATGAAAGCCAATGAACTGAACACCTAAAATATGTGCATTTTACTGTGTTATAGTTTAATTTAAAATCACACACACACACACACACACACACACACACACTTATGAGTGAAAGCAAAGGCCACTGAAAAGCCTCCCCTTTTTTCATTGTCAAATAATGTATTCTGATAAAAATGGAGAAACTATCCTAAGCATTTTAAAATTAGGTCTTTGATATAAGTCCTATCTTACCACAAGAACCAAAGTATTGTGGGTGGGAGATAGTCTCATTCCCTACTATTTTGCTTTACCTCCAAAAAAGCTACAGATATTAAGAATGGAGCTGGGCCCCAACTGACCTAGTAGTTTTCACAACACAGATATTAAGTAGGGGATGTCACTGATTTCCATACCTGGAGGTCAACAGGCTTTGAACAAAATATTCTAGAGAAAAGTCAAAAGCCATCATCAGTCTTCAATTCTCCTAGAGTTGAGGTTTTCATTCATGCAAAGGTATCTGTGATGTGAAATCAAGACTCACTTTGTAATATTAAATGCAGTCCCTCTACTCAAAAATAAAACAGCCAAGTGATCAGAGCAAGGAGCACAGGGGGTCATTCTGAAATGACTGTTCAGACACATTGAGAACCAAATGCAATTACAGACCCTCCCCCTTTGCTTTGCTTGCCTGACAAATGAAATCCTGACAAAGATACCCATGTGTCTTTCTCCATGGGAAGACAGGATTGAACAGAAGCTTCTACAGGCAGATAGAGCCCTAAGTCTGCAGTGCAGCCTTCTCCATTCAGGGGCTTGTGTTCCCCCTTTCATCAAGCCTATAAATAGTCTGCCCACAAGAGAGCCAAACATCTAACCTGGTCTTCACAAATTGAAGCTGAAATATACTATAGTAGGACATAGATCTGGGGTCTTCATACCACAGTTCAACCCTAACCTTTCCCCATACTCTCTGTGAGTTAGAGGCAATGTGGTTGAGTCAGGATTCCCAAGACCAACCTCAGGTATGAATAATTCCTAGAAAGACTCACAGAACTCTTACTTATTTGAGTATTTATTAAAGTAACACATAGTCAAAACTGGATTTTTCAAGGAAGTACAAAGAAGCCGAAACCGGTTTGGCTCAGTGGTAGAGCGTCGGTCTGCAGACTGAAAGGTCCCAGGTTCGATTCTGGTCAAGGGCATGTACCTTGGTTGCGGGCACATCCCCAGTAGGGGGTGTGCAAGAGGCAGCTGGTCGATGTTTCTTTCTCATCGATGTGTCTAGCTCTCTATCTCTCTATCTCTCTCCCTTCCTCTCTGTAAAATATCAATAAAATATATTTAAAAAAAAAACAAAAAAGTACAAAGAAGAAAAGTTATCATCCAGTATATGGATATACAAAATATGATGTAATTCTTCTTTTACTGTTGAAAACTTGAACTGGCTCCCAATTTAGGCTTGCTTTATGACTTAACCTGTACAAACAAATATGTGCATATCAATTCTCTTCCTCTGCATAAGAACTTAGACCAGTCATTCTCAACCTTTCTAATGTGGCATTAGAACTGTTGAGAACCACTGACTTTGACCATTTAAATAATGATCTTCTGCAAACGTACAACACAAAGGTCCTGATATCTGATATAACTTCTTTCTACAAAATTCACACAGCATTTCCTAGATTAACATCTCATTTGTTCACAGTCTTTTAACATTTTATCAATCCTGACATACTTAACTTGACTAAATCTGAATTCTGTCAACTATCATTCTAGCAAAATCCCAATCTTGGAGATAAGAAACAATCTGTTAGGGACATAACAATAGCAAATCAATAATTTGTACCTAAAAGACAATTTTGGATCCACAGAATTATGTGAAGGGGAAATCTTTCTCTAGTTCTTGGAGGAAACTATTTGAAATGCCTAATAAACTATGAATAATATCAATTTCATTAACCAAGAGAGCGATTTAGTAGCCTCCCTTTATGATGCTATCTAATCACAATGATGACTTCTAGAAATAACAGCTAGGGGAATGAAGAGCAAAGAGTGGTCAAACCAGATTTTAAAAAAAAACAACAACAAAGAAAAAAAACCCTCATCACAAATCCAACAAAACCTCCATTGTCTTACAGTTTTCTTTATCCACTAATGAAACCTGTGACTGTCATCCTCCAATTGTAGATACAAAGTGCTCACTAAGCCTTTATAAATCTCACTTGGGCATATCCAGGCCTGGGATCCACACCAGAGAAAGGATTATGATGCAGTCTGGGATCAGAGAGCCACAGGTCTAGAAAGACAAACTTGTGAGGAAAGGTAAATGAGGCTGTGATTATTCAGCTAGAAGAACGGACTGAAAGACACCCATGTAAAACATACATGGTGTCAAAACAAGACAAAGGACAATTCTTTGGGCAAAAAATGAAAAAAGGATCACAAATCAAATTTATAGAAAAGATTCCTTTATTGACTTTTGGTCAAGAATATGTTTGTATATTTTCAGAAAACAACTCTGAGATCATGTGGATTCCTGCAACAGAGAGGAATTGACAGGACCAACTACTCCAGCCATGAAGACAGAAGAGAAACAGTCCAGAGATGGAAGACGCTGATGACACCTTGCCATACTAGCAGTCAGCAGCTGTGAGTCACTGCAGGTTGCCCAGGACCAAACCAGAGAGGATCAGACCTGCAATACCACCATCTGTCCACCATACAGAACTGAAATATCATTGCTGACATGTACACAAAAGAAACTGTTTGACATTGAAATTGGGACTCAAAAGAACTGTTGGCCCAGAAAGAAATTCACTACAGACTGATTCATTTGCCTCTCAGCATAACCATTATTTCTTGTGTCATTTTCGGTTCTATAAGTGTATTTCTAGTAGCACATGATCTCACTCATCTGGGGGAAATGATGAATAACATAGACTGATGAACAAGAACAGACCCAGAGTCAAGGAAGCTTAGATCAGACGGTTAGACCTCAGGGGGGAAGATAGGGGAGGGTGGGGATATGGGGGAGAGATCTACCAAAGGACTTATGTGCATGCATATGAGCCTAACCAGTGGTCATGGACAACAGGGGTATGGGGGCATGTGTTGGGAGGGGTTTGGGATGGGAATGGGGGATTGAGGACAAATATGTGATACCTTAATCAATAAAGAGATTTAAAAACAAAGAATGTCAAATTACAGTGGGGGGTTGGGAGATCTGGGGAAAATAAGAGATCAACCGAAGGACTGATATGCATGCATATAAGTACAACCAGTGGACACAGATAATAATTTAATACAAAAAATATAAAAAATAAAGAGTAAAAAATAAAAAAATAAATAAAAACAAAGAATGGACTGAGAAGAATCCATAACTTTCTTCAAATATAGATGGAATGGTGAATGATAGAGGGAAATCATGTTCTGCAAACTGAATAAAAAGAAACTGATTTTATCTGCAATATGAAAATCACCTTAATTATATTAGAAAATTTCCTAGTGCTTGTCTGTCCATACCTTCATCTATATATCCACTTCACACATACGTGTTTAAAAATTGCTTACTAACCAATTAAGTGCATTTCCAATAAAGGATCACTCATTTATTTGCCAAGTATTTGCCAAGTTTCTGCTATTTCCAGGTAAAAGGAATTCAGATATAATTGACATATCCCCACCCTCAAATTTTTCAAACTATGTAAAGACAGCTTTGGGTGCAAATTATAATTTCATTTGCTTAGAGAAGTTAATCTCTATATTGTGAAGACAAATCAGATAACCTCTAAAATTTATTTTTGATGATTAATCCTAACCTTTTCAATTAAGCAAAACAAAATAATATAAAAACCAAATATTTTATACTGGAGTTATTTTTATAACAGTTTTTATATGAAGTATTTAAAAAATAATAAAAGTTCTTTCTAGCCAGTGTATATTAAGGCATGCATATGTAAAATATTAAATTTTTACCATCTACTTGATTCCATGAATTAATTGGTCAGAAGCCTATCTAATAAAAGAGTAATATGCATATTAGCCATCACTCCACTACACCCACAAACCATGCCCACCAGCCAATCAGGAGCGAGTATGCAAATTAACTCAACCAAGGTGGCTGATCCTATCTAATAAAAGAATAACATGCAGATTGACCATCACTCCAACACACAAGATGGCTGCCCCCATGTGGTCAAAAATCCTGCCCCCATGTGGACACAAGATGGCCAGCACAAGATGGCCAGCAGGGGATTGCAGTTGGGAGGGATCAGGCCTGCAAGGGAGGGCAGTTGTGAGTGACCAGGCCAGCAGAGGTGTGAAGTTGGGGACAAACAGGGTGGCAGAGGAGCAATTAGGCATCAATCAGGCTGGCAGGGGAGTGGTTAGGGGGTGATCAGTCTGGCAGTCAGAAGCGGTTAGGGGCAATCAGGAAGGCAGTCAGGGAACAGTTGGGTGTCAGCAGTCCTGGATTGTGAGAGGGATGTCCTACTGCCCGTTTAGGCCCACTGGGATGGGGCTTAAACGGGCAGTTGGACATCCCTCAAGGGGTCCCAGATTGGAGAGGGTGTAGGCTGGGCTGAGGGCCATCCCCCATGCATGAATTATGATGCCAGCATCATGCTCTGGCTACTATGGGTACCGCCATCTTTGTAGCATATTAATTTGGTTAATTTGCATATTATCCTTTTATTAGATAAGATGGTCTCTGTCAAGCCATGAGTAAATATCAGTGATGAGAACTTTGCAGCATGAGCAGTGATAAGTGTAGGATGAAAAGGAGATGTGCCACTTTTCTCCATACATACTTAGGCAGACAGGTAGGGCGGGGATACTTCCAACTAAAATATATATCTCCAAGGAACGGATTTTCCTTGTTTCCATTTGATTAAACCTATACACTCAGGAAGTCAACACTTCCCCCTTGAGAGCTTCTTACTTATGTAAGAAGCCTTGGGACCTGTCCAAAACCAGAAAACTCAATTTCGTGTGCCATTGCTTACTTCCCCTACAATCTTACAAAATATGTTGGGAGCTTTGCTCTTGAAAAATATGCATAGTTCTTGCTGATAGATAATAAAAGAGTTCCCTTTCTCGGATAAAAGAACATATATAATACATTTACTGTAGTCCTCAGCTCATAGTAGGAGCTCTGGTCCCTTTACACATTTTCAGATTTCTCCTGCCTACCTAATAGGCAGGTCACTTATGGGCAGATACACATGCCTTTTTACCCTCAAAGAGGCCAGTCACACTATTTCTCAAAGTGCCAGTGCCAGACCACCAGCATTAGAATAATCATGGCCATTTATTATATGTGCTGATTCCTGGGCCACAACTTGGCCTTACTGAATGCAAACTTGTGATTAGGGCTCTGGGGCGATCCTTAGGCACACTCAAGTTTCAGACTCACAAATTAGGATGGGTCCAAAGATCACACAAAAATATATATCTATTTTTAGATCATTTACCTTACTTGATCTATGTGGCATATAAGAACATTTTCAAACTACTATTCAAATGAAAATAACCACTGAGGAGAAATTTTTTTCATTCCAAAACCACAAGGATATTCCAAATGCCTGCACTTATAAGTACACTGTTTGTTAAAACCATTGCCTACATTTTTCTAACTGGCCTGCTGACTGAACTCCCAGGTCCCAACCTTTCAAAGCCAGGACACCAAATAAACTTATTCCCTGCTCAGTTGCAGCGGCTCCCCAGTGTCTGTAAAACAGTTTCCACTCCCTGCTCAAATAGCAAAATTTGCTAGAAGTGTGGCCACAAATGCAGTGTCATGCCTTTACTTTCTGCTGTTGCCTATTTGCAGCAGCCAAATGTCTCTTACTCTAATTTAGCCCATGTCTTCCTGTTATATTGCTTGTCATGCAACTATCCAAATGAATCTGCAGAGATTTTCATGGACATTTCTTTTTGGCTTTTCTCCTGTATGTCCTTACTCATCTCCTCATGTACAACAATCTCCTCATGTATAACAATCTCACCTTGGGAAGGGAGCAGTCCTTCCTTTGAATTTCTATCAGACTCTTTGTAGCTCTCCCTTATTGTTCCTAACTCTATCTACTTTGCTGATGTTTGTGGCCATATATTATCCCCCTGACAAAACCGTACATTCTTTGAGGGCAATGTCAAAGACTTGGTCACATGTTTATTTCTCACAACCCCTTGCACTTACTAGCTGCCCAATAAATTCATGTCTTGCAACACACAAATAAACTACTGAAACCCACCCAGTGCTAAAGTGTTAATACATTTTTTCACATGATTGCAGCAAACATAATGCTGTGTCATATCAACACTCTAAATATATCTGGCCTGCAGAGAAGGAAACTTAAGCATCAAGTCTTCAGGATTTGTTGTATTATTGATGATATGAACAGAACAATGGTGATGTACATGTCCAAGGAATTCTCTCCTTCAGATACTGAGAGGAAAATAATTTGTTTAGAATACCATAGAGGCACTCAAACAGATACTGTTGTAATTAGATAATCCTATATAATAAAAGCCTAATATGCAAATTATCCCCTTGGATGATCATTTGACTAGAAATTCAACTGCTCTCTATGACATGCGCTGACCACCAGAGAGCAGCATGAAACATGGCGGACATAGGAGATGTAGCACTGGCAATGGGCGGCAGTGGAGGCACTGGAGGCCCCAATAGGCCCTGATGAGAGGGGCTGCAGTGGGATGGTGGAGCAGGTGAGCAGACAGTGCCAGGTCAAGGTGGTCGCAATCAGAGGCCCTATCTGGTCGGGGCCCCTTCCAGATCAATTTCCCTGCAGGCAGCATGGTGGAGCAGGTGAGGGGGTGATGCCAGGTCAAGGTGGAGGGAGTGCCAGGTGGGGCTGCAGGGCTGTGAGACTGGAGGCACAAGCTGGGGCCTGATCTCTTCAGGCCACCCCGAGGGACCACACCTGTGCATGAATTCATGCATCAGGCCTCTAGTTATTAATAGTAGGACAGGAATAAAGGGAAGGCCAGATATTATAGGCATGTCCTTTGGGTAGCTTCCTCAGGAAGCTGCAGCTTTACACTCCCCAGGGAACCACCAATCTATTCTCTACAACATGCTGGTGGAAAGGGATTGGGCAAAGAAAAAATAAATTCATACCCAATAAAGTTGAGATGACATAGGGAAGGTACTTCCTGTAAATTGAACCTGATGACAGAGATGGTTGGCCGGAATGGATGTGGCTACTGCAAAATCTCAAAAATTTGGGAATACATAATCTCTCTCTTGTTGCTCTTATTTTTCCCTGCTCTTAGTTCCTCTTGGTTCATGGGGCTCTCTTGTTTTGCTACTGCCCATGCTTCATAGCCATGTGGCCCTATGTTCTGGACTAATGGACTATAACAGGAAAACACAAATTAAGCTAGCTTGATGCTGGACTGGGCCCAGATCCATCATGGAAAGGAATCTCTGGACACTGGCTCTGATTTTAGCTCTACTGAGACCCCAGCTACACTTCTATGAGTGGACTCAAGGAAATGGGACTTTAGATACCCAGGGATGTAATTCTACAGAAATACAGCTTTCTACCATATCTCATCCTCCCATGTGAGTCTCTAGAAATTCTTTTTCCAGTGGTACCTCAAGAAGCCCATGCCAACTAGCAACTAGGGGAGATGAGGCACTCTCCTCTCCATTAACAAAGCATTAATGAAATGTTAGCAAAACAACAATGTGGAAACACAGCATGATAAAAGAGTATACATTGGGTCTCAAAATCAGTTCTTTCTTATTTTGTTCATCTAAATTTCTCTGATGCATAGGGATTAATGCAGAACACATGTAGCAGCCACATAAAAGCTGGAGATGCCATTGTTGAACATTGGCCTCTATTTAAAAAAGCAAAAAGGAAAATTGCTCTAAATGTACTGTCATCATTGTAGCTGGTGATGTATCTTCTCTATATGAAGGAGCAGGGCACCAAATTTGTTTATGTCCTTAGCATACCAGTTGAAAAGGTTATCTATTGGCACCATTTAAGAGGGCAGGTGTCAATTATGTACCCAAAAGCACTGCTATAAATGGAGTATGCTGGTGCTTCAAAGTGGTTCTGCTTCTCTTTAAATATAAATATAGAGTCAATGCAAAACAAAATCTGTAGGGGGAAAAGATTTAACCAGAATTACAAGCTATATTCAAATAAAAGGTTGCTGCATCTGACACCATTTAGAGTATTAATGATACTTGATTATATTTATGTCACTTTTTATGTACAGCAATATAATTAGCAGTACTATTACTACTATCTTGCCTGTGTCACTAACCACATCTTTATAAATATAATTTACTAGATGGGAAAAGCAAATACTTTTGAAAAATAAATCTATCCCATGGCAGCATGTCAAGTATGAACGATTACATTATATTAACACACATTAATAATACCTACACATGAAAATATATTGATGTTGATTAGCATAGTTACCACACAGTTTATCCTTGGATTTGAAAGGGATAAGTGCCGTAATTTTTGTTTGCCATTTTGCTATAAAAATACACCTCAGTACAGACAGTATCTGTTGATAATTCTGGTTCAACATGACATGGGTGAAGGCTATGCTAAATACCTAGCCCTGATAAGGTAGGGCAATATTTCTAACCCAAATAAAGAGCCTAGATACCCAGTGACTATGCCATCAATTAGTAGTCCTCATACTGTTCCCACAAACCAGGTGACATGAAAATAAACCACATCCAATGACAAATTCCAAAACAAATTTAAACTCCACTGAGAACAGATTTTGAAAGTTAGACTCTTACTGGCAACTGTTCATGGCTAGAATGATTAGCCTATTGGAATATATTTTCTAGTAGTATGCAAAACTAACACCTCATCACTATTTATAAGCTATGAATCCCCAAGGAAATTTAACTAACCTATCTGAGGGATGGGTTGTCTGATTAAGGCCATTTTCTGGTTAAGTATAGGGGAAGGACATTTTCTGGTTAAGGGTAGGATTTGTTGAAAATCTTTAATTCCATATTTATTGCTAAAATTCTTCAGAAAATGTACCATACCCCTTCAACTCCCCTGCCTTTATAAGTACAGTAAGAATGTAGTTGTCATTTGGATCCCTTAGAGCTGTACTTATCATTGTGGATCATTTAGAGCAGTGGTTTTCAACCTTTTCCCATCTCATGGCACACATAAACTAATTACTAAAAATTTGAGGCACACTAACAAATACATTTTTTTGCCAATCTGACAAAAAATGGTATACTTTTCATTCATTCACACTAGATGGTGATTGTTGTGTTGGCAGTTGTCTTTTTATTTTTACTTGACAATCTAAGGGAAAAGAAGTAAGTGCCCCTGACTAAATAGTCAGGTACTGCATGTTTTAAAAATTCTTGTGGCACACCAGCTGAAAATTGCTGCCTTAGAGGTTCAAGTTCATTTTTGAACTCTATTTAGTTCAGTAGATACAGACAGGTAGCAGAATGGAGAGAATCTATTCTTATTCCATGATACAACTAAGGAGTTTAATACAACTCAACTAAGCAAGTATTTATATATTTCTTGGGCTTAGAACTAAGATGAATGCTGGGTGCTTGTGCTGGGAGTAGGGAAAAACTGATAGGAAATTTTGTTGTTGTTGTTATCTTAGATATGCATGCACACACAGACACCCATTGTGAGGATTTTCAGTTGGTCCAAGTAGAAGAAATCAATTTTAAAGGAGGGTAAAAATCTACTTATTTGCTTAGGATATCATATAATTTCCTATCGTGGATGCTTTTAAGGAACAGTCATAAGCATAAGAAAGAAATATAAGGGTAATTCAAATGTTGTATGCCAAAATCATTTGAACTTGGCAATGGTTAATTTATATTTTTAAAATTTCAGAGAGGAAGGGAGATGGAGAGAGAGAAACATCAATGATTAGAGAGAATCATTGATCTGCTGCCTCCTAAATGCCCCCACACAGGGGATTCAGGCCACAGGCAACCTAGGCATGTGCCCTGGCTGGTAATCAAACCTTGACCTCCTGGTACATAGGTTGATACTCAACCCCTGAGCCACACCAGACAGGCAGGGTTGGTTTATATTTAAACTTGCTAAGTATTTTGTTCAGGGAACATGGAACAATAGAATGAATTCTCACATGCTATGAAATAAAACACAATACCTAATGCAGAGGGTGATCCTGGGAGGATTCCTGCTTAGAGGCCATTCATTCCAAGTTTGAAAGTAACAACCTCACCAATTTAAATTGAGTGGATCTTTGAGACTTTTTCTGTCTTTCCAGATCCTTTCCATAGGAGATAATTAGATTTGTGGCTTAAAATAATTCTGATTTTATGTAACATATAAATAAGCAATAGGAATGGGGGCAGCAAAGGATTTGATCACCTAATTTAAAGACTATTAATAAGAAGTGGAAAATAAGACATGCAGATAATTGAGCGTTCAACAAGACATCTAAACAAAATACTTTTAAATCCCAATATTTTTCACAATACCACCAAATAGCAATTCTTGCATATTTCTCAGGAGAAGCTGACAGCCACCATAAACATATCACCTTAATAATTAAGGTCATTAAATAACAGTAATGAAATTATTTTTTTCAGGGATGTCCACTGAATAGCTAGGCAATTCTATTTCCTCCAGATCACCTCTCTACTCCCTCCTACAGTGTGCTGTCCTGCGAAGACTTTGGAATTACACAATCCTGGGTTCATACCTCAGTTTTGACATTTCCCTGGGATCTTGGACAAGCTGCTTTGTGTCTTTCAGTTACATTTCAGGATAGTTGGGAAGGTTGAACAAGCATATTTATAACATGCCAATCACGTTCAGGTACTAGCAAAGGGTAGGGCCTCAATCAAGATCAGTTTGTTTCCTCTTTTTTTGAAAAAGTAAAGGAAAAAAGACAGAATCTTTACCCATTCAATATAAGATTTATACAGGGTGGGGAAAAGTGGTTGTATAACTGTGAGTACTCAACATACAGAATGTATTAGTGTTATCATTTATTCATTATTGTGTTATTTTCTATATTAACAACTGTAAATTTACTTTTTCTTCACTCTGTATCCATCAGCTGATATCCATCTTTACCAACAGTGTACGCTCAAGAGCAGGGCTTCCCAGTCATTATTGTGCATTTGCATTATCACGGATCTTGTGACAGTGCCAGCAATTTAGGAGATTGGGCATTTCTAAGAAGCTACACCTAATGAGGTTGATGATGAACTTTGTTTTTATTTTTATTTTATTTTATTGATTTTTCACAGAGAGGAAGGAATAGGGATAGAGAGCTAGAAACATCGATGAGAGAGAAACATTGATCAGCTGCCTCCTGTACACTCCCTACCGAGGATGTACCCGCAACCAAAGTACATGCCCTTGACCAGAATCGAACCTGAGAACTTTCAGTCTGCAGGTCAATGCTCTATCCACTGACCCCAACCAGTTTCAGCTGATGATGCACTTTGAATAGTGAGGGTCTATAATTTAGAAGGCCTAGATTCTATTCCTGGCTCTGCCATCCAAATTCTAAACATTTATCAGTAAGGTGTCACAAAACCATTTACTAGCTCACACAGAAATGACAAATGTCCAGAGGTCTGGGTTGGGGACTAGGAAGAATCAGAAACTTGTTTGATTACAGCTCTACCCCTGGTGATCCACCCTGTTATCTGGATAGCAAAGCTCCGTTTCCATATGTGCATTAGCTGAATGAACTTTTTGTCCATTCTTTAAAAAAATACAAACTGAATTTCTATTAAGGGCTAGGCCTTAGCCACCTAGAGAAACAAAAATATGACAAGAAATATTATTTGTTTCAGTTCCCACTTCTCTTCCTTCCATCCTGTGACTGCCCTAAATCCTTCAGGCATGTATGTGCTTGGATGGATACCAACTACAATGGGACATGGCAGATCTGCTCCCTCTCCTTCAGAAGAACTAAATAGCAGTATTCTTGTGTAGAATATATTTATCTGTATAATTTCCCCATTTGAACCTTGCCATGTGAAACAGCAATTATTTATGCAACATATCTACACTGATGGGTTTGGAAAAGCACCCATTTGGAGGCATGCTGTGATTAGTGAGCTGAAGCACTGGTTTATGGGTGGCAAATTCCCTTAATACATAAAATATTGACCATGAACTTGATCTCACCATCTCTTTGAAGAAGAGAAACAGTTCTAACTGCTGCTTGGGAAATGATAATCCCCTAAGGGCTGTAGGACCCAGGCCTATGAGTTTAGGAAAACCATACTTTGCCAAGAAGAGCAAAATATTTTGATTCAACCAAAACAACCCACAGGGCATGTTTCCTGGTGCTGCATATATGACTCACATGGGCAGCATTTGCCTTTCCTCAACTTAAATGCAGAAGTAGCAGACTATGTCCACTAGAACCAGAACTAGGGTACTAGCATTGTTTAACAAAATATGCAAAGCTCTGGTTAGCTACAACTACAGGGATATTTAAAGATAATTGATACACACAGTACAGAATACAACATAAGTCACTCATTTTCAAAAGACTTGTGCTAACTAGAAGGTAGTTTTACTTTTACATCAAAGAATATACATGGGGAAAGCGCAAGTCATAATACAAAGGTTCAAAGAGAATTTAAGTGTGAACCCATTTCCACCCAGCTGCTCTTCACTCCTTGGGTTATTTAGGCTCACTAAACATCAGTTCACTCATATTAAAAGCGGAGTACATAGTGCATGCCCTATGTACCTACTGAGCATGAAAGACCTGTGAATTCTGAAGTACTTTACAAATGGAAGCTCTTTTTATTACACACTGAACAGAATATCATCTGCTATAATGCACTTTGTCTAAAACTAACCTGATGTGGCCCAGCAACGAACACAGCAGCATAATGGTAATAATATGATATGCTGGACTGATTAAAATTTCAACTATGCTATCCACCCTCATCTCTTTGGAAAGTTAATGAATTAATGAATCTTCAAAGGACAGCCAGGGAGGCCTTAAAAAGAAGATGCCTTTTTGAGTAAGGAGAGAAACTGCTAGATTACAACTTAATGGCTTCAGAATAATGGTAATTTCCCTATTTTCTTCACTTGCCTTAGCTCAGCTAATGGCTTCATTAACGGCCACACTCCCAAGAGAATAATAGAGGCCCTTGTCACATCCATCATAGTCACATCACAATAAAACCAGTTAAATACAATCCAGTTCCCTGCCTCATGCCAGTCAGCACAAGGAATCAGAATTAGGTGAACAAGCCATACAAAAGCTTGTGTGTTAAATTCATTTTAACTGTATTGTATATGTCATGTTGAATAGATAACTATGGCAACAATCAAAAAGCTGTGAAATGTGAGTATGAGCCACTATTACAAGATGAACTACAATTTCTTTTTTATTTCCTTCATTCTAGTTTGATCAAAGCATATTTTCTCACAATTACCACAATCATGTCAAATCTGCAATGTCATATCATAATCTAAAATGTCACTTCATAAAATCAGGTTGTTTGAATTACTGAGTTGTTTCTTTCCAAAAGCATCTGGTGTACCTGAAAGATCTTATATTTTTAGACCTTCCCCCTCTTTCCACCCGCCCCCTAGTCTTAGCTATTGAGATGTAAACTAGTAGCTAGAAAGCAGTTTTGCTTTCATCAAGAATGTAAACAATTTTCACTAACCAAGGTACCAAGTATGGCTGTTTCACAGTTTTACACTGCATATAACAGGCTCTGGAAGTTTCAGAAACATCTCATTGGATGCCTTTTGCATAGTTTAGGATGAAGCAGATTTTCCTCATGCACAAGCTACTTCCGGAAGTTGGGATGTTTTAGAAGCTACATTCATTCATTTTGGGCCACTAGGGCACCATTAAGTTTCCTGAAGTAATAACCAGCTGAATGAGACCCTAGTGGCCTGAGACCAACTAAGGCAGTAGCTACAAAAAAAATGCTTCATTTACTCCCAGAAAGTGGTGTCTGCTGTGGGGAAGCTAGGTTGATGTAAATTATACTAAAGGCTGATCTCTGGTGTGGAGAGTAGAAAGAAACTTAACATCTGTAATTGTGTCAGCTTTTGTTGTTCTATTTTGACCCTATTTTATAATGCAATTAAATTGGGTGTTTTTAGATTCAGATAAAATTATTTTTAAATAAAACACACACAAACACACACACAATAACAACAACAACAACAACACACACACACACACACACACACACACACACACAAACAAACAGAAAGCCAGGCCAGTGTGGCTCAGCAGTTGAGCATTGACCCATGAACCGGGAGGTCATGGTTCTATCTCAGATCAGGGCACATGCCTGGGTTGTAGGCTCAATCCCCAGTAGGGAATATGTAGGAGGCAGCCAAACGATGTCTCTCTCTCTCTCATCAATGTTTCTATCTCTATCCCTCTCCCTTCCTCTCTAATATCAATAAAAACATTAAAAATAAAGAAAGAAAGCCAGACTTTAGCTGGTCAGTGACAGTCTTTGTTCCTTCAAATACTGTTATCTTCCATCTGGCACTCAGTTCATCCTGGATCAGGATTTGCCCCTTTAATTTTAAGAATGCAAAAGGTGTTGTGCATTTGCAGTTCTTCCTTAATCCCTCCTTCTGGCAATGTAAATATGAACCAGCTGGGCCTGGTAAGGTTTTAGATATTTCATTTTAGCCCTCATCTTGAAATACTGTTTATATTTAAATTTCTCTTTATTAGCAAATGTAATATATAAACCCCCCTTGCCATACTTTTGAGTAACCCCAGATTAACAAAAGCACATATTTTTAGCAGATGCCTTACAGTTATTTCTAATTGAAACAAGCTGCCATTTAGGGCTATGAGAAAGAAAAGAAATGTCTTATATCTAGCAACTTAGATCATGTCCTTCTAAACCAGGAGAACAGGCATAATTTAACATAGAAACTTTCCAAGTAGCATTTGCCCTTAATTAATGGGAAGCAAATGGCACTTTGAAATTGTAAGGGCCAAAGGGAAAGCTAACCTATATATACACACTATTTGTCCAAACTGTAAGCTGGGTAGAGTATATTTCAATCTTAAAGAATCTCAGCTGTGAATGGGGGTAGAGCTGTGAATTTCTGTGGATCTATTTTGGTTCCATTCATTGTTGAGTTTAATCAAAATAATAAAAATAACACATGGATATCATTATTGAACACCCAATCAATGCCAGGCATTATGATTTCCCTCTGTGATGGGAATTAGTCTCCCCATTCACAGATGAGTAAACTGAGAGGTAGTAGGGCATCAAGGGAAAAGTATGGCCTTGGCATTTGACAGATTTGGATTCTGATCATAACTCAGTCTCTCAACTGTGTAATGCTGAGCATGTCATTAAGCTTTGTTAGTGGTCATTTGTAAGTGGGGAGGCTAATTCTGATCTTTAGGCAGTGAAGACTGCCCTATAAAAAAGAAGCAGATATGAAAGTACTAAGTACATAATAAATTAAACTGTTTTGTATGTCTATAACTTTCTTTTTAAAAAAATATATTTTATTGATAATTTACAGAGAGGAAGGGAGAGGGATAGAGAGATAGAAACATCGATGAGACAGAAACACCGATTAGCTGCCTCTTGCACACACCCCACTGGGGATGTGCCTGCAACCAAGGTACATGCCCTTGACCGGAATCGAACCTGGGACCTTTCAGTCCGCAGACTAACGCTCTACCACTGAGCCAAACCGGTCTCAGCGTGTCTATAACTTTCTTAAGACAAACTAAATTTAAAGGTTTTTCCAGAGCTGCAGAAAAAGCGCAACCATAACCCATCACATATTTATTGGAGAATTTTAAAAATTCTAATTAGTAGAGGGTTTTTTTTTTTTAATCTGTGTTGAGCCATAAAGATTGTGCTTAGGAGAGAGCATGCCAATGAAGGAAATGTTTTTCACTGAGAGCAGATAGTTTAAATATCAAATTAATGTATTCATGAGTGGGTACTGAATGGCTATTAAAGGAAACAGTATAAAAGTCACAGGGCTTCAAAGTCAGCCACAGCTGGACTCATTTGTGAATATTGACATTTACTTATAAACGATATCTCTTAGGCTCAGTTGTTTCATCTGTAAAATGGGGATTGTCTTCATTTAATAATTCTAGTCAGGAATAAATAAATTAAGGTAATTGCATAGAGCACAGAAGTGCACAGAGCACTTAACACAAGACCTTGTGCATAGTCAGAATTCATAGATGGTAGCTGTTTAGGAAGAGAAGGTTTGCTTTCTTTTAAAATTCTCTTCTTGACAGTTAAAATTGTTCTAACAAGTACATTAGTAGGCTTTGTTTAGTCAGGTAGATTCCACCAGTGCTTCTTTAGATCTAATGAGTTGAAATCTTCATTTTAACATATTAAATTTTGAGAAGCACAGAGCTTTTTAAAGTGCCTTTCAACCTTTCTATTCCAAGTGTGGTCCAAGACCACCAGTATGGACTTCACTGACAAACTTATTAGAAAGGAAGCTTTTGGAACCCTGGCTGTCTTATAACTGTATTGGGTGCAGTGCCTTACACACTATAAGCATCCAATACATGTCCCCATAACATCTCTGCTTGATTTAATCCCTTAATAAACAGTCACTACATTAGAAAGGGTATTTTTTCTTGGATTTAGTCAAATTATATATATATATATATATATATATATATATATATATATATATTATATATATTTCTCTATAAGAGTATATAATTATATATATATATATATAAATTATATATATATTTCTCTATAAGAGTATATAATTATATATATATATATATATATATATATATATATACACACACACATATATTTCTCTATAAGAGTCTTTGATAGTATGTGGGAGGTTGGTATAATGATACTATAGTCTGCCTTTGGGAGTGGATAAAGATGACCTATGTCTGAGTTCATTAACTTGCTTCATTATGAACCATCTACACTCCGCACGTCCTGTGTGGCACCACAAGGACACATCTATCAGAGCTTGCCTCACTGAAAATGCCTGATTTCCTACCATTAGATGTGAGAATTGTTTCATCTTGATGCTACTGATAGGGCTATTTCTACTTCTCACTAAGCCACTACCTTTTTCCTCTCTGTTCTCAGCACTTCATTTCATGAGGACAGGACGAAGAGGTAATCTCATTATTGCCATCTTCCCAAATGAGCAGAAGTCTATCTGCAGCTCTGAGCTAAGCAGCTGGAAGAAGAAACAACACATACAGCTAGGGAGTGGACAGTAAATGGACCTCAGTAAAAGCTCCTGGAAATAAACAAGAACCTACACTGCATGTTATTTTCCCTAGAGTGCAATGGCAGGATCCAAGAGGCTCAAATTATATAAGCACTCACTGAAAGGGAGAACACCTTGGAAAATTCAAAATTTAGAAGTATGTTTCTCCTTCTTTCCTTTACAAACCCACAAAATACTATTACAGACCATGCTCATCAGCTAACATCTAGACCATGTAAATAATCTCAGACCACTTTATTTTGTAACCTGTGGCCAGCACATGGGAGATACTCAGTATTTCTGCCTATTGATATGTACCTTTCACTTAAGCAATGCCTGTCTTGAAACTTCACCCAAGTTCACCAAACCTCTTCTTTTATACCAGTTGCCTTTTTTACTAAACTTGCTTGCAGGATATTCAGAAGTATTCTCCATTCTATATATTACTATTATCAATTTAAAACTTTGGAAATGGGTCCAAAACACTAACCATGATTTACTGATGCACTAAAAATTCTAACAGATCAAGATGTATCCTTGTATTTTGACAGTATTAGGAACTTCCTCCTAATATTTGAAAATTCACTGGTTTTGTACTTTACATTAAATTTGCTTATAGATTTTACCAAAATATTTTAGAAACTGACATCACATACTAATGGTGTTTGGGTTTGCACGATTTTCCAGATGCATTATAGCATCTGAGTGTTGAAAAAGCTCAGAGGGTTGGAAGGGCACTGATTATTATTTACATTTCACATCTGGGAAAACTGAGGTCCATAAAACTATTATCTCTACAATCTTTATTCTATGGGCCATCAAAGGTAACACTGCTTTTAAGGGGCAGAACTTAGGCCTAAATGCAGTCTTCTTACTCTAGGTTCAGGACTAATGCTCAACTGGTCAATTGATAATGGGGTACTATATTAAGAGGTATTTTAGCACAAACTTTAGCAGTGTAGCCAAACTTATTCCTCGTGGTTATGGTGGAATAAATGTATTAAAATACTTATATTAATATACGTTCCCTTTTGATTATATAACCTTCCCACCCCAAAAAGAAAATTTGATATGTTGTTTCTGTATCTCTGAAACACCAGTTCAACTCTTGGCTAGTCTGCAGCCTTTCAGAGGGGGCCATATTCCCTCAGCTGCTCTAGCAGAGAGTCTCCAAATGTATCCAGCAGATGTTTCCAAATAAGTTAACAAGACAGTCATATGTGCCATTTTACTATTTAAATGGCCCCAAAACACAAAATTCATGAAGTATAAGTTGTCTCTGAATAAGTGTCTTAGCATTCATGTGCACTAGCTGCCCAAAGTCACCTACTATGATCAAAGTTTCAAGTTTAATTAAAAATTTCTTTAATTAAAATTTAAATATTATACTACTTTAACAATAAATTATTTACACAAGGCTAACAGCCCTCAAATGTCCTGGAAATAGTTTCAATTAAAAGCTATAGACTCATATTTCACTGCCCACTGATATGGGTAAATATATATATTTTTTCTATTGGCTTACTCTGTTTTAAACAAAGTGAATATAACAAAGAATATATAGGATTCACATATAGAGACCAAAATTCTTAAAGTTTATGGCTACTAAGTCAATAATTAGAAATATTGATAGTATCTGCTCTTCAGGTTTTGAAACAATTTTTCTAGGAATTGTGGTAGCAAGGTAAAATTAAATACCTAGCATGATATTAGTTAATGTTTTCTCTGATAGTATTTATTCTTTTTACAAACTTTTGATAATTATTTTAGTTTGGGTAAAATGATTACTAAATTCTCATACTAGTTTTTTTGTTAAAAAAAAATACTGAGGAGATCCAAGATGTCTGCTGACAAAACAGCAGGTTTCAAGATAGTGTGTGAGTGAGTCAATGAACAGAGAGTGTGGAATATTCGGGGAGTGTCTATATTTATGAGTGAAGGACAGCTATATTCTAAGGAATTTTGGGGACTGCCAGATGGGGCTCCCCTGGCTGGGCAGTCTCTACTGCTGCTGAAATCTCTCCCAGAGCAGCTGGCTCTGCTGCAAAGATTGTGCCATCTTGAAGAGAGGGGGGGCAGTGATCTGAATCCCAGAATTATCTTCAAATGGAGAGACCTCAGGTACCTCCCAGGACCCTAAAACCACAACTCCCAGGGATAAGATGCCTCAGCTGTGAACCCAGGAAAACCTGGTCACCAGTCTCTCCAACTGCAGGAACCGAGAAATTCTGTCCAGGAGGAGAAAAAGTGGCAGGAATACACAGACAAGCCCTGTGCCTTCTCATAGAGCAGATAGAAGGAAGAGATGAATTGATTACATCCACCTGGAATTGGTGAATTAAATCCACAGAAGGAAAGGTAAGATATCACCGGGGAAAAGGAAAAAAAGAGCTACATAACCAGACATCCAGAAATGAGCAATCACGGGGAGACAAAGAAACAGCCTGTATATGAAGGAAAAGGAGGAATTACCAGAAAAGGAAATAACTGAAATGGAGGCAAGCAATATGTCATTGAAAGAATTCAGAGCAACTGAATAACTTTGCTGAAAAGGATGGAAGACAAATTCAACAACATGTGTAAGAATTAAGAAGAAATGAAGAACCAAGAATAAATAAAAAAAGGACATTGCTGCAATAAATATCTCAATAGAAAGTGTCAACAGTAAACTAGAAAAAGCAGAGGACCACATCCAGGAGGTAGAAGACAAGGTAGGAAAAAACTATCCATGCAGAGAAGCATCTGGGGAAAAAAAAAAAAGCAAACAAACAAACAAAAAAACACTTGAAAAATAGGAGGAGAGCTTAAGGGAACTATGGGAAAACACAAAATGAAACAAGATTTGCATAATAGGAACAAGACAGGGATGTCCACTTTCACCACTCCTCTTCTATAAAGTACTGGAATTGCTAGCCATAGCGATCAGACAAGAAGAAATAAAGGGCATCCAAATTAAAAAAAAAAAAAAAAGAAGCAAAAGTGTCTTTATTCACAGGTGACATGACATGATATTGTACATAGGAAAACCCAAAAACTACACCAAAAAACTACTAGACCTAAAAACTGAATTTGGCAATGTAACATAATACAAAATTAATACTTAGAAATCTATGGCCTTTTCATATACCTATAATGAACTCATAGAAAGAGAAATGAAGCCAAAACAGGTTTGGCTTAGTGGATAGAGCATCCGCCTGCGGACTGAAAGGTTCCGGGTTCGATTCCAGTCAAGGGCATGTACCTTGGTTACGGGCACGTCCCCAGTAGAGGGTGTGCAAGAGGCAGCTGATCATTGTCTCTCTCTCATCGATGTTTCTAGCTCTCTGTCTTTCTCACTTCCTCTGTAAAAAATCAATAAAATATATTTTTTAAAAGAAAGAGAAATGAAAATGACCCATTTAGCATTGCAATCCCATTGCAAAACAAAAACAAGCAAAAAACAAACAAAGCCGAAACCGGTTTGGCTCAGTGGTAGAGCATCGATCGGTCTGCGGACTGAAAGGTCCCGGGTTCGATTCCAGTCAAGGGCATGTACATTGGTTGCAGGCACATCTCCAGTAGGGGGTGTGCAAGAGGCAGCTGGTCAATGTTTCTCTCATTGACGTTTCTAGCTCTCTATCTCTCTCCCTTCCTCTCTGTAAAATATCAATAAAATATATTTAAAACAAAACAAAACAAAAACCCAAAAACAAACAAATAAGAAGATAATTAGGAATACAATTAACTAAGGATGTAAAAGACCTGTACTCACAAAACTTCAGGACATTGAAAAAAGAGATAGATGAATACATAAACAAATGAAAGAACATGCCGTGCTCATGGATTGGTAGCATCAACATCAATAAGGAATCATATTACCAGATATCAAACTAGATTGCCAAGCCACGGTTCTCAAAATTGCCTGGTACTGGCATGAACAGACATACAGACGAATGGAACAGAGGACACAGAAATCGATCCAAGCCATTAAGCTCAATTAATATTTGACAAAAAAGGTAAAGGATACAATAGCATCAAAACAGTCTCTTTAATAGATGGTGCATGGAAATTTAGACAGATACATGAAAAAATTAAACTAGATTATCAATTTACGCCATACATAAAAACAAACTCAAAATGCCTAAGGACTTGAATGTAAGATGGGAAACCATAAAAATCCTACAAAACTCCTTAGGCAGAAAAATAGCAAACATATGTCATAACAATATATTTACAGACACAGCTCCTGGGGCAATGGAAACTAAGGAGAAAATAAACAAATGTAACTATATCAAAATAAAAAGCTTCTGCACAGAAAAAAAAATCAACAAACCACAAGAAAGCCCACTGCATGGGAGAACATATTTGCCAATGATATTTCAGATAAGGTTTAATCTCCAAAATTTAGAGAACTCATACAACTTAACAAAAGGAAGATAAATGATCCAATCAAAAAATGGTCAAAGGATCTAAGTAGATACTTTCCTAAAGAAGGCTTACAGAAGATCAAGAGACATATAAAAACATGCCCCAAGTCGCTTATTTTCCAAGAGATGCAAATCAAACCAACAATTAGATACCATCTCACACCTGTCAGAATGGCTATCATCAACAAATCAACTAATGACGAGTGCTGGTGAGGATGTGGAGAAAAGGGAACCTTTCTGCACTGCTGGGGATTATCAGATTGGTGCAGTCTCTGTGCATAACTATGGAGTTTCCTCAAAAAGTTAAAAAAGGAACTCCGATTTGACCCAGTGATCCCACTTCTAAGACTATACCCCAAGTAATAAGAAACACCAATCAGAAAGTATATATGCACCCCTATGATCATAGCAGCACAATTTACCATAGCTAATATTTGGAAACGGCCTAAATGCCCATCAGCAGATGAATGCACTAAAAATCTTTGGTACAGCTACACAATGAAATACTCTACCATTATAAAAAAAAAAGAAGGAACTTTTACTATTTGCCACAACATAGATGGAACTGGAGAGGGTTATGCTAAGTGAAATAAGCCAGTTGGAAGAAGATAAATATCACATGATCTCATTCATATGTGGGATATAATGATCAACATAACTTGATGAACAAGAATAGATCAATCTAGAGACAAATGGTAGGGAGGGGGGGTAGAGAACAACTAAAGGACTTGTATGCATGCATATTAGCATAACCAAAGGACATAGACACTGGGGCGTTGGGATGGCTGGGGGTGTGGTCAATTGGGAAAAAAGGAGACATATGTAAAATTTTAGATAAAAGAATTATTTGAAGGGAAAAATAATAATAAAAAAATACTGAGAGAAGTTGGTTATACCAAGTTCTGTCTCTGGTAGCTTCATGTTAGTTTGAAGCCTCTACACATACAGCCCATGTGATTTGCAGCCATTGATGGCAACAACACTGTGCTAGACACTAGGGGACAAGGAATCCCATCCAACTCCCTGATGTGCACTCAGGCTTCCCAACAATGTAGGAGAAGTAACCAGCCACAGAACTGCCAACCTTGGAAGGCGGGTGGTGGTGTCTGGAGAAGATGACTAAAGGGATATGATTTAGAGCCTTAATGGATAGTACAATTTTTAAAGGAAAAAACATGGGAGTAGGAATGAAGGGGGCAATGAGGCACAAGGAAGATATTACAGAAGGGGCCAAACAATTATTCATAACCCTGGTTGCACATCAGCATCACGTAAGGGAGCTTTTATAACATGCCAATACTAGGTTACCCCACCAGAAAAGCAAACCCCACCTACCCATATGAAGTTGTATAAGATAGGGGTTATGGCGCCACAGGGCAGGGCAGTGAAGTGAATGGGGTGGGAAGTTATACCAGCATTCATGGAAAAAGTAGGCAGGCCTTCTAATCTTCTATACATCACACAATTGAGACACAAGAATAAATTTTAACAGAAATAAATAAAGGGAAAGAATAAAAATACTTCTAGCCACAATGTCACAGTCAGGTGACTGAGCAGCTTTTTAAGTTGAACCTTGGGAGGTGAGAAGGTCCTGCCTTCCTGGAGGTGTTCAAATCCCTGGGGGGAATTGAGGAAGTCGGGTACGAGGATCACAAATATGAGCAGGACAGCCATATTTGACAAATGAAATTACAAGATGCTCTGTGTGTTTTAAAAATTGATTTTTAAGAGAGAGGGAGGGAGATAGAAATAAAGATAGAGATAGGGATACATATACAAATACAGATACAGATACAGATACAGATAGTCAGATAGAGGTAGATGATAGATGATAGAAGATAGATAGATGATAGATACATAGATAGATAGATAGATAGATAGATAGATAGATAGATAGATAGATGTTAAAAACACCAATTTGTTATTCCATGTACTTATGCATCCATTGGTTGCTTCTTGTATGTACCCTGGCCAGAGATCAAAGTCACAATATTGACATATCTGGACAATTCTCTAATCAACTGAGCTACCCAGCCAGAGCCAGGATACTCTCTTAATTTTGAATTTCAGATGAATAAAAAATTATTGTTTAGTATAAGTATGTCCTATGCAATATTTGGGATGTGTGTATACTTTCCAATTTCAATGTGTGGGCCTTTAAATTCCATTCTCAGGAGTTTGGATTCAATTTTCAATAATAAAATAATAACATCTTTATAATAACCACAATGAAGGTGGTAACACCAATATTGTGGACACATCCTTATGTAGATTACCTTATAATCAAGTCAAACCACCTCTGTTTAAAAGATTTGTGTAAGTGATATTGAAAGAACATTGTGTGCCAGAGTAAAAGCACACAAAACTAGTTTGAGAAATACCCTGTGACTCAGGAACTATGAGTATATATCCCTATTCATCAAATGAGAAAACTGAGGCACCAAAAATTTAAGCAACTTTTCCAAGATCACTTGGATAGTAATTAGAAGAGTTGGCATCTGAATCTACGTCTCTTTGACCACAAGGCCACGCTTGTTATTACTTCCCTACATGACATCTCAGGATGCCATTTGTGGGGCTATTCTGTTCTACTAAATAAGCAGGTCACAAGAATAGATCATGATTTATACACAAAAAGGAATTATGTTGGCAAATGTAAGATAGCCTAGACTTTTCAATAAGGATTTGTAGATCTAAACTTCTGATAAGTAGATAATAAATACAAAAAGAAAGAAAAAATTACCAGGCACATGCTAGTACCTGTCAAATGAGAAGTGTTTTTGTTTTGTCATCATTAATATAACATTTCCCAATAGTAATAGATAGCCTTTATTAAGTGACTTTTATGAGCCAGACATTAAATTCTTATACAATTTTACAAGGTAGTTACTCTGTTATTTCAATTGATGTGGAATCTGAACCTTAAATAATTAAGTAATACAATCATGGTAACACAGCTCAACAGGGAGAGTACCATCTGGCACCTTAGCTTGAGCTTAAACCAAGATGTGATGCCAACTTTTAAATACCTTGTTCTATTAACTAAGTCATAATTCATTCTATTTTACATCTTTTTCAGGTTTCCAAAAATTTTCCCATTTGATCTTCATAGTAACTACAGATTAAGACATTTAGACACAGAGTTTGAACAACATTCCTAAAGCCATAAAGCCGGTTCTAAATAGGTCTTTGGTCTCTTGGTTCAGTACTGCCCCATCATTGTACCCAGTCATACTATCTGAGAAATTCAACACAGTTTTAACTCACATCCTGATGCACAGCTTAACCTCCTTTGTTAAAGGTAGAATTCTATTCAAATCATTTGGCTTTAAACCAGGGGTGGGGAACACCTGGCCGTGGGCCTTATCATTTGGTCTGGCCCTGCCAAGGCATTAGAAATGTGTTTAAAGGTTTGAGCAAATACAGCAGGATAATTTTTAAGTTGATAATTTTGTATGGCCTGCAAATCTATCTATACTAATAAAAGCCTAGGTGGCCCTCGCACCTTCACGTCGCCACAATATGGCCCACAGGGGAGGGCATTTGTGGACAATAAAGCCAGCAGGGGAGCAGTTAGGCATTAATCAGGCTGGCAGAGGAACAGTTAGGGGGCAATCAGGTTGGCAGGCAGAAGCAGTTAGGGGCAATGAGGCAGGCAGGCAGGCAGGTGAACTGTTAGGAGCCAGCAGTCCCAGATTGTGAGAGGGATGCTAGACTTTCAGTTTAGCTGATCCCTATGGGGTCCAAGATTGTAGAGGGTGCAGAACAGGCTGAGTAACACCCCACCCATGCATGAGTTTCATGCACTGGGTCTCTAGAATATATATAAAAGGCTAAGTGACCAACCATACATCCAACCAACTGACAGATCGGCCTATATATATGATGCCCACTGGCAATTTAAATTAAACATTGACTCGTGCATGGATGATTGATACACATAAAGCTCTTGCTGGTGCCAATCACACACATATGTTTCAATCTGTCATTGTTGATCATGAATTTGTTGACACTTCTATTACAGAGAAAGGGCAAATAGTGATATTAAAATATTTCTTCAAAATAATTTCCTTTCAATGTGCACTAATCTGTGCACTGGGCCACTAGTTATAAGTAGCCATAGGGTACTTGGCAAAAATGGTTTCCCACTGCTTCTTTAAAACTGGTGAGTTGGTGCAAACAAAATTTGTGAAGTATAGTCCTTGTTCTAAAACCTCATTTTCTTCCAATGGATTTATCCAAAGAAATGAAAAATCTATCAAACGTAGCAACAAGGATTAAAATTAAGTGCATTTTGTGAAAGAAATCCAAAGAACTTAGTGATCTGTATTTCAAATCAAAAAATTAAAATTAAAATGTCCTTTAGGAGATTTATCACTCATTATTAAGATATTAAGTAAACGATACTGAAGTTAATGACTTAATTTTTAAATATTTCAGAATACTGACATCTGTGAAGTCAAGGTAAATGAAAATTGGTTTGTGGATTATGGAAAATACATTTATAAATCTAGAAAAACTAATTAATTTCTAGGTTTGTCTTAATAAAGTTCTTATTAGGATAATGATATAAATATGTCCTTAATGTAAATTCTATTATATGTTTTATTTATTTTGGTTTAACTCTGTAAGTTCACTTGCTATGAATTTAGATTCCCCAAATTCATTACTGATTAGAAAAGTTAAATGAGATAAATTATCAAAGGTTGGCCCTATCTATTCATCACTGCAATGCCATGTTTCAAAATTAAAGTCATTACTACATTGGCAAATCATAACTTACACACTTTTTCACACAATAACTTTTTGGTGGAAGAAGGATTTATTTTCATCTCATAATTAATGCATCAATGTGCTTAAACTTTGAATCTGAAAAACCCAATTTGAATCCCAGAGACAAAAAAAAAATGGTTGGCCTTGAATTATGTTCAGTGATAATATATAACATGATTGCAAATTCCTATTTTCCAGATAAATGAGTTGAGGTGAACTCTTTCAGAATTAGCCTTCTGTGAAACATCACTGAAAACTCTCTAAACTGCTGTTAGACACATACACTTAATGATTTAGTTAATGTCTGATAGAGTATGAAGATGGTGTTCCACCCACAACTAAATACACACATGCACATGCATGTATGCCCAGGAAGACTATCTATCTAAAATATTTGTATTATGTTGAAGTATCAGAGAAAAGGCACATTCAACTGGTTTGACAAAATCAGGTATAAATTTCTCATCCATATATCTAGGAGGCTTCTAAAATTATAATTGCTTTCCAATAGTCTGCTCAAAATATAATAAGATCCCTTAACCTCTTGCTACATTTTACTTTTTTCAAATATTTTAACTATAACTTTCCACATGCTCTCCACATATCTTCACTTATTTTTCAACTTAGTAAAAATATTTCATAAAGAATGTCTATGTTAATGAATAAAAGCTCTATTTTTTTCTGAATTAACTGTCATAAAGCCATTACTTGATGATTCTTTCATGCGCGAGTGTTTTGATTGTGCTGCATATGGTTAAATAAATCTTACTGAAATGTACAATAGTGTCATGTACAACCAATTACCATCAGCAATTGCTTTGTAAACACTCAACAATAAAACAATTTATTTTACTAAATAGAGTCTATGTCAGCCCAACAGTAAGTTAAAAAAAATAGCATGGAATCCACCTCAACCACAGTCATGCTTAATTGCTACCAATTTGCATAATTTATACAAATTAATGTAGACTCAATAATTAGCATTTTCATATGGTTTATTGGAATCTAAAATGCGTAACAGTATGGTCTGTTAGCAATCTGAACATGTTTAAACAATATGTTTTGTGAATCACTGGCATCTTAGCTTTGCCACAAAATGGGAATCAAGAAAATATATAAAGTCAATTTGTATGGTCTACTCTTGCTGTGTTACTAAATCTAGATTTCAATGATGTACTTTTGGGAAATGATAATGAACTGACTAAAAACCATCTTTAATGAGTGTTAACAATATTTGAATATATACTATAGGACTACACTAGTTCAATATTTTATGTTTTTAAAAGGGTAATTCATAATCTCTTATAAATACGTATTCTTCCCACATGTGTACATAAACTTTATAAAAATAAATAAATAAAAATAAATGCCGAGGAAATTTAGCTGAGTTGTATAGCTTTTAAGGTAACTAAATATAAGTTTCCTAATAATAAAAATACAACATCTCCAAATTATTATATAAACAGACAGATGCTATATAGATATGACATTTCAAAATATAAAACCAATACTTGGAAAAGCACCAACCCCTTAACCACCACCACCCACACATTTCTATGTTGCTTTATAGTCTATACGTGCTTAGAATAACTACACACTTTTTAGGTCCTTCAAAATGAACCCATTACACAGGTAAAAAGGCTGAGGTTCATAGATGCCCATGCTCCTCTCTCTACCTCATGCTTTCCCTATAGAAAGTGATTGTGCACTAATTAATACGTATTGAAATTCCTCTTGCACCAATGGAATTCATGGTAGTGTTCCTGAAGATATTGACGGTGTTATCCTATCTAATAAAGAGGGAATATGCAAATTGACCATTACACCATCACAAAAGATGGTGGCACCCATAGCCACAAGATGGTGGTGCCCAGTCCCCTCAGCCCTGCTGGAGTGCCCCAGTCCTTTCAGCCCATCCAGGGAAACAGCTAGTGTACAGTGTGGCCAGAAACACCATCAGCCCCCCAGCCACCCAGGGCTGGCCTGAGGCACAGGCAAGCCTCAGATGGTGGCTTCCCAGCTGTACAGGGCCACCCAAGGCTCAGGTAACCAGGGCCAACTGAGGCTTACGCTGCTGGCAGTGACAGCAGCAGAGGTGTGATGGGTGCATCACCTTTCCCTACTCGCTGGATCACCTCCCACCCCTGAAGGCTCCAGGGCAGGCCAGGCTGAGGGACCCTCCCTCCAGTACATGACTTTTCATGCACCAGGCCTCTAGTATTTCATATTTAAGGCAAAATGTAAAGACAGGGTTGGAACATGAGACATTATTTTATTTGGGTCAGTATTGTTTAATTGTCTTATTTTGCAAAGTTGAATATTCAATAATCTTGGTAAATTCAGTGTGTTGTGAAAACTATTTCAGATGAGGGATGGTAAGCACTGTGGCATCTGGGATCACCTCTACATCATCATTCATTCCAAAGTGCACCTGAATACTATGTTCAGACTTATACTATATATTTTTGCTGTAATCTTTCTGATATATCTTCAATAAAGTCTGTTTTAATAGACAGAAGTTGTTTCTTTTTCCTGAGTGAGATAACTATAGAAAAAGAAAAATTCGGGGCAAAGTTATTGTCTGTTTTCTATTTTTCTTCATCATTTGTTCCCAGAGTACTCAGCTAGGCAAATTGCAGACAGTAGACTTACAAACTTTTACCAAATGATTGAAGAAACATGAACAGAAGTTTTAAGTTTTAACTCACTCACAAGAAGATTTCTAGGATCCTCTTGGTGACAGTGACTTTTTTATAGTTAAGTAGGTCTACCTGATTAGATTCTGAAATCATAGATTCACCCAAGCACCTGCACAGTGACTTGCAAGCCATAGTCAGGATTGGGCTTCACAGTCAGCCAGACTGAGGGTGGATCCCATGCACAAAATGAACCAAGATCAACCAAGATACAATTACAACAAGATGGCCCACATAACCCAGAAAAGGAGCATTGCTATAACACCCAGCTCAGGAGATTCCCATATATGCTGTCTACAAGAGATCCACCTCATAATGAAAGATAAACATTGACTAAAATTAAAGCAATAGGAAAAGGTAATTCATACAAATGGAAATGAAAAATATAGCTTTGGTAGCAATACTTATATCTGACAAGATAGACTTTAAATCAAATCCTACAACCCTGGCAAGTATTGCTTGGTTGGTTGAGCATCATCCCATGTAGCAAAAGATCACCAGCTCAATTCCTGTTCAAGGCACATACATAGGTTGCTGGTTCACTCTGGATGAGAAGTGTGCAATTGTGAACTGATCAATGTTTTCCCCTCACATCAATGTTTCAATCTCTCTTTTTCCCTCTCCCTTCATCTCTCTCTAAAATTAATAAATATAAATACTAGTATATATTAAAAATAAAGAAATAAAACACATGCTATAGTAAGAGATAAAGAAAGACACTACATAATGCTAAAGGAGCAATCCAACAAGAGGCTATAACTCTGGTAAACATTTATGCACCAATTAACACATATCATTCTCAAACTATTCCAAAGATTATTTTGTAAAATAAGTCATTCCTTCATGCTTTTGATAAAGGCAATGTTTTCTCTGATCATTTATCATTAGATATGGAGTACATATATCTGTTAGAGAAATCTACATGGTGTTCTTGGACCTTAGACGTTAGACAATCTCCTGGTTAAAAGTTCTTGAAAGGTAGAGAGTGAAATTTATAGATGGGAGTCATCTACAAAATTTTTATCAATATAATTATATTTTTTTCAACTTTGTGAGGAGAAAAAAATAACTAAATAAGTTGCTAAAGTCTTTATAGCTACTTAAATTTTTAAAATACACATAAACTAAAAGGAATTCACAATGTTATTGGGAAGGTGTTGCCCTCTCTCCCAAATTCTAAAAGCTTTCCTGATGTAGATGACTCCCATAACATCTTACCCAGTACCAATTAGTAACTGAGGAGTTGGTGAAGAGAGGCAAGTGAAGGGCCAATGTAAACACTGTCCCTCCATTGTTTTCTTGCAGTCAGAAGAACAAAATCAACAAAAGAATTTTTATAAATTTCCCTTTAAATGGGAAACCCACCCAGTAAAAGTAATATACAGCTGGCCAGTGTGGCTCAATCAACCTACAAAACAAGGGATCATGGTTCCATTCCCAATTACAGGATCAATCTCCCGTATGGGGTGTGCAGGGATCAGTTGATCAATGACTCTCATCATTGATGTTTCTATCTCTCTGTGTCTCTCCTGCTCTCTTCTTCTCTGAAATCAATAAAAATATATACTGATTGACCAGATTATTATGTTCTCTGGACACATAATAATCTGGCCACTCAGTGTCTATCATATATAATAAAAGGCTAATATGCAAATTGTCCCCTCGACCAGGAGTTCAACCAGCTGGCAGGTCTGCCAACCAACCATCCATGTCCTCTCTCTCCCCCTAACCAGGCTGGCTGGATTCCACCAATGCAAGAATTCATGCACTGGGCCTCTAATATATATAATTACAATGAGTGGCCAGATTATTATGCATTCAGAGGTCATAATAATCTGGCCACTCAGTGTATAAAAAATAGTGTACTATTTACAAATGTGCTAAAGTTTTTTAAGTAGATAGAATACATAAAATAAGGCATAATACCAAATTTAAAAAACTCTTCAGGTTTATATTGTCCCTCTTGTTCTTCCTTATCCAGAAGTAAATTTAAGAAATAGAGTGAATTGAAATAGTTAGCAATTCTCCCAGCACAAATTCGTACTTGGCATAAACTACATTGGGCATATCAAGGAAAATGAAATATACAATTACAGGACACTCCCTATGATTTGCAGCATCACCACTTTCTTGGGCCAAATAGTAACTGAGGAGTTGGTGAAGAGAGGCAAGTGAAGGGCCAATGTAAACACTGTCCCTCCATTGTTTTCTTGTAGTCAGAAGAACAAAATCAACAGGAGAATTGAAATATGAAGGCAAGCTCATCTAGCCGAACTAGAGTTATGAAAAGCAGATAAGATAGATAGCTTCAGGTAGCTTAGAAGGGACTCTATTACTTTTCCACAAAATGTATACATGTGAATTATTAGACTGGAAAAAAGGAGAAAACAATTCTCATCTCTTTAAAAACATTTTTATTTTTATTTTTTAACAATATAACTTCCAGAAAAGTTTAAAGAACATTAAACAAAACCCCATATACCTTTCACCCAGTGTAAGATTCAGAGTTGAGGCCATTCTATTGAAAAATACTTCAGTGCATATTTCCTAAAAATATAAACATTGTCTTACATAATCACAATAAAATAATGAATAAATAAACATTGACATTCTGTTAGACCTAATCTACCAACCTTATTTATTTTTTTTCCAATTGCCTCAATAATTTATAGAAAAAACACAATAGGTCTAGGAGCCAATCTAGGTTTATGTTTTACATTTAGTTGTCATGTCTCTTACTCTTCTTTAATCAGAAAGAGTTAATTGGTTCTTCTCTGTTTTTCATGACCTTGACATTTTTTAAGAATATGGGGCACTTATATTGTAGAACACTCCATAATGTGGGTTTGTTGTGTCATATATATATATATATATATATATATATATATATATATATAGAGAGAGAGAGAGAGAGAGAGAGAGAGAGAGAGAGAGAGAGAGATATTGTTATTAAATATAGTAAGTTAACAGGAATATTTTATAATATTATTTAAAGACATCATACCCAAGCCATAATTGAAAAGATTTTAGCCCTGGCTTGGTGGCATAGTTGGTTGGAGCATTGTCCCATACACTAAAAACAATGCAGGTATGATTCCAGTCAGGGTAAATACCAGGGTTGAGTGTTTGATCTCGGGTGCGGGTTTGTACAGGAAGCAACCAATCAATATTTCTCTCTTTCTCACTTCGTCTCTCTAAATCAATTAAAAAATATATCTTCCAATGAGGTTAAAAAAGACAGGAAGAACTTTCTGAATAATTCATACAGTTTGATGATTAATTAAACAGGAATCAACAATACTTTATTCCATATGTATATATAAAGACCCAGTATTATTGGGCTAAAATAATATGCAAGAAATAGGGAAGTCCTGGGTGTTCTGAATGCTCAGAACCTCCACAGAACATCAGAGATTGATTGACAAGTTTAGGATTTCAAATTGCCAAGGCATACCAATCACAACTCACAAATACAGTGACATCTCCAAATGTTTCTTAAGGTCATTGATTGATTCAAGGAAATAATCTTCAGTGAACAAGAGAAGGTTGGCATAAATGGAATTGAAAATATGAGGAAAGAATTTTATGGTCAACACTAAGCTTTCTTATATTGATTTATTTACTTCAACAGTGGATTCTTATTCAATAAATTATAATACTCATTGTTTATTTTTAAAATTTGAGATAGTTGTGGATTCATACAGAGATGCAAGACAAATACACAGGAAACCTAGGTATACTCATCAAACTTTCCACATAGTAATATCTAACACAGCTACAGTATATCACAACCTCTTTATGTATTTTGATGCACAAATTGTCTCAAACTAAATTGACCAATAAAAACCTCTTCAAGTTGGCTGCCTTATGATTCAGTGATTCCACTTCCGATCTGATTACATATAGAAATAAAAACCAAAAACACTAATTTGAAAAAAGTATGTACCCCTAGATTTATTGCAGCATTATTTTTAATAGCCAATTTATGAAAGCAATCCCAGTGCTCATCAATAGATAAATAAATAAAGAATCTGTGGTACAGGATGGGAGATGGTGGCCAATAGGACAGCAGGGAGAGAGAGTGGGACAGAGGGGAGTGTGTGTGGAAGTGCATGGTGTGTGCGTGGGTGAGTGAGGGACAGATAGATATCTCAGGAGTACCAGGGACTTTCATAACAGGCTTGCCTGGATGAGGACCCCTTGCTACTGCAGCGGGCACCCCAATTTTGGTTTGGCTTTGGCACAGAAAGCATATCATTTGTGGAATGGAGCAAAGGAGGCCAAGAGTACTGCTCCACCAACATCAGGACTGACCTCAGGCAGCACCCCGGACCTGAGCAGTGAGCCACTTGCCAGCCATAATCCACGTGGAACCACCACTGTGCCCGGCAGTGAGTAACGCAGTACCTCAATGTGGGCCCCAGACTTCTTCAGTGGGAACACATCAGGTAGACCTCCAGAGCTGAGCCTCCTAGCCAAGCCCAAGCCCAACTTCCCAGGATCCCACACTTCAGGTCCTCGTGCTCTGATTGCAAGCTATGGGTCCGTCACTCCCCATTTCATCCTGATACCAATATAGAACATCAGCCCGGTGTGCCCTACACTCCTACCTAGATAGAACCCTAGCCAAGCGAGCACCCGACCCTTGACACTGACTGATCACCTTCACAGCCAGCTTAGACAGAGCCCTCATAGAGTGAGGGCTCCACCCCTTGCGCAGACTGAATGCTCTGCCAACTTAGGCAAAGCCTGCTCAGGACCAGTGCCCAGGCCCTTATACAGACAGAGCGTGCTTGGCCACCAGTTTTGTGCTCTGCCACAACTTAAGCAAAGCCAGCAAAGGGCAAGTGCCCTGCCTCTGGCACAGCCTGAGTGTGTTTCACCTCCAGTTTTGCCCTCCACTTCCAGCTTAGTCAGAGCCCTTGCAGGGAGAGCTTCCTACCTCTGGCACAGACTGAGCATGGCCAGCAACCAGCATAGTAAGAGCCTTCTCAGGGCAAGTGTCCAGCCCCCAGTATAGAATGAGCTTGCTCCTTCAGTTGACAGAGCCCTCAAGGGTGTGTGCCCTATACAAAGACAGAGTGTATCCACCACCAGCACAAACAAACCCTTTGGCTGAGGCACACCCCACTCCTGCACAGACAGAGCTGCAGCCCAGTGTGTGCTATGCATCTGGCTGAGACAGAATCTTGAGCTGGTGTGTGCTCTGCCACCAGTACAAACAGAGCTGTCACCTGGCTCACGGCCTACCCACAGCCCATGTCAGAGTTGCTGGTGCAATCTGGTGTGCCAAATCACAGGTCACAGGTCCATGCTACAAGTTCACTGCCATAGGGACCTAGGGCACCATCCTGCCTTAGGGGCTGGAAGAGCACATAAAACTGCATGCCAGATGGCTCTGGGCTCTCACAGAGAGTTGTACACTATGGGTACTGTGCATCCACCCCCACCAGCCCTGAAAAATGGATAATTGAGGGACCATAACAGTGGGAGAAAGGGTAAGACTCAGAGTAGAGACCAAAAAAAAGGTGTTAAACTCAAAACAGATCCAGTCCCAGGGGCTAGCAAGTCCACAACCATCGGACCGCGAAGGGCCTCAACAACAAGCAGGCAGCCTAGGGCCAGAAAGAGACAGCAGCAATGGGAGACAAAAAATAAAACAACAAAAACAAAACAAACAAAAAAACAACAAAGGAATGAAAAGGCAGAATCTCCAAGAAAGAAATTAAATGAAACAGTGTGCCCCCCCCCCCGGCCAGGATGGCAAGACCCCATCCATGTATGAATTCATACTTCATACCCTGGGATATATATTTTTTTTCGAGTGGCCAGATTATTATGCATTCAGAAATCATAATAATCTGGCCACTCAGTGTATATTGTAATAACTATGTATATGGTGTCTGTTAGGTACTAGAAATATCAGGGGGGGGGGGGCACTGTAAAGTATGTGACAGGCTAACCACTATGCTGTACAATGGAAACTAATACAAAATAATAGTGAAGGTAAACTGTATTTTGTACTTTAAAAAATTAATAAATAAAAATTAAAAATAGAAGGCAAGCTCAGCGTCCCCTGACAGGCATCAGCAGCATGGATAGAAAATGTTTTGGAGTCTATATGGGAAAACAGTGCTAAAAATAGAAAATTGCTCTTTATACCAAGCTTCTTAGATGGTTGTTTATCAGTTCAGGCTTTGTCTCTACATTCCCTTTACAATGAGAACATTCTAGAAAATTCTACATGACTAAATAAATGTTAATGGAAATCTAGTATCCAGTGATCCTTTTTAATCTGTTATATCTTTATTTATGAAGATGTTTTAAATTACGGAAGCGGATTGTGCTAGGAAAGGAGCAACTCTATAGCCAACTTACTGAGTGAGTTTGACATGTCAAAATAATTTCCATTGGGAATTCTATGTGGTACATTTGGAAAGGCAAATTTTAATACTAAGTTCCTGGGGAAGTACTTATCTGAAAGTAATCAAGAGATGAGAAGGAAATTGAACCATTAGCCTACAAACAGAATATTTTTGAAAGTATAAAGTCATACAAACTGTTCTGGAGTAATATTTAAAATAGGCAAATTAAAAATGGAAAGAAAGAAATTATATTACTTCCTTTTCTTTCAAGGGTATATGCTTATTTTACCCTCTCCCCTGTCATGAAAAAGCTAGGCTATTGTCTGCAGTAGGGATGCAGATAATTATCAACCACCAAGATGAGAGAGAGAGAGAGAGAGAGAGAGAGAGAGAGAGAGAGAGAGAGAGAATGAGACTTTTACATAAGTTGTCCATCAGTACTGAAATGCTAACATTAACTTTAAGTTGCAAGAAAGAAGGACTTTTTCTCTGGCACCACATGCTTTGAATAAGAATCACACTGCCTCACAGCTAAGAGCCACTTTGAAAATATAAGGATGGGTTTGGTGCCTTTACAAGTCAAAATACGGAAAATATTTCTCTGTCCTTGACCATCTTTCTCATTCCTGCCTAAATGATTACCCTGAGGAGTATGTAATTTTTCTCTCAATCTGGCAGAACTGGATCCAAGAACTTTCTCAAGTGATGACAGGCTGGAATACATGCTATAAACTACACACCAAAAAAAAATAAAATAAAAGCAGTTATAATTCATTTTAATGTGGTACAATATTTAAACTGCCAAGAAACAGAAATTAATATTTGGGGATTATTTTAGGAACTAACATTCCATTTTTTGCATAAAATCAAACAAAGCAGGCTTCAAGTTTAATCTGAATTTCAAAACACTTCTTATAAATGGTTCCTAACATCTCTATACTGCAAGAGAGCTATTTTCACTTGATCTATCTGGTATATTATTGTAGGAAAAACTGTAAATCAGTCAGCCATCTGTCCATAGCTGTCACAAATCATACATGGAAGAGTATATGTATAATGAAAATTGAATGTCAAACTTCTTATAGTTTGCATGCTTTTGAGTTAATTAATTCTGTCCCACATGTACCTGAGATTCTTCAACAATGTGATGAATAGGTTTACTTACATAAATGGGGGGTATGTGTATGTTTAAAATGCCACTATTACAAATCCAAAAGAAACCATGCAGTTAACTTAATGTTTTCAATTATAATAAAAATGAATAATTTTAATCACATAGAAAACCTAGATTTATTGGTCTCATTTTGCTCATTTGGTTATCAATGTTGAAAATAGATATTAACATTAACAGTAACAATGATAACTCACTTTCATCTTAATGAAGATTTATATGCCTATACATTAGCCTTCATTCCACAAAGATGATGCAGGGAACAAGTGTTTTAGTGACTGGAGTTTAATTCCAATTTCAGGATATCAATGACACAATTTTATTTCAGAAAAAGTTGCATGATTTTTCAGTGCCTCAGTTTATCCTTTTATGTGTATGTGATCATATAATACAGTTCTTTATACTAAGATATTGTAATCATCTACACTAATAACAGGGAAACGTGCAAATTGACCATACCTCCACTACACCCACAAGCTATGCCCACCAGCCCATCAGGAACGAGTATGCAAATTAACCCAACCAAGAAGGCTGCAGCCATGGAGCAAGCAGGAGGCTTGGCTTTCCCCAGCAATGGAGGAGGCCAAGCTTCCTGCCAGCTCTGGCTACAAAGTTTCAATTATAGAAGATAAATAAACCCCAACAAAAATGGCAGTAGCCTCAGAGCTGGAGAGAACAGTAGGCTTGGGTTGCCCTCAGCAATGGAGGAAGCCAAGCTTCCTGGCCTGCCCTGACCTCCACTCAAGGTTTCAAAGTTTCAATTATAGAAAATAAATAAGTCCTAAATACCAGGGCCTCAGCTTCAGTCGCTGGAGGGCATGGCTGGCCTGCAAACCACCACAGGCCCCTTGCCCAGATTGCCCAACACCCCAACGGAACCCCCACCCTGACCTGGGACACCCTTCAGGGCAAACCAGCCAGCTCCCACCTGTGCACCAGACCTCTATCCTATCTAATAAAAGAGTAATATGCAAATTGAATGTCACTCCAACACACATGATGGCTGCCCCCATGTGGTCAAAGATGGCTGCCCCATGTGGACACAAGATGGCCACCAAAAGATGGCCAGCAGGGTAGGGCACTTGGTAGGGACCAGGCCTGCAAGGGAGGGCAGTTGGGGGCGATCAAGCCTGTGGGGAGGGGCAGTTAGGGGTGACCAGGCTGGCAGAGGAGAGAAGTTGGGGATGCAGGGAAGGACAATTGGGGGGACACCCAGGCCTGCAGGCAGAGCATTTGGGTGGGACCAGGCCTGCAGGGTAGGGCAGTTGTGGGCGATCAGTCCAGAAGAGGAGGGCAGTTGGGAGGGACCAAGGCTGCAAGGGAGGGCAGTGGGGGCAATCAAGGACAGTTAGGTGTGACCACGCCAGCAGAGGAGGGAAGTTGGGGGAGGACAAAGGCCTGCAGGGGAGGGTAGTTAGGAGTCACCAGGCCTGCAGTGGAGAGCAGTTGGGAGGAACCAGGCCTGCAGGGGAGAGCAGTTGGGGGGCAGTGTGTCTGCAGGTGAAGGCAGTTAGGGGCAATCAGTTTGGCAGGTGAGAAGTTAGGCATCAATCAGGCTGGTAGAGGAGTGATAGGGGGTGATCAGGCTGGCAGGCAGAAGCAGTTGGGGGCAATCAGGAAGGCAGGCAAGTGAGAAGTTGAGAGCCAACAGTCCTGGATTGTGAGAGGGATGTGCGACTGCTAGTTTAGGCCTGATCCCAGTAGGAAGGATCATCCCTTGAGGGGTCCCAGATTGGAGAGGGTGCAGGCTGGGCTGAGGGACATACACCCCCATGCATGAATTTCATGCACTGGTCCTCTAGTTTATAAATAAATATGTACCATGGGCTCAGTCATAATAAATGAAAACATAAATATGGTCATATCAACAAGATAGGGATATCTTATAAAATAGGGTTGCTAAGGTTTTTGTGTGTGTGTTTGTTTTTTATTTGTTGTTGTTTTTTAGAAACTGGGATGGAGAGAGTGATTCCATTGTGCAAACACACTTTCTTGTAAGCAATTGTGATGCAATTGTATAATTGTAGAAGCAACCATATCAGAAATCGTACACAAATCTTTTGAAAGACCTTATGTGTATTTAGAATTTAGCTCCCACTCAATGTAGTCTTAGAAGAAATAGTAAAATAGTCAATATTAAACTGTAAAGGTCCCTGCAACATGTTTCTTCAGAAGAAATTACCTGAAATTGTCCCTCAGAGCCTTTTTTTCTATTGCTGGTTAGACACAACATATTCTTGTTTCCATTAAACAAGTGAATTCATGCTCAGAATTCTCACTGTCACGTCTTAATAAAAACTGCCCAAGAAATTCTGGTGGTAGGGACATAATATGAAACTGTCCCTATCACCAGATGAACTGGAGATGCGAGCTGGACATCCTGTCCCACACAAATGCATGCACATCCTTGCCAACTGTCTCTGTGACAGCTCACATAGTTAAATATACAATGTTGTACACCTGCAAGCCTTGGAGAAGTGAAGATTTTAGGTCCAGAAGGGCTAACCCATGTTTCCTCTTCTCATTGAAATAGGTGGCCAGAAAATAACAGCCACTGTTTGATTATTTTTCATTAAAACTTTTGGGGGGTACAATTATAATAATAACAATGGGGGAGGTTTTGGAAGCCCAAAGGCAAGCTGGAAACCACTGGTGCCCAGGACAGCCAGCTGCACATTCTTGTGCAGCCATCAAAACAGAGGGAAAGACTGACTCATTGGCAATATGGTGATAAATGCTTGCATCCTGACAGTGTGAGGTTCTGCACCCCTGTTTATTACCCTGACCTGGCAACGGCATGGACTCTGCAGAAGCTGAGACAATTTGGTGAGAGCAGGGCTGTGTCCATGGAGGAAGCAAGACCTATTCCCCAGATGCAATGCCTTTACAACCTCAGCACAGGGAAGTCCCAGGAACAACTCATTTGAATTTCCTTTCTCTTTTATACACAGAATCCACAAACTCACAAAAATAGGAGCTTACATTAAGTTCAAATCCGATCTGAAATGTTCATTTATAATTCCATAGGGCCCCTACAGAGAAGCTATGTGGCCATTTAGCCCCTGCTTTTCCATCAAGACAAATCCAAGGATTGGCATTATCAGGTTTAGAAATCTCTGGAGCGTACACACACACACACACATACACACACACACACACTGGAATATATAATTTGGTTCTGAGAACTTTTTAATGTTTATGATATAGAGCAGTGTTTCCCAATCTTTTGACATATGTGTACCCTTTCTATAATTTTCGTAATGCTGAGTACCCCTCATAAAAAATGTTGTATTTTAATAACAATCAAAATATATTTCTTTTTTTATTTTTTAGGTACATATGCAAAATAATAATAAACAAAAAATAAAATTATTCATAATAAAATATAAATAAAAGTTATAAATAAAATTTATTTGCACACTGGACCATTTCACACCTCACAATACTGTCTTGACTCATGAGAACGTAGAATTAGACACATCTAAGCACGGTGCAGTGTATATCTCCACCAAACTCCAGTGCAGCGCTTACCCCCACCAAATTCTTCCCATACCCTTGGGGGTACGCATACCACACTTTTGGAAACACTGATATAGAGGAACAGTATATTAATACTGCAACATATTTTATATGATATAATTAATACAAAAAATGATCTCATATAAAATATGTTGCAGTGTTAATTCCTAAAAGTAGACACACACTCTTATTTAAATAAAACTTTTAGCAAGAAGAAGGTAAAAGTATATACTTTTTTTGCCACAGGCTATGGAGTATTTGTGAGATACATCTGAATGTATTTTGAGTTTGAATAATTACTAGAGGCTGTGTAAGGTTTACAATTAGCTGGACCTCTGAATTACCACAGTGTGCGGGAATGTTGGACAGTAGTACTGTCAGAGGTTCCCCTGGGATCATACCTGGTGATCCATCTCCACACTCATATGCCTGTGACAGGAAGCCCTGCCTCCCTTAAGCCAAACCCCATGAGGAGGTAGCTAGTTTAGTGCAGTTTCAATTCAAAGTTCATTTTTAGTTCATAGTAGGTCAAGTGCTGATAAATGACTAAACTGCCTCAGTGATGTATGTCGTCTTTATGCTCCACTCAGCTGTTTGACTTCTACACAGAGACTTCTTCTCGGGGGCACTGTTTGGGTCATTATAGAATCTGGTTGTCAGAGGGCTTTGTATTTGTAACCATAAACACATTATTTTAGGGGGAAAAAAGGCCAGAGCTACCAGCATCAATCAAAGAGATTTGTGAAAACTGTTTCTGGGTACTTTATATCAGATTCCTTATTAAACAAAGAAAAAGAAGGAGCTACAGGTAAAATGATTAGAAATTTTGAAAAATCTGTAATGTTTATAGGAAGGCACACTGTAGTTGAGGTATGGACGTTATTTCCACTTTAAGATATTTATTTCAGATGACAAGTTAGAACAGATGTCTTTCTTCTATGAAGAATTGAATGAAAGTTCTGGTTAAGGGGAGTAAATTCCTGATTTAGTTTGAAAGTATTCAGAATTTAATTATATTGCATCCAGCTAATCCAGTGTTAAGAAGAAACAGAAGAGTCCTATGACCTGGAGAGTCCAGTCAACCCAGTACAGAAACATAGGAGCCCAGTGCCCACTACCTGGAGCTCCGTGGTACACTATGATTAAAGAATTCAGAACTGAACTTGACTTTGTTGGGTATTTCAGTTTGTTTATCCTTGGTAAAATAAACTTTTCTTATGTGAAGTAGAAGTGGGAGTTGTGGGGAAGGTTTTTAAAGGCTTATTTTAAAAAATGCACAAAGGCTCTAGAACTTTAAATGGCTCTTACAAAGCAACATTTTGATGAGTTAAGTATAAATGAATCAGAAACATATGGATTACATTTCCCTCCAAACACACAGGGGTCACAAAATTAAAGAGGGAAAAAGAGCTTGGGACAATATGCATTTGGGTTTTCCCTAAATCCCAAAGCATTTGAAAATAGTTTTAGACAAGAAGCAGGCTCAGAATGCATTCTGGACTTTAAGGGATTTTATAAGTTTGAAAAATGTTGTATAGTAAGTTCCCTCTTTGAAGCATCTCAGATGTAAGCTAATTTTATATTACTGTTTCCATTTAAATGCACAAGTATTCAGGGCAACTGGCATTGATTATTTTTTTTTCTTTAAAAAAAGAGTGTTTAACAATGGCATAATTTGTTTAAAGAAAACAACCATCAAACAGACAAAAAGGCTGACAGAATAAGAAAAGTTGTTTGTATATATGGGGGAGGGAGGTGAGATAAGATATAAGGAACACATATCTTAAGAGTTCAAAAAAGTCTAGAATCTACAGCTAGCTTATACATGTGTTCATGTATGTGTGTGTACACATATGTGAATATAATCATGTGTATATAAGTGCATGTCTGTGTATACAAACAGGTAAATATCATTACTAATATATTTCCTCAGGTCTCTAATTGACCCATTCTAAAGTTATGAGCTGATGCCACCCACAAAGTATGAGTTCTAATGCATGGATACAAAGAACAGTTCTAATTACTCTCTGAATTTTTAAGTTCTAATTTTCTTGTAGTTTTTTTTTTTAACTTGTAGTCTCTTCCACTTTATATTATTCTCATGTCAACATGAGTGGGAAACATTTACTAGAAATCAAACTGAACTGGAAATAACTGTAAGTGATTTCTATAAGAATGTGCTTAAAGACTGTAATGTTTATTCCATGGTGTTATGCACAAATAAGAAGATACTTGGATTTTATTTTGAAAACACACAAAAAGTGAGTGGATAACAGGAAGGTAATACACAGTCTCCATTGTGAGAATGTTAACATCTCACACCTGACCTAGAAGAATTAACCAATCTTTGTAGCAATAACCATGTAAATTATTAAATGGAGTAAGATCTCTGTACTAAGTCAGGAATGTAAGAATAAGGAGGTTTGGGAGAGTGGCACTAGCTTCATTGCCTCTATTTATATAAGGTACATTTAAAGTAAGTGGCAATAGTAATAAATAGGATATATTTCTTGAGCTTACAAATGAGCCAAGGAAAAAATGCAATGCCATATATATATATAATATTTAAAGTGAATTTAATGTAATTTGAGCATTATTTTTTGACAATTTAAAGCTTGAGATTCACAACCAATACCTTATACTATAGAAACTCCAAAGGGATTTTAAAGCATCATAAAAACTCAGCAGTTGAAACAATCTCGAAGGTCATCTAGTTCAATCTTTATCTAACACTGGAATTCCCTCTACAACATTTCTGATAAGGGTCATCCTGTCTTAGCTTAAAGGCAAGACTTACATTCTCCACTTCATTCAATTGCATTTGGTGACCTCCACTCAAGTGGAAAGTGACCAAACATTACATACCACCCCTTCTTCTCCTCTTTGGAATTCAGTCATATTTGGGGTCACTTTTCAGGGCAGAGCATAGAGAATGGCTTATAAAGGTCTGCCCTGGCAGTCAGTAAATGACTTATAGTTGTGTGTAACTTATCTTGTAAAAGAGATAGATCATGCCAATGAAGCCTTATAAATACAACTGGCCACTGCCCTATTAAATACAATACACTTCTTAACACAAAGTTTGTCATCTCTCACCCACAATGATAATCAAGGTAGCTCTCCAGAAAAAAACAGCTGGCTCTGTTTGCTCTTATTTGCAAAATCCATACTCCAGTGCCAAGACTAGACCAAAACAAAATGGAATCTCAAGTCTTTTTAATTGGTAATTCCCCCAAGTCAAAATGAGTCTGGATTCTGAGCTGAATATTCATAAAAACATTTGGTAGCAAGAGTTATTCATCTCAGGATGTCCTAATAGGAGTTATGACAATGATGTGTGCAAAAATTATTTTCTGATTAGGGTACCATACCAAAAAAAAGAAGCTATACTGTACAGCTGAATTCAGAAGTTTACAATAATTCATCAAGAATACAGTTTTGGATCTTGAAGGGGAAAGTGGGTGTTATAGGAAACCTGAAAATCTATAGCTGCAGCAACCACCAAACAGCTGTGAGCCCCAGAACACCAGTGCCCAATTGGCACAAATACGCGGATTCAGAGGAGCTCTACATTCCACCATGGAAAGGTCAGATTTCGCCTGGGATAAGGGGAGATCTCTGGTTCCAGTGGGAGAGAGAAATGGGTGCACTGCGGGGGATAGAGGACCAAGGAAGGTCTGTGCCTAGAAAAATCTGTGGCTGTTGGGGCTGGCATGATTCATGAATGTGGAAAGGGGTCCTTGGAGCTGCTAACAGAAGGGATCTCTAAAAAGCAGCCCATTTTGATCTGATACAAAAGGACAGCATAAACATTTTAAAGGTGTGCTGGCTGCTTGGACCCAAGGGACTTGGACTTGCCTACAGCCCCGTTGTTCACACACTTCGACTTTTTCCTCTTCAAATCCTTGCCTCTAATTACTAAGTCAAATACATAGGATCACCTTGTTGGGGACACCCTGAGAGACTGCAAGGAAAAGTTGTTTTTTTGGAATCTGGGGATCAGAGCAGGGAGTGACCATCGGAGAGATAGCTCTGTGGCAGCCCACTCCCACAAACTGGTATTGAGTACCACAGGGAAATCAAGATCTAAGCACAGGCTAGAGAGGCCATATAGACACAGAAGTCAATCCAGAAACACTGAAACCTATAGGATGAATCACAAATTGACTCTTGTGTAATAAAAAATAAAGGAATACAAGAAATTAAGACACTGCCTGCTTAAAAATCAGGACTGGCTTACAACACTGAGGATCAGTGGAATGCATGGATCTGCAATACTGTCTAAACTAGAAAACAGGTGTGCCAAACAGAACAATTGTGGAAGTGAATATCGTTCATTACTGCACATTTTATTTTTATTTTTTTCATCTTATACTTAAACTATATTTTTTGCTTTTTCCCATACTTAATTTTACCTTTTTAATTATCATATTTTTTATTTTCAATTAGTATCATTACTACTACTATTTTACCTTTTTTTTTTTTTAAAAAAGTGTAATTTTATCTTCTCTTTATTTCACTTTGAGATTAGTGTTCCACATTATATTTTCATCTTTCATTTAGCATCGATTTATTCTATCTCAACTTTATCTTTATGCCATCACTCTCTTCCTAACTTTTCCCATTTGGTGTGCTGTTTCTCTTAACTTTTTCCTGCTTTAGATTTTCCCTATTATTTCTGTTTATCTCCTGTTAAAAGTTCACCCTACTTATATTTCTAATTTCCAATTTCTTGCTCCAAATCCATACACACCTTTCTCTTCGCTGTCTTAACTATCCAAAAATTGTTTTTCTCTCTTTCTTTCTGTTGTTGTTTGCTTGAATGCTGATTATATCAATTTTTAAGCTTTTTGTGAGATTGTTTTCCTTATTTTTTTTGTTTGTTTTGTTTGCTTTTTTTTTATTTTATTCCTTGTTCTGCTTTCCATCACCTCACTTGATATTAGTTGTTGTTTGTAGTTTGTATTAATCTCTAGGTACTTGTTGCTGGTATTTGCTGGGATTAGTGGTTGTTCTCTTGTAGTTTTCTCCCCATATCTATAGTTTGTTCCCTTTTTCTTTCTTAGTCTCTTCCTTTTCTTTCTTACTTTTATTTTTCCTTTCCCAATTTCATTTTGGCCCTCTTTTTTTAAAAATTTTCCTCTTGTTCTCTCTCTCTTATCCCCTAATTTGCCTTTCCCTGGTGGTCACCTTTATTAGGGATTATTAATATCAGGAATACATTTCTGTTCAGTGCCTTGTGTGTTGTATCTGGTTGTGTTGTATTTTGTGCATTTAAATAAATTCAGGAGAGAGAGAAAGGCATAACCAGACATCTGGATAAGGGAGACCATGGACAGACAAAGAAACAGTCCATATATGAAAAAAAGCAGGCATCACAAGAAAAGGAAATAATGAAATAGAGGCAAGCAACCTGTCAGGGAAATAATACATAGAAATGGTGGTAAGGTGGCTGAAAAGAATGGAAGACAAATCTGACAATATGAGTAAGAACCAAGAGGAAATGAAGAACCAAGAAGAAATGAAAAATTACATCACTGCTGTAAAGAACTCAATAGAAAGCATCAAGAGTAGACTAGAAGAAGCAGGGGACAGCATCAGTGAGCTATAAGACATGGTGGGGGAAAATCCCCACAATGAGCAGCTTCTAGAAAAAAAATTAAAAAGCAGGAGGAGAGCCTAAGGAAATTTTGGGACAACAGGAAACAAAACAACATCTGCATAATAGGGGTTCCAGAAGCAGAGGAAACAGAGCAAGTAATAGAAAACCTGTTTGAAGAAATAATGGCAAAACTTCTCTGGTGTAATGGAGAAAATACCCACATAAATCCAAGATGCTCGCAGAGTCCTAAACAAAATGAACCTCCAAAGACCGACGGGAAGGCACATTATAATTAAATTGGCAAATACCAATGGCAAAGTAAGAATAGTGAAAGTGACAAGAGAGGCGGTAAAAAGTTACATACAAAGGAACACCCATCAGACTAGCAACTGATTTCCCAACAGCAACTCATCAGGCCAGAAGGGAATGGAATGAAATATACAAAGCCATGCAAAGGAAGGGTCTGAATCCAAGAATACTGTACCCAGCAAGGCTATCAATCAAATATGAAGGTGAAATCAGGAGCTTCATAGACAAAAAAGGACTAATAGAATTTATTACCACCAAACCAGCAATGCAAGAAATGCTAAAGGGTCTGCTGTGAGGAAAAAAAAAAAGATATAGGGAATGAAGAAAGAACATAGGGTTAAAGAGTAAAAATGGCCAGAAATAAGTACCTATAAAAAATAACTTTAAATGTAAATGGATTAAAAGCCCTAATCAAAAGACATAGGGAATGGATTGGATAAGAAAACCAGATAAATATATCAGCTGCCTACAAGAAACCCACCTGAGGAAAAAATATGGACACAGACTGAGGGGGAAGGGATACAAAACAGTTTTTCAGGCAAATGGAAAATAAAAGAAAAAAAAGCTGGAGTAGCTAATCCTTATATCTGACAAAATCTATCTCAAAGTGAAGGAAATAACAAGAGATAAGGCAGGCCATTTCATAATACTAAAGGGATCAATCCAATAAGAAGAAATTAACTCTGGTAACATATACCAGCCCAATACAGGACCACCCAAATACATAAAAAAAAAACTTCTGGAGGATATCAAGGGAGAGATTGACATCACTACAATAAAATTAGGAGACTTCAATACTGCATTTCAACTGTATCCATAACCACTATGCTCAAAATATTCCAAAATTTGCACAAATGCTTCAAACAAACAAACAAAAAATAATCAAAGAAATATAAATCCTAGATGACTCACTAGAACAGATGGAATTAATTGACATTTCAGAATATTTCACCCCAAAGCCACAGCATATACATTCTTCTCAAGTGCACATGGGTCATTTTCAAAGATAGACCATATGTTCGGACATAGGAAAATTCTCTTCAAATTCAGGAAGATAGAAATCATATCAAGCATCTTCTCAGATCACAGTGGCATAAAACTGGAAATCAACTACAATAAAAATAATCCAAAGAAATCAAACACATGTATACTAAACAGCATGCTATTAAATAATGACTGGATTACCAAAGAGATCAAGGAAGAAATAAAAAAAAACACCATGGCAACAAATGACAATGAAAACACAACAATCCAAAACCTATGGAACACATCAAAAGCAGTCTTGAGAGGAAAGTTCATAGCTCTATAAGCCTACTTCAAAAAGCAAGAAACAATGGTATTAATGACCTAACCCTACAACTCAAAGAGTTAGAAAGAGAGCAAGATAAGCCCAGTGTAAGCAGAACAAAGAAAATAATAAATATCACAGCAAACATAAATGACATAGAGACCAAATATACAATATAAAAGATCAATAAAACCAAGAGCTGTTTCATTGAAAGGATAAACAAGATTGATGAACCTCTAGCCAGGCTCAACAAGAAGCAAAGTGAGAGGATCAACATAAACAAAATCAGAAATGAAAGAGGTGAAATAACAACAGATCCCACAGAAATACAAGGATTGTTAAAAATACTACAAACAACTCTGTTCCAACAAACTGGACAACCTGGAGGAAATAGACATATTTCTAGAGAAATACAACCTTCCAAAACTCAATCTGGAAGAATCTAAACAGCTCAAGAAGCCAATAGCTATGGAATAAATTGAAGCAGTCATCAAAAAGGTTCCAGCAGACAAAATCCCAGGGCCAGTTGGCTTCACAGGGGAGTTTTACTAAACATTCAAAGGAGAACTAAAACCTATCCTCTTCAGACTATTTCAAAGAAAATTCAAGAGGGCTGAAACCAGTTTGGCTCAGTGGATAGAGCATCAGCCTGCGGACTGAAAGGTCCCAGGTTTCATTCAGGTCAAGGGCATGCACCCTGGTTGTGGGCACATCCCCAGTAGGGGGTGTGCAAGAGGCCGCTGATCAATGATTCTCTCTCATGGATGTTTCTAACTCTCTGTCCCTCTCTCTTCCTATCTGTAAAATAATCAATAAAATATTTTTAAAAATTCAAGAGGAAGGAACACTTCAAAGCTCCCTATATGAAGCCAGCATCACGCTAATACTATAATCAGATAAAGAAAACAAAGAGAGAATTACAAGCTAATATCCTTCATGAAGATAGGTACCAAAATCCTCAACAAAATGCTAGCAAATTGGATCCAGTAGTAAATCAGGAAGATCATACATCATGACCAAGTAGGATTTATCCCAGGAATGCAAGGATGGTACAATATCCACAAATCAATAAACATGATACATCACATAAACAAATTAAGGGATAAAAATCACATAGTCATATCAATTGATATGGAAAAAGCATTTGACAAAATCCAATGCCCTTTCTTGATAAAAACTCTCAACAAGGTAGGAATAGAAGGACCAAACCTAAACACAATAAAAGCTATATATGATAAATCCTCAACTAACATCATACTCAATGGACAAAAACTAAGACAATTTCCCCTAAGAACAGGAACAACACAGGGATGCCCACTCTGACCACTCCTAATTGGCATAGTACTGGAAGTATCAGCCATTGCAATTAGACAAGAAGAAGAAATAAAAGCCATCCAAATTGGTAAAGCTGTCCTTATTTGCAGATGACATGACATTGCACACCAAAAACACAAAAAGACCAAATAAAAAAACTAATAGACTTAATAAATGAATTTAGTAATGTAGCAGGATACAAAATTAATGCCAAGAAATATATGGCTTTTCTATATACCAATAGTCAACTTACAGAAAGAGAGACTTAAAAAGCAACTCTCATTTACCATATCACCAAAAAAAATTAAGATACCTAGGAATAAACTTAACTAATGTGGTAAAAGAACTATACATGGAAAACGACAGGACACTGAAAAAAGAGATAGAGGAAGAAGTAAACAGATAGAAGAACATACCATGTCCATGAATTGGTAGAATAAACACTTTAAAATGTCTACACTACCCAAAACAATCTATAGATTCAATGCACTCCCCATTAAAATACTAACTGTATATTTCTCAGACTTAGAAAGAACTCTCCAAAAATTCACCTGGAATAAGAAAACACACAGAACAGCCACGGCAATCCTGAGAAAGAAGAATAAAGTAAAAGGGACCTCAATACTAGATTTCAAGTTGTATTATAATGCCACTATTCTCAAAACAGCCTTGTACTGACAAAAGAACAGACATATAGACCAATGGAATAAAATAGAGAATCCAGATATCCACCTAAACCACTATGCTCAATCAATATTTAACAAAGGAGGCATGAACGTACAATGCAGTTAAGACTATTTCTTCAATAAATGGTGTTGAAAAAATTGGACAGATACCTGCAAAAGAATGAAACTAGATCACCAGCTTACACCATACACAAACCACAAAAATAAACTCAAAATGGATACAGGACTTAAATATAAGATGGGAAACCATAAAAATACTAGAGGAATCCACAGGCAGCAAAATCTCAGACATATGCTGAAAGAACTTCTTCACTGATACTGCTCCTAGGGCAATGGAAGCTAAAGAGAAAATAAACAAGTAGGACTACATCAAAATAAAAAGCTTTTGCTCAGCAAAAGAAACAATCAACAAACAACAAGAAAGCCTACTGTATGGGAGAACATATTTGCAAATGTTATCACTGATAAAGGTTTAATCTCCAACATCTACAGGCAACTTATGCAACTTAATAAAAGGAAGATAAATGATCTAATAAAAAAATGGACAACTGACCTAAATAGAATCATTTTGAAAGAAGACAGAAGGAAGGCCAAGAGACACATGAAAACATGCTCAAAGTCACTAATTATCCGAGAGATGCAAATCAAAACAACAATGGGGAACCATCTCACACCTGTCAGAATGACCAACATCAACAAATGAACAAAGGACAAGTGTTGGCGGGGATGCGGAGAAAAAGGAACCCTGGTGCACTGCTGGTGGGAATGCAGACTGGTGCAGCCACTATGGAGAACAGTATGGAGTTTTCTCAAAAAAACTAAAAATGGAATTCCCATTTGACCCAGTGATCCCCCTTCCAGGAATATATCCTAAGAAACTAAAAACATCAATTAGAAAGGATATATGCACCCCTATATTCATAGTAGCACAATTTATAATAGCTAAGATTTGGAAACAGCCTAGGTGCTCATTTGCAGATGACTGGATCAGAAAACTATGGTACATCTACACAATGGAATACTATGCTGCCAAACAAAAGAAAGATTTCTTACCATTTGCAGCAATCTGAATGGAACTGGTGAACAGTATGCTAAGTGAAATAAGCTAGTCAATGAAAGAAAAATGTCAAATGATCTCACTCATTTGTGGATAATAAAAAATTATAAACTGATGAACAAAAAGATAGATACAGAGTCAGTATCAAATTACAGACTGTCAAATTACAGCAGAAAGATTAGGGAGAGGTGGGGGAAATAAGAGATCAGCTGAACGACTAGTATGTATGCATATAAGCATAACCAATGGATGAAAAACACTGTAGGGTGAGGGCATGTTGGGAGTTTGGGGGGATCATAATATATGTACACCTTCATTAAAAAATGGGAAAATATATTAATTAAAATAAATTTTTAAAAGAATGCAGTTTAGGAAGCAGTGTGTTGAATACAGACTAAAATGTTGCAGTAATCATCAATTCAGTGCAATATCACAGGGACTAGATTTTGACTTAATAAACCCCTCATGCAACAGGTGAAAATAATGATGACTAGACACCGAAGAAATTATTCTAGGCAATGTGAGGTCTGCCTAGCCTCCAGGCAGCCACAAAGAAAGCCAGATGCCCTGTTCCATGAGTTTCAATATATGATTGATGACTTGAGCTATTTCAGAATAGTGTCTTGGAAATGGTTTTCTGTGGCTATGGTCAATATTCTTTATTATGCTGATTTCCTTCACATAAATCCCTTGCATGAATCAATGAGTGCAGTGGTATTTAAAGGTAGGCTGAATAGGACTGGGCAGGGATTTTCTGTTTATGTCTTCTTAAAGTGTGCCATAATACCTACATCCAGAAGAATCTTCAGATATGATCATTGTCTCCTCAGAGAAACAATAAACTTTTGCCCAACTCTCATCCTATATTAAGTGTTTAATGGTCTGACTCCAGGCATCATTTTTGCACCTATGATACTCCCAGTACCTGGCCCATAGTAGCACCAACAATATATATATTAGAGGCCCAGTGCATGAAATTCGTGCACAGGGAGGGGGGCTGTCCCTCTCCAATAGGGGACCCCTTGAGGGATGTACAACTGTCTGCTTAGGCCCTATCCTGGTGGAGCTAAATGGACAGACATCCCTCTCACAATCCAGGACTGCTGGCCCTCAACTGCTCACCTGCATGCCTTCCTAATTGCCCCTAATGGCTTCTGCCTGCCAGCCTGATCACCCCCTAACCACTCCCCTGCCAGCCTGATTGGTGCCTAACTGCTCCCCTGACAGCCTATTAGCCCCTAACTGCCCTCCTCTGCAAGCTTGGTCCATCCCAACTGCCATCCCCTGCTGGCCAACTTATGGCAGCCATCTTGTGTCCACATGGGGGCAGCCATCTTGTGTGTTGGAGTGATAGTCAATCTGCATATTATTATTTTCTTAGATAGGATAGAGGTCTGGTGCATGGGTGGGGGCCAGCTGGTTTGCCCTGAAGGATGTCCCACATCAGGGTGGGTTTCCCTGGGGCATAGAGAGGCCTGGGTGAGGGGCTTGTGGTGGTTTGCAAGCCAGTCACACCCTCTGGCGACCCAAGTAGAGGCTCTTTATCTTGTACAATTGAAACTTTATAGCCTGGAGTGGAGCCAATCCTCATGCCTGCTTTTTGGCGGCAGCCATTTCTGTTGGGATTTATGTATCTTCTATAATTGAAAATTTGTAGCCTTAAGCAAAGCCCTGGGCCAGCCAGGGTATGTGGAAAGCTTGGCTTCCTCCATTGTCAGGGAAACCCGAGCCTCCCTCCTGCTCTCTTGGCCGTAGCCATCTTGGTTGGCTTTATTTACATATTTGCTCCTGATTGGCTAGTGGGCATGGCTTGTGTGTAGTGGAGTGATGGATAATTTGCATATTACTCTTTTATTAGAATATATATATATATATATATATATATATATATATATAATAGGCCCAGTGAATAAATTTGCACATGGGTGGGGTCAGGCCAACCTGGCCAAGGGGAGGGGACATGGTGGTTGGCTGGCCTACCTGCTGGTCGAACTCCTGGTGGAGAGGACAATTTGCATATTAGCCCTTTTATTATATAGGAGATACACTGAGTGAACAGATTATTATGCGTTCAGAGATCATAATAATCTGGCCATTCAGTGTATTTGATGAATGAAGAAATGAGTGAGTGTTCATTCCCCTCTTTAGCAGACACCACACTTAGTATTTTACCCATCCCAAATGTTTGGTTTTAGTGTAGACCCCAAGGAAAGTGTGGCCAGTCAAAGATCTAGTGTCAGAGTGGAATGTCATTTAGATCTGATATTCATCTTACAAGAGGAAGGGAAGGTCACTGCCAGAAGAGGAGCTTTTAATTCCATTGTCAGTGTGGAGCAATATCTGAAGAGTTGTCTCTGAGAAGCTGTCTTACTGAACAGTGTTGTAGTAGTATCTTTTAAATCCCAGTTCTGCTACTACCTACTGATGTGATCTTGAGCAAGTAATTTGGATTCTCTGGGCCTCAATTTCTCCATCCTAAAAGTGGAAATAATACACATGTCCACTACCTCACAAGATTACTCAAATTTTTAACAAAGTTTATCTACAGAAAGTGTTCTGAAGAATGCCTAATATGCAGTAGCTGTTCAGTACATGGGACCATTGTCACCTCCGTAGTAGGCCAATATGGCCACAGTGAGAGACATGCAGTTTCTCGGGAGGCAGCAGCATTACTTGATTCCTTCTGGTGAAGTTCCTGTTAGTATTTCTACCCTTTGGAGTTTCCATATTGTGGCAATTAAAGAGGGTATCCAGAGGGAGGTTTCCCTGAGTGAAGGCTTTTGAAGATCTGTTAGTCAATGTAACTTCTGAAAAAGTTTGCATGGACTAGGTGGAGAGTCCCCCCTATACACACACTACCCTAAAATAGAACTAGATTATTCAGGGCACAGCCACTTACCACCTGCATATTTACAGGGTCATTGTGGGTATCTCTAGGCAATTATCTATATGCTGGGTCATTTTGCCCTGAGAAATGAGAACACAGTGAACACAGGAGGGCTGCCCTCATACCCAGGAAAGACTGATATATTCTGAAGAAATTATACTTATTCTGTGTAACCAAGGACCAGAACCTCCAGACAGACCCTTTTTATACATGCGATGAAGTTTTTATCAGAACTGTACAAACAGGTAGGAATTAGATGCCTTGAGAGGTAATTTGGTTTTTCATCTTTTTTAGGATGAGCAGAAGCTGAGTAACAACTGGTGTAGACAATGAACGGGTTTAGCTTTGTCAAGGAGTTAGCCTAGCTCTGGTCCCCTTTAAGATATGTAGTTCTAAGACTAAAGGAGTGCTTGGATGTGGATCTCGGACATAGATATGGTAGAGAACCAGACAGAGCATCTCTCCTTTTTACAATCATGCATTTCAAAAACATTGAGACATATTTACTTTTATAATTTGCTTATTCACCACTAAAAGTAGCTCACATTGATTCAAGGAAACCAATAATATTTTTATATATTCATATATTTTATAATTCTTACATTTCAGTTTTTAAATGGGAGATCATGAAAAAAATGTGACTCACAGAAAGCCTTTACATCTCCTGTGAATAGTATTGATGCTAGACAGTCTTTATTGTCCATTGATTATTTATGAAAATTCAGGCCTACTAATAAACACCAGAAATATAAACATATGTGGCTCAATTTGTTAAAGCAAAAGAGCCACTATTTAGTGGCTTTCCATTTCAATAAAAATGAAGTTCTAATAATTTGATCATTTCAATGCAAGATGCCTTCTTGGATTTTTTAAATTGATGGGACATAAACACCCATTAGCTACAACAAATTTGGAGCTGAAATTTGGAATTCACTGAAACAGATTGCAAGATATTTAAGGTTTCTATGTCCTGAATATGTTATGTCCTGCTTTTTCCGCTGAGGAAACAGTAATTTCTTTATTACTCTTTCAAATAAACTTATAAAAAGTAAAGTTGCTTATTTTTCCTTTAAATTATTATTTTGTCCAGTCTTCTCAGTCATTCAGTGTAGGCTGCTACATTCACTTCAATATGTTAAGCTTTTATCTCATAAAATGCACAAATAGTCTTTAGGATAAATTACTTAAATGGCTCCCAGAAAGAAATGTGTTTTTTCCCCATTCAAAACACAGCCTTAAGTATTCCACATTATTAATAAAGCATAAAGAAGTCTGAAAATTTATCAAATGTAATAGATATGTTTAAAAGGAAGACAATGAAAAAAGAACACGGATGCTCATGCTATAGGCTATCTTTTCCTAAATGCTATTAAAAGAGAATAAAATGGTACCTACTAAACCATTTATAGGAATAAGTGTGTCAGGAAATAAAATATAGCAACAGAGCCTTGGTAGGTGTGGCTCAGTCAGTTGAGTGTTGTCCTATGTACCAAAGGTTGCTGGTTTGATTCCATTCAGGGCATATAACCAGGTTTCAGAGTGGGTCCCCAGCCAGAGTGTGTATGGGAGGCAATGGATCAATGTTTCTCTCACACATTGATGTGTCTGTCTCTCTCTCTCTCTCTCTCTCTCTCTCTCTCTCTCTCTCTCTCTCCATCTCCTTTCCTGTCTCTCTAAAAATCAATAAAACATATTTTAAAGGACTGCAAGGGAAAACAGAAGGATATGGAATTAGAAGTAATATCGGGCTTTTCCCCAGTGGCTGCTGAAGTCAGGCTGAGTTCCAAGGGCACTGAGAGAGGTGATGAATTCACAGGGGAGGCAGTATCACGGTAAATGATCAACATACAGGCCAATTCAACTTGGAATTTTTCCACCTCCGACCACTCCGACCACTAAAATGCACCATTCTAGTTGAAATGACTTATTTTCAGAATAAAGTATCATTAGAATTACTTCAGGAAATCCCGGTGCTAGAACATGTCTAAGCATACATGAATTCACAAATGCTCATTTTTTGACCTACCAGCCACCTCTACACCACACATCCTGCAAGATAAGTCCTAAATTCACAAGTGAGACTTTGCTTAATCATAAAATTTCACAACATACGGGGGAAAAAAAGAAATGGAAAGATGAGGCCAAAGTAAATGCCTGGCAAAATTGCACTAACTTTGACACTGCACTTCTTTTTCCTTTTGCCTCTGCATGTGACTGGTGTGTGATTTAAAAAAAACAACAACAAAAAAAACTGGTGGCTATTGTTAAATGAAAGTGTGCCTATGAAATAATAAAAGTCATATAAACCCCAAGAACCTGGACCATTTCTGTGAAGTCATGTAGGCACATTCATTCAGTTATGGCTTCCCCTTTCAAATCCCTACGAACAACAACAATAAAATAATTAATTAAAGCCCAGGAAGATTTATGAGTGGACTCTCTTCAAAACTTCTACCCTTATAGCTGGGTGAGGCAGCTTAACTAAAATGTCTATGAGAAATGCCATGAGCCATGAAGTTTCTGACTTGCATATCATTTATGATACCCCTGGGGAGGAGGCTTTGCCTAAGAAAACCAAGGCTCAGCACCCCATAAGGTTCTCATTACAAGCAGGAATGTGCCAGGCCAGATGCACCTGGGGTTGTCAAAGTTTGAAAACTCTCCCCGCCATGAAAACTCATAAATTTTGCAAAATATATTGTTTTTCCTTGAATTTTTATGATTATATTCCATTTAGGGAAACTTACTCCATACATCATCATTTCTTGGTTTTAAAGAGATTTTTGATATCCATAAAGTTCTATGAACTTTTTACTAATCATGGTTTTTATATCTGAAAAATATATACCCACGTATTTTCAGCCAGCCATAAATTTAAAACTTCCCTCCTCTTCTACTTTTGGTATTCAATTGCAGACTGAACAGATGTCAAAGTTTTTCTGTTGGGAAAATCACCTTTCCATCTTGTATTAAGGCAATTAGCTTAATTAAAGATGGCAGAAACAGTGATCAGAGTGTAAAAGGTAGATAGGCTTTATTAGTACTGGAATTAAATGGGGGTAGTGAGACTATTAAATTTTTCCTAGGTTCCCAAATCCAGCCCACCTTCTCCTCTTGACCCTGGGGTTGTGAAGTATTTTTTCCTGGGCAGTCAATGCTACAGTGTCTGCTCCAGGAGAACATATCCCTCTGAGCCTTAATTTTTGCTGGTCTCTCACACTTTAACTTTTTAAAGTCAATTTTAGTGATTTTAGTGTTATTTGATTAAATTTACAATAGATCTGAAAAGTTAACCAATTCCAAATTGGTTACCAATAAAAAATGAAATATTTCAGCTAACTGTGTATTAAGAGGAGCAATGTCTGTAAAACCTTGTGTCTGCTTCACTATAGCTGTGGTATATCTTAATATTACACTCAAATCAGAAAGTTGCCCTTAACCCAGAAACCCAGAGGCATTATAAGGGCTATATGATCCAGGCTCATCTAATGAGATATGAAACAAGAGAGGTGAAGATCACTCTACCTGCAAACATTTTGGAGGGGAAAGTACTACAAAGCTATATATTAATATTGGGCTAAATCTCATGATAAGCAGACAAAATCACAACTTTAGTCAATGTGTCATTTATCCCAGGTGACTAATGCATTATTTGTATGAAGTTAAAATTGAGTTTTGAGAAACTATGAAATAAATCAAATGGTGTACTTAATGTAATTTTAACAGACAAATCACATTAGGATTCTACCATGTATAGCTGTTGATTAAAATCATTGATCGCTATCTCTATAAATTAATCAATTGAAGTAATACTTGGCTGGGCTGCCATCATTTGTTACTAATCTAAATTTGGAATTCACTTTAACTTTTCAAGCCTCCTGAAATAATTTAATTAAATTTATGTTTTTTAAAAAACATATGAGTAACTATGTTTGTATACAAAACTCTGTAAGGTAAACATGTGCCACTCATTCCATTTTTCAATGGCATTATTGTGTGCACTGTCATTTCATTGTGATTTCTTGGAAAAATACTAATCAGATCCAATGATACTTCTTGGTATTATGTTTTACCCTTGCAGTCTGTATATATGTGCACTGATGGAGTTTAGATTATTATACAACTTCAAAACCAATTGGCTAAAATATAGCTGATATTTAATAATTAACTTTTTAAAAAGTACAATTGTGGTTTTCGTGTTCCTCCTACATCTTTAGTACTCAGATATGTTTCATTTTTTATTATGAAGCATAATTTATTAAAGACCCATATTTATCTACTATCTCTTACCCTAGTATAAACCTAAATAAGTGGCTAATTTACTAACTGGGTGTTTTATCACGACTAAAATATCTGAGATTTCTTCATCAACTTTTCTCTTTCTGTCTATATTTCTTGACCTGCATTGTCACCTTTAATTTCTCACTATGAAAACAATAAAATAACATTTATACACTTGTTCAAGGTTATTTTTAATTTTATTTTTAAGTTGCCTATCAAACTCTATTATGTCCAACTTTGACATAATTGATGTCCAACTCTGTGAAGGCAGGGGTAAAAAACACCTATCTTTTCAGTTGCCTATTCAATGAGGTTATGTGTTTAAAGCATGTTTCATAATGCTATGCAATTGCTAGATCTCTTACCCCCAACCATTGAACCATTATACATAGTTCTTAAAAATCAAATCATTCCTAATATAAGATGACAAGAGAAGATTTGACTTTGGGTGGTGGACACACAGTGCAACATACAGATCTTGTAACATAGGAATCTGCACCTGAAACCTGTATGTTCATGTTGACCAATGTCACCCCAATTTAATAAATTAAAAAATCAACTCATATGGAAACTTTTCTGAATATCCTTTGGGTAAAATTATAAACTAAATACCCTAGAGGCATAAATAGAAAATGTGTCCAGTCTAAAAATATATGTTTGGAAAACCCAAATCCTAGGTTAGCCTCCAAAGCAAGAACTATTTTTAAAAAGAAGAAGAAAGTAAAAACAAACAAAAAAGGCATCTGGATCAGAGGAGACAATGCTGCAAAAGTGTGGAGAAAAATATTCAGCAAATCTTAGAAGTCATGTTGTCCCCAAACCCATTAGTGCTACATAAAAGCCTTGATACAGTGATGGCAACAAGGTAAGACACCTATGTTAAAAAGTCAACACAATTGCCATTACAGCATTATTATAGGTACTAAATGAAGGTATACCTAGTGAAAAAATGCTATACATAAAATCTAAAATCACAAAACTAACAAGCTTAGTGTTGTTTTGGATAGATACTACTTTCATAAAAAAAAGAACCTCTCATGGGATTTCTGACAAGCAAGATGTGCAGAGAGAGCATGTAATTTATAAAATTGCAATAATCTTGCTATTTCAGGAACACATCTATTGAATGTCAGGCAACACACCTAACAGGTTACTTACCATCATGGTTTTAGATATTCTCTTAGAACTCATTCATGCATTTCTGAATGGTCTCTTCACAAATTTTATTGCACAAACTGTTAAGCAGTTTATTGTATATCAATCTGTTTATTCAACAGAAAGATAGCACCTACTGTGTGTCACAGTTCTCAACCCTACAAGTGCAGCAGCAAATAACACCCCCCAAAAAATCTCTGCCCTTGTTGAGTTCATGCACTTTTCAAACTTGAATTGTCAAAATGTATAGACCTTCCTTGCAAGCACCAAATCTGGTGCTTAAACCAAAGAGGAGGGGAATTATGGGTCTCTTTCTGGAGTAGATATTGGGCCACTTATACTTCATATTTGGTCATGAACTTAAATTCAATGCTATTTTAGGTAATTAACAAAGACCTCATCAGCCCTGTCCACTACAGCGCCCCAGATCAGGTAGGGCTTGCCACCGTTCTAGCACCTCTTTTTGGGATATCATTATTGCTTAGCAAAACAGCTAAGGATTCACATGACCTCTGTGTTCAGTTCAGCTCCATAACAAAATCCTATCCATGTGATCTTGCACAAAGTTTTTGAACACCTGTCCCATTTTTCTTGTCCTGTAAAATAAGGAAGTCACATAATACACTCAAATCAGTGTCTATCATACAGGAAAAGTTAGCTCTATTATTTTCACTTTTATTACTACTACTAGAGGCCCAGCACATGAAATTCGTGCATGGGACGGGAAGGGGTGTCCCTCAGCTCAATCTGCACCCTTTCCAATCTAGGACCTCTCGAGGAATGGCCAACCACTCATTTAGGCTTGATCCCACTGGGATTGGGCTTAAACGGGCAGTCGGAAATCCCTCTCACAATACAGGACTGTTGGTTTCTAACCACTCACTTGCGTGCTGGCCCGATTGCCCCTAACTGCCCACCCCTGCCAGCCTTGTCACCCCTAACTGTCCTCCCCTGCAGGCCTGATTGCCCCCAACTGCCCTCCCCTGCTGGCCTGGTCACTCCTAATTGCCCTCCCATGCCAGCCTGGTAGCCCCTAACTGCCCTTCCCTGCCAACCTGCCCCCCCAACTGCCTTCCTGATCATCCCCAACCATCCTCCCTTGTAGGCCTTGTCCCTCCCAACTGTCCTCCCCTGCTGGCCCAGTCAACCCTAACGTCCCTCTCCTGCCAGACCAATTGTCCCTAATTTCCCTTCCCTGATGGCCTGGTCCCCCCCCTCAACTTCCCTCCCCTGCTGGCCTGGTCACCTCTAATTGTCCTCCTGTGCCAGCCTGATTGCCCCTAACTGCCCTTCCCTGCCGACCTGCCCCCCCCAACTGCCTTCCCCTGCAGGTCTGATCACCCCCAACTGCCCTCCCTTACAGGCCTTGTCCCTCCCAACTGCACTCTCCTGCTGGCCTGGTCAACTCCAACTTCCCTCCCCTGCTGCCTGGGCCCCCCCAACTGCCCTCTCCTGCTGGCCGTCTTATAGTGATCATCTTGTGTCCACAAGGGGGAGGCCATCTTGTGTGATGGAGTGATGGTCAATTTGCATATTACCTCTTTATTATATATGATGACATTTACTATAGCTTCTCAACTGAACTTAATATTTTGAAGACCTAACATAGGCAACAACTGAATTGAATAAGTGAATAATGCTACACTCTGAACTGGATGCATTAGGCTATTACTCTGGGCCATACACTAGGAATACAAAAAATAAAAAATAAAAACATGTTCTCACCCTCCAAAACATCTCAGGTTCATTGCAAATATGTTCAAGGTGATATGGGAGCACAGATGACAGGTGTCTACTCTGACAAGACAGGAGTATATTAGTTTGGCATCTGGCGGGAGGATTGTAGCTTCCCAGAGACACAGACGAGATTTGAAAGATGACATAGCCAGACAAAGAATTATTTGGTGGCCAAACTACAAATCATAAACACAGGTATAAACACCAATCAGATAATACCAACTCACTCTTTAGGAAAAAGAAATGCAGAGCATAAAGTATCAGTACACACTTTCCAGAAAAATTACCTAATTATTTTTTAAGAAAAAAGAATAAAAATAGAGATATTTGTGTCCATCTTAAGATCCACAATATATGCTTCTTTTGAAAACAGCTATTTTGATAACAACTGAGTTAATTTACTTGTTTCAATTGATTTTAAAAAACAACTTTCATTTTATATTTCTTTGAAGAATGTTTGCATAAATATTTTCATAATTCAGACAGTCAAAATAGTTGTCAGGAAATGGTGGTCAGTTTTAATAAGAATACTATATTCACTCAACAAAACATAACTTCAGCAATTATGTGATAACTGTGAGCTACTATCAAACCAGGTATAAAAGCCACAAATCAGGGTCCAAAGTAAATTGTTTAATATTGAGTGTTGGTTGCTCCTGATCTCTTAGACAATCTAAAATTTTGGCATTCCATTTCCTTCTGAAGTGTGCTAATAGTATTAAAATGTTTCATTGGCCTTGATGAGGATTACTTCTCCTACTCTAGCTCACATTATCTCTCTTCCTATAATTTTTATTTCAGTTGCATTGATTTCAGCCATTTCTACACATTTAGTTCTATACTCAAATGTCAAGTCAGTGAGGCCAGAGGTCATCCTTTACATTCCTTGCATCTCCCCCTAAAAGTGATTGCTTAGCAAAATGTTAGGCACAGATACATACACAATGAAACAGTTTTTTCATAGTGATGACAAGCATTACACCAAGCTTTGAAAGTTACTGATAGAATGTCCTTGGACAAGAAACTTTCTTATCCTAGACCTCACACTCCTCATCTATACAATGAAGGGTCCTCCAATCTTGAGGCACTAGGTTCGAGGAATCGATTAACATATATCCACCAAAGCCCAGCTTTTTGCCAGCAAATAAATAATGGCTAACTGATGATATTTCTCCATGATTCCATGGCACTTCATCAGAAACATCCATCACACTAGAATTTAATTTAGTTACTGTAGCTATTTCAACTTGGCATACAAACAACTAGTCCCTTTGGAAAATTAATTTATTAAATAAGCAGTTGACTGACATCCTGGAGGGAGAAATAAATCCTCTATGACTGCATTTTTTATTGTTCATCAGATAGTTCCATTGTCATGTACACATTGCCACAGTGAGGAGGTTAAACAGTTCTCATAATATACTCCTGGTTGAACAAACCATATAGAGACCCAACGATCAAGAAGACATCAGACCCCTAAGAAATTTCTCCTTCCGATTATTGTTAAAGCCAAGATCGTAATTTCACCACCACTACAAAATAAGTAGGACTTTAGTTTTTATTTATTAAAAAAAAAGAAACCAGCCCAAACTGGTTTAGCTCAGTGGATAGAGCGTCAGTATGTGGACTGAAGGGTCCCAGGTTCCATTCTGGTCAGGGGCATGTGCACTGGTTGTGGGCACATCCCAGGTAGAGGGTGTGAGGGAGGCGGCTGATCGATGTTTCTCTCTCATCGATGTTTCTAGCTCTCTATCCCTCTCCCTTCTTCTCTGTAAAAAATCAATAAAATATATATTTTTTTAAAAAGAAACCATTTCAATGCTATTTCAAGGACATGTTTTTCCTACAAAAGACAAAATCTGGACTGCAGGAATATGGTTTATTCAAGGCCACCAAGTGAACCAGTATCTGCAGCTGATATATGGTTTTAAAATGGTAAACAATGCAGAAAATTATTATTTGGAAAATTTTAACAAAACAATCCATTCTTCATAGGATATAACTAATATGTTTTTCCTCTTACCAGCTGTCTCCCCACCCCCCACCCCCCAAAAAAATTTGAGAGATTTTGAGTTTGTAATGAAAACAAAACCTTATTTCCTTAGCTTATTTCCCAGTGTGTGGCTTTTATACCTTTATATATAGGAGATGCTTATTTTTTAAAAAAAATTAAAGATTACTTTAAATCACTGGTTAATTCTTTTATGCAAATAAAACAAAATGCACAGGTATATAAAAAATAGCATTCCATAAACTAAGCAATGGGTAATAAAAATCAGATTTTAGCATGATACTGTTGTCAGTCTTGCTTAAATCATGCCATTTTATTTAAAGCACTCGGATTTTTTTTTTCTTAGCTCAGTAAGTAGGTGGATGTTAGCAGCTAAGATCATTGAAAAGATTTACTTTAAAATAAATTCAATAATTCAGAGCATCACCCTCTCCATGCTATAAAGTGTGCCTTGCTTTGAACATGCATATAAAATTTCATTAAAATGCAACATAAAAGTTTTACATTAGAGGAAACCAGTGCTGGACCTTTGTTTAACAGTCATGATAATTTATGGCATGGATCTGCTATAGTTAAGTAGAAAAACAGGCTTTTCTTGATGAAATACAAGTCTTTAAGGTTGAAATTCAAGGAGGACTGGAGGAATCCCAACCCTCTGACCACTCAATTCTTCTTCAGATTTTTGTCACATATTTGCCTTTAAAGTTCTCCATATGGATTAAGACACAATTCAATTCAATTAAATCCTGTACCCATATGACTCCAATGTTGTTTAAAAGTTCTAAGCATATCTTTGAAATTCTATTTTTTAAATCACACTGATGAATAACATGGACTCTCATTTTGTCTTTTCCTATTAAGCTTCTTTTATAACCATTGTTCTTTCTCATTACTTTCTCCAAGAGACCAGTCTGGCTAAGAGACCTTCAGAAAGTACTTAAAAATACTATCAAACAAGCAGAGGTCCAGCATTATCTCAGAATTTACTAAGCAATGATTTTTCAAAGATAGGAACATTTACATAGACCACTCTTTGAGCTGATGTTGTTCTCACATCAGTCAACAGATGTTTATTGAGCATGTGTAATGGGAAAGGTACTGTGCTAGGTGATTGGAGAGGGCAATATACCATTCCCTAGGAAGCAAGGTGAATATTTAAACATAAATGACTTGCTGCATCAGAGGTGATGCAGTAAAAAGAACAAAAAAGAAGTCCTAAAACCATTCACTTACTGTGTAAACTTAGGCAAGTCACTTCACCTCTCTGAACATCAATTTTCTCATCTATAAAAGGGAGCTAATAATACTAGTCCTGACATAATCACAAGGTTCTTGTAAGGAACAAATAAAATAAATGTGGTAAGTTACAAAACTTTGGAAAGAAATGTTATCCACATTCTACCCCCATCTTTGAGGCTCCAAATCAACCAGACAATTATATCATGGCCTTAATTATGTTCAGGTATGAGATCTTGAAAATTAGGGCATTCAAATTTAAATGGGCAGTTCCCAAGGACTTAGTTTTGTGTCATTTATGTTTTTATTAAAGGGACATCCATAAAGGAAGTGCTAAGAGATTTTATCAGCGTATAAATTGTTATTTTTTAAAGTTAAAAGAAAAAGCCATAATTCCACAGTCAGTCAATTTGCATGGCAATACCACAGATTTTTTTACAACAGCATAATATATACAATCTAATCCATTTGTTTCAGTGAGAACTAAATACTTGAGCCTACACTGTTATAGTAAACTAGTGACCCGGTGCACAGATTCGTGCACATTAAAAGGAAATTAATTAGAAGGTGGCCGGCAGGGTGGGACTGGGAAATATGGACTGAACACGCCCTGGACACAACTTCCCTCCCCAAGGTCTGTGGAGTGAGCGGTTCCCTCTGACAGGAGGGGTCTCTCGGCATGGCCTGTGGAGATCGGGATAAAACCAGCTTTCCAAAATCTGCCAAGGATTCCCAGAGTGTAAAAGGGCACTCTGCAAATTGTTGTCATACAGGGTATGGGAAGCAAATGCAAGTGTGCAGTAAACTAGATTTGGGGCCAACATGCCCCAGCAACAACATAACCCATGGCTAAAGGTGGAATGGCATGGCCCCATGAGGAATCACGCTCCTTCATCTCTGGTTTTGGGGTACAACACTCTAGAACTGATGCTGCCAAGTCACTGCAGCTCAGCAGATCCTGCATTGATCATCTGCCCCTACCTAGTGGTCAGTGCATAAAATTCATGCATGGGGGGAATATGTGTCCCACAGCTCAGCCTGCACCATCTCCAATCTGGGACCCCTCAAGGGATGTCCGACTGCCCGTTTAGGCTTGATCCCATGATCCCACTGGGTTCGGGTCTAAATGGCAGTTGGACATCCCTCTCACAATCCAGGACTGATGGCTTCCAATTGCTCGCCTGAGTGCCTGCCTGGTTATCCCTAAATACTTCTGTCAGCCTTATCAGCCCCTAACCTCTCCCCTGCCAGCCTTATCAATGTATAACTGCTTCCCTACCAGCTTGATTGCCCCCAACAGCCCTCCCCTGCCATCCTGGTCACCCCTAACTGCCTTCCCCTGCTAGGCTGGTAGATGCCAACTGCCCTCCCCTGAAGGCCTGGTCACCTCCAACTACCCTCAGATGCAGGCCTGGTCTCCCTAACTTCCCTACCCTGCAGGCCTGGTTATCCCTAAGTGCCCTCCCCTACCAGCCTGGTCACCCCTAACTGCCCTCCCCTGCAGGCCTGATTGTCCCCAACTTCCCTCTCCTGCATGCCTGGGTACCCCCCAACTTCCTTCCCCTGCAGGCCTGGTTGCTCCTAACTGCCCTCCCCTGCTGGCTTGGTCGCTCCCAAATGCCCTCCCCTGATAACCCACAACTGCCCTACCCTGCTGGCCATCTTGTGGTGGCCATCTTGTGTCAACCTGAGGGTAGCCATCTTTGACCACATGGGGGTGGCCATCTATGTGTTGGAGTGATGGTCAATTTGCATATTACTCTTTTATTACCGTATTTGCCGGCATATAAGACGATTTTTTGGCCCTGAAAAATATGCCTCCAAGTGGGGGGTAGTCTTATACGGCGAGTATATAACAAACTCTGTATTTTGAGTGGAGATGTTAGGGGGTCGTCTTATACGCCCAGTCTCTTATACGCCAGCAAATACGGTATTTTTCCAGGCCAAAAAATCATCTTATACGCCGGCAAATACGGTAGATAGGATAATAGAAAATAAGGTTTTATGGTATACACCTGATCTGGAAATCAGAAGATGTGGATTTCTGACCTGGCTCTACTACTAGACTGTGTGAATTTGAGTGATTGAAACAACCTCTCTAGGGCTGCTTATCTGTAAAATAGAAATAACATTTACACATCTGACTTCATAATGACAGAATTAGATGCCATATGAGATAGGATTCTGCATGTTTGAAAGGCTTACATAAATGTCAGTTGTTGATGGAACAGGCTTTAGGGTCAGCTCTGTCTATACCTGAATTTGGGTTTCATCACTGAGTTGCTAGTGATTCTATTACATCATCTGTAATATGAAAAAATATATATTTCTGAAGGCTTATGTGGATTGCATATTTAAAGCACTTGGTTAAGTAACCTGATGGGAAGATGGTGGGCGACAGGATGGCAGTAATATAGAGAGTATGAGCGAGTGAGGGAGGGAAATGGCAGTGTGTGGATGTGGTGTGTGTGTGTGTGTGTGTGTGTGTGAGAGAGAGAGAGAGAGAGAGAGAGAGAGAGAAACAGACAAGGCTTCCCTAGCCAGGCAGCCTCTATTAGCACTGAAATCTCTCCTGGGGTGGCTGGATCTGCCACAGAGATTATGCCATCTTGAAGGGGAGAGTGGTGGTGACTAGGAACCCTGCCTTACCTAAACCAGGGGAGATGTCAAATGCCACCCGGGACCATACAGCCACACTGGCCAGGGACCTGCTCCCTTGGCTCAAACATGTGAACCCCAAGACTCCAGTCTCCCCAGCTGTGGGCTCCTAAGGAGTGTGTCCAGGGGGATACAAAATGGCAGCTAAATAGGCAGATGTGTCCCGTGTCTTCTCATGGAGCAGATAGAAGGAACAACTGAATCAAATAACATCCACACAAAATTGGCAAATTAAACACAGCTGGTGGGACAATCTGTGGAGGACACCTGGAGAACAGTAGGGTCAGGGATATGGGCTGGAGAGAGAGACGCAAGCAACTGGGACTAAAGGGTCAGAAGGAAACTGCACTGCACCAAGTCTGTGTCCCTTGGAGACACTCCACTGTGGAAAGGGGTTCGCAGGACTGCTGGCACTGGGGGACTCTAGATCTAAGTCCACAGCCTTGGGTGGCTGCACTCAAAAATGCAACCTGAAGTTCTATACCAGCCACACAGTGCTGTTGGGGGGGGGTGATACAGCGGTGCAGTTACTCTATATTTTCCTTGTTTTTACTCGCTGTACTCAGTACATAGGATCTTTCAATTACAAACACTCACCGAGGCTGTGATGCAGGGGAAGGTGGCTTTGTGGAAGCTCAGGAGCAAAATAGGGAGAAGCAACCAGGAAAGCAGCTCTAGGACAGTCCGGTCCCTACAACCCTGAATAGCCATTTTTCTTCTGAAAAACAATCCCCAGTCCCCTGAAGCAGCACTGCAGCACCCAGCCTTGAACTAAGGAAGGAAGCAAGGATTCTTAACACCTCCAGGGAGCCCTCAGTGACTGGGATGAGGAGTCATTTGGACCCAGAAACTAATACAGCAACACCCCCACCTAGAGCCCGTGTCAGAAATAGACGCTTCTGTAAATACCACTGAAAGCAGGCAGAAAAACAAAGCAGACAGATGGATCCCACCTGACTAAAACCAGGCTATGGAATCTGACACAGAGGAGTGGTGGATTTCTAGGAACTGCAACATGGTGCTGAATAACTAATAGGAAACTGAGATATAGCAGACAGAACATTATAGAGGGGTCTTAAACCAGCCCCCAAGGCACATTAAAAGTCAGCTGAAATGAACAACACTTTACTACTTCACATATTTATTTTTTATCTTTTACTAAAGAAAATCAATTTTTTATTTTATTATTATTTATTTTTATTATATGGTTAAGTTTTTCTTACTAGTGTTCTACATTTTATTTTTATTTTTTATTATTTTACTTTATCTCATTTTTTCCCTTTTTGCCAACATTTCCTTCCTCGCTTCTCCCCTTTTCATCCTGTTTCTATTCTCAGGTTGCTGCTTTAGTCTTTCTCTCTCCTTTCTTTTTACTTCTTGTTAAAAATCCATCTTCTTTATCTGCTTTATTGATGCATTACTATTATAGTAGTCTCTTTTGGCTTATTCATATATCTAATTTCCTCTCCCCTGCTCCAAATCCATGCACCCTTCTCTTTTCTTTCTTCACTAGCCAATTTTTTTTCTTGTTGTTGTCTGATTGTTAGTCTGTTTTTGGTTTTGGTTTTGTTATTTTATTATTTTATTTTTCCTCTCCTCACTTGCTCTCCTTCTAATAGCTTAATTAGTTGCATTTTGTACCTTTTGGTTAATGTGGTGAGAGTGAGCCACATAACCAGACACCTGAAAGGAGCAAAAACAGGGAGACAAAGAAACAGCACACATACAAAAGAAAATGAATAACCAGAAAAGGAAGTAAATGAATAGAGGCAAGCAATTTCACAGAGAAAGAATTCAGAGCAATGGTCATAAGGATGTGCAAAGGATGGACAACAACAACACCATGTGTAGGAATAAAGAGGAAATGAAGAGTAACCAAGAAGAAATGAAGAATGGCATCGCTGTAATAAAGAACACAATTGAAAGCATCAACAGTAGACTGAGGACTTCATCAGTGAGCTAGAAGACAATGTAAAAAAACAACAACACCCAAGTAGAGCAGCAACTGGAAAAAAATAACAACCTTAAAAAGCAGGAGAAGAGCCTAAGGGATCTTTGGAACAACATAAAACAAAACAACATCCACAGAATATGAGTGCCAGAAGGAGAGGAAACTGAGCAAGAAATAGAAAACCTGTTTGAAGAAATGATGAGAGAAAACTACCTTGATATCAGAAAGAAAACACACACACACAAAAAAAAAAAAAACCACAACAACAAACAAACAAACAAATACTCACACAAGTCCAAGAAGTTCAGAGTCCCAAACAGAATGAACCAAAAAAAGACTGACACCAAGACTTATCATAATTAAATTAGCAAACACCAAACACAAGGAATCTTAAAGGCTACCAGAGAGAGACAGAGACTTGCCTATAAGAGATCTCCCATTAGACTATCAACTGATTTCTCAACAGAAACACATCAGGCCAAAAGGCAATGGAATGAAATATACAAAGTGATGCAAAGCAAGGGACCAAATCCAAGAATACACTATCTAGCAAGGTTATCATTCATCCTTGATAAATGTAGATGCTAAAATACTCAACAAAATTCAAGCAAATCAGATCCAGAATTACATTAGAAAGATCATACACCATGACCAAGTGGGATTTATTATAGGGATGCAAGGATGGTACAATAGTTGCAAATCAATAAATGTGATACATCATAAAAACAAATTGGGAGACAAAAATCACATAATCATATCAATCTATGCAGATAAAGGTTTTGGCACAACCCAACACCATTTCTTGGAGGAAAAGTCTCAGCAAAGTGTGAATAGAGGGATTATACCTAAACATAATAAAACCCTTATATGACAAACCTGTAGCCAACATCATACTCAATGGGCAAAAATTAAAACCATTTCCCCTAAAACAGGAACAAGACAGAGATGCCCACTTTCACCACTGCTGTTCAACATAGTATTGGAAGTGCTAGCCATAGTGTTCACACCAGAAGAAGAAATGAAAGCCATCCAAATTGGAAAATAAGTAAAACTGTCTTTATTTGCAGAAGACATAATACTGTACATAGAAAACCCCAAAGACTTCATCAAAAATCTACTAGATTCAGTAAATGAATTTGGCAATGTAGCAGGATACAAAATTAACACCCAGAAATCTATGGCTGTTTGTAGACCAATAATGAACTCACAGAAAGAGAAACTAAAAAAAAATCTAATTTACCATTGCACCAAATAATTAAGATACCTAGGAATACACTTAACTACTGAGGTAAAAGACCTGTACTCTGAAAACTACGTGATGTTTTAAAATGAGATTGAGGAAGACATAAGCAAATGGAAGAACATACCATGTTCACAGGTTGGTAGAATCAACATCATTAAAATATTCATACTACCCAAAGAAATCTATAGATTCAATGCACTTCCCATTAAAATACCAAGGGCAACTAGTTTGGCTTAGTGGATAGAGTGTCGGTCTATGGAATAAAAGGTCCCAAGTTTGATTCTGGTCAAGGTCATGTACCTTGGTTGCAGGCACATTCCTAGTAGGAGGTGTTCAAAAAACAACTGATCAATGTTTCTCTCCCATTGATGTTTCTAACTCTCTATCTCTCTCCCTTCTTCTCTGTAAAAAAAAAAAATCAATAAAATATAGTAAAATAATAAAATACCAAGGGCATATTTCACACACCTACTATAAACTCTCCAAAAATACTTCTGGAATAAAAAATGATCCTGAAAAGCCACAGAAATCCTTAGAAAGAAGAACAAAGTTGTAGGGATAACAATACCAGATATCAAGCTATAATGCAAAGCTTTGATTCTCAAAACTGCCTGGTTCTGACACAAGAACAGACATATAGACTAATGCAACAGAAGAGAAAACCCATAAATAGACCCAAGCCATTATGCTCAATTAATATTTGACAAAGGAGGCAAGAGCACACAATGCATTGAAGACAGTCTCTTCAATAAACGGTTCTGGGAAAATTGGTCAGATACATGGAAGAAGAAGAAGAAGAAGAAGAAGAAGAAGAAGAAGAAGAAGAAGGAGGAGGAGGAGGAGGAGGAGGAGGAGGAGGAGGAGGAGGAGGAGGAGGAGGAGGAGGAGGAGGAGGGAGGAGGAGGGAGGAGGGAGGAGGAGGAGGAGGAGGAGGAGGAGGAGAAAAAGAAACTAGAAAGAACACCTACTTAAACCATATGCATAAACTCAAAATAGATAAAGGACTTAAATATAAGATGTAAAACCATAAAAATCTTAGAAGAATCCATAGGCAGCAAAATGCAGACATATGTCGTAGTAATATCTTTATCAATACAGCTACTAGGGCAATGGAAATTAGGAGAAAATTAACAAATGGGACTACATCAAAATAAAAATCTTCTGCACAGCTAAAGAAACCATCAACAACAACAACAACAACAACAACAACAACAAAAAACAAGAATGCCCACTGCATGTGTGAACATATTTGCCAATGCTATTTCAGATAAGGGTTTAATCTCCAACATTTATAGGGAATTCATACAACTTAAAAAAAGGAAGATAAACGATTCAATCAAAATATGGACTAAAGACCTAAATAAACACTTTTCGAAAGAAGGCATACAGAAGCTCAAGTGACATATAAAAACTTGCTCAAAGTCACATCATCTGAGATGCAAATCAAAACAATGAGGTACCATCTCACACCTGTCAGAATGGTTCTCACCTTTTAAATCAACAAACTACAAGTGCCGGTGTGGATGGGGAGAAAAAAAGAACCCTGGTGCACTGCTGGTGGGAATGCAGACTGGTGCAGCCAAGGTGGAGACCAGTATGGAGTTTCCTCAAAAAGTTAAAAATGGAACTCCCATTTGACCTAGCGATCCCACTTCTAGGAAAATATCCCAAGAAAATAGAAACACCAATTAGAAATCATATATGCACCCCTATGTTCATAGCAGCACAATTTACAATATCTAAGATTTGGAAACAGCCTAAGTGTCCATCAGCAGATGAATGGATTAGAAAATTGGTACATCTACACAATGGAATACTACGCTGCAGTAAAAAAGAACTCTTACCACTTGCAACAGCATGGATGGACTGAAAAGCATTATGCTGAGTGAAAGAAGTTAGAGAAAGATAAATATCACATGATCTCACTCATTTGTGGAATTTAATGATCAACATAAACTGATGAACAAAAATAGAGCCAGAGGCATAGAAGCATCAAACATACTGTCAAATTTCAGAGGGAAGGCAGGAGAGAATGGGGATGGGGTGTAAGAGATAAACCAAAGGACTTGTATGCATGCATATAAACATAATCAATGGACACATTGCACTAGGGGAGTGAAGACATGTGCTGGGGGTTGAGGTTGGCCAGCGAGAGGTCAATGAGGAAAAATGGAAATATATGTATACTCTATGTAATAATTTAAACAATAAAGAATTTAAAAAATTCTACCATGCCCAGCTGGTGTGGCTCAGTGGGCTGAGGGGTTGCTCTAGGCACCAAGAGGTCGCTGGTTCAAGTCCCTGTCTGGGTACATGCCCTGGTTTCAGACTGGATCCCCAGTAGAGTGTATGCAGGAGGCAGACAATTGATATTTCTGTCTCACCAATGTTTCTATCTCCCTCTCCCTTCCTCTCTCTCTCTCAAGTCAATTAAAAAAAAAACATTTAAGAAAGAAACTCAACCCCAACTGGTGTGCTGAATGAATGCCAAAACACACTGAACAATGCATATTGTACTGGCAACGGGAACAAACCATAGACCATCTCTCTTTGACTGGAAGACAAACAGGGAGGAAGGGAGAAAGAAAAATGGATAGAGGTAGAGAATGAGAAATCCTGGTAACCTGTAGGTCTTAGACAAAAGAGGATCCTGCGTCTGCTTCCACATTTCTACTATCCCCAGGTTGGCAAAGGTTGTGTTATCTCTTTCTCCCACAACTTTCCATCCATAAATAGGCCTATTCTACAATTCCAGATGGTTGCAGCTAAGAAGGCTTCCAAAGTCATTGTGTTCATAGAGCAGACTGAGGCAGCAGGGCTGCTGCAGTGCAAGGACCATGCCCGGCTTGAGCTGAAACAGTTCACTTTTGTCTGGAGAGCAGGGTCTTGCCCTACCTGACTCCCCACCCCCACCCCCATCCCCCCGCAAGACTGAGGAAAACTGGGGAGACTGTGGGCTTCTGGTGCAGGCCCTGGGGGCTGCCTGCACTGGAGGAGGAGACGCCTGGCCTGCACATGGCCTCTTCCCACCCTTGACAGCCCCACACAGACCTTTGAACTTTCTATTTATATAATAGTTTAAGTCTCTTCCTGTATAACTGCCTGTTTGCAAGTTTGCCTCTAATTAGGATACTTGTGAGACATCACATAAAAACTACAAACAAGCGATGCAGTCATTCATAGTGAGAAATCAGCCACTGTCACAATTGCTTAACTACAGTTTTCTCTAGGCTTAACATTTTTTCTATCATGGCGGATTTCTTTTCATTTTTAAGAATTTGCTCCTTTCTCCTTCTCTGCCTCTCTTTCATTTTAGTAATAAAAGGAAAATAAACTTCCCCACAAAAAACAAAACAAAACTCTGGCCTATCACAAAGCAATAGCTAATCAACATGGGATAGGGCTGCTTACAGGACTGAAAGCTATACAATTTGTAGGCCCTCTAATTTTGATCCCCCTCCTGGTTAAATAGGGATTAATGATATCCTAATTGCTGGTAAACAGGTCTAAATCTAGCCACATGATCTCCAGCCATCTCAACAATTAATTTACTGGTTTACCACAGGGAAGTCTATGGAATGATCTAAATAATAAAATTTTGTTTTTTCTTAACCTTGTTCTCTTTTTTTTTTTTTTAAGAGCAAGTTGTGTCTTTGGTGAGCACAGACAGACATCTGCACCTTCCTCTTCTTTCACAGAATGGTTCATATTAAATTCAGACACAGGTGAACATTGCTCATTTATCCAGGAATTTTAAGGAACTTGAGCTTTGGCCCTTTAATCGAGTCCAGAGCACGGCCCATTAAGATATTCTTGGAGTTTGTGAAATCCATGGCTATGTTCTGTTAGGCACTGAGTACTCCCAGATAGTGTACATATGCATAATGCAATATCATTTATGTCCCATTCTTTTCATTTAGATTCATTCTGACAAATGTATCTGTTTATAAATGGGCATGCACTTCTTGTTTACTATAATAAAGCCGTCACAAATAACACATATGCCTGTGTATATGAAAATCTTCCTTCATTAATTCTAGGAAAATTAGTTTGGTTTTAGCTGGCCTGATCCACTTACTGTCATACATCTAGGGTTGCAGTAGAGATAGCTCTGAGCTTTCTGTTCCACAAATGAATATTAAAAAAAAAGGTCCAATATAAAGGAGACCCTTAACTTGGCTGGTATCTTTTTTTTCCCCTTGGGCCTCCTGAGGAGTTGGGGATGACTGGATGCCATCACTCTAAGCAGTTACTTACTCCCCAGGAGAGGAAGTAAACATATAATGAACACATAATTGGCATGGTCTGGCTGTCCAAAGTGAGTTCAGAAAAGTACAGATTTTCATTCAAGGTAATAGCAAGCTTTTTACTCCATGCACTATTGTCATAATTATGGTTCTCTTCTCAGTTGGGGTGTACAAAACACAGAAACAGAACCACATTACACATGTTTACAAACACAGATGCATAAGGAAGATTGAACCTCACAAGTAAGGAAAGCGGAAATTTTCCTGGGATATGTGCACAGTGGGAAAAGGCTGGCTTCTTTAGACAGATGTGTCATACCAAATTCATCGCATCTCACACAATGTCCATGGAGTGGCCAAGTCTATATGTTTCTTAATTAATGTGGCATAGTTAGAGGACTGGAGAAAAAAAAGATTTTGTATTTTTTTAAATGTAAGAAAAGAGTCTCCAAAGGGGCGGGATGGTATATCTTTCTGGAAAAAAAAATCAAATTTAAATATGCAACTGCACGTGCTTAAGATTAAATTGAAATTAAAATAACACAACAAACAGGTTTTTAACAAATGAATACCTCGTAAATGTTTAACATTTTACTATCCCCCAAAAACCAATTATAAACAATGTCTGTTAAATTAATGACATTACCCACACCATCTATTAGGTAAATTGTATGCAAATACTAATGCTGTGGTTATCAGTTGTCTGCAAAATAAATTAGTGAAGCAGAGTAAAGGCTGTGTGCAGGAGCATGATATTTAATTAAGCGGTAATTTTATTGTGATCTTTACTTTTAAATAACAGCGTGGTTATTAAAAAATGTAGCATAATGTTTTTCTGCAGAGCTGATAAAACCCTGCGTGCTGTAAAAAAAAAAAAAAGTGTTATAAAGTAATACTGATACAGCATAATGTGTGGCTTCAAGGATTTCCCCGGAATTTCTCCAAAATAAAATGTATTTAAGTTCTGATTATCTTGGCTCTGCAAGTAACAGAGTCACGATTGGCCTAAGCGAAGCTATTGGCCAAGCACATGACCCTTTTCTACAGAAGGAAATTGCCTAAAATATCACATCAGCAAGGGAAATCCTTGTAAAAACTACAGGCATTCATAGCCAATGGCTGCTGGTAGTTTAGCATTGCAAAAAATGTCCCACTGTGGTCACTGCTATAGATACTGTAGCTTGCTCTAACTACATTTTAAAAGGCAATAGCCAAAGAGTGCAATTAGAAGTTGCTGCCACTGCACCCTTCCCCCACCTAATCCCATAGGCTGTGTGTGTGTGTGTGTGTGTGTGTGTGTGTGTGTGTGTGTGTGTGGTGGGGAGTTTATACATTAAAATGTGACACATTAAAAATGTTTGTGGCAGAAGGTGAAGGTTTTTTGTTTTTAAGTTAATAGACATGTCTATCGCACACACACGCGCTTCATGCAGAGAGGAACAACTTTCTGCTCCCCACTCAGCTCTGTGCTATCCTTCAAAAACCTCTCAGAGACAAGTTTACGTTATTTGGGGAAGAGCTAACTAAATCTTTGAATCTGAGATGGGTGCCCATTACACAAAGCTGCAGCTTTTTCCTAGTGAGTGGTGTGTGAGGGGGGCGGGGGGAGGAGGCGGGGGGGGGGCAGGAGGGGGCAGGGGGAGACCGGGGTCCAGCAGGTAACAAAATGTGCACTGACATGGCAACGCCCGATTTCAGGGGCCAACTTCCAAAACCCTTAGTCTTGAAAGCAAAACACCAAAGTCAGCGGGGACCTGGGGCCCCCGCGCTGCGGCCCCTGAAGCCGCCGCTGGGCGCTGAGTATGAGGAACTTGGGCTGAGCGGGTGGAAGGGAAGGTGTGCTTGCCCTGCTGCTCGGGGACAAAGGTGGCGGGGGCCTTGGCCGCTGAGGAAGCACAGGGCGGCTGGTGGCACCTTGCCGCTTGTTTGTTCCCCATAGCCGGCCGCCAACTGTGGGACCCTGGAAAGTTGAGGCATTTCAGCTGGGCAGCATCCTGAGCGCTGGCAGTCCACAGCCTGGCCAACCGTTCCAGGAGCAAATCCCTGCGAAGGTCCTGAGACTCAGCCTGTGGGGCGGTACTGGCTCCGACCTGGGCCAAATGCAACTCTCAGGACTTGGAACCCCAAGGGACGCTCTCGGGACCCTCATTCCTCGGTCTAGCAGCACCTCCCTGGACCCTGGCACCCACCCTAGGAGTCCAGGCGCCCGGGGCCAGAGGTGGCCAAGAGCAAGTGGGAGTGCCTCCGAGGCACCCCCTCCGCAGCCCCGACTCCCTCTTAACAAAGGGGAAAAGCCCAGCTCCAGCGCGTGAGGCTGCACAGCAAAGGAGAAGGCAAGAAAAGCAACACCTACCACTGCTGCTCCAAGTCCCAGTCCCTGAAAAAGTCGAATAGATCCATAGCGGCCGGCCGGGGGAAGCGGCGGGCTGGCGGGCGTCTGTCTCAGCTCGTGGCCGGCAGGCACAGCTCCCCTCTCGGCTGGCTCCTGGCTGGCTGTTCTGGGCGGCTGGCTCTCCGGCCCTCCCGCCCCGTTTAAAAGTGCTGGAGCCTCATCGATGGCGGGAGCGGCCACCGGACGTGAGGGGTCCTGCGCTCCGGAGCGGTGGAGGCGGTGGCAGGGGTTGGACGTGTGCCTGGCCGCGCTCACTCCGGTCCTCTTGGTCCGCTGCTGCCCTGAGCGCCCAGCACCGGGACACTGCAGAGGCAGCCCCCGCGGGCTTGGGCAGGCAGAGCCACCCGCCCGCCCGGCAGGCTGTGCACAGGCGGCAGGGGCGGCAGGGGCGGAGGCAGCGGGGACAGCTGGGGCAGTGGCTGTGGCAGAGGCGAGGCGCGGTGTGGCAGCCGGGGCGGCGGCGGCTGCACAGGCGGCGGCAGAGGCGGCAGTGGCAGCATCACACACTCACACACTCACAGGGGGCGGAGCCTGGACAGCCCAAAGCGGTGACTAGAAGCCGGCATGTTATCCTCACAGGATCTGGCGGAGTGGGGTTGGAGGAGGGGGGAGGGTCGCCCCGCCCCGTCAGCATGGCTTGGGATTCCCTCTGTCAAAATCAGCTGGTGGGACCGGCCACAGAGTGAACCCATTGGAAGGGCAGTTGCAGGTATGTAGGACGGGGCTGGCATGGTAGGGGCGCAGGCTTCTGGAAGGGGTCCCCTTCTCTGGACCCCGCCCACTCCCACCCCTTGAAGTTAGTATTTGGAACCTACAATAACTCAACCCCTGGTGCCAGGAGTGCAATTCCTTCCCTGGGGACTCTCCAACGGACCCCAGAACCAGAGCAAACTTTGGTGGCCTGAGCATCAGCACCCCTCAGGTCCATAGCACAGAGCACTAGGGGCCAAGAAGGAGACAGCAGTCACCTTCACTGCCCCTGCTATGCCACTTGTCTGCTCCCAGGCCAGATTGGCTTGCAGCATGGCTGTGCCAGGCTGCGGGGCGCTGAGTGCACCCAATTTTTCCAAAAGCTCTGGGCCCAGAATTCGGTGGGCTGCGAGGGTAGACAGGAATTACTGCCCTCGTGTCTTCTTTCGACTCAGTATTAAAACTCAGGGAAACTGGGTTGTGCTATATAACCTTCTCCATACCTTCCACCATCTGCCTTGGGCAGAGGACTCCTGCATTTTCCCCCTAAAGGGAATCACAAGAGAACTGGGTATGTGCTCACTATCCTGCCCACTGGCTGCCAGTCTCCCTTCTGATCAGAGAATCTTGTCTCTTTCCACGTGCGGAACTTCCTACCATCAGCTTCCTCTGGTGGTCCAGGACCTAGTGGATCCCGTTAGCCAGTGACCTCCAGGAAAGGCTTTCTGGCCTCCTATGGGGGGGAAAAGTCGGGCTGGTCTTGGCATTTCAGAAGCAGGAGTACTTTGGAGACCCAGAACTCTCATTTGCCTTCTTCATGCTGTTAAACAGAAGGACTAGTATTGGTGAATTATTGAAATATTAAAGCTGAGACTCTCTTAGGAAGAGCAGTGGACTAAACATTAACGAAGCAGATTGCCAATTCTGTGTGACTCTGAGCAACTCTCTTCTCTGGGGCTCATTTTCCCCATCCCTAAAAAGAGAGACTTGATCTAGCCTCCATCTGGCTCTTACTGCTATGACATTCATTCATTTCTATTTGAATATATTTCTTTAATATTATCTCATATTCAAAACCATCCAAATAGCTTTTCTTTATCCCCCCCCCCCCAAGAAACTGAGAATGAGGTATTAATTTGCTCAACATCTGACATTTCTTCTATAGGGTGATCCCGAATTGAAACCTAGAATCTGGAAAAGCTTGTTTAAGGATGAACCCAGAAGAATGTACCACAACTCTTGAAAGATGGAAGACTTCTGAATCTGAGCGTGAAGGGGCCTAGGGTTTGGTCTTTTTCACATTCTTTATACTGGAAGAAAGTACACCACTAACATACAGAAACAAGGCGCGAAGGTACTGCAACTCTAGCATCTAGTGAGGCTTTTTCTTACATGTGTACTTGTTTTTACATAGGACTGGGTTCTTCATAGACACTAGCTGACTACAAATCTCCTATGGGCAGCCAGCCAAGGGAAGACATTTCAAATTGCCCTGTCAATTTGATTACTTGTAACTCCTCTGGTCAAAGACTCTGAGGCTAAAAAGCTATTGGCAAAAATTGGTGCTGGGGATTTTTTAATTATCTCTATGCCTTGTTCATCGAGGAGTTCCAGTCTTCAGCCCTAGATAGTGAGCCTTTGAAATGGCATAGACTGCCCTGCTCAGATCCTGTGGCCCCCAATCTGTATGCCCTCAGTAAATTATCCTCAAATCGTATTTGACTGCTAATAATGATTGTTGTCAGGGCAAGTGTTTGGTCTGCTTGAAAATCCTTAGAGGAAAACCAGGGCATCTGCCATTAACATTTAAATGATGATTATGATAACTTGGTATCGGATTCCCTTTTCTCACCAGATTATATTGATTGAGGAAAGACAGAAAAATATGTGCTGGGTAAATAGTACATTTCCGATAGAAATAAAGCTGCTCCTTTAAGAGTTCCAGATCCCCATCACCCCACTGGTGTACTTACTTCCCAATCAGCAGGAGGACCAAGCAGAAGCAGAAGGAGCCAGCAAGAGGCAGCACTCTGAGCAGAAGTGCCTGCGGGAAGGAGAGAAGAGACAAGTGGTGCTGGCTGCTGCTTCAAAACAGGGGCAGGGGCTTTGCTTTCCTGAGATGAAAACCAAGCAGGACTGTTGGATTGGGTGCAAAGAGTTCAGACTCCCAGCCACCTCCCGGAACAGGGATACAGCACCTGAGAGAGGCAGCACCAAAGATATCAGGCTATCCAAGATAGAGGCCAGCCAATCAACCAGCCCAGACCCAGCATATTCCCACTGTCTGAGCATCAGCTACTGGGCGGGATAGAAGCTTCACCTTCTTCCTTCCCCCTTCTTCTGCCCATCCCTGGCTCTGATTGGGCCAGGAGCCTTAGAACTCAGCCCTTCAGTGAACCTTCGGCTAGACATCCATACCATGCTTTTTCTGCTATGCTGGCAGGCAGGAAGAGAAAGCAGGTTGTAGGGAAAGCAGTAGCATGAGGAACTAGAATGGCTATCTGGAGTCAGGCTAACTGCTCTTGTCATACTGGCAGCTCAGTCATCTAGTCTCTTGAGGTCAAGTTGGTTCCATTGCACTCCCTGGGCTCCCTGGAGCATCTTAGCTAAGGTAGAAGATTCCTCTGGGAGAGCCTGTTGTCCCGGCTTTGCCTGATAAAGCCCCTCTCTGACCTAGCAACACAATTTCTAGTTCAACCCAATAAGTCAGAAGTTTCAACATTCTTCCCGTTGGCCCTACTCTGTCTGCTAACTTGTTCCATTTTTTTCTGACCAGGCCACCCTCCACAACTTGCCAATCTTTGCAGTTCAAAAACCCCAACTCAAAGAAATGTACTGGAAGAAACATTGGGCCAAGAGAAAGCCATTTTTTCAGACAGGACAGAATCAAAATTAAGACTCCATGACCTGATGTCTTGAGGTGAAACAAGAAATCATTTTTTTTTCAAAGAGACTAGATTGTATAGAAATGCTGATTGTCAGACTTTCTAAAGTGATATTTTTTACTTGAATTACTTTTAAATGAGTTTAATTTGAAGTTTCCAGGTACTAATCTTCATTTCAAAGAACTTGAAATCTTTCATTCTTACAGTTGTAGGAAAGGCACTGTCATAAAGGTTCTAGTAGATAGTTTTGTAAAATTAAGATTAATTTAAGAAATTTTGCTGTGAATGTCAGTTCCAGGAAATGAACAAATTGACAGTGTGTGATACATGTGTCATCTTGTTACAGCTCAGATTTCCAGTTAAATTATGAAGCATCTGTTTCTGACCTGGTGTGCAGTCAGGCTGAGTGACTTTCTAGGAGGAATTTGTGATCAAAGTTACAGCTCATCTGAGGATCCCTGTTTGAAAGAATCCATGAGTTGCCTTGGGAATACCAACTTTCATTACTGTAGCAGAGAAGTCTGGTTTGTTGTGAATTTGGAATGGAGCATCATGACTCTCTGACCTTGGGGCACTTTCCACATTGCACTACAATTTCCAGAATGATTCTTGCTGGAGAAGCATTTTCATTTTTGCTAAATGCAGAATCTCTGTACTTAATTGTCCCATATCAGTACTCTCATAAACTGTAAGCCTCGTGAGGATAGGGCCCAGAGTTGGGTCATCCAAGCCTAGTACAACTTCTGACATATAGTGGGCCGCTTCAGAGTCTAGCCAGCCAGTCTGTATAAGGGTGGCAATGACAAGAGTTGATTTCAAGGCATATCTGGGTCAGGACAATTCCCTGAAACTAGGATGAGCCTCGTGAATAAACATATGTGATTTTTTTCCCCACAACTCCTGGTTCTGCCACTTTGTATTTTGAATCTCAATCATGTGTCATAATTAAAAGGCCCTATTTTGGGGTTTTCTGATCATTATAGTAAATGAACCTTTTTCAGAGATTAAAGTCCCTGGCTCTAGGTTCCTATTGAGTCCTAAATATCAAACACCATATAACCTTATGTCTGCTATCAGCTTAATGACTTTTAGAGTACTTGAAGGTGTTGCTATTCCGATTTTAAATGAAGCAATCCTGTAAATATTTAACACAAAAATTAAAAGATATAGCATTGAGATTTTATTACATAGACACTGTGCTAAGCATTTTATATGCATTATTTTATTTATTCCCCACCGTAATTCTCTGAGGAAGGTACTAGTCTTATAACCAATTTGCTGGAGGAAACTGAGGATCACACAAGCTGAGTATTTGTGCAGATTCAAAGAGCTCATTAGTGACTTAGACTTTGTACCCAAGTTTGTTAGTTACCAAATCCCATGTACTAGTCAACACTTCCCCACAATCTCCATTCTACATTCACACAAGGTTTTGCCTCACTGTGGCCCAGGAAAGTGAGCAAAAAAGGGACCTTTATCAGCATTTGAAAGTTGAAGAAACAGGTTAAGTGACTTTACCAAAATCACAAGGTGGTATAGCTAAGGAACCGAGTCTGGAACACAGTCATCTAGACAACGTACCAAGTCAGTGCCTGTTCCACTTACCACATTGTTGTTTATGGTCCCAAGGCCACTTCAGTGAACTATAACACCCTGGGAGTTTAGAACTGCAGTGCCATCAGTTAACTGTTGGATTAAAAACATTCTTGTGGTGCAATTTCCCTGATCTTAACTGTGGCTGAATTGGGGAAAGACAGTTGGCTGAGCCATGCCCTCATATTAAAGAAAGTCAGTCAGATAGGCAACAGGAAACAAGAAGATGGTGGGGCAATTCTTGCTTCATTATTTAAGGAGACTCAGATGGGTCTTTTTCCTGGAGATTAGAAATCTAGGGCTAAGGCAACTAGTCAACTGTGGAGGAATGCATAGTGGTGGGCTATGAGTTGATGGAGAATTCTCTTCTGCATAAGACTGTGCTACTATGGAACCATGAATCCATGCCTTTCCCTCCTAACTTCTTTTTTTAATATATATTTTATTGATTTTTCACAGAGAGGAAAGGAGAGGGATAGAGAGCTAGAAACATCAATGAGAGAGACACATTGACCAGCTGCCTTCTGCAGAGCCCCTACCGGGGATGTGCCTGCAACCAAGGTACATGGAACCGGGGACTTTTAAGTCCACAGACTGACTCTATCCACTGAGCCAAACCAGTTTTGGCCCTCCTAACTTCTTAAGAGCTCCATTTCCTTGTCAATAAGTTGGGCTGGAACACTGAAGCTCTGACATTCTGTGACTCCTTGATTTGAAGTTCCTATATAAAACTTCCTAGTTCATAGCTCAAATGAAAACTGATACTTTATAATGATGGAGACAAATTCACCTCGATTACCCAGATCAATCATCTCTATTCCTGATAATGGTGATTGAGAAATCTACTTTCTGGAGCTCAGAGTCCTGTCCTCCACATGCCTTCATAAACCCTTTCAGAAGCATGGCTGCCAAGAGTCTCTCCCCAGAGCCCACTCCTCAAGGCTGAAGAGTTGGATTTAGAGGGAAGTCAAGCATTTTCCCAGTAGCTAGATAGGGAATATAATGTACATGAAAGTGCTTTTGTAAATGATAAAAAGCCCCATATAAATGCATGATCTTATCAACCCTCAGGCTGGTGTCTCAGAGGTTTTTCCATCAGGTGAATCAGCAGTTCTAAGTGCACTAGCTGTGTTTTCAGGGTTTTCCTTAGTTTTTGTTTTTAGTTTTATGTTGTTTGGCAAGTAGGTACACATGCCATTAAGTTCCACAATCTGGTTAATAAGCTTAACATTTTGATGCTGTTAAAATAATATTAAAAAGTATAAACTTTTATTCACCTGGTAATAGTTTTGAAGGGGTTTAGATCAATAATTTTCATATTGAAACATTTAAGACTATTAAATCAGTATCTTCATTTAAAGAATCCTGGTTCTTAATATCATGTGAAATCTTTCTTTTTCTAAAGTATTAACAATCAAATAATTAGCAATGGTGTTAAAATATATGAAATTACTTCCTAAAGAAACTTTTAGCTTCTTGTGTTTCTATTTTCAGGAAGTCCAATGCATTGTTAATCTTATCCTCCTTTGAATTATGCCCTGCCCCAGCTTTATTGAAGTGTAATTGACAAACAAAAATGCATATATTTAAGTTGTACAAAATGATGGTTTGATATTTGTATACATCATGAACTGATTACCACATAAACTAACACACCCATCAGCTCACATAGTTACTCTTCTTTGTGTGTGCTAAAAAAAAACAAACCTTAAGATATACTTTATTAGCAAATTTCAAATATTCAATACAATATTATTAACCATTAAATATGTATACTGTATCAATCCCTGTACATTAGCTGCACCTTAGTTCCCCAGAACTTATTGATCTTAGAACTGAAAGTTTCAGGCTGTGCATTACAGGTAGAATTTGTTCAGTTGTTCCATGTGTTAAGGGAGAGCAAAGGCACTGGAAACTTTTGCCTAATCATCTGACCTCCTGAGAATTCTACTCCAAAGATACCATGCTTCTCTGCCACTCAGCAGTTGTTCCTTCCTACTTTCACAGCAATTGAAGCAAATCAAGATAATGAAGGAGAGACTCAGAGTTAGACTAGACTGGAGCAGATACATGGCTGAAAAGGCTTTCTACCACTTCTTCAATGGCTCTGTTTAGGCTTTTTCTTTCTTCCCTAAGCCTACCACCACCTCAATGAATCAAATGACTCTGAATCAACTGCCAATGACAAAAGAATCTATATAATAAAAGCCTAAGCTACCAATATAGCAGAATGACCAGAATGATCTGTTACTATGATGCACACTTACCACCAGGGGGCAGACGCAACACAGGAACTTCCCCCTGGTGGTCAGTGTACTCCCACAGGGGAAGCGCTGCTCAGCCAGAAATTGGGCTCACAGGTGGCAAGTGCAGCGGTGGTGGTAAGAGCCTCTCCCACCTCTATACCAACGCTAAGGAGCAGGGAGCCTAGCTGTAAGGAGCAGTGACCAGGCAGACAGTAAGGAGCGAGGCGTCCCGGACTGGGAGAGGGATGTCCAACTGCCTGCAAGAGGGTGCAGGCCAGGCTGAGTCCCTGCCCCCCATGTACAAATTTCATGCACTGGGCCTCTAGTCTACTATAAAGAGGCAAGTAAGTCCTGCCCATTTTCTTTATTTTTTAATATATTTTATTGATTTTTTTACAGAGAGGAAGAGAGAGGGATAGAGAGTTAGAAACATCGATGAGAGAGAATCATCGATCAGCTGCCTCTTGCACACCCCCTACTGGGGATGTGCCCACAACCAAGGTACATGCCCTTGACCGGAATCGAACCCGGGACCTTTCAGTCCGTAGGCCGACGCTCTATCCATTGAGCCAAACCGGTTTCGGCCCATTTTCACCTGTTGTTCTACTTTGCTTTACCATGAGGGACACAATTAAAAGGTGTTTTATAGATCAAAGTTCCTTCCCAGGCCTCTGAGAAACTATAAGCAAGAAAAGGGCTACCTCTCTCATCAAGTTGTACTTCAAGGTATCACACTTGAATCTCAGTAACATTTCTTTAGGTCAACTCACCATATTTTATGACTTTACCTATTATATCATGGAACCTTATTACTTAAGTGTAAATTTATCATCAGATGATGTCTCCAATGTTGTGTTTTTCTTTTCTTCCAGCACTTAGTTTTCTATATCATAGAATATCATCACTACTGGGAAACTTATTGCTTATCTCTAGTCCAGTGAGACCCAGATTGCTCAGCAAGATCACACAACTAGTTATATCAGAGAAAGGAAAGAAAAAGATTTTTTAAGATAAAAATTATTGGCAGTTGCTGAGAAATTCCTTTAATCCTTACCTACCTGGTTACAAGTAGTTTACACGTGGAGGCAGAGGAGGTGTAGATCAGCTGTGGGCAAACTACGGCCCGCAGGCCGGATCCGGCCCATTCGGCTGTTTTATCCGGCCCGCAGAGCCGAAAGAGCAGAGGGTTCTCTTGCTCTCCCCTCCTCTCCTTCACCAGCAGACCAAGATGAGAGTGCCAGCATGGTCAGGTTGCTTTTTTTCTGGCCATCAGGTCCAGTTTAAGAACCCATTGTGGCCATCGAGTCAAAAAGTTTGCCCACCCCTGGTGTAGATGGTTTTCTTAGAGATTCGCATCCCTCCACTGCAGGCTCTAATGCTATGGCCACATGATGCTTAGACATTCTTAAACTAGCCTGTGCTGAATCAACACACAACTGCTTTCTGACCTTTTCCCACGTTTCATCAACAAAACTTTAAGAAAGAAATCAAGAAATCTGACTACGGTTAATAAAGCATCTTTGAACTTTTAGCATAATCTTAACTTATAAGGATTACCCAATGTTTTACACCTAGCTAGTTCAATTCAATTCAATTCACAATACACCCCCTTACCTTATCCTTTAAATCTGTGTGCACAAGTTTATGGGGGCAACCCCCTCGCTTCCTTCCCTCTGTACTCAGTCTCTCTTCGTCACACCAAATGTGGGGGATATTTCTCTCTTTTCCGTGTCCATCTCTATCACGGAGAAGGAAACAGTCAGGTTCCTGAGTGGAGGATCTGGGGATTAAGAAATTAAAGAAAGAAAGAGACTAAAAGACAGAAATAGATCCATAAGGCTGGGAGCTAGGCGGGCGCCATTCTCTCTGATGGAGAGTCAGGGAGCAGCCGAGCCACACAGCAGGTTTATTTTATAGGGTCAAAGGAGTTTATTTGCATTCTTAACTAGGCCCTAGTATTACTTGATTTACATATCTAGTCCCGCCCCGGCCGACACTTGGGCTGATATGAAGGCCAAGTTGACAGCATGTTGCCCATCTTGGGGAAACATGTTCCTAAGGCGTGGCTCTGCCTACACCCTGAGTTCAGCTTGTGATAATTAAAGAAAAGTGCCCATGTGCCTTCCCAGGTGGCCCTCTACATAATTTAATTCCTTATCCATGAAATTAACTCAATTGATAATATTGCTTATGTCTCCTCTCTTCCTACTTGTTTTTTGTCCACTTTATCTTTTGTGTACTGAGAGTGTTTTATTAATCTCTCTCATTATTAGTGTCATCTCCTGTATTTTTTATTTCATAAAGGTGGTTGATATCTTTTTCTGGTGCATAAATATTCATAAGTGATATATCTTTGTTGTCAATTAGGGCTTTAACACTAGTATGTATCCTTATGTCTACATGAAACCCACTTTAAATAAACACAAATAAATGGGTGGGTTAAAAGTAAAATGTGGAGATAAATGTAACATGTAACCACTAACTAAAAGGAAGCTATATTAATTTCAGACATAGTCAACTTCAGAACATCATTGAGGATAAATAGAGAAATTATATAATGATAAATGGTAAATTCTTCAAGAAGACATAACGATCTTAAATGTTTATGTACCTAAAACCAGAGCTTCAAAATACACGAGACAAAAATACTGATCAATTTGAAAGGATAAATAGACAAATCCTTATTTACAGCTGGAGAGTTCAATATTCATCTGTCATTAATTGATAAAACCTGTAGGTGGAAACCAGAAAGTATATAGATAACCTCAACAACACTATCAACCAGCTTTACCTACTTGATATTCATAGAATGCTACACCAGGCAACAACAGAATATATATTCTTTCTAAGCACACATGTACTATTCACCATGTTAGGCAATATTCTGTGCCATAAAATAAACCTTAACAAATTAAAAAATATATAAATAATAAAGGTATTTTTCTAGATTATACAAATTTTAATTCAGAAATCAGTAACATAAAATATCTAGAAAATACCTAACATTTTGAAGTTAAAAAACCTGTATTACACTTCAACCTAACCCATGTTAATGAGGCATTTTCAGAGGATACTAAAATATATATCAAGAAGATGGCAGTGTAGGTAAACCACTGTACTTGCTGCTTCCCACAAACACATCGAAATTACAAATAAAATACTGAATAACTATCATCCAGAACCACTGAAAATCTGGCTGAATGGAAGTCCTACAACTAGAGAGGTAAATAAGAAATAACATTGAGACTGGTAGGAGATGCTGAGGCATGGACTGGGCTGATCAGGCAACCATGTGTGTTGCTTTTTTAATCAGGAAAAAAATCATCTCTGTGGAGGCATCCTGGAGGAACAAGGGGTCCCAGCACCACCAGACCCCCAGCCTAGGGTCTCAGAGCTGGGAAAAGAAGTCCCTACGGGCAGTAAAAACAACAAGCTATAAAAACCAGTGCAGTTTAGGGCTCAGTGACACAGAGATACTGGAGACCCAGCTGTTCCTCTTAAAAGGTCAGCACCATGAACTGAATTTACAAGGTCCTGCTTCCTCTGAGCTTTAGCAACAGGACGAAGCTCTGGGGGACACAGACACATATGAGGGGGAACTGGATTGTCTGGCATCAGGGCAAAAACTCAAGGGCAGATTCCTCTCAGACAAAGGTGCTCACAGGGATCATTGTTCCTATGTTGGGAACCCCTGGTTCACGAGGCTGACTGGAAACCATTACTGTTTTCTCTGCTCTGATGATTCCCTAAGACCATGCCTCTTCCAATTTACAACCCCACCCAAGCTTTCTGAAGCAGCTTTTGCATATAAATTGCCTGTCCTTGCTCAGGCTAAACCAGGGGTGGGCAAACTTTTTGACTCGAGGGCCACAGTAGGTTCTTAAACTGGACAGGAGGGCCGGAACAAAAGCAACCTGACCATGCTGGCACTCTCATCTTGGGCTGCTGGTGAAGGAGCGGAGGGAAGAGCAAGAGAACCCTCCGCTCTTTTGGCTCCGCGGGCCGGATAGAACAGCCAAATGGGCTGGATCCAGCCTGCGGGCCGTAGTTTGCCCACAGCCGGGCTAAACCCTATCAAACAAGCTGCAGCTGGGTCAGGGAGCTCTAAATCTATCAATAAAAGACCTAAGACCCAGCACCAGCAGCAGCTTTGCACCTCACTGGAGACCCAAGAGCGAGTGTATCAAGTGGTCAGTCAAGACTATACCAGATAACAACTCTTCACATCCTTAAGTGACACATTCAAGGGGCCAACCCAGTGAGCACCAAAGTCCCACTGAAGCAAGTCCTGCTCCATAGAAGTGTCTCCTGCACAGAAGCTCTCCCGCTGTAATTGCAGCTGGTCCTCACAGCCAAAGGACTTAGAGGTCAATTCCTTCCAGTGACACCAATAGCAACCAAGGCTCAACTATAACAAAACTGTGCTCACAACCCACAAAGGAGTGCATCTAGAGCTCCCAGCTCAGGAACCTGGGGAGGCTGAGATGCTGGGCTCTATAGAACACCTACAACACAAAGTCACTCTACCAACTCAAGGAGACATAGCAGTTCTACCAAATACATAGAAACAAACACAGGAAAGCAGCCAAAATAAAGAGACAAAGAAACATGTAACAAATGGAAGAAAGCAAACTATTGGATATAGAGTTCAAAACCATGGTTATAAGGTTACTCAAGAATCATCAAGAAACCTCCAAAAAAATGAAAAACAACTAGTCAAAAATTAAGCATATGCTGACTGAAATAAAGAACAATATACAGAGATTCAACAGCAGAGTAGATGATTATGATAAATCAGTGATTTAAAATATGAGGAAGCAAAAATATGAATATAGTGTAAGGAGCTTCTGGGACAACTTCAAGCATCCCAACATTTGCATTATGGAGGTGACAGAAGAAGAGGGAGAGCAAGATATTGACAACCTATTTGAAGAAATAATGACAGAAAACTTCCCCTACCTGGTGAAAGAAGTAGACTTACAAGTCCAAGAAGCACAGAGATTCCCAAAACAAGAGGAATTCAAAGAGGACCATATCAAGACACATCATAATAAAAAAGGTCAAGGGCTAAAGACAAAGAGAGATTCTTAAAAGAAGCAAGAAAAAAAGCAGTTAGTTACCTACAAGGGAATGCTCAGCTAATTTTTCAAAAGAAACTATGCAAGCAAGAAGGGAGTGGCAAAAAATATTCAAAGTGATGAATAGCAAGGACTTATGATCATGATTACTCTACCCAGCAAAGCTATAATTTAAAATCGAAGGTCAGATAAAGAGCTTCACAGACAACATAAAGCTAAAGGTGTTCATCACCACCAAACCAGTATTATATGAAATGTTGAGGGTATTCTTTAAGAAGATAAAGAGTAGAAGAAGAAGAAAAAAGAGGAACATCTGTAATAACCTCAACAATAAAGATTATTTTAAAAGCAAAAAAAACAAAACAAAACACAACAAAAGAATACAAACAGCCATATCAAAATCTTAGGTTAGTTAATGCAGGATAGAGAGAAATTTATAACATATGTATAAAATCTGTAACCTATGTTTGTACCTTAAATAACTAGGCAAAGAAGAGAAAATGAAGCCCAAAACAGTGAAGCAGGGGGAAAAAATAATTAAGATTAGAAGAAATCAATTAAATTGAAAACAGAAAAACTAGAAAGAAAATCAATGAAACCCAAAGATGGTTCTGTGAAAGGATAAGTACAATTTATTAAATTCTAGCCAAGAAAAAAATAACAAGAAAAAAGTTTTCTACTATGCTACACTTTAGGGTTTGTGGCTTGACATCTACTTGGTCGGATATCAGCATCACTATCTCTTCATTTATATTTGTCTGCTAATTTTTTATCTATCCTTTTGTGTTTAGCTTTTCCATATCAGGTTGTTTTAGGTCCAGGTTTGTATATGGCTTATGGCTGGATCTTCTGTTGTGAACCAATTAAAGAGTTCATTAAGAATTAATTAACCTTTTAACTAATTTAGTTAAGTTTATTTGCATTTAACATGACTGATATGTTTATCTTAGTTTCCATTGTATTGTGTCATTGTTTATTTTGCTATTTTTTTCTGTGTCCATTTCTTCAAAATGTAATTTTGTCTTTTTTTATGTTTCCTCTGTTATTTAGGAAAGTTTGTCTTTTTACTCTAGTATTTACTAGTGTCATATATATATATATATATATATATATATATATATATTTAAATGCACTTCATACTTGGCCTTCTTATTTTTTTAATTAATTTATTTTTATTGATTAGAGTATCACATAATTGTCCTCATCCCCTCATTCCCATCCCAAGCCCCTCCCTACATATGCCCTCACCCCCCTGTTATCCATGGCCACTGGCTAGGCCCATATGCATGCACACAAATCCTTCGGTTGATATTTACCTCTTACCCCCACCCTCTCCTAGTTTCCCTCTGAGGTTTGAGAGTCTAATCGCTGCTTCTCTTTCTCTGGGTCTGTTTTTATTGATCAGTTTATGTTGTTCATTATTTCCTCTAGATGTGTGAGATCATGTGATCTAAGAAATACCCTTGTAAGAACCTAAACTGAAACAGGCCTTGATGGGTATGCTGAGAGGGAAATGAATCGGTCTGTAGTGAATTCCTTTCTGGGCCAACAGTTCTTTTGAGTCCCAATTTCAATGTCAAATAGTTCCTTATGTGTACATGTCAGACATGCTATTTCAGATCTGTTTGGTGGACAAAGGGTGGTGATGCAGGTCTGACATTCTCTGGTTTGGTCCTGGGCATCCTTCAGTGACACGCAGCTGCTGTCTGCTGGTATAGCAAGGTGTCAGCAGCATCTTCCATCTCTGAATTGTTTCTCTTCTGTCTTCATGGCTGGAGCACTTCTGTCTATTCCTCTCTGTTGCAGGATTCCAGATGGTCTTGGAGTTGTTTTCTGAAAATATACAAACATATTCTCGAACAAAAGTTAATAAAGGGATATTTTCTATAAATTTGACTTGGGATACTTTTGCGTTTTTTCGCCCCAAATGATATTTCTCTGGCTTGTTTTGACACCATGTGTGTATTTTCATGGGTATCTTGCTGTTAGCATTTCGAATGAAGGTTAATTTTCTAAAATACATTTTTTAGATGTAAATTATTTGCAAGATATTTTTCCTTACATGATATTCTTCCACTGTCACCCCTTTTTAATTTAAATGATAGGAGACTTTTGGAAATTTTATAATGTAATCTTGATAGCTTTTTCATTTTAATTATTTGTGTTAAACTATGACTGCTTTAGGTTCATAACATGTTATGCAATTTTACCATAAGACGCTCTGCCAATAATAATTTTTGTTAACACTTTAGGAACAGCTTTTTGAACTCTACAGATTTTCTAGAATATTCATTTATTTCCGTTAGCCACATTAATGTCCTCTGAGAATTTGGCTACGATTGGCCTTCTTATTTAAATTTTTACTAGTTGGTTCACCTGTATTATTTTTCCCAATTTTTAACACACTCTTATTGCCTGAATTAACACTGCTCTTTTCCTACTTTGCCTTCCATTCTCCTTCCTTCTTCAAATGTTAAATATATTATTTCTACTTTTCCACCATTTATAATTGTGTACATTAATATTTCACCACCTTTGTTACTTTCTGTCTTAAATATACTTAAACTAGAGGCCCAGTACATGAAATTCGTGCATGGGGGGGGGGTGTTTCCCTCAGTCCAGCCTGCACACTCTCCAATCTGGGACCAATCAAGGGATGTTCTACTGCCCATTTAGGCACGATCCTATTGGGACTAGGCCTAAATGGGCAGTTGAACATCCCTCTCACAGGACTGCTGGATCCCAACTGCTCACCTGACTGCCTTCCTAATTTCCCCTAACCGCTTCTGCCTGCCAGCCTGATCACCCCCTAACCACTCCCCAGCCATCCTAATTGATGTATAACTATGCCCCTGCCAGCCTGTTTGCCCCAAACTTCCCTCCTCTGCTAGTCTGGTCACCCCTAACTGCCCTCCACTTCAGGCTTAAGTGCCCTCAACTGCCCGCCCTTGCAGGCCTGGTCCCTCCCAACTGCCCTCCTCTGCTGCCCATCTTGTAGTGGTCATCTTGTGTACACATGGGGCAGGATCTTTGACCACATGGGGGCAGCCATCATGTGTGTTGGAGTGATGGTGGTCAATCTGCATACTACTCTTTTATTAGATAGAATATCCTCACTACCAGTCCTTTTCCTTAAGTATGACAGTCATAATTTGATTGATGAAGCTTATCTCCTTATACAGTATTCAAAATGAGCTGACAAATTTAGAATTCCCTGAGTTCTTGTATGTCATTAAACTTAAAGGTCAGTCTGGTTAGATATATCATCCTTGGTTCATACTTTCATTGAGGTTTTTCTTTAATGCTCTTCTATTATTGCCCTTCTTTGTATGTTGGTTTTGAAAAGTATATGTCAGTCTAATTGTTTTATAAATTAATTTATCTTTTTTGCCTGGGGGACTTGAGAATTTTATTGTTGAAACCTAACAGCTTTACCAGGTCATGTCTTGGAACTAATCATTTTCTTTTAATTTCCCTAAGTATCTATGGGTCAATACAGGTCTTTTTCTATTTCTTGGAAGTTTTCTTGTTTTATAGTTTTAAATCTTAGCTTTGTTTCAGTATTTTGTTTCTTCTCCAAGGACTCCCATAATACAAATATTTTTCCTACTTTGCATCGCTTTCTTTTCCACTGCCTTCTCTCTAAACATTTTTACTTCTTTCTTTATGGAATTTTTATTTTCTGTGTTGTTTTACCCTGTCTTTTTTCAGTTCCCCTTCATAAAAATTTTTCAACCTGCTCTCCCTCCCTTTTGCCCATTGTAATTTTTTCCTCTTAGGAGGCAATTTTGACTTTTGCTTCCATTTTTTTCAAAGTCCATGCAAGTCGCTTTACTCTTTGTTTTCAGTCAACTTCTACTTTTTTCATTTTTTTGAATTTCTTTTTTAAAATATATTTTATTGATTTTTTACAGAGAGGAAGAGAGAAGGACAGAGTGTCAGAAACATTGGTGAGAGAGAAACATCAATCAGCTGCCTCCTGAACACCCCCCCACTGGGGATGTGCCTGCAACCAAGGTACATGCCCTTGACGGGAATAGAACCTGGGACTCTTCAGTCTGCAAGCCAATGCTCTATCCACTGAGCCAAACCAGTTTCGGACATTTTTTTTTAAATTTCTAATTCAAGCTAGTTTTTTTTTTTCCGACTTAAGAGCTTGTTTGAATATATATAATTGTCTTGTGGTTAACTTACAGAATTTTTATGCATCACATTTAGTCTCTCTCCCCCCTCCCCCAGGGAGGTGGCAATATCCACAGTTTATATATCCTATCTAATAAAATAGTAATATGCAAATTGACTATACCTCTGCTGCACCCACAAGCCATGCCCACCAGTCAATCAGGAGCAAGTGTGAAAATTAACCCAACTAAGATGGTTGCAGCCATGAAGACAGCAGGATGCCGGGAGCCATAAAAACAAGAGTTCAGTCTCACTTCCTGGTCAGCCCTACTTCCTGATTGAGCCTGTGCGCGCCAAGAAAGCCCATGCCTGCGCACCAAATGCCAGAAGAACCTCCCATATCAGAATAACCAATCAGCTAAGGACAGATAACCAGTCCCCAACCAATCACCCCATGGCAACTCCTTATCCTACTCCTCCCCTTCCGAGCTTTTAAAAACCACAATGCTAAAAATAGACAAATGAGGCTTGATCAGAATCCTGTCTTGCCTCCATTCTTCGCACTTCTTGCTTGATTCATTCTCTTAGGTGGTTCCTGCGTGCTCTCGTTGTTGCCCTGCAGGCCGGGGCAGCAGGAGGCCTGGGTTGCCCCTGGCAATGGAGAAAGCCAAACTTTCCGCCTACCCTGATAAGCCCAGGCCTCCACTCAAGACTACAAAGTTTCAATTATAGAAGATAAATAAGTCCCAGATACCAGGGCTTCCACTTGGGTCACAAGGGAGCATGGCCAGCCTGAAAACCACCACAAGCCCCTCACCCAGGTCACACTATGCCCCAAGGAAACCCCCACTCTGATCCAGGACACCCTTCAGGTCAAACCAGCTGGCCCCCACCTGTGTACCAGGCCTCTCTCCTATGTTAATCCTATATAATAAAAGGATAATATGCAAATTGACCATCACTCCAACACACAAGATGACTGCCCCCATGTGGACATAATATGGCCACCAAAAGATGGCCAGCAGAGTAGGGCAGTTGGGAGGGATCATGTCTGCAAGGGAGGGCAGTTGTGGGCGATTAGGCCAGCAGGGAAAGGCAGTAGGGAGGGACCAGGCCTGCAAGGGAGGGCAGTTGGGGGTAATCAAGCCTACAGGGGAGGGCAGTTAGGGGTGACCAGGCCAGCAGAGGAGGGAAGTTGGGGGTGACCAGGTTTGCAGGGAAGGGAAGTTGGGGGGGCAGGCCTACAGGGGAGAGCAGTTGGGGGAACCAAGTCTGCAGGGGAGGGCAGTTAGGGGAAAACAGGCTGGCAGGGGAGCAGTTAGGGATCAATCAGGCTGGCATGGGAGTGGTTAGGGGGTAATCAGGCTGGCAGGCAGAAGTGGTTAAGGGTAATCAGGAAGGCAGGCAGGCAAGTAGTTGGGAGCCAGCAGTCCTGGATTGTGAGAGGGATGTCCGACTGCCCATTTAGGCCCGATCCTACTTGGATCGTACCTAAATGGGAAGTTGGACATCCCTTGATTGGTTCCATATTGGAGAGGGTGCAGGCTGGGCTGAGAGACACCCCCACTCCCATGCATGAATTTGTACACCGGGCCTCCTGGTTTTCTTTTCTTTTCTTTTTAAAATATATTTTCATTGATTTCAGAGAGGAAGTGAGAGAGAGATAGAAACATCAATGATGAGAGAGAATCACTGATGAGCTGCCTCCTGCACACCCCTTATTAGAGATGGAACCTACAACCCGGGCATGTGCCCTGACCGGGAATTGAATCTTGTACCCTTAGAGAGGTTTATGCTCTATCCACGGAGCATAATCTAGGGCTATTTCCTGATTTTCTACCATAGCTTTCTTTTTTGTTAATATTTATGGTATTAGGTCATTTTATAAGACCTCTAATTTAATGTCATTATTATAGTCTGAATTGCATTTCCTCAAAATTTTAGTTGAAGCCCAAATCCCAATGTGAATTCATTGGAAAGAGGGCTTTTATAGAGTAATCTATATAAAGAAAAAATGTAAATGTTCATTCCAAATCTTAAATCTCTCAAAGTTCTTCACCAATTGCTTTGAAATTTTGACACGTTGCATTTGAATACTCGCGTTTTTATATACCTTATATCTACTATTTTATCGATGTCACACCTGTGACAGATAAAAACAGGCTTTTAAAAAAACAGTGCCATATATTGGACTTAAAAGCAACACACACTATACTAAATATTTTATGATTCCATTTCAATGTTTCCAATTTATGATCCATTTACGATTTTCAAATTTCCAATTTTATGATTCCATTTCAATGTTGATAATGATTGAATATTTGTGCTTAGAAATCGCAAAGTTCTCAATCAATTGGTAATGCCATCACTGAATTAATATGATGCTGCTTTGTTCAATGTAGAATTGAGTTGTGAACAAAATTACAACACGGGTGATCTTTTGTCACATGTGCAACCAAATATTCCTAAGCTAATGCTTGAGCAAAAGGATATTTACGATCAAATAATGTAAACTGTCGATAATGGGGTTGGAGAAATCTTCTTAGATGCGCCAGGAGGAACTGGTAAAACTGGTAATTAGATTGATTCTGGCAGCAATTCGATCCCACGATGACATAGCCTTAGCTTTTGTGTGATCTGGAATTGCTGCGACATTGCTACCAGGTGGAAGAACTGCTCACTCCATTTTGAAATTGCCATTGAACATGCAATTCATTGAAACTCCCATGTGCAACATTTCCAAAGCATCTAGCATGGCAAAAGTATTTCAGAAATGCAAACGTATTATTTGGGATGAATGCACAATGGTGCACAAAAAATTGCTCGAGACTCTTGATTGATCATTGCAAGATTTGCGTGGAAACATCAGACCATTTGGGAACGTATTAATATTGCTTGCAGGAGATTCCAGGCAAACATTACCTATAATTCCTGGATCAACACCAGCAGACGAAATAAAAATTTGCCTGAAATACTCTACTTTGTGGTGATATGTAAAGATTTTATTTATTTATTTTTAAACTTAAGCAATTTTTTTTATTTTTTTCACATTTTAATTTTTTTAATTTTTTATTAAATTATTATCTGTGTACATATATTACCATTGCCCCCCCATATATGTAAAGATTTTAAAATTAACTACAAATATGTTTGTCCAGCTGCAAAACAGTCAATCAGCTGAGATATTCTCACATCAATTGCTGGAAATTGGGAATGGAAAGGTGCTGGTTGATCTGGCCTCAGGACAAATTTCATTGCCTCATAACTTCTGTAATTTAGTGACATCAACATAAGAATTGGTTGAAAAAGTTTTTCCCAATATTCAAACCAATTATAAAAATCACGATTGGTTGAGTGAATGAGCTATTCTTATGGCCAAGAACAAAAGTGTCTATGAACTTAACAATATTATTCAGTCTCACATTCAAAGCAAGGCAGTCACATACAAGTTCATTGACACTGTTGTGGAAGCAGATGAAGCTGTTCAAATGCAACTTTTAGTGAATTTCACCCAAATTTCTCTATCCAACAACCATTTTGTATTTGAAAAAAGTCAGAATAATGAGTAATATGAGAATAGTAAGAAAATGGAGGTCAATTTTTCTATCCTCTGACCTTTTACCTTCACATTAGTTCTATTTTCCAGCAAGGTTGGCCTCTTATTTTAAGTTTCAACATCAGGTGGGTAATTTTTATGACAGTTCCATATGGAAGATGTGCATGCTCTTTGGCTTAAGTCTTCTCATACATGCATGATTCAACACTAACTTTTGGTAACTTCTAAGGTAGGTAAGAATTATAGTACAAATAACTCGGAATGTCCAAAATACCTCAAGTCATTTATATTTGGCTTTGGAAGTGTACTGTCTTAACTTAGAACATTCAGAATTTTAATTTATATTACTTTCCTAATTCTGGTTAACATTTTTAAGTTTAGTAAGTATTCCCAACAAACGAGAATGTAAATAATCCTAGTCAATGGGGAGAGATGGTCTGGAAGAAGGTTGAATGAGGGTGTAAGAAACTGATACATGCAATAAAATAAATGCAAACCAGTCACAAAGCAGATAAGATCTATGTGGATGATTAGGAGTTTATTATAATATATTTAGAAGGCCAGAGTTATGCCCATTCAGTCTTGTGCCTTTGTACCTTTGGGGAGTGTACTAGTATTATCTTCTACAGAAAGCACAACACGATATTTCTCTGTGGATATAAATACCTCATTGCACTATTTTGCTTATTATCATTTATACCTAAAAATATCATAAGAAGCAAATTGAAACCAAAAGGCATCAAGAAAACTGAGCAGTACTATTAGCATTAGGCATCCAAATGATTTAGTTCATATTAGTAGTCAATGAAGATTTAAATAAATTCAGCCAGAATTTCAAGCATAAGAAGGAAATAAGATTCAATATTCTTTGCATAAGTAGGGGATTTTTTACAAATAAAAGCGCATCATGTACCATGTGTACTCTTACATAGCATTTAAATTATATGGCTTAAATAGCTGTGTAAAGCTCAACTCAGATAATGGCTCTCTACCAGGAGCTTTTTCAATTTCAGACAGCTAAAACTCAATGTAGTCATGCCCACCAATGCTTGCAATGCATCTCCAGGATTCTATTCTAGCATGACCCAGAATTATCAGGGTGAATGCTTAAACAGGGGTTTCCTTTATTTCCAGATAAATGTGTTAGCTTGAATTTTCTTCTCTCTAGTTTGAATCTCTTAACTAACCTTTTGTGATATCATTTGCATGTACTTTAATATGTAAAATTATCAGAAACCATATTCAAGAAGGCAAAATGTTAATTTTACCAAGGCATGGTAAATTAGCCAATAGCGCTATAAATCAACTAAAGGCAGTCTGAATCAGAAGGCATAATAGTGTTTAGCTGCCAAAACAATTCCAGGCTTAAGGTGTCTTTGTTCCAATGACACATCAATCTTTGAATTGAGTCTTCTTTCAAAAGCAGTATCCAAGAAGTTCTTGGAGATTTCTTGTCATTGAGGGTTTGAAGCCTGACATATTTATTTCATATAGTAAGAAATAACACCATGTGAAAGAGCTCTAATGAGTGTTATCTAGCTTCTTTTCTGGCAATGAAATGATCCTGGATTGTTTTGTTCTGGGAAATCTGCCAGGTGAGCATTGAAAGACTAACAGGGCTGGAAAGTTCATTCTGATTCTTAAAGTGGACCTGCTTAAGTCTTGGACAAGAAGGCTCAGCAGAAGATATATAACATGATTTCTATCATTTAAGATCTACTTTATTGAGATTTAGTTTTGCGAAGTCCCTCCAAGTCTTTGGACCCAGAAATCTGGTTGGAATTATAGCACTATTAATTGCTAGCCATGTGATCTTGCATAAATTACTTAACCAACCTCAAGTTCACATTCTGCACCTATAAAGGGAGGAAAGTTACATCTAGTGCGAACTATGGCTATGACTATTAACAGAACTAAACATGTGTGTTAGGTATAAATCTCAGTTCTTAAATGCAGGTATGCAAAGAGTTGGCCTTTTTCTATAACAAATTAATTCCTTTTCTGGTCCCCATTTTGCTAGGTGGAAGACACATTATCTCAGTCAGTTAAGTGGTTCTCTATCTACTCAATTACTGCTGTGAGTCCAGGGTGAAGTGCATCTGGTTCTCAGCAGGCACCATCCTCTTATGCTGGCATCCATACAAGTTGCCACTGCTCTGTTCCACACACTCTACTGTGGGCCCTCTCTCTGTCCTGGCTCTTCTCACCTCCAGACTCCATCCACCTCAGCTGCTCTTTCTTGCCACCCTTTGGCTAAAGAAGGCTGTGAAGTTGCTTCTGTATATCCTAGGGATAACCCTACTCATATCTAATCTCTTGTTCCTGAGCCAAGCTAGGATTAGAAAGACATCACTCTTAGGCTTTCTACTGCCCAGTCTACCACCTGCAAAGTGTAGCACAAGTCACATCTGTTTTAGGAACCCCAGAAACTGCCTGTAGTTCCTATAATTCTATTCTCCTCCTGCCTTCAACCTCAGATCTGGGGGGGGGGGAGGGAGAGATGATTTTGCTTCTCTTCCCCTCTCTCTCATTTCTCCCCCACATAACAGCAACAGCAACTAATGTTTACTAGTTGTACCGGTTAATAATTCGCATTTTGTAATAAAAGAAAACACGATAATTTCCAGAGAAACATCAACAGTGCTTTATTCTAAGTAATGTCCATTGCTAGCTACGCATTTCCTCCATCTTTCAGATAATTTGTGGATACTGTTCCAATAGAACTTTGCTTGTTTTGAGGCAAACCATTCAGAGGCCCATTTTTTCCACTTTTTCATATGTCTTAAAGTGCTGCTCAGAAAGTTTGTGTGCCATCAATCTGAACAAGTGGTAATCTGAAGGAGCAAGGTCTGGTGAATACAGTGAGTGGGTTAATACTTTCCAGGCAAGATCTTTTAATGTGTCTTTAACTGGTTTTGAAGTGTGTGATGGTGCATTATCATGAAGCAAAATTATCTTGCCATGTCTTCTGGCACATTTTGGTTGTTTCACAATCAAAGCATGGTTCAAAATGGTTATCTGTTGTCAGTAGCGATCAATATTAATGGTTTCACCTGGTTTTAGAATCTCATAATACACCACACCTTCCTGATCCTACCAAACACAAAGTGTTGTCTTCTTTCTGAAGTGATTAGGCCTTGCAGTCAATGTTGATGGTTGGTCTGGATAAACTCATGATTTTGTGCATTTGGGATTCTCAAAATAAATCCACTTTTCATCGAAATGTTTAATCTTTCTGAAAAAATTTTATGAGTTTGACATACATTTTCATTCAATAATGCTTGTAATTATTGGTCTTCAAACTTTTTCAGTTGACCTGGACATTCTTTGTCTTTCACATCAAAAGCATCACTTTTAATGTGTTTAAAACAGTGTTCACAACTATGTTGAGATGGAGCATGTTCACCATAAGCTTCCTGAAGTATAAGATAACTTTTTCTTCAAAATAAAGTTATGAATTCAAACTTCCTGCAAATGTTCTTTTTTCTCTTGGCACGAAATTCAACATGTTTTGAAAAGTGTCTATTTAGGTTCTTTGCCCACTTTTATTGGATTATTTATCTTCCTTTTGTTGAGTTGTAAGAGTTCCCTATAAATTTTGGAGATTAAAACCTTATCAGAGAGAATATTGGAAAATATGTTCTCCCATTGAGTGGGCGGTCATGTTGTTTTCCTGATGGTTTCTTTTGCTGTGTAGAAGCTTTTTATTTTGATGTGTCATTTGTTTATTTTCTCCTCAGTTTCCATTGCCCTAGGAGTTGTGTTTGTAAGTATACTGATGTGACACATGTCTGCTATTTTACTGCTTATGGCTTATTCTAAGATTTTTATGGTTTCCATGTTACATTTAAGTTCTTTATCCATTTTGAGTTTTTTTTGTGTGTATGGTGTAAGTTGGTGCTTAGTTCCATTTTTTTTGCATGTATTTGACCAATTTTCCCAACACCATTTATTGAAGAGACTGTCTTTTTTTGTATGTTCTTGCTTCCTTTGCCAAATATTAACTGAACATAATGGCTTCAGTAAATTTCTGGGTTCTCTGTTCTGTTTCATTGTTCTGTAAGTCTGTTCTTGTGCCAGTACCAGGCTGTTTTGAGAACAGTGCCTTTGCAACATAGCTTGATATTTGGCATTATTATCCATCCAACTTTATTCTTTCTCAAGATTGCTACACCTATTTGAGGTCTTTTTTGTTATTGTTGTTGTTGTTATTCCAGATGAATTTTTGGAGAGTTTGTTCTAGGTCTTTGAAGAATACCCTTGGTATTTTAATGAAGATTGTATTCAATCTATAGATTTCCTTGGATAGTATGGACATTTTAATGATGCTGATTCTACCAATCCATGAACAGGGTGTATTCTTCCATTTGTTTATGTCTTCCTCTATGTCTTTTCTCAATGGCCTGTGATTTTCTGAATACAGGTCATTTACGTCCTTGGTTAAATTTATTCCTAGGTATTTTAATTTTCTTTTATTGCAGTGGTAAATGGGATTGTCTCTTTGGGTTTTCTTTCTTGTGAGTTCATTATTGGTCTAAAAAAAGGTAACAGATTTATGTGTGCTAATTTTGTATCCTGCTACATTATCAAATTCATTTATCAGATCTAGTAGTTTTTTGATGGAGCCTTTAAAGTTTTCCATGTACAATATCAGGTCATCCGTGAATAATAACAATTTTACTTCTTTTTCAATTTGGATGCCTTTTATTTTTCTTCTTGTCTGATCACAATGGCTAGTACATCCAGTACTATGTCCAACAGGAGCGGCGAAAGTGGGCATTCCTGTCTTGTTCCTGTTCTTAGGGGAAGGGATTTTAGTTTATGCCCATTGAGTATGATATTGGCTGTAGGTTTGTCATATAACCCTTTTATTATGTTGAGGGATGATGCCTCAATTCCCACTTTGCTGAGAGGTTTTAACAGGAAAGGGTGTTGAATTTTTCCAATACTTTTTTTCTGCATCAATTGATATGATGATGTGATTTTTGTCCCTCAATTTGTTTATGTGATGTATCACATTAATTGATTTGCCAATAATGTACCAGCCTTGCATATCTGGAATAAATCCCACTTGATCATGGTGTATTATTTTTCTAATGTAATGCTGGATCCAATTTGATAGAATTTTGTTGAGTATTTTAGCATCTATGTTCATCAGGAATATTTGCCTGTGGTTCTCTTTCCTTGTGGTGTCTTTATCTGGTTTTGTAATTAGGGTAATGTTGGCTTCATAGAAAGAGCTTGGAAGTGTGCCTTCCTCCTAAATTTTGTGGAATAGTTGGAGAGGATTGGTTTTAGTTCTCCTTTAAAGGTTTGGTAAAGCTCCCCTATGAAATCTTCTGGCTCTGGGCTTTTATTTGCTGGGATTTTTTTAATGACTGTTTCAATTTTGTCCTTAGTTATCAGCCTGCTGATATTTTTGGGCGTCTTCTTGTTTGAGTTTTGGAAGGTCATATTTTTCTATGAATATGTCTATTTTCTCTAGGTTGTTTAGTTTGTTGGAACAGAGTTCTTCATAGTATTATTTTTAAATAATCTTTTGTATTTTTGTGGGGTCTGTTGTTATTTTGCCTCTTTCACTTCTGATTTTTTTTATTTGGGTCCTTTCTCTATGTTTCTTTAAAAAAATATTTTATTGATTTTTTACAGAGAGGAAGAGAGAGAGACAGAGAGCTAGAAACATCGATGAGAGAGAAACATCGACCAGCCGCCTCCTGCACACCCCCTACCGGGGATGTGCCCGCAACCAATGTACATGCCCTTGGCCGGAATCCAACCCAGGACCTTCCAGTCCGCAGACCGACGCTCTACCACTGAGCCAAACCGGTTCGGCTCTCTTTGTTTCTTGATGAGCCTGGCTAGAGATTCGTCTATCTTTTTTTTATCCTTTCAAAGAACTAGCCCTTGGTTTCATTGATCTTTGTATTTTTTTTGTCTCTATGTCATTTAGTTCTGCTCTGATCTTCATTATCTCCTTCCTTCTTCTCACTCTAGGCTTTTATTATTTCTCTCTTTCTAATTTATTAAGTTGTAGACTTAAATGATTTATTACCATTTTTTTCTTGTTTTTTGAGGTAAGCCTATAGAGCTATAAACGTTCCCCTCAGGACTGCTTTCACTGGGGCCCATACATTTTGGATTGTGGTTTTTTCATGTTATTCGTTTCTAGGGTGTTTCTAATTTATTTTTTGATCTTTTTGGTAACCCAATCATTGCTTAATAGCATGCTATTGTGTCTCTAAGTGTTTGATTTTTAATTTTTTATTGTAGCTGATTTCTAATTTCATGACATTTTATTCGGAGAAGATGCTTGATATGATTTCTATCTTCTTGAATTTGGAGAGACTTTGCCTGTGACCCAATATGTGGTCTATCTTTAAAAATGACCCATGTGCACTTGAGAAGACTGTATATTCTGTGGCTTTGGGGTGAAATGTTCTGAAGATGTCATTTAAGTCCATTTGATTTAGTAAGTCAGTTAGGATTGTTGTTTGTTTGTATATTTTTTGTCTATAGGATTTATCCAGTGATGTCAGTGGGATATTATAGCCCCCTTCTATGATTATAGTGCTGTCAATCTCTCCCTTGATATCCTCCAAAAGTTTTTTTTAATGTATTTTGGTTCTCCTGCATTAGGTGCATATATGTTTACTAGAGTTATATCTGCTTGTTGTATCAATCCCTTTAGTATTATGCAGTGGCTTTCCTTATCTCTTGTTATGGCCTTCACTTTGAGGTCTATTTTTTCAGATATAAATATTGCTACCTCAGCTTTATTTTTTTTACATTGATTTATCTGAAAGCAAATTTTCCATCCTTTTACTTTTAGTTTGTTTGAGTCTCTTGTTCTGAGGTGGGCCTCTTGCAGACAGCATATATATTTGGGTCATGTTTTCTTATCCATTCAATTACTGTATGTCTTTTGATTGGAGCATTTAGTCCACTTACATTTAAAGTTATTATTGATAGGTACTTGTCTGAAGTGGTTTTTATTTTTTGTGCCTGTGTTCCTTCTCCCCCACCCCCCTTTTTGGTTGTTTGTTTGTTTATTCTTCTTTTTACAACAGTCCTGTTAGCATTTCTTGCATTGTAAGCTTGGTAGTAATAAACTCCATTAGCAATTTTTTTTTTGTCTGAGAAGCTCCTGTTTTCCCCTTCAATTATGAATGATAGCTTTGTTGGATAAAGTATTCTTGGATTCAGTCCCTTGCTTTGTATTACTTTCTATAATTCATTCTATTTCTTTCTGGCCTGATGTGTTTCTGTTGAGAAATCATTTGATAATCTAATGGGAGATCCTTTGTAGGTAATTCTCTGTCTCTCTCTTGCAGCCCTTAAGATTATATCTTTGTCATTAACATTGTAATTACAGCATGTTTGGGGGTGAGTCTTTTAGCATTCAACTTGTTTGGGACTCTCTGTACTTTTGTGACTTTTTTCTTCTCCATATCAGGGAAGTTTTCTATTATTATTTCTTCAAATAGGTTCTCTAATCCTTGATGCTCTTCTTGACCTTCTGGAACCATTATTAAATACTGTATATGTTAGTTCACTTCATATTGTCCCAAAGCTCCCTTAGGCTCTCCTCCTGCTTTCTATTTTTTTTCTCCAATTGTTTTCAGATTGGGCTTGATTCTATACCCCATCTTCTAGCTTAATAATTTGGTCTTCTGCTTCTCTTAGTCTTTTGTTGAAACCGTCCAACATGTATTTTATTGTAGCTATATCACTTTTGATTTCTTCTTGATTCTTAGATAAGTTGTTGATTTTGTTGTTCTTCCAGTTTAGGAACTGTATGACAATTATGCTGAATTCTTTTTCTGACATATTGTATGACCCTGTTTCATTTAGTTCTTTTTTTTGGGGGGAGGGGTTGGGGGAGGTGATTCATCCTTTTCTTTCCTTTGGGGTTGCTTTCTTGTCTCCCCATTTTTGCTGTCACTGAAGTGTCCAGTCACAAAGTTGTGTGGGGCCTGAGCAACAGTGGTGGGCTTGGCAGGAGTGTTGTGCACCCCAATAGTCAAGGATGGGCTAGCAGTATTGTGAGGTGCAGCTGCTGCAGGCAGGCGGGAACCACATACTTGCCAAGAGTCAGGGTCCAGATCAGGTTCCCAGGATACAAAGCCCCAGATATTTTGGGGCCAGTTTGGGTGCCCCAGAGATGAGCAGCTGCTTCAGGCCTGTGGCAACCACAGTCACGAACAGTCAGGGGTTGGGTAAGGTGCCTGGGAGACTCATGGCTGCCGTAGTAGAGAGGGAGCCATAAGCCAACAGTCAGGGGCTGACTGGGGTGTCCATGAGACACAGCCAGTGGGAACCCCATTTGCCAACAGTCAGGGATGGCTAGGGTGCCTGGGAGGTGTGGTGGATGAGATCCGCACGCATGTGCATGCAGACAGTCAGGGGCTGGCTCAGGTGCCTGGGTGACATGCAGCCACTGCAATCTGATGGGAGTAGCATGCCAAGAGTTAGGGGCCTGCTTGGGTGCCTGGGATGTGTTGTTGTCAGGATCCATGTGTGTCAATAGTCAAGGATGGCTTGGGATACATGGGACCTATGCCATCATTTTAGGTAGGTGGGAGGAGAACACTCTCTGGGACATAAAGAAGCCTGATGCTGGGGTAGCTTGATACTCTGTGTATGTTAGTCTGCAGCTGTGGTAGCAGGTTTTTGTCCAGAGTGGCTGTAGGGTCTGGGTTTTTGTCTGAGGCCATTCTGGGTAATGGTTAGAATGAGCTCCTAGTTACAGTGGCTCTGCCCTTCAAGAAGGCATGGTTTCTGTGCCTGCATGCCTCTGTAAAGTGCTTTGCAATGGTACTGGTGGCTCCCTGTTTACAAGAGCCTGTCCTGAAAGCCCTGGAAAGTCTTGCAGGATCTAACTGTCACACACACACACACACACACACACACACACACACACACACAAACACACCGCATCTACACACTCCCCTTTTGCTCCCTAACTCTCTCTCTGACTGCCCTGCTGGCTGCCATCTTCTCTTTGTCTTTCAATTAAATAAAAAAATTAAACTAATGTCACCATAACCACCCCTTAATATTTGGTCATAAGCCTAGAAAATTCTAGAGAAAGGAAGGTGAGTTATAATAGGCCTCTGTGCTATATTTTCTAAGTCTGAGCAGTTGAATAGATCACCACAAATACAAACATGAGTCACTGTACATAGTATCCCTCAAAAATAGTCAATTGATTGTGAGACACCAACAAGGAGGGAAGACACCAAATGAGGAAATCCTACCTGCCATATGCTTGAATGGATGGTTACCAGTGGACCAGCATATTTCTTCTGCTCTCTGTATGTGTGCACCACTGGGCCTGTGTGGCATTTATGATTTCCAAGGGCTTGGGGTCTATGTCTTTTTTGAAGCCTTGGATTTTATGTCCTTCTCTTCCTAGAATAACTCCAGAATGGAAATTAGGTTTTTAGCAAATGTTTTTTGATAGGCACAGTGTTTTGCTTATAATACACATCACAATGAAGTGCTTATAGGCTGTGACTCCAATATTTATAGCTATCCATTTTGGTTATTTTGTTATAATGCCATGCATTACTGATTATTGTGCTATTGGGTACTGAATGAATTGACGATGGTAAAGTATTAGCATCATGGAGAGACCAGACATTTTCTCACAGCTTAGGAGAAGCAATGACTTTTAGAGCTTCAAAGAGGGACAGAATGCTACAATCAACTCAAAATGCAGATACATACTTCTGCCAACTCCCATTACAATTATGTGTCTCTCAAATGGAGATTAAATGCAGTGTCAAAATGTATCATATGGTGTTGCATTTTGTAATGTGGACAAATGCCGACAAAATTCATATGGATGCTTAAAAATCTATTTATGAATTAAAATGAAACTTTTACCATGGGTAGATGTCATAATTTCTAAAGCTAGATTCAGTGTGCCATCATCAGAACAGCAGCACTTCCTTCCTGAAATCACTAATTAAGAAGGAGAAAGGAGAATGTGCCCTTCTTGAAGTCTACGGTGCATACCAGGTCCTGTGGTAGAGGATTTATGCATGCAATTTCTGTGGGTGCTGCATACAAGAGCTGATAAAAACAGGATGGATGATTTCATACTGTCTACATTGGAGGCTATTGTTACATTTCACTCCATCTTACAAATACATTCACAATTTTGGCAGACACACATAACATATTTTGTCTTCAAAATGTGTATGTGCCTCACCACATTGGCCTAGATCAGTTTCTGTTTCTCCTGATCCATATAACTCTCCCCTCAAGAACTTTAGAGCCTTAACCAGGAAGCAGAGGAAACCAAAGTCTGCCTGTGCTCAATATATTTCAAGTGGGATTGTTATCACTATACTGAATAGTATGCCAATAACCATTATATATTCCAAATTTCTACCAATTAGCTAGCTGATACTGTTGGTTTGTATTCACGTGTAAATATGAAATTATATCCCACATGCATGAATATACAGTAATTTCAATTAAGTGAATTAAGTACGCTAGGTGTAGTATTCAATTTATTTTACTGTCAATGGCTGTATCTCAAATGTATCAGCTATATAGATAACACTACCTCTCCACAGGAAGAATTTGGCTAGATAGGCAAAGTAATCACTATTGGAAAGTTGTTTATAGAAAACAAGCATACAATAACATGAGAAGATTGTAATTTGACGTTTGACTTTTTATCATGTCCATTAATGCTTTTTAAAACCCTATATATTCTATGAAGGTTTTTCTACTTACCCCCCTCACAAACTAAGATAACTCTTCCTTGAATTACTTTGGTACTTATACAATTCATTTTTCCACATGTATCTTGTATTAAAGGGTATTCCCAGCATTTGTTCCAAGAATTTAGCCCTGCATCTGGTCATGTCAGGTATATTTTGTCAATTCTTAGGAAATAATTGGCACATAAAAACATTGAAAACTCAAAGGCATCATATATTTCATCATTAGTATTATATAAAATATTGATTGGAGATCTTGATTTCATTTTTTATAAACGTCATATGTTCACAATGGCCAATTCCCACATTTTCTCAAGTTGCCAACTCTAGACACCATCCTCTTTTGACAAGCTCATACCCTAATTTACTGATGTGAGCTTCCTTCCTCGCCTTCTTTCCTATTCATCCTAGAACTAAAGTATACTAAAGTATTTAGACTATTTTTATTTTGATCCTTAGAAGCAAAAGTTTCTAAACTTAGAAATAAACGGACAAGCTTCAGAGAGTTCCAGAAAACCTCTGTATGTTTATGCCAAATTATTTGTATGTTTGTATGTGCATCTGTGCATTCATTTGGGTGAATGAGTCCACAATGTTCATATTTCAAAGACATCCTTGATCCTTCAGAAAAGTATAAGAACTGCTTAAGATTTCTCCTTGGAAAATTTCATCATCCTCCAAGGCTGAAATGATTGCCTTCCAAACTCAATATGACATTCTCCTTATCTTAAATCCTTTAAATCTAGCTGACTCTTGATGTTTCCTCCTGTAATGGAGTAGTACTAAGCATTAGCAAATAATACAATTTGTGAAACCCCAAACGAACCAGGCACTCACATCCTACTTCCAGCTCTACTTCTATGAAATATTATCTAACTATGCCAGTGTTCATTGACCTCGCCTTCAAAATCCTGAAGCCCCTATGGTCTGTATCATACTGTTGGCTATAATCACACCTTGGTATTTGACTCCTAGAGTCATGCCCTAGGACCCTGATACTAAAAATGCGGTCCATGGACCAACAACATAGGTATCACTTGGGAGCTGGTTAGAAATACACAATTGTATACCCCATCCACGACCAACCAAAAGAAGAATGTGCATTTAAGCAAAATCTTCAGATGATCTTCATAAATGATTTGCCGGCACTGCCTTACATTATTTGTTTGTGGTTGTTAAAATATCTTAATTCCAATTCCCGAGTGTTCCTTATTTTTCATGACATTTGATTTTCTGATCATGTCTTCTCTGTCCATGAATGCTTTTAAGAATCCTATATATTTTACTAGAGGCCCGATGCAAAAATTCATGCAAGAGTAGGCCTTTCTTCCCCTGGCTGTAGGCACCAGCTTTTCTCTGGCACCTGGGACCTGAGCTTCCCTCACAAATCCAGCTTCATCAGGAAAGACGTCCAGTCTAATTAGCATATTATGCTTTTATTACTATAGATTATTATAGGTGATTGTAAATGAGGCTTTTTCTACTTACCTCCCCCATAAAAGTCAGATATCTCTTATTTGAATTACTTTGGTATTTACCTATATACCTCATTTTCAACATTTATCTATTATTAAATGGTATTTTGTGTGCAAAGCTATTAACTCTTCTGTTAGATTATAAGCTCTTTGAGGACCAGGAAGGATTCTGCTTATCTATGTGTCCTTGAAAGTTTCTGAAACAGTTTTTGACAACTAGTAATTAATAACAAATGCTTGTTGAATGAAGAAATGAATGGCCTATTTAATAATAAATCTATTTGAATTGTGGAGTTCACTTGAGAAAATGTGATAGGCAATTGACAGTGGGTCATATTGCTTATAATTGCAATGATTTTTTTAATCCAAATATTAATTACCTAAGCTATTTATGTTGTTTCTTAATGACTTTTAAACCTCTATCACTAAAAAATACAAGGCTATATGAATTTTTAATAATCTCTAAGTACTTCATCATTAAATACCAAGTGATTCAACTCTTTCAGTAAATCGATGCTTCTGTTATAGCTTTATTTTCATCCCTGGAAAGACAACCAAGAATTTTTTAGAAAACTATCCAAACTTCATCAAAGTATAAGAAGCAAAAAAGTACAAAAATGCATCTCACTTCCAATTTTGGATATGGATAATGAAAGGGGAAAGTGTCAGTGGTGACTCAAGTTAACCATTACACTGACTCATCTACTCAACAAACTATAGATAAATCAATCAGAAGCCTTGTTGTTTTAAAGTTGTTGACTCACGTCTCTCAATCTCTGTGGACCTAATCACAGAAACTAAATATAAGGGGAAAGGTAAATGGTCCAAATCCAATCTTTTAGCAAAATAAGAATCAAAAGAGACTTTTTGAATGTGAAGAAGTTAGTCATCTTCTTTTAGATGCTTAGCAATTTAAAACTTATTACTCCAGTTACAAATGACCAAACTAACAGAAGATATATCAGTTTGTAACCAGTTTCTACTGCTGTCATAAACTACACAGAAGTTTTTTGCTTTTTGAAATAAAAATGATGACACGTTAAATTAGAAAGTGATTCTATTTGTCAAGACCTTTTGAAAGTATTGTTTACTTACTAGCACCATTTCACAAGGTGATTTATCTGTAAGATTGAATTGTGAGAAGAAAACTAGAATACTTTGTTACCAAAACATAAAAGTCTTCTATATTTTACCCTATACATCTAAATGCTCTAGTCTTTATTGATAATCACTAAGATTGCATAATTAGGCTAGTAAAGAAGAAAGCCAATGTAGCAGGAAGTATTTTTTGTAAGAACTGTACTTCATGAACTAAAAGAAGGCAGTAGGGCCGAGTAACTAAAAACCTGGCACTCAAATTAGACTGATATGAACGTAAATCCTGATTTGCTCTCCTAATGTCTGAACAACACTTCCTAAGTACCTCATCTGTGAAGGGGAGATGCTAATAATACCTGAAGGTTTAAGTGATGAAATGTGTAAAATGCTAATCAAAGTACCTACCTAACCATGTGTTTTCTGAGAGGTTCCCTATTGATGTTGTAGCTATTTTAAGGTTGTCTCTGATCCTGCCTTCCCCATGCTTTCTGCCTAATTGTCATTCTGCCTTATCTATGTGTTATTCTACCAACCATGTCCTTTGAATTTTCATTTTACTGTTAATTATCCATACCTGTCTCTACGATGCCTTCTCTCCTCCTTTACTGTTGGCACTGTGTTTGAACCCACAGTTTATATTGTTCTTGCTCCTTTAGATATTCTCCCCTGACCACCACCTTCCACAGCTTGGACTATCTTGCTGGTAAGTGATCTTCAATATTATCCTAATGTTACTTTAGACATCTAACTAATTTACCTAACCACATATCTAATCAAAACTCTTAACCTCAGAAAGATGAAGAACAGTATATGGACAGTAGCAAAGGGCTTCTAGTGCAATGCTTCCCAAAGTGTTCTGAATAATACAAATCATACAAATTTTTATGCAAGAAAAGCTAGGTTTTTATGGACAAATAATTCTGGGAAATTTTGCATACCATTTGCTTACTGGGGATTCACATTGTACTTTTGTATTTAGAGACTTGGAAAAACCAAATTAAAAAGAAAACTGCTTAACTCTGTTATCTGGGAGCTATTTTTGCTTTCTGGCAACACAAGTGCAGTGGAAAGTGGAATGGTTAAGCAGGCTTGCATTATATTCAAGTTTATATTTTATTACATATTGTAGCAGTCAGGATGCCTACAATAATCGATAATCTCCAAATTCCAATAGTTCATACTATTATTAGTAGCACTTTCTTGGGCATTGCCAGTCACTGTGGCAAAGAGAAAAGGCTCTGTGAGGTGTGACATTAAGAACTAAATTCTCAGCCCAGAAGTAATGCATGTCATTCCAATAAGCACACACAGGTGAGTTCCTGTTATTTGGCTCCACAAAACCAAAAAGAAGCCAGAAAGTGCCACTCTAGCATCTGCATGGGAGGGGGGAGAAATAAAAGAAAAGATTTTATGAGCAATAATAATGACTAACACATTAAACTTCAATGTTACTATCTATAACATGGGGAGAAAAATAACCTCTTGTAATGATCATATGAAATAAAAAAATGTCTTTGTAAAGTGCAAAATACTCTATACTACACTTCTAAAGGATTATTATCAAGGAGGCTCCTGGACTTTGTGATCAAGAGATAAAATGAGCCACAAATGAACTGTGTGAAGGGATATGTAGCTAGTATGGTGACAAGCAGAATAGGATTAAGAAGGATGGGGGCCTAATAAGACAAAATTATAGATAATGGCCAAACAAATGGCAGTGGCAAGAATTATCTAAAAAGTCCTGAAGAAGAAATTTGCTAGAAAAAAAGTAAGCTTTAGTCCACTTTGTCTAAAAGATCATATATTGAAAATGAGAATATCTGAATTAATAATGTTTTACCATAATTGCTCATTGAATTTAACCACACAGGTAATCTTGTTTTTATTCAGAAGTATGATCTTCATAAATAATTTCTCCTCAGGCAGACTCTAGATGCTGTTACCATTTACAAAATGTATTAACTATCATCTATCTTTCCTTTTGCCTACATAGGAATTATATAACAAAAGCATTTCAAGAGAGAATATACTTGTGCCACCTACTTGTTTTACAAATTACAGAATATTTCAATAGTATGGATTCAGGAAATGCTATGGCTTTGTTCCATTTGTCATCATTCATTCCTCCACTAACAAATATGAGCTGTATCTACTTGAAAATGACATATATTTAAGATGCAATCCTTACTAAATACCGATTTGATATGTTATAGACCAGAGGCCAGGTGCATGAATTCATGCACCAGTGGTGTCCCTTTGCCTGGCCTGCAGGGTCAGGCTGAAACCGAATTTCTGACATCTCCTGAAGGTTCCTGGATTGAGAGAGGGTGCTAGCCAAACCAAGGGATCCCACCATTGTATGATTGGGATCAGGGAAAAACAAGGGAGGGACTGCGGGAGGACTCCGGGTCATGTCTGGCCCTTCTCACTCAGTCCCAATCAGCCAGACTCTAGCAGCAAGCTAACCTACTGGTCAGAGTGTCTGCCCTCTGCTGATCAGTGCACATCACAGTGAGCGGTTGAGTGTCCTTAGCATATTATGCCTTGGTTGGTTGAACGGCTGACCGGATGACCAGACAATGAGCATAGTAGGCTTTTATTATATAGAATGCATCAGAAACAAGTAGAGTAAAATTTCTCTAGAAATTTGGAAAATTGTACTTATAATCATGTTCCTTGTATTAATATAGTCATACCCAGTTGTTGTTGTTTTTTTTTTTTCAATGATGCCCTAAATGTTCCCACTGAAAAGGATAGAGAACCTGAATCTGGAAGAGATAAATGTATTAATGCCAAAATATGAAACAAAGGAACACTAGGAGTATTTTAGTTCAAAGGATGTTTCACCGGATACTTTTTAAAATAAATATATATATATATATATATATATATATATATATATATATGTATATTATTGATTTTTTACAGAGAGGAAGGGAGAGGGATAGAGAACTAAAAACATCGATGACAGAGAAATACCAATCAGCTGCCTCCTGCACACACCCCACTGGGGATGTGCCTGCAATCAAGGTACATGCCCTTGACCTGAATCGAACATGGGACCTTTCAGTCCGCAGGCCGACGCTCTATCCACTGAGCCAAACTGGTTTCAGCAGGATACTTTTTTGATAGTTGTTTCTATGAAAGCACCAAAATTCATACTAATACTAGATATCTAATATAAAAGGTAAAGAGTATCATAGACTAGGCCACAAATTTAGCTCCCATTGTCCCCACCAAAAGCTGAAATGTAGTCAGTATAAAATTCAAGAATATCTACAGGAAAACAAAAATATATATATAATACGTTACAAAGTTAAAAAAAAAAGTCACAAAGTTTGGCATCCTAACAAAAATTATCCGATGTGAAAAGGAGAAAAATACTACCTATAATGGGAATAAAGTCAATTAAAACTGACCTAAAATTAACATAGATGATAGATTTAGCAGATAAGTACATTTAAACTATATTCAAGTCCTGCCAGCATGGCTCAGCAGATGTAATCATTCAATTCCAGGTCAGAGCACAGGCCTCGGTTGCAGGCTGATATCCAGTGTGCAGTATGCAGGAAGCAGCTGATCAATGATTTTCTCTCATGATTGATGTTTCTATATCTCTCTCCTTCTCCTTTCCTCTCTGAAATCAATAAAACTGTATATGTTTAAAAACTGTATTTCATATATTTAAGAAGCTAGAGAAAAGAGTTAGTGTATTAACTAGAGACATGGAAGATATATATATATATATATATATATATATATATATATATATATATGACTCAAATTGAACTTATACACATGCAAATGATGAAGTCTGAAATGAGATAAATTCTGAATTAGGATTAGCAGAAGGTTCAACATTGTATGACCAAAGATTAACAAATTAGTTAGACAAAGAGAGGTATTATCCAAAAAGAAATACAAAGCAAAGAAGAAATCTACCTCCAAAATAAACAGATCAATGAACCTTGTGCAACTTCAAGCTGCATGAGTATGTTTAATTGGAGTTCCCAAAGGAGAAGATTGGAAACAGAAAAAAAAATATTTGTTGAAGTAATAATTTAACAATTTCCTATTTTGATGAAAAGTATAAATACATTGATGCAAGAAAGCAACCTGTTGGAATTGGTCAGATTTTGGACATGTTTTGAGGGTAAAGCCAAGAGCATTCCTTGATGGTTTGGATTTGGAGTGTGAAAAGATTCAAAGATTAATTTCAGAACAAGGTGGCTAAATTAGGAGCTACAAGTATAAGGGATGTTGTAAAGCCATTGGAATTCTCATCACTACAAGGTTTTTAGCCAGAGGAACTGGAAGGCTGAAAAATGGCAAATGACTAATTTGAAAGGGACCCAGAAGGACCTGAGTTGACAATTTCTCAACTTTATGATTCAGAAATGCATTTATGTACTCATTTTTACTAATAGCCTTTTGTATCCATAATAATAATAAGTAGTTCAGAGAAAAATTATTCACACTGCCCTTCCAGGGACCTTCCAAGCTTCAACTTCCAAAATGCTTCTTGATTGGAAATCTCTGGAATATTTTGTATCTAGCCAGGCTCCAAGCCTACATACTGACAGGATGGATTCTAATAAAATATGTAGTTATCCAAGCATCCAAATGTTATAGTTTTCTCTTTCATAATTATAATTCCTTTCTTAGAAACAGAGAGGCGAATAGAATCCATTTCAGCTGCCAGCAGCATACCAGAATACAGTGCCCAGGGCTTATTTAGCGTCTCCTTATTGTCTGTGGGATAATTTACAACTTTGGTACATTCTATGCTTCCAGGTCTTGCCTGGATTTTCTAGGAACTCACGTGTCACTAGCAGGAAAAGGAAAATGGCTGGGACCATTTCTTTTTTCATATCAGTTGACTTTATAAATAAGATTTAGGGTAGAAAAATCATGCATTATGATATTTCATTAACAATTAACATGACTGCCATTTTTCTCATCATTAAAAGAAAATTTTAAAAATAGTAACTTAATATTTTTCAATAAATAAATGAAGTGTAGGTTTTAAAGGGGAAAAAACGTATAATTTTATTATTTGGAAACCTCCCTCCTCAGGACCTGTGCCTTGGGAAGTATTACTGGAAATTCAACCACCTGTTAGTATTTTGCATTCTACTCTATAGAAAATTCAGGTTGGTCAGCATGCTAACATGGATATAAAATAATTTTTAATTCAATAAATTTCATAAAGACCTTTAAGGCACTGTTTCAGAGCAGGGGGTAGATGGTGGGAGTGGAGTGAGGGTGGTAATGGGAAGTTGGATAAGGAGAATAAAATATAATGATTAGAATTCTTGCCTTATAGCTCACATGTTAGTGGAGAAAATATGCACACAGATAACCATAATATGAGATAAACTGACTTATGTCTGAAGTTCTTTTTAGGATACAGTTATTATCTCCCAGGGTTGCTTCAGGCTACAGAGTGTTTGCTCAGAGGTCTCTGTTGACTTTTAGGATGAAGGCAATGAACTGCAGAGGCCTATCTCTACATGGAAATCTCCACTGCTTGACATTGTTAGAAATGCCAAAGTCTGCTTCAAGGAGGCCAGTAGGCCATTTTAGCCAACAAGTTAATAGTTAGAAAATAGGCGTGGATCTGCTCCCTTAAGTGAAGGAAATTTTGTGGACTCCAACCCCAAACTGAAATGCAGACTGAAGTGAAACTTTTTGTGGGTCTTTAAGAGTTTCATAACCATCCTGAGGATGTGTTTCATTTTTATGTCTTCTTTGGATGCTCCATGGCTTCTTAGTTCTACTAAAAGCAGAAGTGCCAAAATATTTTAATGAAGTTTCTTCATATGGCACCAAAATGGCAGAAAGTCAACAATATGGCAGAAATAGGATGGAACTTTCCTTAGAGCAGTAGCCACATTATCCAGCCATTGCCTTCATGTTTGACTTTTCTAAACTATGCTTTAAATTTATGGGCAGACTCATTTGAGATCCTAAAGCACTCAGCAGGTGAGGAGACAGATTGATTTTCCATTTGTAAGTTAAGAAAGTTAAAATTCAGAGATATGTTCTATCCTTAACAGAGCCACAAGGGACAATACTCATGGTCCACCATTTATTTATAAAATAGGGGAGCTTCCTTTTAAGGACAGGTCACTATTGCTTATCTCAACTTCTGAAAAAAACTATTGTGCTCATTAATTAAACTATCACATATTCATTTGAAATTAATTTCAGAATATGGTATCTAAATTAGGAGCTACAAGTATATGGGGTATTTTAAAGCCATTGGAATTATCTTTCATTTTTGCACATTAATAAGTAACTCCATCCTTACATACCCAGATTGAAAACTGAGGATGTAATAAAGGAGATAAGGAAGTATTTGACAGCTTTATCCCAAAGTAGGGAAATTAAGCTTTTAAGGAACTACAAGTCTGGCTGGACCATATGGGGCTGCTGGTGCTGGACAGTAGCTGAGATAGAAGATAGACATTTTAACCAGATCACAAGGGGCCTAATAGTCCACATAAAATGTACGAACTTTCCCAAGAGCATAAAGGGAGTAGTTGAAAGTTTTTTTAAAAGGAAAGTTACATGGTTTTGTTTTGCTATGGTATGGTGGATGGATTGAAGGTGGTATCACTAGAGTCTGGAAGACCAGGTTGTAAAATCTAGATGAATGAAGATAGAACCCTGAACATGGGCAGTGAGAGTGGGGATGTATTCATTTATCTAATAGATACTATTGCCTGTCCATTATATATTGGTACTATTCTTCATCCTGAGCAACGCTGGTGAACAAGTGGGAAAATATCACAAAGTTTGAAATTTGGCGGGGGAATAAGTGAAGTAGGTGATTGCTTTATCTCATATTATAGCATAGGTTAAGTTTTGTGTGCAATACAACCTGGCACACTGGACTGTGAGCAACTTGAGAGCAAGAGCAATGTCTGATACTAGCTAGAATATTGGTGTGAATAATAAAGAGGTAATATGCAAAGTGACCCTCACACCCTCACACAAGATGGCTTCCCCCATGTGTTCAAAGATGGCCACACAAAATGGCTGGCAATGGAGGATAGTTGTGGGAGATCAGGCCAGAAGGGGAGGGCAGTTAGGGGTGACCAGTACTATGGCACAGGCAGTTAGGGAGGCAGTTGAGGGTGACCAGACTTGAAGTGGTGGACAGTTAGGGCTTACCAGGCCAGCAGGGGAGGGCAGTTGGAGGGACCAGCAGGCGGGGAAGGCAGTGGGGGACAGCCAGGCCTGCAAGGGGAGGGCAGTTGGGGGGGACCAGACAGGCAGATGAGAGCAATTGGAGGTTACAGCAGGGGAGCAGTTAGGCATCAATCAGGCTGGCAGGGTAGTGGTTAGGGGGTGATCAGGCTGGCAGGCAGAAGCAGTTAGGGGCAATCAAGCAGGCAGGTGAGAGGTTGGCAGCTAGCAGTCTCAGATTGTGAGAGGGAAGTCTGACTGCCAGTTTAGGCCCTGTGGGATCAGGCCTAAACTAGCAGTCAGACATCCCCCAAAGGGTTCCACATTGGAGAGGGTGCAAGCTGGGTTGAGGGACACCCCTCCCTCCAGTTCAAAAATTTCATGCAGCAGCCCTCTAGTGTGATCAATAAGTGTTGGCTATGAGATTACTTATCATGATATTATAAGATTTAATGAAATAATATTCAAAGCAAGCCAGAAAATAGTTTCACTGTATAAAGGCACTATGCAAACCCGTCATTTTTTTATTGTTCCCCCATTCCAGCCTTACAGAGTTCAACAATTTATATAGAAAATGTCCCATTTTAAACTTCTGTGAAACTTCCTCTGTTACAAGTGCATAAAGCAGCATTACCCTACCCCATTATTTCTTGTCACTATTGTAACTTTACATTCATTTGTGTTTATTTGAGTGACATTGCTTTTCTTCTTTAAGCCACTGAGCTCTTTGAGAGTGGGGACAATATTTGTTTTTGTTCAACACTATGCCCAGAAGTTAACACAAAGACTGGCACATATTAGACACTCAATACATATTTACAAAATGAATGAATAAATGAACTAAACAGGTAGATGAAATGTTTCATGCATGGAAAACATGAAGCGAAAATGTGTTCCGCCAAAACCGGTTTGACTCAGTGGTAGAGCGTCGGTCTGTGGACTAAAAGGTCCTGGGTTCGATTTCAGTCAAGGGCATGTACATTGGTTGTGGGCACATCCTCAGTAGAGGGTGTGCAAGAGGCAGCTGGTCGATGTTTCTCTCTCATCGAAGTTTCTAGCTCTCTCCCTCTCTCTCCCTTCCTCTCTGTGAAACATCAATAAAATATTTTTTTTAAAAAAGAAAAGAAAATGTGTTCCAATTGAGGGCAACATGTTGTGCCCTAACGCATTGAATCTATATAAATACTTCAGCAAGGGATCCCCTAAAACAAATGATAATGAGCCATTTACTGCAAGTAAAGGATGTTTACAATGAGATATTTTGAGAGAGAGAAACCACATTCACATAACTTTTATTACCATATATTATTATAATTGTTCTGTTTTACCATTAGTTATTGTTCTTAATCTCTTATTGTGCCTAATTTTTAAATATATATATATATATATATATATATATATATATATATATATATGTGTGTGTGTGTGTGTGTGTGTGTGTGTGTGTGTGTGTGTGTGTGAAAAACATAATATATATAGGGTTTGATATTATCTGTGGTTTTGGGTATCCACTGAGGTTCTTAGAATATATTCCCTATGGATAGCAGCGACTATTATAATCCCAACTGGAAAAGAGTCACAAAATTTTTCTGGGCATTTGAGCTGAGCCTGAACAGAAGGAGGTTCTTCCAAAGTGTGATTGTGGTGTGGGTGGAAAAGGGGTAGTGAAATTCTTAAAAGAAAGACAAGAACAGGCAAAAGCCCCAAAGGACAAAAACTGCCCAGAAGGCTCAGGGAACAGTGAATGTTTGCTGTGGTTGGCACACAGGATGTGTGCAGGCTGGGGGTGGTCAATGAAACTGGAGAAGTAGAAATCAAACAGCAAAGGGACATAAAGGCAACAATAGCAACTTCTATTTATAGATGAAGTAGCAGGGAGCCTCCTGACATGCATTTTCTCTAGTCCTCAAAATAACCTGCAATAGTGCTTTGGCAAGTATGGTTCTGGGATGATCAGCATCAGCATCATCTAGGAACTTAATAGAAATGTGGATTCTTCAGTCCACCCCAAACCTACAGAACAGGTAACTCTAAAGATGGGTCCCAGCACTCTGTGTTTTAACAAGCTTTCCAGGTGATACAGTAAAGTGTGAAAACCACTGCTCTATAAGTTAAGAATTCTTGTCATGTGTTTTACAGCTATGGAAAATAAATCCAGAGAGGTTCAATAACCTGCATTAAGGTCACACAGCCAGTTAGTGGTCAAATTAATTTGACTAACAGTTAGACTCTAACCTCCAAACCTCTAATCTTTTTCCAATATCATGCTGCCTTACTCCTGGTTGGGGATATTTGTTCTGAAGTCACTAGGGAGTCACGCAACATATTAAATGAGGGGAATGACTTGATCGTTTGTATTTTTAGAAATATCATTTTGACAAAACAGAGTAGAATGAAAGAGAACTCTCAGGCAAAAAAAATCAATTAGGAGCCTGTTGGTATAGGCTCATGCAAGAGATTAAGGGGGCAAAATAGTCATCATTTCACACATGAGAAAGATAAGGTGCAACATATTTTTATTGCCCATTTACTGGTTGAAGGATACCATCTTCCAATATAAATCAATGTATTATTTATCTCCAGAGTTAAAACATAAAAACCTTGGTGCGATGGCCATGAAATGAGAAGGGAGAAGAAAGACCTCAACAACAGCAGAGAAACTTACTATTGAGTTATCTTATTGTTGGTTTAATTTATATTTTTCAGATCACTAGTGAGTTTGAGCATATCTTCAAGGGCTTTCTCGCTTTTTGATTTCTCTCTCTGTTTCCACATTCTCTACCTATGAAAATTACTTTATACACTGAGTGGCCAGATTATGATGATCTCTCAATGCACAATCCTCTGGCCACTCGGTGTACTTATGTATAAGGGAAAGCTTGCCAATCTTGATATGGCAAGGGACCAGGAGATAGTGGCCCCTAGCATCCGGCTAGTAAGTCCTCTGCTTCTTTCTAACTCCCCACAATGCAGTTCTTATACATGGAAAAATCTTATTTTAAAATCCTAACTTTGTGGTCGTTCTACACTGAGTGGCCAGATTATTATGATCTCTGAATACACAATAATCTGGCAACTCAGTGTATACACTGATGGCTCCCAACTTTATATTTCTAGCTCTGGCCTTTTCCTACATTTAATGCTAACATATCCAAATATACTTTTGAATTTCTCATAGAAAATCTCAACTAAAGCATATCTAATTTAGTGATTTTAGTTCCTCAGCCTATCACCAAAATATCATATGCCTTATCTGTTTCATATGACTAAATGGCACCATCATCTACTATGTGGCTCAAGATAGAAATCTAGGAATAGTCATGACATAGGTAGCATTTCCTGGGATTTTGAAGAAATTACTCTTCATTAAGGTAGCCTAATAGTCAACTACTAGAGGCCTGGTGCACAAAATTTGTACACTGGAGGGTGGGGTCTGTCAATCTGGCCTGTACCCTCTTGTAGTCTGGGACCCCTCAGGGATCAGGCCTAAGTTGGCAGTCAGACATTCCCCTCACAATCTGGGATTTCTTGCTCCTTACCACCCACTTGCTTGCTCCTTGCCGCTTGGCTCACTACTCCTTAGTTCTGCTGTGGAGGCAGGAGAGGCTCCTGCCACTGCCACTGTACTCACAAGCCATGAGCCAGGCTTCTGGCTGAGCAGCACTCTTCCTGTGAGAGTGCACTGACCACCAAGGGGAAGCTCCTGCATTGAGCATCTGCCCCCTCATGGTCAGTGTGCATGATAGCAACTGGTTGTTCTGGTAGTTCTGCCATAATGGTTGTTTAGACTTTTATTACATAGATTTCAGCAGCAATACTGCTTGGAGTTGTTTCTATGGCTCAGCCCTGTAAGCAAGATAGTCCAGGGCATACTTCTGATTTCCAACCAGTAAGAACTACAAAAAGACCAATGTGCCAGAGCTTAAAAGTTCCATTCCAGAAAAATAAAATATTTTGTAAATTTGTATGGTGATGAATGTTACAGGTCTTTTTATGGTGATAATTCTATCTAATAAGAGAGTAATATGCAAATTGACCATCAATCCAACACACAAGATGGTTGCCCCTATGTGGTCAAAAATGGCCACCCCCATGTGGACACAAGATGGCCACCACAAGATGGCCTGGAGGGGAGGACAGCTGTGGGAGATCAGACCAGTACAGGAGGGAAGTTGGGGGTAATCGGGTCAGCAGGGGAGCAGTTAGGTATTGATCAGGCTGTCAGGGAAGTGGTTAGAAGTCAGCAGTCTGGGACTGTGAGAGGGATGTCTGACTCCTGGTTTAGGCCCTATCCCAGAGGGCATCCCCTGAGGGGTCCTAGTTTGGGGAGGGTGCAGGCTAGGCTGAGGGACACTCCCCCATTCCATGAATTTCCTGCACTGGGCCTCTATTTTTTTAATATACAAGGTGAGGCAAAGGTAGGTTTACAATTATTTGTCCCCTTAAAAAAAAAACATCTTGTGCTGCCTTTCAATAATAATATTGCTTTTTAAAATATTTTTTTATTTACTTTAGAGAGGAAGGGAGAGGGAGAGAGATAGAAACATCAATGATGAGAGAGAATCATTGATCTCCTGCATATCCCCTCCTGGGGATCGAGCCTGTAACCTGGGTATGTGCCCTGACCAGTAAACAAACCATGACCTCTTGGTTCATGCACCTATGCTCAACCATTGAGCCACATTGGCTAGGGAGTACACAGTATTTTGTATAAAAATAAGCAATAATACAATAATAAACTGTGTTTTGTGTACTCACTACTGTATACCTACTTTTGTTCAACCCTACATACAAATATCTAATATTTGTATTTGAAACTAATATAAAATTATGTGAATTATACCTCAATTTAAAAAAAGACCAGTGTGGTAGAGCAATATGAGCAGGTAGAGAATGAAAAAAATTAAGTCAGGGGAATAAAGAAGGGCCAGATAAAAGAAGGTTTGATTAAGCCAGAACTCCCTCAACTTCCCTGTTAAACATTAATTACCTTGGGTTCATGTAAGATATACTAATTGCCAGGACTTTTCCTCTGGAAATTCTGGTTTAATATAATCTATCACATAGAATGTACCATCTTGAGCATTAACACAAAATATAATTCTGCCTCAATGGAGCTAATTCTAATAGGGGAAACCTTAAAACAAACATCTCTAAAAATCACATAGTTCCTTAAATGTTGCTACATGCTAAAATACAAACAAAATGCAATCTATTAAGTGCAACTAGCAATTACCGGGGATATAGGAAGGTTTCATTTTTTTATACAGAATGATCACTTCTAGATTGGAGATATAAATGTGGGAGTTATCAACATGTAGATTGTATTTAAAGCTAAAAGACAGGCAGAGATCACCAAGGAAATGGATGTAGATAAAGAAGTCCCAGGACTGACCCTGGGTGCAGATGGAGAAGAAGTTCCAGGCAAATCCAGCATTTAGAGATTGGGAATCTGAAGAGGAGTCGGCAAAGGAGACTAAGGAGAAGCAGCCAAAGAGTGAGGAGGAAAAACTAAGAGTTTGGGATCCCTGATTAAGTGATTAAAGAATTTCTAGGATAAGGGAATACTCAACTCTGTAAACAAGCTGTTGCTAAGTTAAGTAAGACAAGAAGGAAGAAGTGCATATTAGATTTATTACAAGCAGTTTATAAAATTAATAGGAGGGAAGACAGGCCAATAGATGCCATGGCAGGAGTCTAAGGAAACTGTTCTGATTGGCTGCATTTTATCAGTGAAGAAGCACAGTTATAAGCTGAAAATAAAGATGGGAGGAGGAGGTAGAGGTTTAGGGAATGAGGAGAGTTATGAAATAGTCATCTTGGAGAAGGGCAAAGTATAAGGACCTGGCAATTAGTGTATGGCTGCTGAGCAATAATAAAGATTGACTTGAGGATCATGGCTATGAATTTAAAGTAAGACCAGCAACCATCACTATGAGGTTGTTCCTAGTCATGCATGGTCATACAAGTACACTTGTAAAGTACGTTGTGGTCTTGCTAAGCAAAGTGATAGTGGAGAAAGAATTTGAGGATATATACAGAAAGCAATTAAAATGCTACAGTTGGCCGAAACCGGTTGGGCTCAGTGGTAGAGCGTCGGTCTGCGCACTGAAAGGTCCCAGGTTTGATTCCGGTCAAGGGCATGTACATTGGTTGCGGGCACATCCCCGGTAGGGGGTGTGCAAGAGGCATCTAGTCGATGTTTCTCTCTCATCGATGTTTCTAGCTCTCTATCTCTCTCCCTTCCTCTCTGTAAAATATCAATAAAATATTTTTTTAAAAATAAATAAAATAAAATGCTACAGTTGAAGGGACACTTGGAGATAGGGTATTAAAGGAAGTGATCCAGAAATATCAATAGTGACCAAAAGAGAATAGGATACATAAAACTGAAGCTGTAGGGGTTGCAGTTATTGGTAATGAAGGAGCTAGTGTAGTGGCTGGTGAGGATGTGTAGAGAACAAGGCTAGTGGAAAAATGGAAGGGATGGAGAATTTAGAGGCCAGGGTGTTGGAAGGATCATCTACATTGGTATTAAAATCAGCAATAATTAATATAGGAGTAGGACTGGAGAGATAACAGTGATCCAGGAGCTAAAATCACTATCTCTGGTCCTTAGAATTTATATCAGGTCATGAGGCAGGGAAATAAGAGGTAGAGCAAGTAAAGGGAAGAGGGAGAGGGGAATGGAGGGAGAAGAAAGAAGGGGAGAAATAAGTGTGAATGCCTGCTGCAACCAACTAGATGGATGAATGTCCATAGATAAGCCTGTTCCAGGTTTGCCCTACCTAGTTCTGTCAAGAGGAATGGGGGCTAGAACCAGAAGATCATCATGAGCTTTCCAGAACTCTAGTTTTGTTTTTTGTTTTTATATTTTATTGATTTTTTTTACAGAGAGGAAGGGAGAGAGATGGAGAGCTAGAAACATCGATGAGAGAGAAATATCCATCAGCCGCATCCTGCATGCCCCCCACTGGGGATGTGCTCGCAACCAAGGTATGTGCTCTTGACCAGAATCGAACCTGGAACCTTTCAGTCCACAGGCCGATGCTTTATCCACTGAGCCAAACCAGTTTTGCCAAGTTTTGTGGTTTTTTTTTTAAAGGATATTCTTGGTTAGCTCTATATAAAGCAGAAATATTTTTGAAAGAAAAGTGAATGATTTGTTTACATCATTCTCTCCTCCTCGTCTAACCTTGCTTCTCTTGTTCTGCAGAGGCACCTTTGAAGACCATTAGAGTTCTCAAGATGTAGAGAAGATGGGCAGCAAGAGAATTTGCCAAGAATACAAAAATTCTGTGAACTCTTTAGGTGCCCTACTTTTTTTTTAAGCCTGTTCTATCATTTATTTTTCCTCAACTCAATTCTAAAAATTTACTGAGTGCCTATTATTGGTTGAGAATACATAATTTTCTATTGCATTAGAACACATTAGCATCTTCCAGACAATTTGTCTCCAAACATTAAGCATTAGTTAATGTGGCACTATTCCTGAAATTTCAATCTCATCATTACGTAGTGGTTTCATTTTTTTCTCAAGGCCAACCTCAGAATTTTCAATGCTTTGTGACAGCCACTGATAGTGTGAGAAGCAATGCTTTTCCTGTGCCAACACATTTATCTGCTGTGAACCCCCACCCACCCATCTATGACTTAGAAAGGCTTTCCCTCAATCCTTGGATGTATTCATCCTTCTGTGTTGCCATGAACTGGAGCTGCCTCAGAAATAATGCCTCAGTGTGGAGTCTTTCATATGATTCAAACTCCTCCAAAAGACCATCAAGTCTCTCCAGTTATCAATTTAACCAAACCATGGGGATTCTGAAAGACATCCATGAGCTCTGCAGGACTAGATCTGAGAGGGTAATTGGTTGAAAGCCACAGTTTGATACTCTGATTTTTTCTACCTAAAATGATTTTATAAAGTAGATGTGCTGGCTCTCTCTCTCTCTCTCTCTCTCTCTCTCTCTCTCTCTCTCTCGGTTTTTTTTTTAAATATATTTTTATTGATTTCAGACAGGAAGGGAGAGAGAGTTAGAAACATCAATGGTGAAAGAGAATCATTAGTCAGCTGCCTCCTGCACATCCCACACTGGGGATCGAACCTGCAGTCCGGGCATAAGATGAGAGAGAATCATTGATCGGCTGCCTCCTGCACACCTCCTACTGGAGATTGAGCCCACAACCCAGGCACGTGCCCTTGAGTGGAATTGAACCTGGGACCCCTCAGTCTGCAGGCTGGCGCTCTATCCACTGAGCCAAACCGGCTAGGGCTAGGCTCTCTCTTTATACTACAGTTATGCACCTTATAATGTCATTTTGGTCAATGATGGACCACATATACAATGGTGGTCCCTTAAGATTATATATACAGCCTAGGTGTGTAGTTGGATATACCATCTAGATTTGTGTAAATGTACTCTATGATATTCAATCAATGATGGAATTGCTTAATGACACATTTCTCAGAAAGTATTCCCATCATCAAGTGGAACATGACTGTATTTGATTTAATAGACTATGAATTAAATTTTAAAAGACATTTAGAATCATCCCCTGTATCCAAAGTGCTACCCACCTCTACCTCTCTAGGGGGTTTTCTGGTACATTGCTTCAATGGCACAGCACATGGCACATGAATTAACAAATGAGTAATGCGAATAACAAAGAAGTTATAGAGACCTGGAAGAGCCATTAGGAAAAGGTAATTACAATAGCTCTTTTGAATTAAACTTATCTGACAATTAGAGTTACCTCTCCATTTGTTAAATATATAGATTATTCAGTACCTAACTCTGACTTTCTGATTGTGGGACCTACAAGGGAGAGGACTGGAATCCATATTTTTCAACAAGCTACTCTGGTGATTCTTTTACTTTAAAGTGTATAATTCAGTGGTTTTTAATAGTATTTTCACAAAATCGTGCAACCATTACTATCATCCAATTTTAAAACATCTTCATCATCCCTAAAAGGAAACCTGTGCCTGCCAACGTCCTTACCAGCTCCTACTAACTAATCTCCCTTTTGTCCCTATTAATTTTACTATTCTGTCCATTTAATATAAATAGGATGATATAATGAGTGGCCTTTTGTGTATCTCTTCTTAGAGTTAGCAGGATGTAGCCAAGCTTCATCCATGTTCCATTGTGTGGGAATACTGCATTTTGTTTATCTAGTCACCAACTGATGAGCATTTGGGTTATTTCCACTTTTGCACGATTATGAATAATGCAACTGTGAACAATTGCTGTGTGGACTTGTTAATAGTCCTCTTGCAGTTTGTAGAGGTAAATGGCAGAATTTAGAGTCCTAGAGAGGAAGAAACAGAGACAGGATTTTGAAAGGACCATGTTCGAGCTCACATAAGGAGTTGATGGCAGAGATAAACCCAGAGCCCAGATCGCTTGAATTCACAGCCAGGGTTTTGCCCCTTTCCCACAATGGTCAGAAGACTGTGTGAACCTTGGAAAATATTTCTTCCCAGGAGTTTGAAGTAGTATGTAGGGGGAGTTGCCATATCTGAATAATCCATTATTGGTGAGGTCCTGTCAGCAACTGTGCTGATGAACTGCTTCTTCCAAATAGTTATAACCTATCGAAATAAAATAGATAGCTTCTTGGGGACCTTCACTCTTTTAGCATGAGTTGAACAATAGATAATATAGCCATTGAGTCAACTACCTGAAGGAAGTAAAGTCACTTCCAACTCTCTGTTGGATACTTTAGAGTAGCATTGAATGCTAATTTTCTTATAAACATTCTCGACTTGTCCAACAGATATCATTACTGAACTTGAAAATTTGAAGGAGAAATAATCTACAAATAGGCACCAATTTTTCAGTGCAGCATGACTTGTAGGGGAAAATGTCCATTGGGGACTGTTTTCTAGGCACCAAATTCTGATTGAAGGTGCAGTTAACTATGTATGAAATTTTAGCTTCCTCATTTAATTGGAGACACTAAATTATGGCTGGTCCAAGGAGCAGAAAAGAATTTATGAAAATTGAGCCTGTGAATACTTCCAGGTTAAGAGCAATAAACTAGAGCAGCCTGCAATAATGATGACCTTTAGCAAGAACAGCTAACTTCCCTGTCAGTGGAACAGGTATCAGAGGGCTACATTTGAAGGTGTGCAAAAAATAAACAACAAAAAAACAACAAAAATGGCAAATGGCCAATCCAGTTATGTTAGACCAACAATTAGTACTACCATAAAATTGGACGGACTGAGTTTGGTTGCTTAATCAGCATTCACAATATTAACTACTTTACTCTTTAATTCTTTCAAAAAAAAGTATATGACAATAAATATATTTTCTGTACTGATCAGCAGCTTCTCCTTTTGAAAGCAATTACCGGTAATCTGTACATTAAACAACATCTAGTACAGAAAAGTACTAAATATGTGATTTCAGTGAATGAATTGATAATGGAGCCTAGTTCTTGCCTTAGACAGGATGCACAGCCTCTTTCTTACAATATTGACTCAAATTTTGCTGCTACTCCAGATCTACTTACTGCTCAGACCTCATAGTTCTGTGCTTAGGATCCATATTCTGGGTATGTGAATTGGTGACTTCTATTGATGAGTTCATCTGGGCTTGTGTTTCAGCTCCCTGTTGCAACTACCCTGCGCCAAAGTTCTAATTGTCAGTATCCAGCTGCTGTGTACACCAGGACTGTTTCCCTACCAGAGTGCTTGCTCAGGCCTCTGGAACTTATCCTTTCTCCCCTGTATTGGCTTCCTCCTTAGGAAAGTTGCTATTTCATGATGCTGAGTTTTTGTCTGCATTACAGCCCTGGGCCTCAAGACTTCACCTCTTCATCTGGACCAATGGTAGCTGGCAGAACAAATCTTATACAAATTCACCACTTAGAGTCATCTACTGCCTAGTGAACTTGACCAGCTCCCTTTCTGTTCTCATACCTTCTACCACCAGCTCTGTCACTACAGCTCTCTGAATTCTTTTCTTCCTTATATCTAAAAGTATGATCACCTACTTATACTTCTAGAAGATTTATTCATTGATTAAATATTTATTAAGCACTTACTATGTGCCAGGTACTAGGATATGGGGACAAACATAGAACATTTAGTCTGAGGCAAATATAGATATTAAAAATCATTCAAATCAGTTTATAGGCAACCTTAAGAACAGCACATTGTTATCCCATCAGCATTTCCAGTCCAGGCAGTTACTTAGACTAGAGAATACTAGATCCTCAATTTGGACCCCCTTGGGCCCACTGAGATTACAGCTAAGCGCCCTGCCCAGCAAAGTGACCACACTCAAAAAGGCAAGACAAAGAAAACTTTCATTTTAGAGCTTCTGCCAGGTGTTTGTGTAGCTAAGTGGTGGCCATTAAGGGGTAAGCTGCCTGGTAATGGAAATTTCTTATGCACCTACAGGCCTCCAGGGCACAGTCTTAAAAGCACTAAAATGAACAAAGGGGGCCTGACACAGCTTTACATAATAGAGTAAAATGCTACCTCCAAAGGGTCCTGAGCTGAGCTGATCACCATGCTATCAGCAATTGTTTCTCTTCTTTAATAAATATTTAGGCAACTCTGTTTGGAGAATCTGTACGTGTTATTTGGATGTATGCGTACGTCTGTATGTATGCTTATGTCTTTTTCCAAGTACCCATTGGATCACCTGGAAGGAGGAAGCATGCTAGTTAGCCCTCCACTCCACCAGCGAGATGTCAAAGAGAATGGAAGGGGAGTGTTGAAGCCTATCTGGGGTTCCTGATGAAGTGCTCAACCTAAGCAGCAGGATTTATTATAAACTAGACCCAAGTCTGAGACATGGGTGATGGGAAATAATGGTGGCCCAGGAGGGAACTCATGGATTTTACTGAAGGCCTACCTAGAGTCCCTCTAGGTATAGTGGACCCTTCCTAAAGCTGCTGGGGAATACACAGAGGAGGTCTGAAGGTGGGGGTGCTCTCTGTGGAGATGGGAACTGTACAAGGCTCCAGTCCAAGGCCAATAAAATATTCTTAAGTATTAGAGTGAACTATAAGTGGATTCCTTGTGGAAGTATGTATGCTATGTACTCATTCCTTGGACTATGGGAATTGCAGGTTGTGGAATGAGGTAGAAATTGGAGAAGTGAGAAGGAGCAAACAAGACAGAGAAGCCCTGGCTTTGACCCACTCCTTCCTTTGCAAATATGCTAAAAAATGTTCTGTTTAACAGGGCAAGATGCATGTGCTATTGACTATAATTCCATCTCTGTGAAATACTATGTTTAGTGATATGTGGTACATGCACTACTTTATTTAGTGACCTATGTTGAAATGGTGTTTACCACAATTAGATATGTGAATGAGTCACTATAGTGACATCTGTGTGAAACACTGTTTAGCAACACAAGCTACATGTATATTTCTTTAAGAACATGTTCAAGATATGTGATATTTATCTTAAAGATATTTCTTTAAGAACACAATTAGATATGGGAATGAGTCACTATAGTGACATCTGTGTGAAACACTGTTTAGCAACACAAGCTATATGTATATTTCACAGAGGTAGGTGTCTGAATGACTCACTGTAGTAATATATTCATGAAACTCTGTATTTAAAGGGGATTACTTTTTTTTACCTGCACTACTTTCTTTAATGACTAATGTTGAAACTGTTAACAGAGTTAAGTGCAGGTTTAGTGATAACACCTCTCTAGAACACTGTGCTTAGTGCTGTGTAGCACATGTAGTACTTCATTTTGTGATATATGTTGAACCACTATGTTTAACTTCCAGAGGCAAATGGCCCAGGAATGGAGTAACTCTAACTTTAGGGTCACCCAAAATTACAACTGTGACCAGGGAAATTAAGATATATAGAGTGGACCATTGGCACATCTACTAGGGAAAGCTAAATTAGGTCTGGACAGCCAGCATCAAGAGGATGGGACACTGAAATTGGACCCAGAAAACACATTTAATCCTCACAAAAGTATGTATCTTCATTGAATGAGTTCAATCAACTTAAATACACTGAAGTGATTTACCTAGATTCTGCAGCTGCAAGAGCCTGCTCTTGTCACCACAAATTTATATTGCCTATTGAAATTAAATTGCATAGAGTTGGAGAAAGAGTTTATAAACAGGAGAGAGTTTGTATCTGTTCAAGATATTGAAAAAAGGCCAGTATGACACAGCAGAATGCACCAGAGAAGAACCATCTGAGATATAAGATAAAGCTTGAGAAGACAGCAGTGGTTCAGTCACCTGAAACCTTGTGGGTCCTGGTAAAGGGTTTGGATTTATCTTTGAGTATTGAAAAGTTCTTGAATACTTTTGAGCAAGGGAATAGCATGATCATTTCTGTGACTAGTGGTGGGATTCAAGGACTATTTTGGCTTTGAAATAAAGTGTAACTTGGTGATTGGATATCTTCTTTCAGGGAGAAGCTACAGGTTGAAGAGGAAAATGTGGGATGCTTGTGAGCTTGGTTTCAAGCATGCTTGGTTTGATGTGCCTGTGACACATCCAATCCCTTTACTTTATATTATCAACTAGAGGTCCATTGTATGATATTCATGTAAAAATAGGCCTGGCTTCACTCCCCACTGCCTGGGAGCCAGCAAGTCCTCACTTCTGTCCAGAGCACTGCTACTGTAGCTCCCTCTGCTGCCCCCCCTCACCCCCATAGCAGAGTTCCACCCCTCCCAGCTGCTCTATGCCTGCATATGCAAATTAACCCACCATCTTTGTTGGTTAATTTGCATACTCACTCTAATTGGCTGTGGGCATAGTGGAGGTACTGTCAACATACATGTTTGTCTATTAGGTAAGATAAGCCAGTGGCTCCCACCTTGTAAACATCTGTTAGTTCAAGTTTCATTGTTCCAAAAATCCATAACTTGAATCCTTACTCAATGTTTAAACTTTCTTCTCCCTATCATTCCCATCTCAATAAATGATATTGTCATCTATCTGGGTGCTCCAGCTGAAAATTCAGGAATCTCACTAGATCCTTCCCTTTCTCTTACTCCTTATACCTGGTCTGGCAGATGACCTGGCAGCTCTATTTACAAAATATAAGTACAGTCCAAACACTTATTTTCACTATCCATACTGTTACCACCCCAGTACCAGTTGATATCATTTTTCCTTTGAACAACTGCCACAGTCTTCTACTGAGCTCCCTAATTCTGCTCGCACTCTGCTAAAAATTACTATCAACAGAGCAGCCAGAATAATCCTTAAAATGTGTATATCAAATTATGCCACACTGCTTTTCAAACCTCTTCAGAGGCTTGCCACTATATTCAGATTATAATCCAAATTCTTGAGCATAGCCAACAAGCCTCTTCATGACCTGATCCTGCCTGTTTCTCCAAGCTCAGTTCCCACCATCCTGCCCCTAACTCACTTTGCTCAATCACATTGACATTTTTGCTCTTACTAGGACATGTCTCATTCATTCTGGCCTCAGAACTTCTATATTTGCTCTTCTTTTTGCCTGTAACACTCTTTCTTGAGATAGTCTAATAAATAGTTTTCACATTTCATCTAGGTATCTGTTCAAATACCACCTCTTCAAAGAACCAGCCCATTGCCAATTATCCTATCAAGAGTGTCACTCCTTACCACTTTTTATCCCATTTATCTAATTTTATTATGTAATATTTATGATGATATCAGATTATATTGTTTATTTTGTTATATTAGTTTTCTTCCAGCAGAATATAGCTCCTTAAGGGCAGGGCCTTTATTATATTGTGTTCAATAATATATGTCTAGTGTCCAGAATAGGATCATGAATATGGTGAGCATCCATTAACTTTTTGCTCAATCTATAACAATTTCTTTTTTAATTAGACATCTACTCTTTTGTTTGTTTTCTGAACTTCCCTTAATTTCTAGGAATTGCCTACCCCACTGCATACCTCTTATCAATCACTAACTTGGTTGCTGACCTCTAGACACAATAAATTAGCCAGGGAGCTGACACCTACCCCAATTGGGACAATAAGCATTCCTTGCTAGCATTTGGAACACAGGATTGATTAAGAGGAGCCATACCCTCTTCTGCTGGCCAAAACAGAGGACTTTGAAACCCAGGGGCTGGCAGTTATCTTCTTCTGCTATGATGTTTGGAGGCAGAAACATTCAGGTAGAAGCAAGAGGAAATCATGAACTAGACACATACAGAAAAAGGAATATAAGCAGTAACTGCTCATAGTCCTTCTTGGGTTCTAGTTTCCTTGGTTCCAGTTCATTCCTGGAAGACGTTGTAGTCTCTAGATTTTTAAAGTCTAATAATCTTTCAGACAAATTATTTAATCTCCATAATTCATCTGAGTTAAAATTCTATCACTTGCAATCAGGAGTTTCAACTTAAACATATCTGGAGGTCAGAAGACAGGTCTGATTTAGACATACCATTTGGTGAGTTATTGGTATATAGATACTGCAGTAGAAATTTACAGAACTCACCATATACAGTTCTTTTCTTCTTTTTAGGCACATAATATTACTTCAAAATCTCCTTTGTATTTGGGTGGGGGGTATGCATAGTTTTGGCTGTGGAAGTGACATCTGTAAAGTTGGAGGCACTTAATGGGGAATGGAAGTTCTCCATGTTCTACCTTCCCTAATCTGGTGGTCACTGATACTATTCCATGAGATAATGATAAAATAAAGCATCAGCTCAGTCTTTTCACTGGCCATGAGTGAAAAATAAATCATTGTTGTGTGTTAAATCCCTGATAGTTCAGGACTAATTTGTGACCACAGCACAACACAGCCTGTAGTAACTAATGCAGTTGGTAATTGAAGTCATGAGAAGGATAGAGACATTAAAACACGATGGTGAAAGTTTGGGTAGAGAAGAATTGGGGAGCAAAGTTTGTGCAGGTTCTTCTAGAATGTTAGGAAAACTAAGATCAAGGCGGTCCTGAAATCAAAAGCAGTTATGAGGTTATGCTCAGAAGCCATGAAAATTCTTCAGAAAGTTTAAATAAGATAAGGACAGAAGAGCATCTGTTGTATCTCGCAACATTCCAGTCATTGGTGACCTTGACAAGATTGGAAGAATTTAAAGAATGAATGGGAGGGGAGAGGAGGACCTGAGTACAATGTACACAGAATATTTGTTCATTTCTTATGTGTGGCAATTAAATGAGGCAATAGTTAGTTTGTGGGACCCACAAAAGCTTTTAGTTTTTAGATGGAAGATACTTGATATTATTTCATATTGATAAAAAGACCCAAGAGCTATAGATAATATATATACTGGGCACTAACTAAGCACTTTTCAAGTATGGTATCATTGAACATCGAATATTGGAGCCTCACAGCAACCCAATAAGATAGTGCTAATTCACAAATGAAAACAGTTGATAGCTGGGTATGTGGCAGTGTTGACAGATTAGGACACAGATCCAGGGTCCCACATCTGGTAAGTGACAAAGCCATTGTATGAATCCAGGCACTAAGAGTACTTGTAATTACTACCTCTGCTCTAGAAGTAAAGAGTTTAAAGAGGTATGTAATAGTTGACCCCAAATTTCCTGAAGGTTCAGAGTAGGCATGAAGTGATAGTCTCTAGGGAATCAATTTTTAGTTTAGCATACCTCTCCATGCTAATAGCAGGTAAGGAGGAGATTATTGGTTAGATACAGTCAAACACCAAACATGTGGACTAGGTGGTAAACTGTTATCTAATGGCATCTATTTTCTCTGTAATGCAAGATGCTAGATCATGAGAGTGAGAGTGAAGAAAGGAAGGAAGAAGTAAAGAAGGAAGAGAAAGCAAGGAAAGAAGGGAGAGAGTGATGTAGCCATACCTAGTCAGTATTCTCCAATCTGCAGAATGGTCCTTTGCCTTGCTAATTCTCTAATAGCAAATGGCTGCTGTCACTAGCACTAGTAATACAGTCTACAAACATTGTCTCCAGGGAATTCAATAACTTTTCCTAAAGAAGAGAGGGAAAAATGTGGCCTTAACACCCAGGACTTGAGGGAGACACTATAAAGCTTTTTAAGAAAGCAATTATTGACTTAGAAAATTAAGTATGAAACTGGCCAAAGATGGAGAGTGGGCTGTTGGATAACATTTCAAAAAAAATGTCAAGGACACTAGATAATTTCATAGAGGAACCAATTCTGGGAATAAAAAGAACAGGGCAATCTCTGATGATATTATGTTCAGGGAAATGTCAGAATGTGGCAACAAATGGGTTGTGAGGAACAAAGCATATTTAGCAGACAAAAGTTACTCTCCAGAGAAAAAGTATGTGTTTACCTCCTAAGAGGTCTAGCTTCTTTAACTGATAGCTCATAATTTTGTTTTCAGATGGAAACATGACAATGTAACTTTTGAGCTTGCACATTCTGTCCCCAGGCTGACCTTGTTGACAAAATGCAACCAGTGTTTCACTAGCCTTGAGTGAAGCAGAGAAATATCTGTAATGGTAGTGCCTCAGAATGGCAATCTAAAGATACCAGAACAATACTTTTAGTGAAATGAGCTGAATTCAACAAATATTTATTCAGTATCTACAATGAGCTAAATAGTATTTTGGGTTTTATAGATATCACATCAGAGAAGATAAAATTTTCTGTAACATATTTAGAAAGACAAAAACAACCAAGTAAATAAAAAAATATAATTTTAGGGAATAAATGCTTAAAGGAAAATATGTAAAAGGAACTTCAACTCAAGATGGTTTTAAAAATAAGGTAATTTACTATCTCATATAACAGTAAGTTATATGAGATAGTAAATTAAGCAAGTTGGCTTATCAATGGCTCAACAATACCATCAATGATCCAAGTCTTCTCAATCTCTATCATCTTAAGATTGGCTTCAAACTCTGTACTTACTATAATACATATATAATTTTTTCTCTGAAATTAAATACATACTTAGTTTTAATTGTGCAAACATGTCTACATAAGTAAAAACAAGTAAACTACTTTGTCAATTTTTAAACATATACATTCAGAAAACCTACTTTATTATATAGCAGACTTTTAGCTTTAATAGACATCCCCTCATTTGAATTAGCTTGTTTTATTGAGTTATTACTGTTATCACCAAGAGATACAACCATATCCAGAAGAGAGAGAATTTTTTTTTCCTCCTGGGCCTCTGGAAAGAACAAAGGAAGCTTTATTCTCGTGAAATTAAGCTTCAGGGTCCATCAAGGCACAAACTATTTCCAAAGCTCTGGTAAGGGCCTGGGAATGTGTTGACATGGTCCTAGGTTTTAGTAAATTTTGCAAAGATAACATTTTAACCCCTCAGTTAAGGCCTCTGTCTCTTTTCACTGAAATCTCTCCTGTCACACTTCTGCTTATATCAAGTGGCACTGAAATGACCATGGGGATTTTTGGGATCCAGCTAAGGGAGAGAACTGAGTTATGGATATATTTGGTATGGATCTAGTGATGTATTTTCATTTGTTCTCCATCACTTCTACATAATTTATCCCTAGCCATTTCAGAGTAGGAATGGCTTCCAGGAATATTCTCATTGCCCATAGTGGTGACTCCCCTTGTATTATAAAATGAAAATGCTCCACAGAAAGCATAGTATAGCATTATATGTCCTACCATGTCCAAGCCCAGAATATGCAGATTTTTAAGAAGCAAGGTTTCAAACATTCAAAACTGAAGCAAGTCTGTGGAAGATTCTTCCATCAATCAAATATGGAAAATTATAATAGGAAAACTTGGTTTTCATTTACACTTATCAAAATGATAGTTCACTCTCATCAACATGATCATGAATTACAAATATCCAATGAAAAATCTTGGATTGTTGGATATTTCACCTATTGAAGAGGAGATAATCAAATAAACATATAGGAAAATATTAAATTAAAAGTTCTCTCTGATTTTCCATGAAATATGACACTGACCATGAAAATATAAAATTTACTATTAGTAGGAGGATATTCCACAAATTGCTTCATGATTATAAATTATCTCTACACCAGAAAACCTGAAAAGCCTTTCTTTCATGATAGATGAAATAAACTTTATAGAGTTTTCCCCAAAAATTGACAATTCTAAACCTTTATTTGATGTTACTAATAGCAAATTGTGGTGCTGAAAGTATTATTTCTAAATGATCAATGATAAAAAAATTGATTAATTATATTACCAAAATAACTAATTTACCTTTCTATAGAAAAATGTTATACAATCATTGTAATTAAAATAAGTGATCAAAGAATATTTAGCCAAAAACAAGGGAAGAAACATTATAGTGATCTGTCAGGCAGTTAATGAAAATAATGTGTTATTTTGCTGTACTTGTAGGGTCAAGTTTCTAAAAGTTATAAGTTGTGATTTATTTTTAATTCTCAATATAAAGTTTTATAAATAATTTTATATTTTCAATTTTGTATTACTTTTTTCTCAAAGAATGCCTCCCCGCACACTATAAAGGTTACAGTTCCAACACAATCAGGATCTACTCCTACTCAAATTAGAGGAATGTTTTTCCAAAAATCCTGCAGTAGATTTCTCTTCAGGTCTCATTATATTCATCTTCTGTCTTACTTACACTCTAAATATTCAGTTGAATGTCCAAGGAGCAAAGTTTATAACCATAATGACTGGCCTTACTTGAAATTAATGGTTGTTATCTTAGGTGAACTCTTAATGTTGCCTTACAATTATTTTTTCTTTTTTATTAATTAATTGATTAGGGGTTACGCATGTGTCCTTATTCCCCCATTAGCTCCCCCATCACCCCCACTCATGCCCTCACCCCCTGTTATCTGTGTCCACTGGTTAGGCTTATATGCATGTATACAAGTCCTTTGGTTGATCACTCCCTCTTACTCCCAACCTCCCTTATCTTCCCTCAGAGGTTTGATGGTCTAATTGATGTTTCTCTGTCTCTGGAAAGGTTTTGGTTCATCAGTTTATGTTGTTCATTATATTCCATAAATGAGTGAGATGATGTGCTATTTATCTTTCCCTGACTGGCTTATTTCACTTAGCATAATGCTCTCCAGTTCCATCCATGCTGTTGCAAATTGTAAGAACCCCTTTTTAACCACAGAATAGTATTCCATTGTGTAGATGCACCACAGTTTTCTAATCCACTCTGCAGGTTATGGACACTTAGGCTGTTTCCAAATGTTAGCTATTTTAAATAGTGCTGCTATGAACATAGGGGTGCATATATCCTTTCTGATTGTTGTTTCTAGTTTCTGGGGATATAATCCTAGAAGTGGGACCCCTGGGTCAAATGAGAGTTCCATTTTTAGTTTTTTGAGGAAACTCCATACAGTTCTCCATAGTGGCTGTACCAGTCTGCATTCCCATCAGCAGTGCACAAGGGTTCCTGTTTCTCAGCATCATCACCAACACTTGATTTGTTGATTTGTTGATGATAGCCATTTTGACAGGTGTGAGATGGTATCTCATTGTCGTTTTGATTTGCATCTCTCAGATGATTAGTGACTTTGAGCATGTTTTCATATGCCTCTTGGCCTTCCTTCTGTCTTCTTTCAAAAAGTATCTATTTAGGTTGGTTGTCCATTTTTCTATTGGGTTTGTATCTTCCTTTTGTTAAGTTATGAGTTCCCTGCAAATGTTGGAGATTAAAGCTTTATCGTGATAATATTGGCAAATATGTTCTATGCAGTGGGTTTTTTTTTCTGTTGACGATTTCTTTTGCTGTGCAGCAGATTTTTATTTTGATGTAGTTCCATTTGTTTATTTTCTCTTTAGTTTCCATTTACCAGGGAGCAGTATCAGTGAAGAAACTGCTTTGGAATATGTCTGAGATTTTGCTGCCTGTAGATTCCTATAGTATTTTGATGGTTTCCCATCTTAGGTTTAAGCAATTTATCCATTTGAGTTTACTTTTATGTATGGTGTAAGTTGATGGTCTAGTTTCTTTTTTTTAATGTATCTGTCAAATTTTCCCAACACCATTTATTGAAGACTGTCTTGACTGTATTATATGTCCATGCCTCCTTTGTCAAATATTAATTGAGCATAGTGGCTAGGATTGATTTCTGGGTTCTCTACTTTATTTCATTGGTTTATATGTCTGTTCTTGTGCCAGTACCAGGCTATTTTGAGAACAGTGGCTTGGTAATACAGCTTGACATCTGGTACTGAGATTCCACCTACTTTGTTTTTCTTTTTCAGGATTGTTGTGGCTATTTGGGGTCTTTTTTTATTCCTGATGAAATTTTGGAAAGTTCTTTCTAGATCTGTGAAATATGCCGTTGGTATTTTAATGGGGATTGCATTGAATCAATAGATTGCTTTGGGGAGAATGGATATTTTAATGATATTGATTCTACCAATCCATGAATATGGTATATTCTTCTCTCTGTTTACGTTTTCCTCTATCTCTTTTTTCAGTGTCCTGTGGTTTTACACATATAGGACTTTTACCTCCTTAGTTAAGATTATTCCTAGGCATCTTAATTTTTTAAGATGGTAAATGGGATTGCTTGGTAAATGGGATTGCTTTTTTAGTCTTTCCTCCTGTAAATTCACTATTGGTGTATAGAAATGCCATAGATTTCTTGTCATTAATTTTGTATCCTGATATGTTGCTGATTCATTTATTAAGTCTAATAATTGGTTATGGAATCATTAGGGTTTTTTTATGTACAATATCATGTCATCTGCAAGTAAGGAAAGTTTTATTTCTTATTTGCCACTGTGGACGCCTTTTATTTTTTCTTTTTGTTTGATAGCAAAGGCTAGAACTTCCAGTACTATGTTGAACAGGAGTGGTGAGAGTGGGCATTCCTGTCTTGTTCCTGTTCTTAGGGGAAATTGTTTTAGTTTTTGCCCATTGAGTATAATGTTGGTTATGGGTTTGTCATACATGGCTTTTATTATGTTGAGGAATGAATCTTCTAGTCCCACCTTGCTGCGAGTTTTTATCAAGAAAGGGTGTTGGATTTTGTCAAATATATTTTCTGGGTCAATTGTTATGACTATGTGATTTTTATCTCTCAATTTGTTTATGTGATGTATCACATTTATTGATTTGCAGATATTGTACCATCCTTGCATCCCTAGGATAAATCCTACCTGGTCATGGAGTATGATATTTCTGATGTACTGTTGGATTCAATTTGGTAGAATTTTGTTGAGGATTTTGGCATCTATGTTCACAAGGAATATTGGCCTGTAATTCTTTTCCATTGTATTGTCTTTGTCTGTTTTTGGTATTAGCGTGATGCTGGCTTCATAGAAAGAGCTTGGACATGTTCCTTCCTCTTGAATTTTTTGGAATAGTCTTAGGAGGACAGGTTTTAGTTTTTCCTTGAATATTTGGTAAAGCTTACCTGTGAAGCCATCTGGCCCTGGGCTTTTGTTTACTGCAAGATTTTTGATGACTACTTCAATTTCTTCCATAGTTATTGACCTACTGAGATTTTTAGAATCTTCATGAGTTAATTGTGGAAGGTTGTATTTTTCTAGGAATATGTCCATTTCCTCCAGGTTTGTCTAGTTTGTTGAAATAAAGTTGTTCATAGTATTCATAGTATTGTTTTTTAACAATCATTTGTATTTCTTTGGGGTCTATTGTTATTTCACCTCTCTCATTTCTGATTTTGTTTGAGTCCTCTCTTGTTGCTTCTTGGTGAGACTGGCTAGAGATTCATCAATATTGTTTATCCTTTCAAATAACTAGGGCTTGCTTTCAATGGTCTTTTGTATTGTTTGTTTTTTGGTTTTTTGTTTGTTTTGTCTTTATGTCATTTATTTCTGCTCTAACCTTTATTATCTCCTTCCTCCTGTTCACTGCAGGCTTTTCTTGTTGCTATCTTTCTAATTCTTTGAGTTGTAGTGTTAGATGATTTATTACCATTTTCTCTTGTTTTTTGTGTGGTTTTTTTTGTGGTTTTTTTTTTTTTTTTTTTTTTTTTTTTTTTTTTTATGTAGGCCTGTAGAGCTATAAACTTTCCTCTCAAGATTGCTTTCATTGTGTCCTGTAGATTTGGGATTGTTGTGTTTTTATTGTCATGGGTTTCCATATTGTTTTTTAATTTCTTCTTTGAACTCTTTGGTAATCCAATCACTGTTTAATAGGATGTTATTCAGCTTCCAATTGTTTGAATTTTGGGGCTGTTTTATTGTAGTTTACTTCTAATATTATGCCATTGGGGTCTGAGAAGTAGCTTGGTATGATTTCAAACTTCTTGAATTTGCAGAAACTTTGCTTGTGACCCAATATATGGTCTATTTTTGAAAATATATGGGCTATTTTTGAAAATTTGAGGACACACATTCTGTGGCTTTGGGGTGAAACGTTCTGAATATGCTAGTTAAGTCCATCTGATCTAGTGAGGCATTTAGAATTGCTGTTTCTGTGCTGATTTTTTTGTCTAGAGATTTTACCCAGTAATGTCAGTGGTATATTAAAGTCCCCTACTATGTTTGTATTGTTGTCAATCTCTCCCTTGATATGTACCAGGAGTTTCTTTATTATTATGAAATCGTGTTCTGGTATCTCTTATTATGGCCTTCACTCTGAGGTCTCTTTTGTAAGATATAAGTATTGCTATCCCAGCTTTTTTTTCATTTCCATTTGCCTGAGTTTTTCCACCCTTTCACTTTCAGTCTGTGTGAGCCCCTTGTTCTGAGGTGTGTCTCTTGTAAACAGCATATATATGGGTCATGTTTGTTTTTTTTTAATCCAATCATTCACTCAACATCTTTTCATTGGAGCATTTAGTCTGTTTTCATTTAAAGTTATTATTGAAAGGTTGTTTGTAGCCATTTTTATTTTTTGTGCCTGTGTTCTTTCTTATCTTTTTATTTCTCCTTTTTGCACCCGTTCCTTTAGCATTTCTTGCATTGCTGGCTTGGTAGTGATAAATTCCCTTAGCCTTTTTGGTCACTGATGCTCCTTATTTTCCATTCAATTTTGGATGATAGCCTTGGTGGATAGAGTATTCTTGGTTTCAGTCCCTTGTTTTGCATCACTTTGTAAATTTCCATCCATTCTTTTCTGGCCTGGTGTGTTTCTGTTGAGAAATCATTTGATAATCTAATGGGAGCTCTCTTGTATGTAACTTTGATTCTCTCCCTTGTAGCCTTTAAGATTCTTTCTTTGTCCTGAACATTTGCCATCATAATTATGATGCATCTTGGTGTGGGACTTTTCAGGTTCACCTTGTTTGGGACTCTCTGTGCTTATGTGATTTTTTTTTCTTCCCCACATCAGGGAAGTTTTCTGAAATTATTTCTTCAAATACGTTTTCTAACCCTTGTTCCTCTTCCAGTTGTTCTGGCTCCCATATTCGTATGTTGCTTTATTTCTTATTGTCCCATAGGTCCCTTAGGCTCTCCTCCTGTCTTTTATTTTTTTCTCTAGTTGCAATTCAGTTTGGCTGTTTTTTGCTTCTTTGTTTCCTAATTTGCTAATTTGGTCCTCTGCTTCTCCTAGTATACTGTTGAAACTTTCCATGGTGTTTTTTATTGCAGCTATATCAGTCTTCATTCCTTTTTGATTCTTACATAAGTTATTGATATTTTCATCCATTTTTATCGAATCTTACATAAGTTGTTGATTGTTTTCCTCCATACAGTTTATGAACTGTATGACTCTTATTCTGAATTATTTTTCTTACATATTGCTTGCCTCTTTCTTTTTATTTATTATTTATTTATTTATTTATTTATTTTTCTTTTTTTAAATTTATTAAGGTATTATATGTGTACATAGCTTACCATTGCTCCCCCCCAATATATGCCCTCCCTCCCCAGAGTTTTATGTCCATTGGTTGTACTTTTATGTATGCATACCAGTCCTTCGGTTGAGGTTGATCTCTTATCTCCCCCAGATCTCCCTCTTTCTCTTAATTATTTTTCTGGTGATTCCACCTTTTCTTTCCTTTGGGTTTTCTTTGTCTACCCATTTTGGGTCTCACTGACTGATCTAGATGTTGAGTCATGCAGTGGCTCCTTGGGCTGCAGTTGCTCTTCAGTCATTGAAGTGGCTGCTCCTCAGTTGGCAGCAGCTCCTCTGATGGGTGCTGTTTGCAGAAGTGTTGTCTCCTCTGGCTGGGGGGGGGGCTGCTCATACACTTGCTGTTCCTTGGACAGGGGTGGGCTGATTATGTGGCTTCTACTCCTCGGACAGGGATGGACTGCTCATATGACTGCTGCTCCTTGGATTGGGGCTGGCTGCATACTTCTGCTGTTCCTCAAATGGTGCAGGCTGGTCTTGAGGCTCCTGCATCTTGGACGGAGGCAGGTTGCTTGCTGGTATTCCTCATAAGGAGCTCCTCACACAGGTGCTGCTCCTTAGATGGGGGATGGGTGATGGGCTGTTTGCGTGGCTGCTGCTCCTCAGGTGGGAGTGAGCTGCATGTGCAGCTGCTGCTCCTCAGACAGGGGCAGGACTCTCACCAGGCTCCTTCTTGTTGGACAGGTGCAGGCTGTGTGTGGCTGCTTCTCCTTAAAACAGTGCAGACTGCACAGGATTGCCACTCCTTGGATGTGAGTGATCTGCTCATGTGGCTGCTGCTCCTCGGTCTGGGGTGTGCTGCTTGGGGGGATGCTTCTCCTTAAATGAGGGATGGGTGCTTGCGCGCCTACTGCTGCTTGGGCTGGAGTGAGCTTTAATGTGGCTGCTGCTCCTAGGACAGGGGCAGGCCACTCCCAGCTGTTGCTCATAGGACAGGTGCAAGCTGCATGTGACTGCTGCTTCTCAGACCAGTGTGGGCTGCTCCGGGATGCTGCTCCTTGGACATGGGCAGTCTGCTCCTATGGCTGCTTCTCCTTGGTCTGGGCAGGGGTTCTCTGGCGGTTAATACTCCTTGAATGGAGTCAGGATGCTTGCAGTGCAGTTGTTCCTTGTACATGGGCAGGCTGCTAACACAACTACTGCTCATTGGATGGGGGCATGCTGCTCTCATAGCTGCTGCTCCTTGGACAGTGCAGGGTGCAGGCTATGTGTAGCTGCTGCTCCTCAGAAGGGGTTGGGCTGCTCTTGTGGCTGCTGCTTCTCAGATGGGGTTGGCTGCTCGTATCATTGCTACTCCTCAGAAAAGGGAGTGGGCCACTTATACAACTGGTGCTCCTTGGACAGGGGCAGGCCATGTGAGGCTGCTGATCTTAGTCCTGTTGTGGTCTGCTCATGGGGCTTCTGCTCCTTGGACAGGAGTGAGCTGCTCATGTGTCTGCTGCTCACATGGTTGCAGGGCCCTGGGCTAAATCATTGGGCTGGTCAGAGGGGAGTGTGTTTCATAAATTGCAGGATCCTGCACCTGGGGTGGCTGGAATCTCATCGACCATGGAATCACACCAAGGTAGCAGGTCCCTGGCAGGGGTGGTTGTAGAGTCCCAGGTGTTCTATGAGGGCACCCTAGATGGAGGTAAGGCTGGGCTCCCAGTTACAGCAGCTCTCCCCTTCAAAAAGGCTAGGCTCTGAGGACAAGCCAGCCTCCCAGTACTGTTTGCAATGGTAGCCGAAGCCGCCTAGTTAGGCGAGCCAAGTTAGCCTGCCCCCAAAGGTACTGAAGGATCTAACTGTTCCTTACACACACACACACACACACACACACACACACACACACACACAGACACACACACAGACACACACACTTCACATTACAACACACTCCTCTTTTGCTCCCTCCCTCCCTCACACTCTCCCTCACTGCTGCCTTCTTCCTGCCTCTGTAGTTGCTTCTCGGGTGTTATTTACCTGTTTGTGGATCAAGTTTCCTCTCCATGTGTCTGGTTAATGTGGCTTGCTCTCTAGCTCCTGGACAGACAGGATAAAATTAACCTCGACAAGACACAACACAAAGGGAACAAAGCACTAATATACTCACAATACCAATAACCCCACTATAAGTAACCACCTGAGAAATTATATATATATATATATATATATGGAAAACACTACAGAAACAATAGATAAATAAAATTTTAAAAAATTCAAACACCAAACACCCAGCAAAGTATGTGGGGGCAGAATCTGACTGAGCTTATATACAGAAAATAAGGTTAAGAATTGGATGAATATGGGGAGGTCCTCAATTCAGTGTAGAGGAAGTAGAAAGGGGGTGGGTGGATAAGAAGAAAAGAGAACGAGAAGAAAATAATAATAATAAATTTACAAAAAAATGATTTCAAAAATGGTATAAAAATAGCAAATAAAAATAAAATAAAATAGAGTGATGGAAAAATAATGTGAAAATAAACAGAAAATAAAGCAACAAATAAAAACAGGGAATCAAAATAAAAAAGAGAATCAAAGAAAAAAAAGTGAAATTTCATCCCTTTGGCTGGCTTAAGATCCCAGTCTTCTCTACTGTCTTTAAGCCAGTCCCTTTGGACTCTCAGGGACTATTTAGATTTTTTTTAAATACCATTCATGGTGGGATCTGGATGTGGCTGTATTTGTTGCCTGGAAACTGGAGGGAGGGACTATCTCTTCAAGACAAAATGGCTTCCCAGGTCCTGGGCTCAGGTATGACTTAGCTCCAGACTCTGTTGCCACTTATCCTGAACCCCCTATTCTCCCCAGACTCCAAGAGTCTGCACCTTCTCCCTCATCTCAGCCACAGGTGAGTGTATCCAAAAGGTCCTGTGAACTAGGCTCAGCGAAGAAAGGCTCAGACCACAGAGATGGGACAGGCTGGGCCTCTGGGAGCTCCTCTCCTACTGGCACTATGCGGTCTGGCCAACCTTTCAGGCTGCACCTTCTGGGTTCAGCCCTTTGTAACTGTGGACCCAGTTCTAGAATCCCCTGCAGTCCAGCAGTCCTGTGGCTCTTTTTTCCACAGACAGATGCTTTGCCTATCCCCTGGGATGCAGCTTAGTGCTGTGTGGGTTCCCTCTGACCCTATGGGCTCAGAGGTCTGACAGACACTCCTGCCCAGATCCTTGATTTTACCTTTTTCCAGGGATCCTATGCCCTTCCTTGCTACAAATTCTGTCACCCATTGAGTCTCCTTCTCTAGTTTGGGTTGGATGTTATTTATTTCACCTCTTCATTCTATCTGCTCTGGGACAAGGCTCAGGACATGTCTGTTTTTCCACTGCCATTTGTCTTTCTCTCTCTCTCTCTCTCTCTCTCTCTCTCTCTCTCTCTCTCTCTCTCAATCATATTTTCTTAGTTTTCTAACTCACTGATCTGGAAAACCCTTACATTTTCCTTTTTTGCTTTCTTATACCTCCAACATTTCTAAAACTCCCTCTCAGCTAGTAACCTTGTTGCCTTTTTTGGTAACAAAATAGAAGAGAACTCCCACAAACTCCCACCTACTTGCATGTGCATTCAGATACTATGGATGAATTGTGCAGGAGACTCCATCCCCTCACTGAAACAAGAACTTCTTTGTTCCAATTAACCCCCCACACTCTTCTCCATATCAAGTTCTCCTTCAAGAACATAAAAATATGCTGTTATTTTCCCCATCTTGAGCAAACATTTAAAAACTTAACCTTCTTTTGACCCATTTCACTTTTGGTAACTACCAAATTTGTTTTCAGCAAAACTCCTAAAATAATAGTCTATGTTCCCAGTCTTTAATTTTTCTTCTTCATCAAGGCCTATTGTCATGAATGCAATGGATATTTTCACTACATAGATTGGCCCAGGCCATCCCTCAAAGCTAAACTTACACTCCTGTCTAAATCGAAAGAAAATGCATTCTGAAGATATTTCTTATGATTTCTCTCTAGTTATAAAATTCCTCAAAGCAGCCTCCAAAAACAACTTCTCCTGAGAATTACATTTAAACATGGGTTCTGTTTTAGCTTTTGTGATATCCAGATACACATTATGAAAGACACAAGTAAGTACCTAAAGATATTTTCCAAAAATATCCCATCATAGTAACCACCCTTTCCCTTGGGAACAAAAAGGTTTTAGTGTCACTCATAGAAGACAGGTCATTTATTTTTTGAAATATTCCTCCACACAAGAAAATGTTCAGAAAGTGTAATAAAAATACTAACCCACCAGCCATCTGTGATATAGATTCCAATCACCAAACAATATACCACTGCTTAAGTTATTTTTGTCATTATCTATATATATATTTTTTAATTATTCATGTGATAAAATATTATGGTCTTTAGTATACTATGCCAAATTACACCCCAGAAAAAGATAGCCATGGTTCATTCCTGTTATGGATTGAACTGTGTCTCCCATAACATTGAAGTTGAAGTCTTAACCCCCAATATTTTAGAGTGTTATCTTATTTATAATTAGCATTGTTGTAGATAATTAGTTGAGGCCATACAATGAGCCGTCATCCAATATGATTGTTATCCCTATAAGAAGAGAGAAATGTGGACATGTGACAATGTAGATAGAAACTGGAATAATGTGAGAGGGCCATGTGGCAATGGAGATAGAAACTGGAATAATGCAGCTATAAGTCAAGGAATGCCAAGAACTGCCAGTAGGCACCAACATGTAAGTAGGAGAAAGAAAACATTCACTCTTAGATCCTTCCCAGGAAATGTGACCTTGCTGGAGCCTTGATTTTGGATTCACAGCTTGTATAATTTGGAGAAAATAAATATTTATTGTTGTAAATATTATTTTTGTACCAAGTTTGTGGTACTTAGTTAGAGCAACTACAGGAAACTAATACTGTTCTTCATTAAACTTTAAAGCAATGGAAAGGAAACAAAGAATAATTGAGTCATGGGTTAGTACATCTGGAAGAGCACTGGGATAGGCTTTCAGACGACATGGGCTTGAATCTGGATCTGTTGCTAATGTGTGAGCCTGTGTAATCCTGAAATGATGTAAAACTCCGCTTCCTTATGTGTAAAATGAGAAGATAATATTGCCTGGCCTGCTTACCTTAAAGACTGTTATTCTCTATCTATCATATATCTATCTATCATCTATCTATTCTATCTATCTATCTATCTATCTATCTATCTATCTATCATCTATCTATCATCTATCTATCTATCTATCTATCTATCTATCTATCATCTCTATCTCTACCTCTCTTCCTCTCTTCATTTATTTAAATAAATCCTCAATTAATATCAGTGAACTTGGCTTGTTAAAAATAACATTAAAATAAACAAACTTGGCTGAAACCGGTTTGGTTCAGTGGTAGAGCGTCGGTCTGTGGACTGAAAGGTCCTGGGTTCGATTCCGATCAAGGGCATGTACATTGGTTGTGGGCACATCCCCAGTAGGGGGTGTGCAAGAGGTGGCTGGTCGATGTTTCTCTCTCATCGATGTTTCTAGTTCTCTATTTCTCATCCTTCCTCTCTATAAAATATCAATAAAATATATTTAAAAAAATAAACAAACTTGGGGAATGTAGGTCTACTATGAAATAGAAGAGCTCCAGTGTTCTGATTAAATACTTAATTGGTCCCAGGTATACGTGCATGTCAGCCTACTGAACTATTTCGTGTTTTTGTTCTTTTGTTAACAATTCAGGATATGAAAAATTAAGTACATCCATTTCCATTTTTTTAAATTTCTGAAATAAGTTTTTCACCCCCTAGGCATTGTTAGCAGAGAGTGAATTACTACTACTTATGAGTTTCTTTTCCTATAAAATATTTGTTTTTCTATTTTTAAGTGACACCTGTACACACATCTTTGATTTTTAGTAAGTTTTAGTCACTTCCACTATTAAGAAAACATAAAATCCCATTTGTATAAGTTTTTAAATATAAGAATATAACACCAAAAATTAGTTATAATTGACTAAAGATGACCCTTATATACTTCCAAAATGGAAAGTTGAATAATTTTTTTTTAAATGACAAAGAAGGAAGAGATTTAGCAGATTTCCACCCTCAAGCTCCTTTCCTTCAACAACCAGCACTCATCTCATATTCATGCAAAACAGAGAAGGAAAAAAACCTTTGATGTAGGGACTAAAAATAGATAGCAACTGCTTCAGGACCTGAAGACACTACCTGTTCCCTGTGATATAAGGAGGCTTCATATTTTTTAGGATAAAGAACTTTAAGGGAGTTTCTATAAGCAGTATGTTGCATATCCTTTCATGTCTATATCTCAAGACTAGTCAACATTTAATAACTGAGATAACAACAGAAGATACCTGTTTGAATAAAATAAACATCAAATAAATGTTTGTTTATGCTAATTACACCAAAACTGACAAGGCAAAGATGTCAGTGTATGCTCCAGAAATCATTATCTCCCTACTTGTGTCACCGTTCATAATACAATGATAATGGTGATAGTTAGGAGGAGGAAGATGATGACAGGAAGAGGATTATAACAATAATGTTAACAATTTCTAAGGGCAAATTATGTTTCATAAATTGGACTAGGTACTTCCTGTTAGCTTTACATTGACTTTAATTCAATTTAAGAAGTTTAACACTCAGAGCCCCACTGAGGCTCTGAAACCTTATGCGACTTCATCACTCTCACACAAGCCAGAACTCTATCACAGGTCAGTGTGCATATTGAAATCACAGTGCTTTCAATCAGATAACTTCTGGACCAGCTTTTGCTTTTTGCAACATTTCTTTAATACAATATGGAAAAAATGCAACAGCTTTTGTGTATGTTTATTTCCACTTGTTCATGTTCATGCAATGGTATCTTCTTCATTTTACCAATGAAATAATGGAAGCTCAGAAAGATGAAATAACTAAGCTCACACCACGGGCCTAAAAAGTGGTGAAGTTGGATCTGTCTCTCTCCAATGTCTATATATTTTTATTGCCCGATTTCTTAAAAATGCATAGTGAATTGTTTGTTTTCACCCTTCCCTCTCTTTTCCTTTCTCCCTCTCTTTCTTATCTCTTCCTTTATCAGAGCAGAGACTCAAGCTTCACAAACAAAAGGAACATCAGTGGCCAGAAATGGTCACCACTCCACTTTAGTCCTGCCTTGGTTCTAGACATCAGAGTATAAGATACTAATCAAAGACTCAGGAAGGTCTTCCAGAAAGATACATGAAAACAAAAAGTGCACCAATAAGGACCTCAGACTACAAAAGAAGATTGTGAAGCTCTTTGCCATTCTCATGGCATAGAAGTTTCCAAAGACCAAAGTCATATAGAATCTTCCAGGAGAAAGTGGTACAATGTAATTAAAGGGGATTTGGTTTCTGAGGTTGGAAACGAAGTTATAAGTTAGAGGACTGGCAGAAATCATATCATGAAGCAGGGCTTTCGTCCATTTTCATTTTTTTCTCTTTTTTCATTGATTTCATAAAGGAAGGTAGAGGGAGAAATAGATAGAAATATTAATGATTAGAGAGATTCATTGATCAGCTCCCTCCTGAATGATCAGGGATCGAGCCCACAACCCAGGCATATGCCCTGATTAGGAATCAAACTGTGACCTCCTGGTTCATAGGTCAATTCTCAACCACTGAGCCACCAAGGCTGGACAGGATCCCTTTCCTATACCTGACTTATAAGGAATACAGTTCCATGCCTCTGAATTGTCAAAACACTGAACAACTAGTGAAATAAGATACTTCTCACTTCAAACTTCGCTAATATCTATGGTGGCTCCATATCTGCCTTCTTCCCATTACTTATCACTATTGACTCCATTTTTACCCCAGTCTGTTAGGCCAACTTGATGTCTGGCATAGGAGAAGTGAGGGTTCCCAGGTACAATATCACATGCAACTTCCAATGGAAACCGTTAGCATTCCCTCTTGCCACTTCCATTGCCTTAACTCTAAGTCAAATCTCCTTTAAAATGTCATTGTGTAGCAATATAATTCAGTGGAAGCTGTTCATTTTCCCATAGACCTGATATAATCAGGTCCAAAAGTTAAGTTGCACTCTCCTTGCTCTGCAGTGTAATTTCCCTAAGCTTTCTTTAGCAGCTCCTCTGTCCCTGAAGCCCACACCAATTTCTTAGTCTACCTTCTTTTCATCTTTCACCTTGCTAATTAAAAGAGATACTGAATATCTACTCTATGGCTGTCACTAAACTGTGTACACTGCACACATTGTCCTAAACAATCCTTACAATTGTTCTGCAGAGTATAATATGTTATTCTCACTGTCACAACAATAGCAAATGATTGTGTTGGGTATGAACTCAGGTTTGTCTGATTCTGAAGTCCATCTTAATCACTAACCCTTGTAGTGAAACAAGGACAATCCTGAATGGTGATTGTAATAGTGGGAGTGTATAAATGGTGCAGTATGGGGACAGGAAAAAAGGCAAGGAGAAGAAGCTGCCTGGGATACTCAAGAAGGCTTCAGAGAAGAGCTGAGGATCTGAGACCTGAAGAGTAGTTCTCCAGGCAGTATTCCAGGCAGTATTGGAGGACATAATGCAATAAATGCTAAAGCATGAGTGTTCACACTAAATTATGAAAAGTATGAATGGTCGGTCTGACTAGAATGTTGAATCCATATGGGTGAGCAACAATACATACTATTGGAAAGGTAGGTATCTCAGGGAAGGCCCCAAGCAGAATGGGATACCTTATGAGGAGGAAGGGGCCCAAATGTCTCCTGAAGGCAGCAGAGATGGATCCACCTAAGATTTTAAATCAAGGGATGTGAAATTTGCACATTTGAAAGCTCACTGTGGCAACAGAGTAGAGGACATATTTTAGGGGACAAGCCAGGAGGCAAGGAGGCTAGTTAATGGCTCTTTGGTCATTAAGGTGAGAGAGGATGGTGAACTTGTGATGGAGAGGAGGGAACAGACTGAAAAATACTTAGAGAAAATGTAAAAATTTCATCAATTCTACTCCCCAGGCCTTGCCACTTCAGATTTACTTTATTCAACACTCTGGGCTTCCATATCCCATTACTTGTTCATATTTTCATGTATTAATTACTTCATTCAGTGTGGAATTGTAATTATGATTTGCTTCTCTTTCCCACTTGGATCCAAGTTCCTTATGAATTGAAACCATCACTCTCTTAAAATTCATTCCTCCTCCCATTTACCATAGTTTTCCTTCTCTGAAAATCACTGCATGTTTACTGAATTAAAACTTAACAAGATCTTTTTTATTTTTTATTAAATTATTATCTGTGTACATATCTTACCATTGCCCCCCCCACCTCCCATACATGCCCTCCCTCCCCAGAGTTTTGTGTCCATTGGTTGTACTTATATGCATGCATACAAGTCCTTTGGTTGATCTCTTATCTCCCCCAGATCTCCCTACCATCCTCACAGTAATTTGACAGTCTGCTTGTTGCTTTACTGTCTCTGTATCTATCTTTTGGTTCATCAGTTTATAATGTTCTTTATTATCCATAAATGAGTGAGGTCATGTGGTGTTTCTCTTTCATTAACTGGCTTATTTCACTCAGCATGATGTTCTCCAATTTCATCCAGGTTGCTGCAAATGATAAGAATTCCTTCTTTTTATGGCAGCATAGTATTCCATTGTGTAGATGTACCATAGTTTTGTGATCCAATCATCTGATGATGGGCACCTCATCAGATGCTGTTTCTCAATCCTAGGCTGTTTCTCAATCCTAGCTATTATAAATTGTGCTGCTATGAACATAGGGGTGCATATATCCTTTCTGATTGGTGTTTTTAGTTTCTTGGGATATATTCCTAGGAGTGAGATTACTGGGTCAAATGGGACCTTTTGAAACCATAGATTTTAAAATTCTCCACCAATCAATAGATGAATGGGGGGGAAAACAAAACTATGGGACATTTACACAATGGAATACTGTGCAGCTATAAAACGGTGGATTTCTTACCCTTTGGGACAGCATGTATGGGCCTAGAAAATATTATTCTAAGTGAAATAATTAAATTTAAGAAATACAAGTATAACATGATCTCACTTATTCATGGAATCTAATTATCAGAATGAATTGACCAACAAAATAAGACCTGAGGCAGGGAGGCATGAAACAGGCTGACATACCTCTATGTGGGGTTGGGAGGACAAGAAGAGATAAACCAAAGAACTTATATATTTATAGGTATAGCCCATGGACACAGGCAATAGGATAGTGAAGACATGAGAGGGTGGATAGTGGCTGGGAGGATGAGGGTAAAGAGGGGTAAAGGGAAGATACCTGTAATACTATTAACAATAAAAAGTTTATTATTTACCCACCATCCAGAAATATCATTGCTGACATGTATACATAAGGAACTGTTTGACATTGAAATTGGGACTCAAAAGAACTGTTGGCCCAGAAAGAAACCCACTACCAGCTGTTCATTTGCCTTTCAGCATAACCATTATTGCTTGTCTCATTTTCGGGTCTATAAGTGTATTTCATTTTTTTAAATATATTTTATTGATATTTTACAGAGAGGAAGGGAGAGAGATAGAGAGCTAGAAACATCGATGAGAGAGAAACATCGACCAGCTGCCTCTTGCACAACCCCTCCTGGGGATGTGCCCACAACCAATGTACATGCCCCTGACCGGAATCGAACCCGGGACCCTTCAGTCCACAGACCGACGCTCTACCACTGAGCCAAACCGGTTTCGGCTATAAGTGTATTTCTAGTAGCACATGATCTCACTCATCTAGGGGAAATGATGAACAACATAGACAGATGAATAAGAGCAGACCCAGAGACAGGGAGGTATGGATCAGACTGTCGAACCTCAGAGGGAGGGTAGGAGAGGATGAGGATAAAGAGGAGAAATCAACCCAAGTACTTGTATGCATACATATGAGCCTAACCAGTGATCAAGGACAACAGGGGGGCGGGGGCATGTGTGGGGAGGGGTGTGAGGTGGGAATGGGGGGTGTGTGGACAAATATGTGATACCTTAATCAATAAAGAAATTTAAACAAAAAATATAAATAAATAAAAAATATAAAGAAGTAAAAAAGAGATGTCATGTATGTTTTCTGCTTTTAATAAGATGGAATTCCCCTTCAGAAACCCAGGTGAAAGTAAATCTGTCTTTCCAGCTAGATCTGTATCCCCCTGAGCTCTGTCACAAAGTATAAACGACAAGCCATATATCAGCCAGAGTCTCTATATCAGACTTTTGTTTAGAAAGCAGAGGTTGCTAGAGATTGTGAAGAAGCTATTGGCTGGCCTTGTAGAAGGAGTAATTATTTTCTGGATTTATTGGGTTCTGAGAAAGCTTAAGCTTTAACTGTAGAGAGATGTTTGTAAATATTAACTTCTATTCAGGAGATTATTTACTTTCTATATTGCTCCTATCTAAAAAGGTTATTCTCCCACAAAATTATACCATATTATGCTCTGCTTTGAAAGTCAACAAATTAAGGTAGTGTTTGGCCATTTAGAAAAAAAAACCTATACAAATAACTGAATCTACTGTTGGGACTTTCACATCAATCAATAAGATATAGATAAATGTTTAGCACAATTGTACATAGAATAAGCAAATGTAGATGTTTGGTAATGAAAAGAATATGGAGTTCAAGATCAAAGAGACATGAGTTTGATTCTGAACTCTCTCACTTTATCTGTATGACCTTAGACCAATCACTTAGGCTCCTGAGCCCTTGTTCTTTCCTCATCTGTAAAATTGAAATAGATGAATACCCACCTTGAAGTATTGTAATAATGATCAAATGAGATAGAGCTCAAAGAAGTGGTTTATAAAGTCTTCTACAAACCTTAGCTATCATTTTTGAAGCAGGAAGACATTTAGAGAATATTTAGTACAACATCCTCCTTTCATCTTTCAGCAATGAAGAGACTAGATTTAGAGAAGGAAAGGGGTCACACAACTAGGAAGTGGTAGATCTGGGTCTACAATGCAGTTCTCCTGACTCCTATACTCTGGCTTCCTCCTATATAAGGGAAGCAAAGTAGCTATGTGTCTCACAGAACTTTGGAGAAAATGGATTATGTGCTTTGGGGCATTGATTCAGTAACTCATCCTAGAGAGAGACATAGTTTTTTAGTACATACACTTCTTTCTTAAGATCACTTCTCTAGACTTCCAGGACAACACATTCATTCTAGTGAGTCACTCTTGCCTTGAAGCTCAATGTGTCAGAAGCTTTATCTATCCCCATTAGAAGTTAGATTTTTTTTTGTCAGGGATAAGAGAAAATGAAAAAAGAGACATAGATTAACTAAAAGAACACCACTTGCTTATCCTTGGGGCATAAAGCACTTTGAATAGAGGAACATTAAAGAGGGACACAAGCATTAATTCTACTGCAGCATTGGTACTCACTGTGGAAATAAAATGGTAAATAAACATAGAGAGTATCATCAGTGGTGCATAGTGGCCAAGCATTGGTATTTGTGAAATGCAGTGTTACCTAAAGCTGCTCTTTAACCTCAAGGAACATATATTCTTACCTTTAAATTGGAAAATAATACTAGCTTTGCCAGCCTCAAAGGGCTGAGTAAGGATCAAATGAATCACAAGTATGATGTAGGGATTTGATAAGGGATCTGAAACTCGCATGGAGTGTCAGATAATCAGTTTAGCTCAATAAATATGACCAACTACTCTTTTTTATTGTTGTAATTAGGTTGCCATTGTTTAACACTTTTTATATGACTATAGTGACTATAAATAAAGCTTTTGCATAAAAAGGGACTGTAAGTTAGTGAGATATGGGGTAAAACAGGCGCAAAGAGAAGGCAGAGAGAGGCCACAGAGCATGGCAGTAAAGAGCTCCTGGTCACTTGAGTCAGTGATAGAAATAGGGCTATCTTTCCTAACTACATCAGCAGGCACAACACACTTGCCCAAGACAAACCTAATTCTGCTCATTTACCAACTGAGATCACAAACCCTACTGCATGGGGTTGTTGTGGGGGCTTAATGAAATAGAGTATATAATGCCATATGTCTGACATAAATGAACTGTTGGGTAACTTGTTAAAGTGAGACAGTGTAGATAAAAGCCTGTTAAAAACTCTAAAGTGATATAAACATGTAAGGAATTATAACATGAACAAAATTCTATGCAAAACACCAGTGCTTAGCTAATTGCTTAAGTGTTATGGGAAAATTCATTATACTATCCAAATATAAAACATGTTCATTTACAGCAGCTTGCCTGACAATTGTGGGATATTTGAAGGTAGGGGGTATTTGAAGGTTTCTTTAAGCACAGTTGCTTTATGTATTATTATCAATTTTCTCCATTCTTTTTAATTTAATCATTTGCACTTTTATGCTTCTCAAATGGCCAGAATAGCAGACATTTGGTGAAGGTAACTTGTAAATGTGGAAGTGAGTAATCCAAAGTGAATTAGAATCCACATAAACTCCTCTTCTCCAAAAGCCAATGGTTTGCCTCAGATAAATGTTTTTGAAATCTTAATATATGGAATATTCCAGAAAAGATAGTTAATTTACCTTCAGGAGTCATTTTAGTTCTATATTTTTAGAAATAGGTACTGTTATTAAAAAAGAGAATAAAATATTATGATGATATTTTGGAGGAAACAGAGGAATCTAGATAACCAAATATCTTAACAGTTGTAATATTATACCACTGAAATCTCGGTGAAGCGTGCGCACACACACGCACACACACACACACACACACACACACAGTTAAACTTAAATAATTTCAAGATCCTTTTGGTTCAAACTTATTGTAGATAAACTTATTATAATATAATAAGCTTATTATAATATAATAAGTTTATAATATAATAAATAATTATAATATAATATAATAAACTTTATTGTAGATAAACTTATTATAAATAATTTATAATTAAATGCATGCAGAAGAAAAGATTACTATAAACTCCTATCCAAACTAGAAATTCCCTCCACAGCCTTCCAAGCAGATGCTCTTTCCTGCTTATACTATAGTACTTTCTAATAACAAAGGAGTCTGTTTCAGTGGCATTGTTAGAAATGGTTGCCTTAAGCCAATAATTTTCAACCTTTTTCAACTCATGGCACATATAAACTAATTACTAAATTCTGCAGCACAACCAAAAATATATTTTTGCCAATCTGACCAAACGCTGGGTATAATTTTTATTTATTTGCAATGGATGGCTATTGTTGTGTTACCTGTTGTCATTTTTTATTTGACAATTTAAAGGGAAAGAGGTAAGTGCTTCTAATTAAATAGGTACTCCGTGTTTTAAAAATCCTTGTGTCACATTTTTTGAACTTCTCTGCCTTAAGCAATGCTTCCAGAAGTGGCTCAAGCACTTCTATAGAGCAGTGACTTGAAGGTTACAAGCTGCTGGAAAGGGGAATTAGAAGACTGTCTTAAATTTGCTGTGTAATCACATAAAAGTCCTGTCCAAATCATGCATTGCTACCTCTGATGCTCCCAGAAAGTCCCATTTTCCCAGTTCTGCCTTCAGGCAGGATGCCACACATATTTGTGAAAGTGTAATTTTTGTTTGTTAAAACAAGATTATACAAATAAATTATTTTTAAAATAACCAAAATTTTAATAAATCAGTTGGCTGAAGAGATTCCAAAGTGGGGGAGGGTAGATTTAAGCAGTAAGAGATATTGTCAATCAAAACTACCCAATAAATTATATATCCTAATATATAAAAGCCCAGGGTTATAATGATCCATCATGAATGTAGACTGACCAACCCAGAAGTCCAGTGCTGGGTTGCCATAGTAACTGAGCACTGACTGCCCCACTGCAGCCTGGGGACCCAGTACTGACTTCCCAGGGAGCTGAGACCCGAGAGAGGGCGAGGTGTGATCCACAGCCTCAGTGGCAGCTGTTGATCAGTACTTGCCTCTCTCTTTCTCCTCCTCTTTCTTTCCAGGTTTTGCCAGCAGCGGGCCTTTCTTTCTATCCTGGCCTCCAGGGGCTGCTGTTCAGCACCACCTCACTGATCAGGCCTGGAGATAGGCCTGGTGATCCTGACTGGCATAGGAACTAATAAATCAGGACCAAATGTAGGTTCTGTGAAGAGCCAATGGCTGTCTAGAAGGCAGAGCTTTTGATACTGACTGGCATAGGAACTGACCAAACAGAACCAAATGCGGGTGCTGTGAAGAACTAATTGATGCCTAGAAGGCAGAGTTTCTGACACTAACTGGCATAGACACTGACCAATCAAAACCAAATGTGGGTGCTGTGGGGAGCCAATAGTGCCTAAGGAGAGTTCTGATGCTGACTGGCACTGAAACCAACCATTCAGGACCAAATCTGGGTGCTGTGGGGAGCCAATTGCTGCCTAGGAGGTGGAGCTTTTGATGTTGACTGGCATAGAAACCAAACAATCAGAACCAAATTGGCCATCAGAGGAGGGCAATTGGGCGCAAACAGGCCAGGAGGGGAGGGCAGTTAGGGGTGATCAGGCTGGCAGGCAGAGGCAGTTAGGGGCAATAAGGCAGGCAAGCAGGTGAGCAGTTAGGAGCCAGCAGTCCCAGATTGCAAGAGGGATGTCTGACTGCTGGTTTAGGACCAATCCCTGTGGGATTAAGGATCTCCAATTGGAGAGGGTACAGGCTGGGTTGACAGAACCCTCCTTCCATGCACAAATTTTGTGCACTGGGGTTCTAGTCAATCAATAATCTTCTAAAAAGTATTTTAATGACCTCTATTACTCTGTTTAAGCATCTATGCTAATAAAAGAGTATATGCTAATTAGACTGGGAGACCTTCCAGACATCCTTCTGGACAAAGCCATGGTGGTGGGGCTGAGGCAGAGGTGGTTTGGGGCAAACAGGGTGCTGTCAGGGGGGACATTTGGGGGCAACCATGCTAATAGGGGGGGCAAGTAGGCTAACAGGGGGAAGTTTGGGGAAAGCGGGATGCCAGGGCAGGGCAGTTGGAGATGAGCAGGCTGTAGGGGGGGGCAGTTGGGGCAAGCATGCTGTCGGGGGGGGGGGGTAGTTGGGGTGAACAGGCCAGCGGGCGGTCAGTTGGGAGAGAGCACGCCAGCAGGCAGGTATGCGGCTAGGAGCAGGCTAGCGGAGGGGCAGCTGAGGGTGAGAAGGCCAGTGGGGGGAATTTGGGGGCAAGCAAGCCGGGTGGGCAGTTGGGGGCAAGCAGGCTGACAGAGGGGCAGTTGGGAGTGAGCAAGCTGGTAGAGGGGACAGTTTGGAGTGAGCAGGCTGGCAGGAGGGAAGTTGGGGGTGAGTAGGCTGGGGGGGGGCAATTGAGGGCGATCAGGCTGGCAGGCAGGTGAGTGGTTAGGAGCCAGTGGTCCCAGATTGTGAGAGGGATGTCCAACTTCTGGACATCCCCCAAGGGGTCCCAGATTGGAGAAGGTACAGGCCAAGCTGAGGAACACCCTCCCTCCTGTTCATGAATCTCATATACTGAGCCACTAGTATATAAGATAATCAACCATGTTACTTATCTGGATATTAGATTTTTTTTCAATTAGCTTGACTTAATTAACTTGCTAAGGTGTTGAATTTTAAATGCCTTGGACTCTGCATTTTATTTTTTATACATTTTTATTGATTTAAGAGAAAAAAGAAGAGGGAGAGAGAGAAATATCAATGATGAAAGATAATCATTGGTTGGCTGCCATCTGCACGCCCCCAACCAGGGACTGAACCTGCAACCCAGGCATGTGCCCTAACTGGAATGGAACCTGTAACCCTTCAGTCTGCAGGTTGATGCTCTATCCACTGAGTTAAACCAGCTAGGGCTACACTGTGTTTTAAGATTATTACAATTGGATCACTCTCTAAATTTACTGTTATTTCATTATTAAAATTATATTTACTCATTATACAAGTAAAATTCAAAATTGAAATATGTGTAGAGGGAATGGTGAGAAATTATAAGATATAAAAATATGAGCCCAATATAAACATTTTAAATAAATAACAATTAAAAAATCTTGAGACCAGTTTTTGTTCTCCCATTATGAATTATAGGAAGGAAGTCTTAGCTTCTGGTAACTTCATGGAGCTATTCCAAGTGGTTAGCTTCAATCATTCTTCTATGTATTGCCCTTTCTTCCCATTTCATGGAGATAATTAGAGTAAATGGAAATATTCTCAACTTTCTCTCCACATACCCTGCTTTGGCATCGCTACTTTCTGCCTTCAATAAGAGGAGACATAGTTCTGCCTGCCATCTATTTAAGCCTCACCCTTTTACCTTTTCTCCATCAAACAGCCAATGTCTCTCTGTATCCTCCACCCCTATCTCTCATTGGCTCCTTCTCCTCAGTTAATAATACAAAGACTCAGGTTCCCCCCTCATCCCAACCCCACCATACACAAACATTTTATAGTGAATAAACAACACCCTCCTAAACCCTCCAATTCTAACCCTATTTTTTTTTTTGAAGAAAGATATGGAAGTCATTTTATTTATTTTTTTAATTGATTTTTATTAATTATGGTATCACATAATTGTCCTTATCCCCCCATTCCCAACCCAAACCCATCCCTACATATTCCCCTACCCCCTTATTGTCCATAGTGCATGCACACAAGTCCTTTGGTTGATCTCTTCCCTTTACCCCCACCCTCCCCTACTTTCCCTCTGAGGTTTGAGAGTCTGATCGCTGCTTCTCTTTTTCTGGGTCTATCTTTGTTCACCAGTCTATGTTGTTCATTATTTCGTCTAGATGTGTGAGGTCATGTGATCCAAGAAATACCCTTATAAAAACCTAAACTGCGATAAGCCTTAATGGTTATCCTGAGAGGCAAATGAATCAGTCTGTAGTGAGTTCCTTTCTGGGCCAGCAGTTCTTTTGAGTCCCAGTTTCAATGTCAAATAGTTCCTTGTGTGTACATGTCAGCCATGATATTTCAGATCTGGTTGGTGGACAAATGGTAGTAATGCAGGTCCGACCATCTCTTGTTTGATCGTGGGTATCCTTCAGCAATAGGCAGCCGCTGTCTGTTGGTATGGTGAGGCGTCCTCAGCATCTTCCATCAAAATCAATAAAATATATATAAAAAATAGGGTTAGATGTTGAGGACGCCTAACCCTATTTTTTATATATATTTTATTGATTTTTCACAGAGAGAAAGGGAGAGAGATAGAGAGCTAGAAACATCAATGAGAGAGATACATCGACCATCTGCCTCCTGCACACCCCTCACCGGGGATGGGCCTGCAACCAATGTACATGCCCTTGACTGGAATCGAACCTGGGATCTTTCAGTCCGCAGACTGATGCTCTATCCACTGAGCCAAACTGGTTTCAGCACTAACCCTATTTTTATATGTTTTGAAAGATTTCTCTATATTTCTTGCAACCCCTTTCTTAATACCTAGTTATACCTCAACTGACTGGAGTCTGGCTTCTACTCCTACCACATTACTAATGCTGCTCGCATATAAGTCTTAATGACTTCTTAATCCATTGACCACTTCTCAGCCCTAACTTATTTTTTACTTGGATGACACATTAACATAAAATAACCATTTAAACTGTACAAGTCAGTCACATTTAATACATTTACATGTGTAATCATCACCTTTTGGCTAGTCCTCATCTTAATTGACCATTCAGAAGCGTGTGGCATTGCTCACTCCATCATAAATCCTTTCTTGCCATGTCTACTGAAATAGACCACATTTCCAACTTCTATGACTGCTCTGTTCACATTCTCTCTCTTATGGTGCCCTTTAATGTAGAGTTTCCCATAAGTTCAGCCATGGTCCTTTTCTCATTCTCTTTATTGTGCTTAGGCGAGCATCCCTATTCCACAGTACCAAGTATCAATGGTCCCTGTGAAAATTTAGTCTATTTCTAATACAGATAAATGTATAATATTCCCAAGATGTGAATAAACGTAAAGCATGAGTATCTGGGATCCCAATATGCAATGTTTGGTATAGCTGCAAAACAGTTATGTTGACTCCCGATCTCTTACAATCCAGGAAAAGCTAGACAATGGAAAAAAGAGATGGATCTGTACTCAAATGGATCTTATAATACCCTCCTCTCCCTTGCTGATTTTATACCCTTAAAAGTACATATTCACAATATAAACTCAGTGGGGGGAAAAGTCAAAGAATGAGTCATGTGGACAGAACAATTGGTTGACTCGATTTTTTTTTATTATATCTATTGCTTTGTTGTCAGGCATAGCTCCAGTGCAAAGTTGTAGCACTGGGGGAAGGTTCCAATTAACCAAAATAATTTATGCTTCTGTTATGTTTTCTTCCTCAAACTGACTCACCTTTGGCTAAAATAAATATACAATCAGCAAATATTGACTAAAAGAACTATAAGACTTACATCTTAATGCACACTAATGCTTCATTGAAATTCTTTGGGGAACTGCATATCCTGGCACAGTTTTGTCTTTTGCTTTCAGTTTAACTCTAGTTTTACTTTGTAATTTTAACAAATAGCAAAGATCAATGCTTCAGGTTTTACAAGGTACAGCTGGCCAGTGTTATATCAACAAGACCTCTTTAGTTTTTAGTTCTTTTCCAAAGGATGAAAATGATGAGTCATTAGGAGGTTGTTAATATTTCACGATAAGTATTTCTGTTGTTATTAATAAAAATTATTTGAAATTATTCACTCAACATTTAACAGGCATTTATTGAGTGTCTATCATGTGTTTCCATAGCTCTCTTGGCATGTATCCCAAGAATTGCAATTAGCATATTGAACAGAAATTCTGGTAACTTTTCTATTTCTCCTCTTAATAGAAATGGGATCATGTTTTCTTGATTACTGTGTCTCTTGGTCTGCAAAATAATAAGTGTTCATTCACTGTAGAAATCAATAGTTACTGAGTGCCTATTTTATGCTTAGCATTGTTCCATGCACTGGGGATTCAGTAATGATTAAAACAGATAAAAATCCCTGATTCTTCTATTGTTTATAGAATATGTGTATGGGAGAGGCATGGAAGATAAACAAGAAAGTAAAATATGTAGTGTGTTAAATTATGGCAACTCCTATGGATAAAAATGAAACAGATGAGAGAGTATGGATTGTTGGGAGTGGAAGGTTATAGTTTTAAATAGAGTGGTCAGGAAAGGTTTCACTGTGAACATGATATTTGAGAGGCAGAAAGAGAAAACCATGTGAATATCTGTGAGGAATGTATTCCAGGAAGAAGGAATAAACATAGAGATATTGTAGGTGATTATAGAAACTTGACTCTTACTCTAAAGTAGATAGGAAGCTATTGGAGGGCTCTGAGGAAGGGAATAATAAGATCTGATTTATATTCTAGCACAGCCACGCTGGCTGCTATGAACAGCTATGAACAGGCTATAGAGGGCAAGGATAAAGGCAGATAGGTATTTTATAAGGCTATATTAGTGCTAATACAGACAAGAAATTATGTTGGCTTGGATAAACATGAGAGCAGTAGAGGTCAGATAAATGATCAGGTTCTACATATACTTTTTAAGTAATGCTGAAAGAATTTGCTAGAGGGTAGGATGTTGGGTAAGAGAAAGAGAGGAGTGAAGAATGACTTGAGGATTTTTTACTGGAAAAATGGGAGGAGATAATTCCCATTTTCTGAGATGGGGAATACTCCAAAAAAGATAATTTGGAGAGTGAAGGATCCCCTAAGAAGAAATGGTTAGTAAAGGAAGAGGAAAATCAGAAGAATCTAGTGTCCCAGATGTGATTCAAAGAGGAGTGATAAACAGTTAAATACTTCTGACAGGTCATGCAAAATAAGGACTTGGTGGTTGATCATTGGGTTTAATGAAGTGCAGGTCATAGGTGAGCTTGACAAAAGCTATTCCAGTGGAAGAAAATAGCTGATATGAATGGGTTCCAGAAAGAATGAGAGAAGAAAGTGGCTATTAGGGAGTAGAGAAAGTATGAAACAATTAGCATAGGAAACTTTTTTTCTAGGAATTTTTACTGTAAAAAACAGGGTGGTAGCTAGAGAGGAATGTGGAATCAAGAGGGTCATTTCTTAATTGGAAGAAATTGTGCCATTATACATATGTTGATGAAAAACCAGTACAGGGAAAAAACTGATGATGCAGAGTGATTATGGTAAGGCCCTTGGCTAGTAGATGGGAAGGGATGAGTATTACACATTGATGAATAACTCTGACTGAGTTCTTCCAATTAGAACTTTCCTACTAGTTTTTTTGCATCTCTAAGATAGAAGTAGTGGAACTTCCCAAAATGTAAACTCCAGAGGACAGAGGTGTTTCTGTGGTTCATCCTCTACTGTATTCCTAGTGCCTAGAACAGGGTCTGGAACATATGGTAAGAGGTTAAAAGATATTTGTTGACTGAGTGACTAACTTGCTTCTAATTATCCTATATAAGAAAGAGGTAATATGCAAATTAACCCTCACACCATCACAAGATGATTGTGCCCACAGTGGAGGCAGGGTTCCTGTTATGAGCAATCGGCTCTACATGGCGCCAGGCCTGGACAAGGGACCTGATGCTGTGCCCCCCAGCCAAGTGGGCTTGACTAGGAACCTCAGGCCATACCTCCTTCCCAGTGGGGCTTTATGGGGGACCTCAGGCTGAACCCCCTGCCCCAGCACCAGGCTGGAGGACCTCAAGCCAGGCCCTTCACCCCTGCACCAGGCCAGGGGACCTCAGGTTGTGGAGCTTGATGTGGGATCTCAGGTGCCAAGCCAGAGGACCTCAGGCCACAACCCTGTCATGGCACCAGGCCTGGGGACCTGAAGGTGCGCTGGGGGACCTGAGGCTGCGTTCCCTGCCTGGTGTGTGCTTGGGGATCTGAGGCTGCATCCCCCACCCACTGGGACTTGACAGGGGACCTGAGGCTACGCCCATTGCCCAGATGGGCTTGACAGGGCTGGGGCAGGTCAGGTCTGGATATCACCCAATGGGGGTGGGGACAGCTGGTTCTGGGACTTACATGATTTCTAGGTGCATGAGAGTGGGCAGGGATTTGATTCTGGGTCCTATGGCACACCCCATAGTCTGACTGGAGGAAGATTTCCATATATATTTTACTAATTTTCTTTCATCTCTGACACTTCTATTATAGAGAAAGGGCAAATGGCAATATTAAAATATTTCCTCAATTCCCTTTTAATGTGCATTAATTTCATGAACCAGACCACTAGTTTGATGATAATAGGCCTTAATGCTTCCAGATAGGCAGAACAGTGCTAGAGATTTGACAATTAAATAGAATGATTCTGACATTAACACTTAGGTCTTCAAATACATACCATGTTTTTTAAATATATGTTGTTACTTTCAAACACAATGTCGAAGTGCCGGGCCAGTGGTCATTTGGAAGACTTACAGGTAGCACCACGAACATTGTCATAAATGTGCCTTAAATCTATATTCAAAACTTAGAAAATTATATTTTTGGAAGCCACAGCCATTCCTAGAGTACTGTTAATGAAGTATTATGTACACATCTGTTAAAGCAAATTTTCAGCTTAAATCTTTTAGAAGAAGGTGGGCATTTCATTATTTGAGCAGAGTGGAAATTCGCCTACTTCTAATTAAAGATAACTAGTGCTGGAACATTTTCAATTCTGAGCACAGGATGTGTTATAATGGCTTTTCTTCTGAATTAATTCTAAAAGCTAGTGGCTAAAATAGGAGGGTATTATCAGTAGCTGAGACTGTTCTTAGAAGGTCCTGAAAAGAAGCTCCTTGGAGAAGGAGGCTTCAAAACATAAAAGAAGCATTTCAAACAAAATGTATATTCAACTCAATAAATAATTTGCTCCCAAATGATCCTTTTACATTTTTATGTTTTGTCCCAGGAATGGTGATACATCAATAAATAATATGCAGGCCTCTGCCATGAAGGAGCTCATGGTCTAATAGTGAAGACTATGCAGGAAACAGATTATTAAGAAGAGCACTTAAGAGATAATATAATAACATTGTTAATGAGTATATTGGAAGGACAACTCAACTTGGGGAGGGGATTCAAATAAGTTTTGTTTGTTTGTTTTTATGAAAAATTTACAATTTACCCCAAAGTAAAGAGAAATGTATATTAAACCACCATGTACCTATATCCTGGCTTTGACAGTTAACAGTATCTCACCGACCTTCATTCATTACCTTTTCTTCATTTTCTCCTGAAGCATTTCAAAGTTAATCACAGGTTTCATGTTATTTCACATATAAGAATTTTATTATGCTAGTTTAATTTGTTTAAAACATAACTGTTATAGTTAACACAGTTAATAATAAGAAAGACTTCATAAAGAAGGTGACCTCTGAATGCACACCAAAGAACATGTAGAATGAGCCAGGGGAGACAAAGGGCATAGACATTGTTTCTGACTGATCAATGATGACTTCAGTTCACAATAAAGAGCCTGGTTTTTGTGGAAATCCACAGGTAGTGCAGTGACTAAAGCATGGTTTTGACATTGACTCTGGGCCAAGCCCCCCATTTATACTATCTTGCTTAATCTTCACAATAATGGTACTACAATAGGTACATATAATTATCTCCAGACAAAGGAAGGATGCTTCAAAATATTAAATAATTGGCCTACCTATGATCTCACAGCTAAATGAATAGAAGAGTTAGATTGTGAAGCCAGGGTTGTCTGATTCCCTGAGTGCCTAATCATTGCACCATCCTACCTGTTCAGAAGTTTGTGATAATTCCCATCTTCAAGTGTTTGTTCTCTCAATCATATTCTATACAATTATGTTTTTTAACAATTAATGGTCAACTGATTTGTTTCTTAAAGTGCTAAAATGAGGGTGTGTTTGTTTTTTCAGTAGAAATTCACAGCAAAATGCTTGCTTATAATATATGAATCTCCTGAGTGCTGAATTAGCAAAGCTACAGTGGCAAAGCCATGGTAAGCATCACAGACCTAAGAACCCCCTTATTTTCCTCAAGAAATTCCAGTATTTGCTGATGCAGATATCCTAAGGGAAGAAAAGGCTAATTATTATGATTTTATGAGAACTGAATTATTTTGTGTTTAATTAACAGATTAAGTTACTCCCTATTGCTAACAGGCTGTGCTCTAAATGAAACCAAATATTATGACAATTGCCAAGTTTATTAGATAATATATTGTATGAACACTAAAAGCCTATTTTACAGAATTTTTCTCCTTAAAAGTTTCTGCCTCAAGCCCAGGTTTTAGGTATCACAAGTTCCCTGCCATTTTAGTTTGGCACTTCCATAATTCTCATGATATGTATTCAGTTTCAGATTTTTTCTTTAAAAAGTGATGCTCCAAAGCCTTGAATCTACAACAGAAAGTTGCATTTGGGGAATCTCCCTTGCACTTATGTTATGATCACAACATCATGACAAGAGAGAAGGCAGAGAATGGTGAGACCTTCCTCTCTCTACCAGTCACCAGTAGGAAGGACATGGTGGCTAAGGACGTAGGCTCCAGCACCAAACAGACAGGGTTCTTGTTCCAGTCCCACCACAGACCAGTTATGAAACTATGGGAAGTAACTGTGATTGTGGCATGGTGGCTATGTGCCTACAATTTTTCCAAGGCTACCCTTTTAAAAATTATTTTTTTTATTTATTTTGTTTTTTCCAACACCATTTATTCCTTCTATGTGCTCTTCCTATTCCACTCCCCCACAATCACCACACTGTTGTCCATGTCCATGAGTTTTATCTTATCAGGTAAGAAGTGCAGGCAGAGGCCCAGGATCACATAGGAATAGCATGCTAAACCACTAGGGACCTCCATCTAAGGCTCTGCCTTGCCTCCCACTCCTGAGAAGGGCCTGGGTTAGAGTCATACACATGGAACTTTATGGTGGGGCAAAAAAGCAAGGGTATTCATACATGGGTTTTGACAAGCAGCTTAGCTCCTTGTTTATCAATATATGCTTTGCCAAATTTTGTAATATCTCCATACCTTAACTTTCTCAGATGTAGACTAGGGCTGATATTTATATTACCACATGGAGTTGTGATGGGAGGGACTTTGTACTTGGCAAATATATTCTTCATTTCCCTATGTCCCAGATTAGAGGGAAGGGAGTATTTTTTAATTGTCCCATCTAATAAAGAGGGAATATGCTAATTGCTGCCATGCCCTCAAAGATGGCAGCACCCACAGCCACAAGATGGCGGTGCCCAGTGACCTTAGCCTCACCGGGGTCCCTGCCTCTGGAATCCCCCAGTCCCCTCATGCCCCCAGCATCCCAGGGCCGGCCCAAGGCACGAGCAAGCCTCAGATGTCATCTGCCCAGCCACCCGAGGTGCAGGTAAGCCTCATTGGCAGCTACCTAGCTGCCCAGTGCTGCCTGAGGCTCAGGTAACCAGGGCAGGCCAAGGCTTGCGCTGCCAGCAGTGGAAGCAACAGAGGTGTAATGGGGTTGCCACCTTCCCCTAATCACCGGGTTGCCTCCTGCCCCTCAGGGCTCCCAGACTGTGAGAGGGGACAGGCCGGTCTGAGGGACCTCCCCTCCAGTGCATGAATTTTCATGCACCAGGCCTCTGATTAAAAATATACAAGGCTACAAATGTCTGCTGTGAAAATTATGAGACAAATCAGAACTTTATTTTCTCAGTGAGAGGGAGAACTGCAAGTTGTCCACAGTAGTGGCCCCAACAAGGCTGTGATGGCTAGCTTGTAGAAACACCTCTCATGACTATATCTAAGTGGCTTCTAAGGTGGAAAGGCCCTTAAAGCTTGCAGTACAAGTAATGTCTGTGCTCTTAGAGTTAAAGCATCTTGATTCTACAGAAAAAATCCCATACAATCAGCATCTCTTGGAAAAGCCCTGGAGTGGAGATGGAGGGCAATGAAGTTTGAGAGATTGCTGACTGCTGATAAGATGTCAGTGTCCTCGTGAAAGAGACCCTGAGTGTTAGATTTAAAACGACACGATTGAAGTATCCCTAGGATGCCTCATCATACTCTAATAATATTAAAAGCCTCCTGAATATATTTTAAATTTTGATTTGAAATAAAAGCCTCCTTTTCCTACAAGCACAGAGGTCAATAGCCTCATTACAGTCAAATGACATCTGAACATTAAACAGAGCCCAAAGGGAACTTACCTAATCCTAATTTAGGTTGAGGTGATAGGGAAGAAGAAGGATAAGAAAAAGAAAAAAAATGTCAGAAAAATAAGGAGCCATGGAGGAGAAGAAATAGAAATGTATACTGAAAAATCATGGGGAAAAGCCTGGACACAAAAATGGATGGTTCTAAGAAGCCACACCGGGACAGCAGTGACATAGTGTATTGGGAAGCATCTCAACTTTAGAGCTTAGATTTCACTTAGACAAACCTGTTCATATTAGAAATGTGCAAATGAGGACAGTCTGCTCATGATCATACAGGTAGTTGGTGAAAGAGCTAGTTCTGGAACCCTGGAAGCCTGCCCCCCTAACTTGGGCTCTTGACATTGTTACCCTTTCCTTGGTGCGAGTTTCAGTTGAAAATGACAGCTAGTTTAGTCCTGGAATATTCATCTACAACTGTACATTCCATTTCCTGCCATAGAGGTCAAGCTTTCGTTGCACATTATGCTTTATAAGTAAACCAGAATTCCCTGGTGTTGATTAGGTTCTTTGTGAGGCCAGGAGGTGGACAGGCCTCCACTGAAGCCCTGAAAATAGAAGCCAAGGACCACTACTGACATGAGAGAAGGAAAAAACAAAACCCCACACCAGCAGTTGAATCTTCTGAGACTTTATCAGAACGTATTACAAATGAAAATTGTGACTTCTTCTGAGATACTATTGGTGTTTTCTAGTTTTATTAAAAAGCATCTTTCTCTTTACTGATATACATTTTGGTGCCATGGAGTGGTGATTTGTCCCATTAATATTCACTGACCTGGGAGAAAAAAGTCTTTCCAATGTGGCCTGGAAGGATTCCCTTGAGATGCAGATGGAAGCCAGTGTTTTTCAAAATCATTCAGAATAATTTTACAATGTAAGCAAAAGCAAATATATTCTTCTACTGACTGTTAGTGCTCATACCCTCATTGTTCCCATGAATACATTTCTCCAATGAGTTTACTGACCAGTCATCTTGCCTCTATTCACTTTCTACACTAATGAACAACCCAGACTCAGGAAGAATATCTTTTTCATTTGGTCGAGGCCTTTGCCTCTATAAATTTCATTTATGAATTTCAGTACTATCTTGTAGTAAAAACAAGATAACTATCATTTTTTATGTCTCCTGGAAGCAGCTCTAGGGTACTATAAAATTCTCTCCCAAGACCTTTCCCATCTCTGTCTAAAATATATAAGCAGAGTTATTCTAAACCATTTGCTGTGTTTTGGCATTCTTTTCAGAATAATTACCCAAACGCATCCACAAAAGCAAAAGTGAACATATAAGATAAGACTACCAGGGTTTAAGTCAAAGATCACACAAGATATTAGTCACCCTCTCCACTAACCCTAAGGAGTATATGGCAGCATAGGGATTCTGAAAGTGAGGAGAGAATATTCCAGTTCTTGATTTTGCCCTTTGTTAAATTCTCATCTACTAAGTTTCTAAAATCTCTCCTGTAGATAAACCATGTTTTAAGTTCATTTGGTTGACACCTATTTCTTTAATTATATATATATATATATATATATATATATATATATATATATATATATATATAATACATAGTGCTTTTATAGGATACTAACTGTAGATTGGACTGTGTCTCCCCAAAAGGTATGTTGAAATCCTAATCCTCAGTACCTATGCATATAACCTTATTTAGAAATAGTCTTTGCAGATGTAATCAATTTAAGATGAGGCCATACTGAATTAATGTGGGCCCTAATGCAATGACTGGCGTCCTTATAAGAAGAAGGGAATGTAGACACACACACACAGAGGAGAAGACCATGTAAAGATAGAGGTAGAGATTGGAATGATGTATCATCAAGCCAATACATTCCAAGGATTCCTAGAAACACTAGAAGCTAGAAGAGGCAGGAAGGTCCTAACCTTAATGCTTTCAAATGGGCATGGCCCTGCCAACACCCTGAGTTCAGACTTCTAGCTTTTAAAACTGTGAGTCAAATTTCTCTTGTTTTAAGCCACCAAAATTGAGACTATTTGTTATGGAAATTTTAGGCAATTAATACAGACACTATTGGTTTGACTTGCTTCCTAAAACAAAGTTAGTCTCCCATCGAGCAAAAAATATTTTGACTCTTTTGCTTATCTATAATAATAAAAGTGTAATATGCTAATTAGACCAGACAGCCAAATGACCTCCCAGATGTAATTCTTGACATCCTTCTGGATGAAGCCGCAGTAGCAGGGGCCAAGGCAGTTAGGGGCAATCAGACAGTTAGGCAGAGTGGTTAGGGGCCATCAGGCAGGCAGGCAGAGTGGTTAGGGGCCATCAGGCAGGCATCAAACAGACTGTCAAATTACAGTGGGAATGGGTGAAAGAGATCAACTGAAGGTCTTGTATGCATGCATATAAGCACAACCAATTACAGGCCAATGAAATATCCTGTAAGAGCCTAATCTCCAAAATTGATAAGGAATTTATATATCTTAACAAAAGAAATATAAGCAATTCAATCAAGACATGGATAAAGGACTTAAATAGATACTTTTCAAAAGTGAACATACAGAAGGCCAAGAGATATATGAAAACTGTCAAAATCACTAATCATCCAAGAGATACAAATCAAAACAACAATGGGATATCATCTCACACCTGTCAGAATGGCTATCATCAAAAAATCAACAAACAGCAAGTGCTGGTGAAGAAAAAGGAACCACAGTGCACTGCTGGTTGGTATGCAGACTGGTGCAGCCATTATGGAAAACAGTATGGAGTTTCCTCAGAAAATTAAAAATGGAACTCCCATCTGACTCAGTAATCCCACTTCTAGGAATATACCCCAAGAAATCACAAAGGACATGTACACCCCTATGTTTATAGCAGCACAATTTACATTATCTGAGATTTGGAAACAGCCTAAGTGCCTATCAGCAGATGAGTGGATTAAAAAACTGTGGTACATCTACACGATGGAATACTATGCTGCTGTAAAAAAAAAATAGGAACTCTTACCATTTGCAACAGCATGAATGGACCTGGAGAGCATTCTGATAAGCAAAATAATCCAGTCAGAGAAAGATAAGTATCATATGATTTCACTCATTTGTGGAATATAATGAACAGCATAACTGATGAACAAAAATAGATCCAGAGACAGAGAAGCATGGAACAGACTATCACACTTCAGAAGAAAGGTGGGGTAGGAGCATATGAGATTAACCAAAGGACTTATATGCATGCATATAAGCATAACCAATGGGCACAGACACTAGGGTGGGTGAGGACATGTGCTGCATGGTAGGGGTAGCTTGGGAGAGGTCAATGGGAGGAAAAGGAGACATATGTAATACTATATTTAATACTTTAAACAATAAAGGATTTGAAAAAGAAAATATATTTAACTTTACAAAAACTTTTTCTGTAATAGTGACCACAATGTTAACTCAAAGGTTCATTCTATACATACACTAGAGGCCCAATGCATGAAATACATGCACAGATAGGGGGCATCCCTCAGCCTGGCCTGTGCTCTTCCACAATCTGGGACCCCTCTCTCCTTACCGTCCACCTGCCTGCTGCTAAAGGTCCATCTGCTTGCTCCTTACCACATGCCTGCTTGCTCCTTACTGCTTGGCTCACTGCTCCTTAATGCTGCCCAAGGTGGAAGAGTCTCCTGCAATGTTGCTACACTCACCAGCAGTGAGCCAGGCTTCTGGCTGAGCAGTGCTCCTGCTATGGGAGTGCACTGATCACCAGGGGGCTGCCCCTGCATTGAGTATCTGTCCCTCGTTGGTAAGTAAGCATCATAGCCATCAGTCATTCTGGACATTCCTCTATATGGGTAGCTGGGCTTCTACAGATATAGGTGTTTGCCTGTGTAATTTACTCACTTATTTTTATAAGCATACTATTTAATAAATGGGGGATACTGGCAAAGGCCTCTGGCTCTTGCTGGGAATGAACTTGGAAGCACCATTTGAATTCCAGATTATTCTGAAACAGTACTGTCACAGATTCAGTCTGCTCCTGAAGATTTCCCATTGATGTCAAGGACAGCTTTCTTTATGAAACCTAGAAACTGTGACAAGGTGTAACTTATAGCACACTAACTCATGCCTTGTGGATGGTTCTTGGGAGCACTTGAGCCTAAGTGCCATCCACACAACTAGTAAGAATCAATTTCTAGCATTTCAGTGATGGAGAGTGATGGAAGAGACTTATTATGATTCCGTGTTCCAATTCTAAAATGTTATTTTAAAGAAATATTTATAGTGTTAATGAAGACAGGGTCTATATGAATCTTGTGTGCTGAATTATAATGTAATGAAGCCATGGCTCAGAATTCTGATTAACCCAGCAGGTGAGTCAATTCCTCTTGCCATCTTCATAATGATAAACAGTTCATGAAGTGTTCTGTCTTGCAAAGGACTTCCTCATTTATAGTGTCGTACAAAATCAAAGTGGGAATCCTTCATCTTGTGTGTGAACTTTATATTCAATTATGTGGTAAGCCCAAGCCTCCTGTCCATTCCTCTCTGCCCAAGCTGTCTTCTTTCTAAATGCCAGTTCATGACTCAAGTGCTGTGCAGACTTGATAGATGTCACTTCAAAAGAGGCCCCTTGGGAAGTCTTGTAAGTGCCTGCTTGAGAGCTCTCATCCTAGCTCTCATAGGACTGCATTATTCTGCACTTAATACTCTTCTTTGGAAATGAGATTATATAAATACTAGTGGCCTGGTGCACTAAATTTGTGCACAGGGGAGGGAGGTTTCCCTTTAGCCCAGCCTGCACCCTTCCCAATCTGGGACATCCCTCTCACAACCTGGGACCGCTGGCTCCTAACTGCTCACCTGCCTGCTTTCCTGATCACCTTAACCACCTCTGCCTGCCAACCTAATCACCACAAACTGCCCACCCCTGCAGGCCTGGTCACCCCCAACTGCCCATGCTCATCCTGTTCACCACCAACTGCCCTCCCCAGCATGGTTGCCCCTAACTGCCCACTGCCAGCCTGATCACCCCCTCACTGGACCCCCTGCTGGCCTGGTTACCCCCAATCACCCCCCTGTGCAAGCCTGTTCACTCCTCACTGCACCTCTGCCATCCTGATCACCCCACACAGCCTGTTGTTTGGCCATTTTGTCATCCCTCACTGCCCCCCCCCAGCCCCTGCCAGCTTGGTCATTTCATATAGCCTGCTGTTCAGTCATTGCATGAGGACTTCCCAACCAATTTGCATATTACCCTTTTATTAGTATAAATGGGAGTGGGACATAGGAAGGAACCTGAATCACTTTTATTTCCAGAAGCTCAAAGCTTCTAGCATAATTCATACACCTCAGTGGTTCTTAACCATCAGAGATCAAGGACCCTCTCTTGATGAAAGCTGGAAGTCCTCTCCTTAGAAATATGTCCATATGCACATACATGCAATATGTTGCATCCAGGGAGCTATGAACCTCATATGGTCAATCCACAGGCCCTAGATCAAAAGTTACCAATAATTGTTCACCATCATTAAATCTAATTACAACACCTGTGATTGGTGTGACAATGACTTGAGAATCATTTTTAATAAAAATGTTATAGTTTATTGATTTCCTAAGTTGTACCTGGGAACTTAGCTTGTCTACACTCTCTCTAGGTGGGCTTCCTTCTTCCCTAGGCTTCAATTTTCCTCTCTATCAGTGGCTAATAATTTTATGCTCCTTTTCTGAAAGTCAGATAAGTTATGAAGCTTTTATAAAGAAACATGCATATAAGCATATATCTCCACAATGTGGTTCATGATATCCATTCACATGCAACCTGAAGTCCACCCATAGACCAACAACTAAAAAAATTCTATTTTAGAAGTAGCATCAGACCGAGAAAAGATCAATTAAACCAAGAGCTATTTTTTAGTTTAGTGTAGTTTAGCTTTGTTTTTTTGTGTTTTTTTAAAAAAAAGATAAACAAGATTGATAAACCAGCTAAAACCGGTTTGGCTCAGTGGATAGAGTGTCAGCCTGTAGACTGAAAGTTCCCATGTTCGATTCCAGTCAAGAGCATGAACATTGGTTGCGGGCACATCCCCGGTAGGGTGTGTGCAGGAAGCAGCTGGTCGATGTTTCTCTCTCATTGATGTTTCTAACTCTCTATCCCTCTCCCTTCCTCTCTGTAAAAAAATCAATAAAATATATTTTTAAAAGATTGATAAACCATTAACCAGACTCTTCAAGAAAAAAGAAAGAATCCAAATAAATAAACCAGAAATGTAAAAGAAGTAATAACTGACACCAAAGAAATAGAAAGTATTGTAAGAAAATATTATGAACAACTAAATGCTAACAAAATGGATGATCTAGAAGATATATATAATTCCCAAAAACATATAATCTGCCAAGATTGAATCAAAAGGAAATAAAATATCTGAACAGACAGATCACAACCAATGAATTCAAAGCAGTTATCATAAAACTCTCAGCAAACAAAAGCCCTAACCTAAATGGCTTCAGAGGCAAATTTTACCACATATTCAAAGGAGAACTAATACCTATCCTTCTTAAACTATTCCAAAAAAATTCAAAAGTAGGGAATAGAGCCAAGCTCATTTTATGAAAACAGCATTAACCTAATTCCAAAACGAAATAAAGACACTACAAAGAAAGAAAATCATACGACTATATCCCTGATGAACATAGGTGCAAAAATCCTAAACAGAATACAACAAACTGGACCTAGTAATACATCCAACATTTTGTACATGATGATCAAGTGGGATTTACTTCTGGGATGTGATGCTAAAACAATATCTTCAAATTAATTAATGTGATACACCACATAAACAAAATGAAGGATAAAAATCTCATGATCACATCCATAGATGGAAAAAAAAAAAGCATTTGACAAAATCCATGATCCTTTTATGATAAAAACTCTCAGCCAAGTGAGACTAGAGGGATCATAACTCAACATAATAAGGGCCATATATGACAAAATCTCAATTAGCATCATACTCAATAGGTAAAAACTAAAAGTGCTTACCTTAAGATCACAAACAAGACAGGAATGTCCACTTTCACTTTACTTATTCAACATAGTAATGAAAGATTTAGCCACAGCAATCAGACAATAAGAACAAATAAAAAGCATCAAAATTGAAAAGTGAAATGGTCATTATTTATAGATAGCATGATAGTGTATATAGAGAAACCTAATTATTCTTCCAAAAAAATTCTAGAATGGATAAATAAACTCAATAATGTACCAGCATACAAAATTGATATTCAGAAATCAGTTACATTATTACAAACCAATAATGAACTATAAGAAAGGGAAACTAGGAAAACAATCTCATTTATAATAGCATCAAAAAAATAAAATAACTAGGAATAAATTTAAAACTTTAATCAAGGGTGTAAAAGATGTACTCAGAAAAATTTTAAGACACGGATAAATTGAATAAGATAAAAGTAAATTGAATCATATGTTATGTTCATAGATAAGAAGAATTAGCAAAACCAAAACGAACATACACAAAACTATCTATAAGTTAAATGCAATTTCTATTACATTACCAATGGCATATTTCACATATCTCCAACAAATAATATAAGAATTATATGGAAACATAAAACACCTCAAATAGCTATAGCAATCTTAAGAAAAAAATAACAAAGTAAGAGGTATCATACTATCTGATATTAAACTATACTACAAGGTCATAATAATCAAAGTAGCATGGTGCTGGCATAAAATCAGACACATAGATCAACAGAAGAGAATAGAGAGCCCAGAAATAAAACCATACATACATGGTCAATTAATATATTACAAAGGCCCTAGTTTGTTTGTCTCAGTGGATAGTGTCAGCCTGTGGACTGAAGGGCCCTAGGTGTGATTCCAGTCAAGGGCACATGAATGGGTTGCAGGCTTGAACCCCAGTAGGGGTGTGCAGGAGGAAGCTGATAAATTACACAAATTATATATATATATATATATATATATATATATATATATATATATCCTATATAATAAAGAGGTAATATGCAAATTGACTGTAATGCCTTTGCAAAAGATAGCCACATCCATATGGTCACAAGATGGCCGCCACAAGATGGCCGGCAGGGGAGAGCCATTGGGGGGGCCAGGCCAGCAGGGGAGGACAGTGGGGGGCAACCAGGCAGTCATGGGAAGGAGGACAGTTTAGGGTAAGGTAACAAGATCGTCCCGCTTTGTGCAGGACAGTCACGATTTTCAACAATTTTTCCCACGTCCCACAGCATTTTTAAAAAGTTCCAATTTTTGGAAAGATTGGAAGGATTTGAAAGATTCTTTTCAAAAATCGGGACTTTTTTAAAACGCAGCAGGACGCAGGAAAAATTGTTGAAAATCAGGACTGTCCCGCCAAGGGACCATCTGGTCACCTTAGTTGTGGGGGACCAGGTCTACAGGGAAGGGCAATTGGGGGTGACCAGGCTGGCAGGGGAGCAGTTAGGCATCAATCAGGCCATAAGGGGAGTGGTTAGGGAGGTGATCAGGCTGGCAGGCTGGTTAGCAGTTGGGAGCCAGAAGTCTCAGATTGTGAGAGGGATGTTTGACTGCTGGTTTAGGCCTAATCCTAATTCCCTGAGGGGTCCCAGATTGGAGAGGGTGCAGGCTGGGCTGAGGGACACACCCATAGTGCATGAATTTTGTGCACTAGTCCTCTACTCATAATAATGAAAGGCCAAGATGACCAAATGACCAGTCACCAGGAGGTGCATGGAGCACCTCTTGTCCATAACGACCTAACAACTGGTCACTATGATGCCCACTGTGGAAGAGAAAGGGAAAGACGGAGAGCAACATGAAAGTGAGAGGAACACTTTGATTGGTTGCCTCCTACATGAGCCCTGATCTGGGCTCCGGTATAGAGGAAGCTTAGCCAATGTGCAGTCAGAAAAGATGTTTCCTCTCTAGTTCATATCAATCTTGGGCTGGGCCCTGCCCAGGCATAAAGTCTCTGGCCTAAGCTTTAGGCCTGAGCAGGGGCCCTCTAGCTCCCACAGATCTCCGGTTCCACCCCTGCCCAGGTGGCAAGTCTCTAGAGCAGGAGTGGAGCCCCAGATCTCTGTGATCATTCACTGGGGGACCACTCCTGCTCCAGGCTGAAAGAGGAGCCTCAGCTCCCTGTGATCGATCACTGGGGATCTGCTTTAGGCCTTGTCCACTATCTGGCACCTATGTATGCAAATTAACCACCATCTTTTTGGGGTTAATTTGCATAGTAACTCTAATTGGCTATGGTACGGTCAATTTACATGTTTGTCTATTATTAGGTAAGATAATAATATAATAATTATGTATGGTGCCAGGTGTGTACTTGAAATATCAGAGGAAAACTTGGTAAAGTATATGATTGCCTAATCACTAGGCTATACACCTGAAACTAATGCAAAATATAATGTAAACTGTAACTGAAAAAGAAATTTAATTTAAAAGCTTCTCATTTAGAAGGAACCACCTCTACTTGTACTAAGTAGATTCACACATTTTGCATTTTAACTTGGAGCATAACTCTATTTTAGTGACTCATAAAAACAAACTTTGAGTCTTCAAAGAATATATAATCCAGTCTCAAATCATTCATAATTTAATTATGGAAATCCTGATCAAGACCCCAGTATTAAAAATGCAGGTGACACACTTGCAGCTCTGCAGAGCCCAGTCTGATCCCCTAGACCCTAACAGAAACCTCTTGGACACCCTGAGTGAGCAATCAGCAGGACTTGGCCATTGTGTTCAATTCAATTGGGCAGTAAATCCATTTATTTCATTACCCTATTAAACCACAAATCTATTCTGTGCTATTTACAAAATAATAAGATTCCACAAAGCTAGTCATTAAAAAGATCAATTGTTTTTAATGAATCCTTATTTTGTAAGCAGCTTCATCTCATATCAATAGCTAAACATAATATTACTGATTTGCCTTTATCTTGTCTATAAATTTGATGAATTTTAACTCTTACAAATAAATATTCATAAACTAAGCTAAATGGGTCTTAAAAATTCAGCTCCTTCATCTATTAATTGGAATGCTAAAATTGAAAGTATATGAGCTTTGGAATCAAGAGTAAAATTGTCTACATTGTGGACCTGCCATTTTCTAGCTATATCTTGTATTAAATTATTTAAGATTTCTATGTCTCAGCTTAATGATCTGTAAAATGGGGTAAATAAAGCCCTTTTTCAAGGTTGTTTTGAGAATTCAAATAAAATTATGGCTCATAAAAGGTCTTCGTAAATTTCAATTGCTAAAATCTTCTAATTTCTGTTTCCTGTTTATGTACATTAATATTTTTGAAAGAACAAATGGAAAATTGGCAGAAAATGGCTTAATAATGTTGAATATCACCCTATACAAATATTAGAGGGAAATCGTGCAGATTCCTTCTTTATTATTGGTATTAATATTTAGGATTAACACAGTTATTATAAATTTTTATAAAGACTCAGTAATGTCCACCACTGCCATACCTGATGCTCTGAAGTCAATATGGTTTAGACAAAATTCAAAAGCCATAAATCAAGAAGTGGACCTTTTTACTTATAATCTTGGCTCTGGCAGTGATGTGCCAATCTATGATGTAAACAGGTGACTTAACTGCTTTGTGGTTCAGTTTCTTCATCTACCAATGGAGCTATTATCACCTGTACATTTTGTACAACAAGATTAAAAGTACTTTAATAATCAGAGGGAATAAAAAAATTCTAAATGACAGCAGAATGGAGAGAGTGAAAAGAAAAGAATCGGGAGCCGGAAAAAGGAAGTAACAAGAAAGCAAATAATGATGTCTCTCAGTCAACCTCCAGGAGAGCTGAAGGCAGAGTGGAAGCCAGAGAATGAGGCAAAATAATGCCTTTCCACATTGGGGAAGAAAGCAAGTGGGAGAGTCCTGCAAGGGAAGATTTGCTGTGCAGATCTGCTTCAAAAACTGCACTGAGATGGTGTGCTGAGGACCCAGATTACCAATTGGCATGAACCCTAGGGACATATTTGTTGTAATTAAATTTCCAAAAGGTAAAAGTTTGATATAATCTTCAAAGTAAAATAAAAATTGGGTTTATTTTGCAGAGTCCATTAAGAAAAAGAAGGAGGAAACATTTAGAAAGGATTCTATGTAGTAGGCTCAGGTAACACCTTTATTGTCTTGAAAAATCAAGTGATAGATGCAAGAGAGATTTCAACTTAAAGAAAAGGCTGTTATATAAGAAGAAGATAAATTTCAGGTTTCAAGTCTGGACTACAAAATCTAAAATGGGAGAGAGAAACCAATATGGTGTCATAGGGTAGAGACCCAAATGCAGCCTACCACCACAAATTTGAATTTAGAACTGGAAAACATGGGAGGTATTGCCCTGAAGCACCATACAGCTAGCTGAGAGGAGGCTCTGCCATCTGGGAAGGAGAGAAAAGGCACACTAACCCTTAGAAACTGTGAAGATATGGAGAACTGTGGGTACGAACAGCCGCTGGCTTAATTCTGGGGTGTGGAGAGGGCAGCTGAATTTGCTGCTAGCTTACTCCCAGCGTGTGGAGAGGGCGGACAGCTAACACTTGGCTGGCTTTCTTGTTCAAGAGGAAAACAGAATCACCCTATTGCTCTGATAGACAGCCCCAGTCAGGGAGAGGCCAGACTGACAGACAGCAGGCAGAGATCTCTTGGAGGTGTGTAAAGCCAGATGCCATTACAGTGGGACTTGGGGAGGAGCTGACTGAAAAACAAAGCTTGTCTGCACCAACCTGAGACTACACCCCATCCAAGCTGAGTACAGAAGCCCTTTTAGCTGAGACACTGCTGATCCTCACAGCCAATTGCCTTGGAGATCAACGTTTCCCAGTGATACCAACAATAAGCAAGGCTTAACAAGACTGCACACACAGCCCACAAAGGGCTACACCAGGACTGTCTACTGGAAAGGCTGAACTACTGGGCTCTACCAGAACACGTAGCACACAAAACTGTTCCATCAAATTCAGGAAAACAACTAAAATGCAGACAAGAGGCAGGACACAAAGGAAGGAGATGGAGGAAAAGAAAAGAATGGACATTGAGTTGAAAACTACAGTTATAAGGCTTTTTAAGAATATCTTTTAAAAGGCCGATAAAATAAATGAGACCTATGAGGATATGAAAAGAGATCAACTAGAAATAATAAGGTATCAACTATAAATAAAAAGGGATCAAATAGAAATAAAGAAAATATTGTCTGAAATAAAAAAAAAAATATTACAGAGGGACCTAAAAACAGACTGGAAGATCGCAAGAATCAAGGCAAAGATTTAGAACATAAAGAGCCAAAGGACACTTCTTTACAGAAGGAAGAAGATAAGAGAATCCAGAAAGTTGAAGATAAAGATAAAAACTATGAACAACAAACACGTAACCATCAACAAATGAAACTAAAAACCAAGGGAATTAAAAAACCCGATGAACAATATTAACTGGTGAACATAATAGAATCGGAGTTATGGAAGGGGAGTGGACTGATGATTCTCAGGGAAAAGGGAAGTGGGGGTGCGGGAAAAGACTGAACAAAAACTGCACCTATGAATGAGGACATTGGGGGATGGGGAAAGGATAGAGGGTGGGATGGGAACCTGGTGGAAGGGAGCAATTGAGGGGGGATGGGGGAAAAGAAGAACACATTTGTAATAATCTGAACAATAAATATTTATTTAAAAAATAAAATTAAAATTAAAATAAATAAGTAAATAAATAATAAAATGAGAAAGAGCGTTCAGTTCAGTTTAAGCACATTTTTTCCTTGAGCACTTAGTGTTCCTCAGGCCTTGGACTAGATGTCAGTGATACAAAATTTCATCCATTTGAAAAACATTCACCTAGGGATCAACTAGATGCCAGCATATAGGGTCTAGAATATACTAAACATTGTACACCACATACTCCTCTAATCCTCAGTTCCCTCCTGGACTGGGCACTCTTGTTGCCTCCATTTTACACAGAGGAGGAAAATATAAGGTCTATATTATCCCTTTCTGACTAATGCCCAGAGTTGTTGATAGCTTCTGATATAGGGAAGACCAAGACATGTCACAAGTGTAGGGAAAAAGGAATAAGGTGGATTTCAGCTTGCAGTTGATAAGAAACAAAGAATAAAAAGAGAGAAAGAAACCAGGGAGGAAAGAGAGGGTTCAATAAAAGAGATGGGTCACAGGAATGGAAAGCTCCACCTTGCTTCATCCAGAAGAGAAGGATTCTCAGATTACATACAGGAGGGCAGAAGGGATAAGGTGAAGCGGGTAGGGGCCTCCAAGAAGCCAATGGAGAACAAAACAAAAGAGATGAACCAATGTGAATGGGCCCATTTTGAAAATCAGAAGAAGAGCAGCAGCTAAGAAGAAAAAGTAGAGGAAGGAAGAAACACTAGAAGGTCAAAGGAAACCCCAAAAAAATCATACTAAGGGAGAGAGACCATCTCAAAATAGGTAATACAAGTAATATAAGAACACAGGAAGCTTGAAACAGAGCCTGTTGGGCTCTGAGAGCAAAGAAATGAGATCTAATTTTAGTATAAGAAAAAAAGACTGAATACAACAAAGAACATGTATTATGCTTGAAAGTACAGGGCTTCCAGACTCTTCATAATGAGAAACAGTAGGCAAAAGTCATACAGAGAGGAGTTTGCTGGACTGACATCATATAGAATATTTAAGGATTGACCTGGACATGTATGTAGAGAGGTGCTGAAAAAGTTAACCTTCATATCTACATGTATATGCTATGCATAGCATTGTTTATTGGTATAATGAAGTAGTTCTAGATTAGGGGCAATTTTGTTCCCCAGAGAATAGATTGTCATGACTGGGGTGGTAGACAGTGTTACTGGCATTTAGTGGATAGAGGGCACAGATGTTCCTAAACATCTTACAATGCCCAGGACAATCCCCACAATAAAGGACTATATAACCAAAGTGTTAATGGGGCCAAGATAAAGAAACTGTGATAATTGTTTTCATCTCCATTTGAAATCCCTCTTCCCATAAATAACAATGGTGAAAGGTGTCTTAATAAACACTCAGTATCTGTCCATTAAAAGTAGTCTCTTTCCAGTTATCTTAGTACTTTTGGGTATTCAATGTTCCAGTTTCAACACCCACCCATATTTCCCTCTCCCTAAAATTATGACAGAAGTTGGAATGAAGGTCCCTGTGTGTGTCTTCATTGGCCTCTACAGTAATGTCGCTAGATACCCACATTTTATCATTGAGCACATTTCTGGCATCTGATGATGAGGTTCAGAGCTAGTAAAATGTAGAGTCTGTTCTCTCATCACAGTTCAGATCCAATGTTGTGTTCTACCTTGCTGATTTGTTTCTGCCTCATTCTATGACTTCCCTCCAAGCACTCAGAGTCCCAGCCAAATTCACCATTCAGCCCCTGAATTAGGCCATCTGCCTGCAACCTCATGAGGTACCACGGCAGGCCTCCTGGCTCTCAAAATCTGGTTATTATCCATGTTCTCCATTGGGAGTATGTGAAAATTGTTTTTATCCCTCTATGCCACATAGAAGCTAAGCTAGAAATAGTCCTCCCTTTTTCACCCATTCTCCTATTATAACTGCTTCTTGGGTGGTTGATATAAGATCTGTAAACTGACCTAGCTTGTTTGGCTCAGTGGATAGAGCATCAGCCTATGGACGGAAGTGTCTCAGGTTTGATTCTGGTCAAGGTCATGTACTTTGGTTGTGGACACATCTCCAGTAGGGGGTAGGCAAGAGGCAGCTGATTGATGTTTCTCTCTCATCTATGTTTCTAACTCTCTATCCCTCTTCCTTCCTCTCTGTAAAAAATCAATAAAATATATATTTTTAAAAATAAGATCTGTAAACTATCTTCCCTAGAGTATCTACATGACATCTTTAAGGTATTTCTTTCAATGTCAGTTCTCTGTGATGTTTCCCTGACCATCCTACTTAAGGTGACCCCCCCACACACACACATTTCTTACCACTCTTTCCTTCTTGTGTTATTTCATCATCACACTTTTACATCATCTAATATTTTCCCTAATGACAGCTTCACAGGGGCAAGATTTATATCTATATTATTCACTGCTCTATATTTACTGCCCGGAACCATGCATGGCATCTAGTAGGCCCTTAAAAATATTTATTGAGCCCTGACCAATTTGGCTCAGTGGATAGAGGGTAGGCCTGTGGACTGAAGGGTCCCAGGTTCGATTCCGGTCGAGAGTATGTGCCTTGGTTGTGCGTGTATGCCCAGTGAGGAGAGTGCAGGAGGAGGCTGATTGATGTTTCCCTCTTACTGATGTTTCTAGCTCTCTTTCTCTTTCCCTTTCCCTTTCTCTCTGTGGAAAATCAATAAAATATATTAAAAATATTTATTGAAAGGCTAAATGCTTTAATCAATGTAAATGATTTATTCATTATCATTACACTTACATGCCAAGGATCAACAGGCAAAGTGTTAAAATTAAGGGATTGGGGAAGAGAGCTAAATGCCAAGTGAGGAATAAGGCAGAGGCTCCCATAAAGCCCTTTCCTCTCTATGTTACCTATAGATCTATTGATAAGGTCCACATATCAGTGAAGATAAAAAAGATAGTTGATTACATTTGCACAAGACCAAACCATGCAGTCTGATCCAGGTCTGAAGTCACTTTACTTTGTTTAATCTCAAAGGATGCATTGTGGGCTTGGCTGCCCAGGTCTCCCTTGAATCTCTCAGATCCATGGTACGAGTTCTGTTGTGTTAGAATCTCACACAAAGAAGATTTACACCAGGCCAGAGATATTGGAAACTTGGTTTGGTGTCTTTTATACCATTAATCTTAAGGAATGAGTTTGTGTACCCCTAAAATTCATATGGTAAAGCCCTAATCCTCAATGTGATGGTATTTGGAGATGAGGTTTTTGGGAGGTAATTAGGGTTAGATTAGATATTTAGGGTAAGGTCCTCATAATGAGACTAATGCCAGACACCAGAGAGTTTGCTATCCTGTTTTCCATGCCTTCAGAGGAAATATCATGTGGGCATACAATGGGAAGGCTGCAAGCCAGAGAGTCCTCACTAGAACTCAACCATGCTGTTGCGCCATGTCAGCACAGCCAAAGGTTCAGCAACCCTGAGGGAGGGTGGTGAAGGATGTAGAAAAGACAAAGAGAATAAGCTGGGTCTAGGTGGATCTTCCTGCGCCTGGCTGAGGCCACAGATAAAAGATCTAGAAGGCAAGCTGAGCCTTTATTTTATAGCCAGTGGTAAACAAGGTAATGGTCACCATAGTTATAATTTCTTGTGAGTTTCACTTGTTCTGGCAGCACTTGCTGTACCTCCCACACCCCATTAGCTACCCAGGAAGAATCTAGGGAGTGTCATAAGGTCAAGCTTAATTATGCTAAGAGGGCTGCACCCTCTAAGCTGGGACTTATTTGTGGCTTTGTCAACAGGTCAGTCTGAGACTTAACACTATAGCCGCTCCCTACATGCTGGTACCCTGATTCAGACTGCCAGCCTCCAGAACTATGATATAATACATTTTTGTTTTTTAAACTACTCAGTGTGTGATATTTTGTTATGGCAGCCCAAGTAAAATACAACACTGAGTATTAATCACTCAAGAATAATTTATACTATACTAGAGACCTGGTGCATGGATTTATACACCAGAGGAGTCCCTCAGCCTGGCCCATGCCCTCTCACAATCCGGGACCCCTCAGGGGATGTCATATTGCGGGGTTTTGGCCCAATCCCTGCAGGCCAGGCCAAGAGACCACCACTGGTGCACAAATCTGTGCACTGGGCTTCTAATATGCATATAAGATATTTGGTTAATCTCTTCCCACTCTCTCCTCTCTCCCCTTCCCTCTGAAATTCATCAGTCTGTTCCATGTTTACATGCCTGTGCATTGAGCATCTTCCCCCTGGTGTTCAGTGCATGTCATAGCTACTGGTCAAATGGTCAAACAGTTAAATGGTCGCTTAGGCTTTTATGTATATAGATAGGGTAGGTTACAGTATTCAGGAAAGCATACCATCTGAGCCAAAAGTCTGTGATTTAAAAAAAAAAAAAACTTGAAAGTCTTACTTTGCTGAGTTTCATGGGCCAATCTCTACTTTTCTTCACATGAACCAGGAATCTTTCATTTTAGTCCACATTGGTGCCTCCTTTGGCTGATCACACCAGTCACAGCTGATATAGCTGATTTTTATAGCACTTTGGCAAAAGAAGCAGAAGAAAGGCAGCATAGATTCAAATATATAGAGGAGGCTTAATAAATAGGGGCCTCAATTGGTGAAAAAAAAGCATAAACCTGGAAACATGGTGCTCATAAGGAAAAGTGTTAGTGTACATGATACATAGTTTGAAAAGGGCTCATTCGAATCATTCATGATTGTTTGTAGGAAGAGAGAATGCTTAAAGAAAATGGTGTATGGAAATAAAGGCACCATAAAAGACAGGCACATCTGGAGAACTTGGGAGTTCATCATTAGGAAATTATAGAACTGATCAAGAATGTTCACTGCACAGTTCTCTTCAAAATGTGGAGACCTGCATGTCTCTGTGCACTTGCAGTCAGAAGACAACTTGCCACCATAGATGGGAGGGCTAAAAATTGTGAATACAGATTTGATAGTTTCATGTTTTAGTTCTTCCAGATTAAGAAGGCAGAAGAAATTAGTCGGGGTCTAGCTCCAACCCACCAGTCCATCTAGCTACATAAACTCAGACTGTGCCACACAAGAAGCTTTCAGCCAAGATTATGTGAGAAAGAATTTAAGAAACAAGTTAATGGCTATAAAGAGAGTTTATGGTGTTGTACCTAAACAGAATTAAGGTATAAGAATCAAGAACAAATAATTTTAACCCAGAGGATGAAAATATAATGAGCACCCAAATGAATGATTTATATCTTAAAAAATATAGTGACTGAAGTAGAAAAATAGTGATCACTGGAAAATACTGAATTAATAAGAAATAACTGAAATACTGAATATGGGTTTATATATACAGGATGTCCCAAAAATGTATACACCATTAGAATAATTATTAATTCCAATGGGTTAAATCTGAAAAGAAACATAAATTGAACTATTATCTGTTACGTTTTTATGCATTTTTGGGACACCCTATATATAAGTGAGAGCTCCAAGTAAAGAAAGGGCTTTAAGTACATTAAATTTAAAAATGTTAACACTTAAAAAATATTTCCACAATATATCCTTTATTCTACCCTGATGTAGTACCCTGAGTTAAAGACTATTTTCCTGATGAGGTAGGGTCTTTCCTAAGCATTGCTTATTGTTAGTGTCCATAAAGAGTGCTGAGGTTTATAGGCTGTTTGTCCTAACACTGAATGATTGCATATTATTGAACAATTCTAGTGTGTCCTTCTTTGTTTAATAGAAGAACAGCCCATCTAAGATTAAAAAGAGTTGGGTTTCAGCCCTGATTCTATCACTACTTTACCTATTATAGTGCAGCTTGGAGGAAATTATGTAACTTCTTGGAAATTCAGTGTACTCATTTGTAATAAGGTAAGGCAATATCTGCCCAATCTTTCCCATAAACTGGTATGAGGAAACATAATGAAAAAGTTATGAAAATGCTTTCTATTTATCAACCACTATTTTTGTCACTGGTACTATTGTTCCCTCACTGTCGACTTTATTGCAGAGTTTCCCAAAGTGTGGCCAGGGGACTGTTTGCATCTGGATAGGATCATATAGAAATTTAGATTTCTACATGGATTCTGATAAATAGGACCAGAGATCTGTGTTTTGTTTTGTTTTAATATTTTATTAATTTCAGAGAGGAAAGGACAGGGAGAGAGGTAGAAGCATCAAAGATGAGAGAGAATCATTGACTGGCTGCCTCCTGCATGATCCCAACTGGGGATTGAGCCCACAACCAGGGCATGTGCCCCTGACCAGAATTGAACCCAGTACCTTTTCAGTCCATAGTCCAACACTCTATCCACTCAGCCAAACCAGCTAGGATCTGTTTTTAATAAGGATTCAGGTCACACTGTTGACCACAAGTTTAGAAGGGCTTATCTATTACATATTGAGTCTATGAAGTGCCACTTCTACTCTGCATTTCTGCAGCTTTCCTGTCTCTACTTCCTTCTTTCTGTTCTTTTTTCTTTTATTCTTTCTTATCAACCTTCCTGTCTGTTCCCCTTTCCTCCTGTTGAGTTTCTACAGGCATCACTAGTAAATGAGAAAACTCTTCTCCTATGATCGTGCTCTAAATGCTGAAGTAAGAGGCAAAGAAGCAGTAGCATATCAAAAGTCATTTGAGGAGAGAGGGGAAAAAATATGGCAACTGGCAGGATGGTAGGGAGGGAGAGTGTGTAAGAGAGTGAGGGAGCAATAGTGCAGTGTGTGGATGTGTGTGGGAGTGAAATAGGGACAGTTAAATACTGCAGGTCATCCAAGGGGCTGCCATCCAGGCAGTCTTTGATGGCAAAACCCCTCTGCCACTGCAAACACTCCGGGGAGGACACCAGTGGCACAGAGACCACACCATCTTGAAGAACAGAACTGCTTGAGACTAGGATCCTAACCTAGCCACCATATATAGTCTGGTCTCGGTAGCAAAGCAGGAACCTACACCTGCTCTGGTCACAGAGGCAGACCCAGGGACACCAAGACTCTAGGCACACTGGTCGCAGATTTCTGTGAGACACAAAACCAATCCCCCTCCCACACTGCCCCTGCAGCAGTGGCATAGGAACTGTCAGACCCCAGCCACACAATAGGGCTTTCTGCACACATACAGCAGCTCTACCTGACTTTGAACCTTGGTGTCAGACACAGGAAGTTTGTTTCTCACAACCATGCTCCACACCCAGGCAGGGAGACTGCTGAATTTGACCCGAAGTGCACATCCTTGGAGAGATTGTTTTCTGCGACCAGATCCCACAGGCACACAGGGCAGGGGAATAGTACTGAATTAGAGCCTGGACTTGTGACCTCAGGATTTGTTTCCTGCAACTAGGCTGCATGTCCAGGCAGGGAGGCTGTGCTGAATTTGAGCATAGGTGCACCAACTTGGGAAGATTGTTTTCTGCAACCAGATCCTGCACTCACCCAGGGAGACAGCACTGAATTTGAGCCTGGGGGTGCAAACGCTGGGAGTTTGCTTCCAACAACAAGACCCTGTAACATAGCAGAGAGGCTGTGCTGAATTTTAACATGGATGTGTGAACCGGGGAGTTTGTTTCCCTCACCCAGGCCCCACGCCCAGGCAGGGAGGATGTTCGAATTTGAGCCTAGGTACATGACCTTGGGGAGATGGTTTTCCATGACCAAATCTTGTGCCCACATGGGGAGACAACACTGAACATGAATCTGGGGGTGTAAACCTGGGGGGTTGTTTCCCATGACAAAACCCTGCACCCAAACAGAGAGATTGTACTGAAATTGAACCTGAATGTGTTAAATGGAGAGTTTGTTCCCCACCACCAGACCCCATCCCACACAGGGGCGCAGCACTGAATTTGAGTCTGGGTGCATGGACACGGGGAGTTTTTCCCACAGTGCACACTCACATGACCAGACCACACACCCATACTGAGCAGCATTGCCACCTGACTTTGATTCAGGGCAAGCACACACAAAAGGCTGTTATCCATAGGGCATGAGTGGACATCCTGCCAACACAGTGTTACTGTGCAACCCAGTCTTCCAAGCTGATTGGGGACCCTGGATCTCTGTGCAAGAGGCAGCAATGAGCACCAGTGACTAGTCTCTGTTTCTCATTGTGTGCGCCTGGGATCCCTGATGCCCAGTACATTCACACTAAGAGCCAGCAACTCCAATTCTTCATGTATGCACACACAGAGACCTTGATTCTCCGTGAGAGGTAGCACCAAGGAACAGACTCGGATACTCTTTTCTTACTAGTCATGAGCTTCTTGAAGGCAGAGACCATGTCATATTGCAGTTGTACTCTAAACACCTAGCCCAGTATATGGCGCAGAGTATTAATTTGATAGTTAATTTTTTAAAGGATGAAGAAATACACATAACCTTATCACAAATACTCCATTTAAGGGTTAGTAATTTATTCATTCACCAATTAATTAATTAATTTCAAATTTTATCCCCTTGGAAATGACCAATTTTAAATTCTTCGGGACTCATGGGATAGCCTTATCCAAGGCTATCTATATGACTAGTGCTACTCTAGGAACTTTGGATATGATTGCATGAATGGATCAGAGAAATATAATATTTTCATGGGCTCAGATTAGTTGAGGAGTCCAATAAAAAAGTATAAATCTTAAGATGCATTCAAATGCTAACAAGTGTTAAAAGACTTAAGTAGAACTGAGTAATGATAGGGATGTTGGCTGGAGAGTAAGAGAGGAGGGTTGCTTTAGGCATGTGTGCAGGGAAGACCCAGGACTTCATATTGATTTCATATGCAGAAATCAGTTCCAAATCAAACTGTTAATTAGAATATAAACAGTGAAAAGAAAAGATGTTAACCAACAGTTTAAAAGTAATGAAGATAATTTTTAAAAAGCAACCATGTGAGCCCTGGCCAGATAGCTCAGTTAGTTAGAGCATCGTCCAGATATACCAAGCTCATCCTATCTAATAAAAGCATAATATGAAAATTGACCATCACTCCAACACATAAGATGGCCACACTCATGTGGTCAAAGATGGTTGCCACAAGATGGCTAGCAGAGGAGGGCAGTTGTGGGTGATCAGGCCAGCAGGGGGAGGCCAGATGGGAGGGACCAGGCCTGCAAGGAAGGTTGGTTGGGGCAATCAGGACTGCAGAGGTGGACAGTTGGGAGGGGACCCAAGCCTGAAGGGGAGGGCAGTTGAGGATGATCAGGTCATAAGGGGAGGGCCATTAGGGGAAACTGGGATGACAGGGGAGTGGTTATGCGGTGATCAACATGGCAGGCAAAAGCGATTAGAGGCAATCAGGCAGGCAGGCAGGTGAATGGTTGGGAGCCAGCAGTACTGGATTGTGAGAGGGATGTCCAACTGCCCATTTAGATCCGATCCTGATATTTTTAGACCAAATCTGTTACAGATGTCTTCTCCTGCTTTCTTCTCTTACTCTCTCTTCTTCTTTCCTTGCTTTATATTCCCATACAACCTACCTCATACCAGCTTCTGTCCCAAGGTGTTATGTTCCATCTATTCTTTGTATATTTCTCATCACCTCCATCTTTTCTATAAGGATCATCAACAACATGAAATCAGGAAACCTCTCTGATGGTATTGGGCCTAAACAGACAGTCAGGCATCCTTCAAGGGTCCCACATTAGAGAGGGTGCAGGCTAGGCTGAAGGATACGGACTCCTGTGCATGAATTTCATGCACTGGGCCTCTAGTAGCATATATAAGAATTAACCAATAAATACATAGTTGGACCAACAAATTGATGTTGTTTTTTTTCTCTCTCCCTCTCTCTGTCTAAAATCAATCAATCAAAATAATGATAATAATAATACTGTGTTCAACAATAGAACAATATAGGGAAAGAAGATTGGCCTAGCAATCAAACCATTTCTGTTCTTAAGCATGCCACTGCCATCAGAAGTAAAGAACCGATATAAGAAGTCCCCCTTAAACCTAATGGTCATGAAAAGGCCAATATAAAGAAAAATCTTAATTCCAAAGAATCCAGGGTAAGGGGCCACCCAAGTGACAAAGACTTTGCATGATTGCTACACCAATGTCCTAGAATCCTACTTGTTGTCTAGTGATACTATGGATGAGGTATTCCTACTTTATCAGAATCACCCCCACCTTTCTTTTATTTTCAACTTTTTTCCTGGTATACTGGCTCTTCCATTTAAATGGACCCCAGCATTCCCACTTTAATAAATTCTTCTAGGACACCACATGCCCCTTCCATATCACTGTAATTTTCAACACAAGAAAAAAGAGATACAGAAGTAACAATAATGGAGTTAAGTAAAACTGTTGTAGTCCTGAATCTGAATATAAGAATACAATGTTCTATTCTCAAAAATCAAGAAAGCTCTTTATTCTCAAAAGAGTTCAAGAAAACAAAGTTTCATATAAATGTCAAATGATTTGGGGTACTGGGCAACATCCAATGTCTTAAAGCCCGCATGTGCCACAATTTGTTCATATTTTCTATTTTAAATTTTACTCAAGTCCAATTTTTTATCTTCATTTATTCTTGGCCTCATTTTTGAGAGTCATATTAACAGTTGCTTAATTGGCCTCATTCACATGTCATTGTTATACCTTAGGCAACAGCTTTGGAAGAGGAAAGATGTACTGAAAGAAAGGAACCATACTTTAGGGGGTAGAGAAATTAACCAGAGAATACAAAAGACTGTATCATTGAGTAAAAATCAGAGTATTGAATTTCATGGTAGGAGAAACATGTGAAAAAAGCTGAAACTTTACTGTGTCTTGAATAGAGGCAGGGATACGAGAGATAAAGAATCATCAGCCCCCCTTAAAAGAATCAATTATTCTTTCAAAGATGTTTTGGAAAAATTCCAAGGAACATATTATCCAAAATGTAACCATAGTACTAAAATGAACAAAGATATTGTGATAAAGTGAAGCTAAATCTTAAACTGTATTCACTTTACTTAAACAGAAGGCCTATTAATAACTATAATTTGCTTATTAGTCTTCATATTAAGGTCAATGTCCCCTCCTAAAATTTTAAGTCTTCTTTATTTATTTGTCTGATCTTTATTGTTGAAAGTATTATATATGCTCCTCTTTACCCCATTGCCCTTGCCCCTTCTTCTCCCCACCAGGTGTTCATTATCCTATTGTCTTTGTCTATGGGTTATGCATGTACGCATATGAGTTCATTGATTGATCTCTCCACACACCACCACCCTTACTCTCTTCTGCCTTCCCGCTGAGGTTTGACAGTCTGTTTGATGTTTCTATGTCTCTGGGTCTATTTTTGTTTCCTATATTGGCAGAAATATGAGCTAAGGAATATAATATACTTTAATATGTAAATACATTTCCTCTCTGTGGGCCCCAAACCTTAATTTATTAATATGTAAAGTCATTAAAACATGACTGATTGGTTTAAACAATTAAGAAAATATAGGAGGGAACAATTTTTCATTGATAGAGAATGGACTAGAAAATTCAATAAGTCATTTCCAAAGTCAATGATATACTTAGAAGTGACATTACTAACATTTGTAGTAATATATAACATATGACTAAATTAATTATGAATAGTTAAACCATTATTCATAGCTGCTGTCAGCTTCACATTCTTAGGAAAATCCTTAATAACTCACATTACAAATGTCCAACCTGTCTGATTTCTGCATGAAAAGCCATTGTTCACTGGTGAAAATGTGAAAGAGAAAATGTCAAGCAGTCAAATTAGAATGCCCTGATGTCTTCCTCTTCAAAGCAAACAAAACCTTTACCTTCCACAGACACAAATCAACATTCCTTTGTATACTAAAGCTATTATGCAATAATTCAAAGCCAAAACAATGCTTCAAGTTGGTTCAAGACAAAGTCTTTTTTCATCTCTGACTTCAGGTACCAGCACAGGACTGGCATAGAACAGGCACTATGTAATTGACTGTTGAATAATGCTAAATTATATCACTCTCTCACACCAACATCCTTATGACTACAGTAACAGAAGTACATTATACCAAGTTAGAAAAATATTGTCATAGGTCTAGTACCTTGAAATGCAAAACCATAACAAATTATGGAAACTACTACCCAAGGATATTGTTTAACTCAATTGTTCTTTTTGTCTTGCAACTTGATGCACAGGATAACCCATATGTCAAAATTACTAGCTTAACTATCAAAGCATATTTAAAGATAGATGGCTACAAAGACAGAGACTGTATCACAAAATTTAGGTTGTAATCTATTAGACATACATTTCACTGTTGACTTTATATACTTAGAGAGCCAATGAGGCAGATTCACATAAAACTTCAACATAGCCCTGCTCATTGTACTTTTATCAGTAGAGATGAACAGCTGAATATATATAATATGATCTCATTAATTCAATTTTCATTGTACTCTTAATGTTTTTACTAGCTGAAGAGAATATTATAATAGGAAATAGCTTTAAAATTCCATACAGTAAATCACATAATCTAAAGATAACAACATGGAATATTTCTGAGTCTCTATATCATTCCAATAATAAAACATATTTTTTAAAAGCCTTGAAAAGATGCCTATAAATTTTGTCAGCCTATATACCCAAGATGTTCCCAGAACAACCACAAAAAATAAAAGCAACATTAATTTCCATTCTTTTGGCATAAGTACATATTTATCTTGATGATATGTGCTGTGTGTGTGTGTGTGTGTGTGTGTGTGTGTGTGTGTGTGTGTTTCTGTAGGGCAATTCCATAGTATTTTAGTCTTTGGGTCTGCAAACAATTTCCAAGGTTACACACTTTCTGTTTTAGCCCTTGTCCTTTGATACTTGATGTACTAGCCCAGGTCAAAGTCAGCCCATTCCATAGCCCAACTATGATAGTTTCATGAGAGCATATGAGTAAAATACTTTATTTTTATAACCTTCTTTGAACAATATCACCTCTCTGTTAAAAGCTAGCATTACAGAGATGAAACATATCAGGTTCCTGATCTTAAGGAGCGATCCCTAACCTTATTTCTAATAATTACCTTAACTTTGACTCACTTAAATATGCAAACCCTTAAGTTACAATGAGCTTTTAAAAAAATCAATTAGCACAGAACACCCTTTCTAATAAAAGGGTACTATGAAAATTAAAGGACACTCTGTCACAAAGATGGCAGCATCCATAGCCACAAGATGGTGATGCCCAGTCCTCTCAGCCCTGCCAAAGTCCCCCAGTCCCAGGGGGGCAGCCACTGAGATCAGGCAGTGTGAGCAGTCTGATAGAATGCTTGCTTCATCGCCATGGCGACAAGGCAAGCTTAATGCTCCAGGCCATGGATGGACCTCTGGCCAGGCTGGGGTGCAGAACACTTGCATTTTCACCCCAGCTAAGAGGCAAGCGTTCTACGCCCAGCCATGGATGGGCCTCTGAGCCATGGGTGTGGAGTGGCCAGGCCCCACAGAGAGCTATTGGCACAAGGAGTCATGCACAGGGCTACTAGTTATACTATAATTTCTCAAGCATTAGTCAAGAAGGTGATTGAAAAGTTTGGTCTAATAATGTTTTCAAAAACACTGAAAAATACTGAATTCTAATAGGGATACTCAATATTTTCTCAAAGAATTTAAATGTGGAAATAGTGTTGATACTTTTTAATAATAATCTTATAATAATATTTTAATAAGCTTACTTATTTTATAATATTTTAATTTAAAAATGTTAAATTTAATTTATTTTTTATATTTTTATTAATGTATTATATGTACACATATTTTCCATTGCCCCCCCCCCTACTACCATACATGCCCTCCCTCCCCAGAGTTTTTCGCCCATTATTGGTTTTACTTATATGCATGCATACAAGTCCTTGGGTTGATCTCTTATCTCCCCCAGATCTCCCTATCCTTCCCGCTGTAATTTGACAGTCTGTTTGTTGTTTTACTGTCTCAGCATCTATCTTTTTGTTCATCAGTTTATAATGTTCTTTATTATCCATAAATGAATGAGGTCATGTGGTGTTTCTCTTTCAATGACTGGCTTATTTCACTCAGCATGATGTTCTCCAATTCCATCCAGGTTGCTGCAAATGATAAGAATTCCTTCTTTTTTATGGCAGCGCAGTATTCCATGTGTAGATGTGCCATAGTTGTTTGATCCAATCATCTGCAGATGGGAATCTAGGCTGTTTCCAAATCCTAGCTATTGTAAATTGTGCTGCTATGAACATAGGGGTGCATATATGCTTTCTGATTGGTGTTTCTGGTTTCTTAGGATATATTTCTAGGAGTGGGATTACTGGGTCAAATGAGAGTTCCATTTTCATTTTTTTGAGGAAACTCCATACTGTTCTCCACAGTGGTTGCACCAATCTGCATTCCCACCAGCAGTGCAGGAGGGTTCCTTTTTCTCCGCAACCTCGCCAACACTTGTCGTTTGTTGATTTGTTGATGTTAGCCATTCTTTTTTAAAAAATAAATCTTTATTGTTCAGATTATTACAAATGTGTTCCCCCTCATTGCTCCCCTCCACCAGGTTCTTACCCTACCCTCTGTCCTTTCCCCATCTCCCAATGTCCTCATCCACAGTTTTTGTTCAGTCTCTTCCGCACGCCCCACCCCCTTTTCCCCGAGAATCGTCAGTTCACTCCCCTTCCATATCTCTGATTCTATTATATTCACCAGTTAATATTGTTCATCAGGGTTTTTAATTCCCTTGGTTTTTAGTTTCATTTGTTGATAGTTACATATTTGTTTTCATAATTTTTATCTTTATCTTCCTCTTCCTAAATAGCCCCCTTCAGTAAGTCATATAATTCTGGTTTGGTGGTGATGAATTCCTTTAGCTTTTTTTTTTACTTGTGAAACTCTATCTGGCCTTTGATTCTGAGTGATAGCTTTGCTGAGGAGAGTATTTTTGTCTGTAGGTTCTTGCTATTCATCATCTTGAATATTTCTTGCCATTTCCATCTGGCCTCCATGGTTTCTGTTGAGAAATCAGTCAACAATCGTATGGGTGCTCCTTTATGGGTAACCTGCTTTTTTCTTGCTGCTTTTAATATTCTTTCTTTGTCTTTTGCTCTTGGGATTTTAATTATGATGTGTCTTGGTGTGGTCCTCTTTGGATTCCTTTTGTTTGGGGTTCTGTGTGCTTCATGGACTTTTAAGTCTATTTCTTTCACCCGGTGGGGGAAGTTTTCTGTCACTATTTCTTCCAGTATTCTTTTGGTATCTTGCTCTCTCTCTTCTTCTGGGAGCCCCATAATTCTGATGTTAGTTCACTTGAAATTGTCCCAGAGGTTTCTTACACTATCTTCAACTTTGGGGTGTCACAGCTGTTCAGTGTTCTCCACTGTTGTGGGTTTTTCATGCCTCAGATACGATCCTCTTTTCTTTGTAAGATGGAATATTTTTCCCTCTGAACCCATAGCTCCGGGAGGGGTCTCCGCCTCAGTGGGGGCTTCTTGGTCAGGAAACCCTGTCCAGCAAACCCCCACTACCTTCTCTTAGAGTTCTTCTACCCCTTAGCTTGCCAACTAACACTCTACGAGCGACTCTCAGGTGCTCCTTCTATCTGCTCTGGGACTAGGCTCAGAACAGGTCCATCTGTTCAGCTGCCATTTTGTCCTCCCTCAAAATGTTAAATTTTAGATTTGATATAATATGGGGTGAACACATGGATTCTTGATCATACTGCCTGGATTTAAATCCAACCTCTAAAGCTAAGTAGCTGTGTTTATATGGTCAAGTTATCTATCTTGCCAATACTTTCATTTCCTCATTAAACAAATAAGGATAATGATACATACATAACTCAGAGGATTGCGCGAGAATTAAATGTGTTAATAAGTCTAGAGCATCTAGAAAAGTGCCTGGCATGAGGTAAATGCTGCATATAGTTTGCTATTATCATCTTTAAGAATATTCACTACCTCTTTCATAACTATTTTGATCTTTAGTTAATAATTCCCCCTACTGTTCATAGGATCATCCACATTCCTTCATGCACTCCATAAATATTTTATTTAGCACTTAGAATACCCTAATAACTATACTAGACTGTAGTATAATCATTACCCTAATCTTTACTCATTCAGATGCAAACCCATAAATTACAATGTCTTGGGGCAAGTGCTACAATGTCACCATGAATAGCATGACTTAGTCCCCTTAATTCTTCATCTCTGACATTCATTGACTTTCTCTTTGTCTCCAACTTTTTACATCCAACATATATTAATTTAACAAAAATGTCACAAGCTATCCAGCAGGTGTGGCTCAGGATTGAGCATTGACACATGAACCAGGAGGTCACAGTTCAATTCCCGGCCAGGGCACACACCCAAATTACAGGCTCCATCCCCAGTAGGAGGCACGCAGGAGGAAGCTGATCATTGATTATTTCTCATCATTGACTTTTCTATCTCTCTCTTCCTCTCCCTTCCTTTCTCCAAAATCAATAAAAACATATTTTTAAGTCACAAGCCCCTACATTTTGGCATATACTGATTTAAGCATTTGGGATATAAACCAGTGAAACAAATTAGGATAATCCCTATTTTTGGACCTTATATTTTAATAAGACATATAAGACAGACAATAAATAAACAAGTGAATTCTAAATGTTAGAAGGCTATAAGTACTTAGGAAAATAAAGCACAGTAAGAGGCCAGGTTATATGTGGATTACATTATAAATGGGGTTACTAGGGTGAACCTCACTGAGATGGTGAAATGTAAACAGAGTTGAAGTAGCTGCAGGAGGTAGTTCTGATGATACTTGAGTGATACAGGCTGAGGAACCAACTAAGGCAAATGGAACATGCCTGGAGCGTCCCAGAAACAGCTAGATAAACAATGTTATTTAAGTGACAAGAGCAGCCAATACTCTCAAGGGAGAATAATAAGAGAGTAGGTTTGACAGGTAATAAAGTGGCTGGATCATTTTAGGCCTCAACAGCCACTGTGGTAACTTACTCTGAGTTGGAGGAATAATATGTAAATGGGGAGAGGGCAGAAGGAGTAGGACTAGATAGGAGGTTACTAATGCAATATAGGTGAGATTATTGTGGCTCAGACCAGGGTGGTAGAACTGGAAGGTGGTGAAATGGTTAGATTGGGGAATATGTTTCTTTTAAGTGTACCTTTATTGATTTCAGAGAGGAAGGGAGAGGGAGAGAGAGAGATAGAAACATCAATGATGAGAGAGAATCATTGATTGGCTGGCTCCTGCATGCCCCCTACTGGGGATCGTGCCCATAACTGGGGTATATGTCTTTGACTGGAATTGAACCTGGGACTCTTCAGTCTGCAGGCTGATGCTCTATCAACTGAGCCAAACTGGCTAGGGTGGGAAATACGTTTTAAAGGTTCAAATATGACTTGATGGTGGCCTGGATGTGGGATATAATAGTTGATGTGTGAAAGGTGATGCCAGAGACTGGAAAAATGGACCATTGGGAGCAGGGGAAGATCAGGATTTCAGTTTGGCTGCTGTTAAGTTTGAAATGACTCTTAGCAATCCCTGTGAAGGTGTCAGGTAGTCAGATGACTTTGGCACCCTAGAAGAACCCACATACAAGAGCAATCAGAACATAGATAATATTTAAAGCCATGAGATCATCAAAGACAGTGTAGACAAGGCAGATTTTTAGCTCCAATTATATATCCTACACAGGAAAGTCGCTGCATTCCTAATTCAAAACTGTGGACATACCTAGCAATATTGTAGGGGTTTGATGAAAAAGTACTGAATTCATAATGAAACCTGCTGTCAGGGACTTGACTCTTGAATCCAAAAGCAAGTTCCCTCACCTCTCTGAGTCTGTTACTTTAGCTGTGAAAAAGGGCATAGTAGCACTTGCCTACCTCACACAGTGAATGGTAAAATATTTTATAAATTGAAAAGCACTGCCCAGAAGTACAGAATATCCTTACTTATCTTACCCAGGCTATATGACAAGCTTCCTCCCTTGACTCTTGGGCACTGTTCTCAGACCTCCCCTAAAGGCTAGCCCAGGAATGGGCAAACTTTTTGACTCGAGGGCCACAATGGGTTCGTAAACAGGACCAGAGGGCCAGAACAAAAGCAACCTGACCATGCTGGCACTCTCATCTTGGGCTGCTGGAGAAGGAGCGGAGGGGAGAGCAAGAGAACCCTCTGCTCTTTCGGCTCCGAGGGCCAGATAGAACAGCCAAACGGGCCGGATCCAGCCCACGGGCTGTAGTTTGCCCATGGCTAGGCTAGCCTCATGTTGTTTTTGCAAGGTTATAGAAGAAGACCTGTGTTCTAGCCAAAGGACTTGGTGTGTTCCTCTGAATTCCTATAGAGTTGGTAAGAATGGGGGTCAACACAAATGGAAATGAAGGAAGTGCCATTTCCCTAATTTACCAATGAAGACACTGTGGCTCAGAGAGCTGAAATTACTTGCTTGTGGTCACAAGGCAGTTAAATGGCAAAGCCTTAAGGTTTGCTTGCCATTGTATTGATAAAGGCCTTACAGTTGTTACCCAGAGGAATGCCATAGGCCCTTTAAGTTGGGCAACAGCTGACCATGTATCTTTGATTACTCATCAGAAAATATAAACAAATCTGCAAGATGCTTATTACCTGGCAATAACTAGTATGGATCTTTAGTCTTAGAAAAAAATAATTCAGTCTACACTCAAGACTGTTACTCTTCTTTTGTGGTTGCTGGATGGGGAGCAGATTGGGGTAGAGTGGAGGGTAGCATGGCTATTCTATCTACAGAATGAGGTTTCAGAGACACAATATTGCCTATCTCTCGACCAGAGATCAACAGAAATAACTGCCTTCAGGGCTGAGATGTCATACTGAGATTTCAGATGAAAGCACAGGCCAGGAAGTGGCTTCTGAAGCAATAGAATCTATAAAGACAGCTTGCAGCCTTTCCTGTGTGTGTGTGTGTGTGTGTGTGTGTGTGTGTGTGTGTGTGTGTGTGTATGCGCACACACATGCATAGGAGCACACATTTGTACATGTGCTCCAATGTGCACACATGCTCAGCAGAGTAGGGAACAAGTGGAATCATATGTTGAGTTAAATGGACATGTCAGTAGATTTGTTCTACTTAGAGGTAAAAGATATTTACCATGTTAAAATTACCTCTGCTTTTCCAACTTGATGTGATCTTGAAAACAACAATAGCAACTTTTTCCTCTACTAAGTTGAATTTCCAAGATGTAGTGGGTACACTATACAATCCTTTAAAAGTTGCAACAAATTCCATAAAAATAGAATACAATGTGGATCTATTATAACATCAGGTTTGAAAAGCAATATAAACCTTGCTTTGCTTTTTTAATTTAATGTCATTTTAGAGAAGTGAGACACCCTACACAGTCAAGCGCGTGAGATGGCCTCCAGAATAACTTAATTGACAATGTCTATAGGTGGGATTGGCCTGTTACTTTTCATATAAGTAGCTGATGAAATTACTTACATTAAAGGAAAAGAAGTATACAAGTGATTTTGTCTTGAAAAGCCTAGAAAAATTGACCAATCAACTAAGAACAGAATCTTTTTCTTTTCTGAGAGGGGAGGCATGTGATAATTTCCCAATTTCCCAACCCAGGATCTGTACTAACAATTTTATTTTTTAGCACTCTATCTTAAAATCTGTCCATAAATTCCTAGAATGGTGCACATTTTAAAAAAGTATTAACAAAGATAATAAAGATAAATTACAGAGTTGAGATGGGTTTTAATCTTTCTTTAATTATATTCCTGTGATTACGGGAGATAGGATAGTACTGTGGAATTAGGAACCTATGATTGATCCCTGATACTGCCTTTTATTTATTGTGTGAGCTTGAGCAAGTATCTTGACCTCTCTGAACTTCATTTTCCTTCTCTGAAAATGGCGAAGGACTACTTACTAAAGTAGTAGTAAGGATCATACCATGTGAAGCCATTATCCAACTGCCTGAAATAGAGTAGGTCCTCAGTTATGGGAGCTGTTTTTAATATCCTTATTGCCAATTCTTTGGAGAAAATTCAACCCCATATCCTGTCAGTTCTTAAATGCTTAATTAATCCTATATAATAAAAGCCTAATATGCTAAGTGTCCAATCATCCAGTGACTGATCAACTGTTCAACCAATCAAAATGCAACGTGATAATGATTTGCAAAGACCATTCAACCACTCACTATGATGTGAACTGACCACCAGGGGAGCAGATGCTCCAACTGTTAGGTTAGCTTGCTGCTAGGGTCCAGTCAATGGGGAATGAGTGAGACAGGCTGGACATGCCTTGAGGACCTCCTATTGTCCCTCCCTGGCCCGATTGTGCACTGGTAGAATCCCTGGGGTCTCTGGGCCTGGTCTGTGCCCTCTCACAATCCAGGATCCTTTAAGGGATGTCAGAGAGCTAGTTTTGGCCTGATCTTGCAGGCCACTCCCCTTGGGAGGGCGCCAGACACAGGGCTTGTGGCTGTTGAGCACTGCTGCTGCAGAAGGAGCCTCTCCCCAATTGAGACCCTACCCATGCATGAATTTGTGCACTTGGTCTCTAGTATAAAGTAATATTATAAACAAAAAATTCCCAACCTGACTGTTTCCAATAGGTATCTCTGTTCCATTCATACCTGACCCTGTGTCCTCCCCTCCTATTATTCTTAGTACAGAGGCTAGAGTGATTTTGTAGAACCTTTCTGCCCAAAAAACTGCCAAAGTTCCCATAGGATGAAAGTAAAATCACAAGTCCTTACAAGGCTTTCTAAGGTCCTCCTCAAACATATACCTCATGACTTCAGCAACCTCACCTCCTGCTATTATCTTCTCTCTATCTCACTCATCTCATGAGGTTGCACTCATCTCCTCCAAGCTGTTCTCCACATAGGCTAGGCATATACCTACACCAAGGCTTTTGTACTTCTCATTCCCTCTTCCTGGAACCATCTTTCCCCAAATAGCCACTAAGTATGTGTACATTCTTGTTTCCCTGAGGACTCTGCTTAAATACTATTTTATCTGTCAAGCCTTCCGTTGCCATCAAAGAAAATAGCATCTCCCACCCCAGACTTCTCTATCCTCCTCCTTGGATTTACTTATCACCATTTTAACTTATCTTCTGACACTCTATCCAGTCTTGCTGCTTATTTGTCTCTTGCCTTCCCCTATCCACAGTGTATAAACACCTTGAGGACAGACACTTCTGTCTTTATTGTTCTATGCTGAATGCCTAGAACAGAGCCTGACCCATGGTAGTGCTGAATTATACATTTGTTGGATAAGTAGCTAGGAAAATAACCAAAAAAAAATTACTTAATTTTCAGAAAAGTACAACTATAATTTTTAACAATGTGTAAGTGATACCTCAAAAATGAACCTGAAGGTATCCAAGATAGAAGCAGACAAGGTTGAGGTTGCACTCATCTACTCCCAGAATCATACTGGAATTACAATTAAAATATCGAACAATCAACCTGAATAACCAACTGAAGAGTAATTGAAGAGAAGTCTTATAATGAAGGATTTATAGAAGAAGCCATTTTAAGACATGTAGGAAGAGCAGATATGGAAAAGGGGCTGGTCCCATTCCCATGGGAAGGGGCTGAGATCCTAGAGGGATATCATAGCTGCAATGTTCCCATTGAGAAGCTTTGGGTTTCAAACCCACACCTGGTCCCCCATCCAGTAGCACAATAGCCCAGAAGATACACCCACATAACATTTGGCTGTGAAAATCAGTGAGGATTATGTGTGCCAGAAAGAGATGGGAGTCTCCTAGAGACATAGGCTCCCTCCTTAATGGACAATACATAAAATCTCACTCACAGCCACTCATTCTGGCTCTAGTGGAGGGAGAGTAGAGCTGACTGGAGTCCTGGGAGGACAGAATGGGGTTTGTGGCTCTGGGGAGTGAGCTGAGGGGACAGCCAGAATCCTTGTACTAAGTCCCTCTCTTGCACAGATGCCATATTTCTTGGGTGGAATACCCCCTTTCTTAAGGCATCAGCCCAGGGGAGTATAGTAGCCCCACCCTTTGGACTCCCTGTTGCCTGATACTGCAGAGATCACACATTGTTGAGGAGTCAACTTCCTGGGTCAGGCTGTAGAGATCTGGGCATAATCAGTGTATGTCAGTTACTGAAGATGAGTAGTATGGAGCTATTTGCTCACTTTCTGGTGAACCTGACTGGTGCCTCCCTCTCAGAAGGCATCATCTAGCCCACCCTATGAGGTCTGGACAGAATTCAAGATAGGCTTTTGTGTGGCTCTGGGGCAATGAGAACTCTTACTACCTTTTCCTAAGTCTGAGCAACACCTCCCTCATGTGGGAGATCCACCAGTACCACCCTACCCACTCCTCATGGTCCCACCCTGTTGAGCAACTACTCCTTGCAGATTCTTGGACATACAGAGTTGTGTGACTCTTGGACAGAAGCCCTTTTCCCTTACATGACAAACAAGTACAGAGCCCTCCCTTCTAATGGCCAAATCTTGATTTTCTTGGCCCTGATAACTTCTGTTAGACTCACTTTGATGACTTCTGGGGCCCAATCCTACCACAATGTTCTGTGGGCACTCAGCAGGTAGCAGCTAGATTTGGTATACCCTGGAACATTTGCTGAGTGACTTCATATACATCACTGATAGTGAGTCTGAACCTGTATCAGTCTGGTGAACACTACTGGCACCTACTTGGTAACTCACAGAGAACCACCATCATGCAAATTGAGTACCTCCAGGCAACCAGCAGGTGGAGAAGAGAGGATATCAGGGTGACTTGGGACTTTTTCTGAACTGTCCCTGGGCATGGTACTGATAAAAGCTGGAATTTATATCCAGCTTAATCCTTTCCATGCACTTCCAGGCCCAGCTGAGGCAACCACAATATGGATTGCTTTGTAACTCCAAACAGGTTAGTCAGGGCCAGTCAATAAATACTAAACTAAAACAGAAATAAATTACTTATCATATCTCTAACAGGAATAAGAATTTCTAAATTTTAGAAATTATTAAAGAGCTAATTTAAAATATTAATAAATTTCATTTCATACATATTAAAAACTCCTCTAAAATATCTAAGCCATTTAATCATTCCATAATCAAACTTAAAAGGCATTTTTAAAACAGATTAAAATATTCATAATATCAAAACAAATAAAACCAAGGATCCCTATCTTTAACATAAATCACTCACATAAATCTATAAAGAAAATACTAATACTCAAAAATGTGGACAAAATAATTAACAAAATATTCATTGAATAAGACTATATTTCAATAAATGTGCTAGGCACTAAGAAATGTAAAGTATATAAGAACTAATCTGCCTCTTGACATGCTTGAAATCTACAGGGGGCAAAGATTAAAACAGCAACACAACTAAGTGTTATGATTGCTATGATAGAATGAGATAGAAGTGGAACACAAGGAAGGTAGTAGTCAATTTTACCAAGATGAGGAGAATAAAGAAATAGCGGAAGTGACTCTTGACCTAATTTTGAAAGATGAGTAGATGATCCCCAGCTGGGCAGGAGATGCTATATAAGAAAGAGACCAACTTATATGGACACAGAGACATTGCACGCGCGTGTGTGTGTGTGTGTGTGTGTGTGTGTGTGTGTGTGTTATGTTGGGTAGTGGTGAGACTTTTATCCGGAGCCATTGAAGCTGTACTTATAGGTCATAATATGGCAGACCTTACTCTTTATTTTCTAGGAAATGGAAAGCCCAAGATTTTTAAGCAAGTAATGCTGTAAACACTCTGACCTCAGGAGAAAGAATACATTAGAGTGCAGCAATATTGAAGTTCCTGAGACCATAGAGGTTGTTAAATCATATCAGGCTAATTTAAGACAATAGCACTTAGGAAGATGAAAGGTATAACTCAAAATACGCTGAAAGCAATCCATAAAAAGAAATCCAAGTGGCCAATATGAATAAGAAGTAAAACTTCACCAGTAATCAAGAAAATATAATTTAGAAACTTAAAGGATACCATTTTCAAGTTATTACATATACCAAAATATTTTAAATATGACAATATTCTTTTTTTAATACATTTTATTAATTTTTCACAGAAAGGAAGAGAGAGGGATAGAGAGTTAGAAACATCAATGAGAGAGAATCATCAATCAGCTGCCTCTTGCACACCCCCTACTGGGGATGTGCCCGCAACCAAGGTATATGCCCTTGACTGGAATCGAACCCGGGACCTTTCAGTCCGCAGGCCGACGCTCTATCCACTGAGCCAAACAGGTCCCGGCTTAAATATGACAATATTCAATGTTGAGGTTAAACTTAATTTTATACATTGCTTTATTAACCACGTGTTAAATAATATGAAAATTATTATGTTAACTGGATGGAATATTATATGCAACTATTACTCAGATACTTCTGAAAACTTTGTAATAATGTGGGTAAATTCTTATGACATAAACATTTATAATCATGCATATGATCAACAAACATTTATTGATCACTTATTGCACCAGCCACTGGGTAAAGGCTGGTTGTACATTAGTGAATTTTATATAATAATCCCCATCCTCATGAAATTTAATCTCCAGTGGATTAACAACAGAACAAATAATTTATATAAACAAACAGATATTGGTGAGGAGTGCTAGTAAGAAGAAACCATAGTGCCATGATTGAGAATAAAAGGTAGTACAGTATCAACATACCAAGATGAAGCAGCCATGGAATATCTCTGAGATAAGATTTTAACAGAGATTTGGGGATGAAAAAGAGATGTCCATATGAATACCAGGAGGAATAGCAGTCAAGGCAGAGGAAAAGAGCAGTTCAAAGGCATTGAGAATGAAAAACATAGGGTGTGTTTGATTAATTGACCATTTGGACTTGTAAGTAGTGAGGGAGTAATAGAAATGGTAGAAGGTAAAAAACAGAGAAGTGGTCAGAGGCGTGGCCATGCAACAGCTGATTTTAGGCCCTGGCAGAAAAATATTGGCTCTATTTTAAATGCAATGGAAAGATATTTCTACTTTCATTTTAAAGTAAAAAAATACATCTACATGGTTTAAAATTTCAAATAACATTAAAAAAGGGTTTACTGTGATGAATCTTATTATCATCACTGTACCTTTCTACTTAATATTTTTCTCTACTCATCCACACGTAACCATTTTCATGAGTTTCTTATAAATCCTTTCAGAGTTTGGATGCAGATAAAAAGATACATTATTAAAGGCCCAGTGCACTGGGGGGTACGGGTGTCCCTCAGCCCAGCCTGCACCCTCTCCAATCTGGGACCCCTCAGGGTATATCTGACTATGGTTTAGGCCCAAACCCAACTGCCCTCCCCTGCTGGCCTGGTAACCCCCAAATGTTCTCCCCTGCTGGCCCAATTACCCCCAAATGCTCACCCATGCTGGCTTGGTCACCCCCAACAGCCCTCCCTTACTGGTCTGGTTCCCCGCCAACTGCCCTCCCCTGCAGGCATGGTTGCCCCCAACTGTGCTCCCCTATAGGCCTGGTCAACCCCAACTGTCCTCCCCTGTTGGCCTGATCTCCCAAAACTACCCTCCCCTGCTGGCCATCTTGTGGCAGCCATCTTTGACCACATGGGGGTGGCCATCTTGTGTGAGGGCATGAGAGTCAGTTTGCATATTACCTCTTTATTATATAGGATTGTTTTGTATCTATATTATATGTCATAAGTTAAATATCATATATACTACTCCACACATTAATTTTTAAAACTTATTAATAGAAGCTTTTAACACTTATTAATAGAAGCTTTTTTCATTGCATTGCATGGCTGCCTTCTTCATTCAATTTTGAAGTTATACTAGAGGCCCGGTGCACAAAATTCATACAAGAGCAGTGTCCCTAGTTCTGACCATTGATTAGGGCCGATCAGGGCCTTCCTTCTGGCTGCTGGCCTGGGCCTCTCTTCTCCAGCTGCCAGCTGTTGACCAGGGTCCCTCTTCCCTGGCTGCCAGCTGGGGCCTCCCTTCATTCCACACTGCCCTCTGGTAGTCAGTGCATATCATAGCAAGCAATTGGTCTCCCAGTGGAACTCCTGTGGGGATAATTTGCATATTAGTGTATATATATATGATATTATATCATGTATATCACAATTTGTTTAACCAGTCAATTGTTAGACATTTAAGGATTTTTTTATCACATAATATGATTTATCTTTTAGAAAGATGATTATGGATGCTGTGTAGAAAATGTGTTAGAGATTGAAAAAGTAAGAGACTATTGTGCTAGCCAGTTAAAAGAGTACACTTGCTACATCCAAGGGATAGCAATGGAAAAATAAGAAGAGGATCCATATAAGATATAATGTAAGGTAGAATAGGCAGGGCTTGGTTATGTGTTAAATGTGAGAAGTAAGGGCAATGGGGTCATGAAGGATAAGTCCTTAATTTTAAATTGAGCAACTGGTAGAACATGGTACCCTTTGCTGAAATAGGAAAGATTGGAAAATCCAAGTTTGGGAAGGGAAAGTCAAGAATTCTGTGTAGACCCTCTGGGTCTGAGATGCCTATGAAGCATTCAGGTCTAGATATCAGTAGGCACCTGGATCAGTGAACCTATATCTTAAAGAAGTTTGTGCTAGAAAAAGAAAAAGCGGCAGATATTTGAATGTCAACTGTTTTTAAGTCATGGCAATGAGTAAACTCACTGAAATATGAATGGAAACTAAGAAAAAAAGAGGAGGAAGACATTAGCTCTACAGAATTCAATATTTGATGGTCAGATAAAGGAAGCTATGTTGACAAAGAACATTAAAAGCAAGTGGGAAAGAAGATAAGGGAAGTGAATATTTCAAGAAAGAAGTGATTGACTGTGTGACCTGATGATGGTAAAAACAGATGAGAACAAAACAATGGTAAAAATAATATCAGAGTACTAGATTATAAACACCCTTAATCATATATATACACACACACACGTGTGTGTGTGTGTGTGTGTGTGTGTGTGTGTGTGTGTGGTGTTTGTGTGTGTGCTTATATACTGTACAGACACAGATATAGATATGTATACATATATGAATATTACCCCTATATGCACAGATATATGCACACATATACATATTTGTAATAATCTATATATATAAAAGGCTAAATATGCAAAGCGTCCTCTCAGAAGTTTGACTGGGAGATGGGAGTTCTATCACTTGCTGTGATGTGTGCTGACCATCAGGGGCAAGTTGGCAGCTGGGGAAGGAAGACCCTGTCTGGCAGCCAGAAGGAAGGCCCTGCCCTGGCCAGCAACAGGAAGGCACTGATCTGCCCTGATTGCCAGCCAGGCCTAAGGACCCTACCCATGCACAAATTTTGTGCACCAGGCCTCTAGTAAAAATATGTGCTAATTAGACTGGAGTTCCTTCCAAAAGACCTTCTGAAAAAAAGTCAGGGCTACAAGGAAAGCCCAGATCCCTGGTGGTGCCAACAGCCAGAGGGAAGCTGGTGCCTGCAACCTGGTAAAGGAATGCATCAGGCCTCTAGTGCATATATAATGATACATAAAAGTATCACTATACATAGATAATAACTGAAAGGAAATATGCTAAAATATTATCAATAGTCAACTTTCAAACATCATTATTATCTTCCTTTATTCTTCAAAGATTATATCTTCATTTGCCTCATATTTCTATATTTTCCCAGTTTTCTATAATGGATATTTATTGTTTTTTATATATTTTATTGACGTTTTACAGAGAGGAGGGGAGAGGGATAGAGAGTTATAAACATCAATGAGGGAGGAACATCAATCATCTGCCTCGTGCACACTCCCTACTGGGGATGTGCCTGCAACCAAGGTACATGCCCTTGACTGGAATTGAACCTGGGACCCTTCAGTCCACAGGCCAACACTCTACCACTGAGCCAAACCGGTTTCGGCTACAGAGCCAAACCAGTTAGGGCTGGATATTTTTTTATAATGAAAAATTACATTTAAAAATAAGAGATTTCTTAGCTGATATTAATGTGGCCCTTAATTGGAAATAGAAATTTAGTATGACTAAGGGTCTGAAAATAGCTTCCATTTGGTAAATGAAACTTGTATCTTTTGGGAAGTTTCTTCAACAGATGGATATTATGCTGATGGAGTGTGGGGGCAAGAGAGGAGAGGTGTAACATGGGGTAGGAAACCTTGGTCCTTCTAATTTAATTAAAGGTAGAGCTCCAAAGCCTTCTATTTGTTTTCCTGCTCTCACTTGATCAAGTGTCACACTGCTGTGGCTCTGATCTTGAAACTGAAGCAGCCCAGGACAAATTCTCGCCAATGAAAGCAAGATAAGTTTTGAGAGTTCAACTTGAGCCCCTGTATATTAGGAGCTGTTTCTAATATTTGCATGACACTAAACCCCTTGTCCATTGTGGCCCTCAATAACTTGGCAAAACATCAAGTCCCAAGGATGTCTTCTTGAAATCAACAGCCTTGATCTACTCATAAATGTCAATCGTGCCCTTCTACCAGATACCACAATGGTTCCTGCCTTGACAAATCCAAGAAAATGTTCCCCTGAGTACAAATCACTAGTAATCTATCCAGAGGCTGTAATTATGTATTTGGTTAGCACCCTTTTGAGATGGAACATTTCTAAGCAAGTTCTGTTTTTGGTTTTGTTTTTTTAAAATATATTTTATTTATTTGTTACAGAGAGAAAGGGAGAGTGATAGACAGCTAGAAACATCAATAAGAGAGAAACATCAACCAGCTGCCTCCTGCACAACCCCCACCTCCCCACTGGGGATGTGCCCGCAACCAATGTATATGCCCTTGACCAGAATGGAACCTGGGCTGAAACAGGCTTGGCTCAGTGGATAGAGCATCGGCCTGCGAACTGAAGGGTCCTGGGTTCAATTCCGGTCAAGGGCATATACCTTGGTTGTGGGCACATCCCCAGTAGGGGGTGTGCAGGAGGTGGCTGATCGATGATTCTCTCTCATAGATGTTTCTAACTTTCTATCCCTCTCTCTTCCTCTCTGTAAAAAAATCAATAAAATATATTTAAAATATATTTTTTTAAAGAATCGAACCTGGGACCTTTCAGTCCACAGACCGACGCTCTATCTACTGAGCCAAACTGGTTTCGGCACAAGTTCTGGTTTTAATATACCAGGGCAATGACTACCAAATTTTATCAGAGCCTAGTCTATTTTGGAAAGACAACAAATCTTACAAATCTCCACCCAAAGGTAACCCATTGCCAACACTCTAAACACCTATAAGACTCAATAAGAGGACAAGCACTGCCACTAAGTTGTGGTAGCGGCCTCACTACTGCCACCCTCCCCCACCTGACACTTTCATAGGCACTGTTCCACAAAGTATCCAACTCATGTAAGTACCTGTGGTAGATAGATAGATTAACCATCAGACTGTTCTCTGTATCTATAAGTCTGTTTTGATGTTGTTTGTTTCTTTATTGTGTTAAATAGATATCTCCCAAGATATCTATGATCTAATTCCTATAACCTATAAATAATAATTACCTTTACATGGCCAAATGAGGACACTTAATTACTTTTCAATTACAGTATATATTATAATTACTTTTCAACTACAGTCAATATTTTTATATTAGTGTTGGGTATCCAGGATAGTGGCTAGACAATCATATAGTTTATACAATGACCCCCCCCCCAATATTTCAAGTACCCATCTGGCATCGTACAAAGCCATTATAATATTATTGACTATATTCCCTATGCTGTACTTTACCTCAACAGGACTATTTTTTAACTACAAATTTGCACTTCTTAATCACTTTATGTTTTTTAACCAAGCACCTTAACATTCCTCCCTCTGGCAACCATCAGACTGTTCTCTGTATCTATAAGTCTGTTTCGATGTTGTTTGTTTCTTTATTGTGTTAAATAAATTCTACATATAAGTGAAATCCTATATAATTTGTTTTTCTTTGATCTATTTCACTTAGCATAATACTCATATCCATCCATGTGGTCACAAATTGTAATATTACATTAATTTTAAAGCTGACTAATATTCCATTGTCCATATGTACTGCACTGTTTTATCCACTTGTCTGTTGATGGACACTTGATTTGCTTCCATATCTTGGCTATTAAAAATAATGTTGCAGTTAATATAGGAGTGCATATATTCTTTTATAAGTACTGCGCTAACCGATTGCGCCACTGGAGCTCCAGGAGTGCATATATTCTTTTAAATTAATGTTTTGGATTTCTTCAGATGTATACCCAGAAGTGGAATAGATGGGTCATAAGGCAATTTTATTTTTAATTTTTTTAGGAAACCCCATACTGTTTTCCACAGAGGTTGCACCAGTCTGCATTACCACCAGCAGTGTACTAGGGTTCCCTTTTCTCCATATTCTCACCAGCATTTGTCATTTGTTGATTTGTTGAAGATAGCCATTTTGATATGTGTGAGGTAATATTTCATTGTGGTTTTAATTTGTATTTCTCTGATAATTAGTAACATTGAACATCTTTTCATATGTCTATTGGCCATATCTATGCCTTCATTGTTGCAGTGTCTACTCAGGTTCTCTGTCTATTTTTCAGTTGGTTGTTTGGGTTTTTTTTATGTTGAGTTGTATGAGTTCTTCATATTTTTATATATTAATACACATTCCATTGAAAACATTCCCCCATTTAATATTGGTTTCAATTTCCTTACATGTGCTTTGGTTCCTTTTTATATTGTTATTTTCTAATCTGTAATTTTCCAGACTTGCCTAAAAGTTCTGCTAGGATATGTTCATTCACAGGAATTCAATACCTCAAGGAGCCAGTAACACCTGTATACTACACTGTATTTATATCATCATAATTGCTTCATATCTATTTTCTATTACTAGACTCTTGTTATGCACTGTAAGACAGGAAATATATAGTTTGTTAAAAGCTACACATACCTTTAATTAAATTAGAAGATAACTTCAGGGTAGTTCAAATGCCAGAATTGAACCCTAGTTCTTAACTTGTAAATTCTAAATATTTGCCACTTTGACACCATTTTCTAATAACTGAAAGACAGGCTGGAATTGAATAGCATCTATGGTTGGCTTAATGAAGTTTTAGGAAATAGGCTCATTAATGCAGCTTTGGAAGGAACTATCATTATATACATCACAAGACATAATTTTTACCATCCTTCAGCACTAAATCTTTTAGGTCTACCAAGATGCCAAGTCACAGAGTATGTGGAAATCTAGAATTGCCTCTAATCCTACCTAATAAAAGAGTAATATTCAAATTAACCATCACTCTGCTACACCCACAAACCACGCCCACCAGTCAATCAGAGTGAGTATGCAAATTAACCCCAACCAACATGGCTGTGGCCACAGAGAGCAGGAGGGAGGCTTGGGTTTCCCAGGCAATGAAAGAAACCAAGCTTTCCGCCTGCCCTTGTTGGCCTAAGCCTCCATTCAAGGCTACAAAGTTTTCAATTATAGAAGGTAAACAAATCCAAACAGAAATGGTGGCAGCCACAGAGCAAGCAAAAAGCTTGACTCTGCTCCAGGCTACAAAGTTTCAATTGTAGAAGGTAAATAAATTCCAGATACCTGGGCCTCCACTTCGGTCACCGTGGGGGGGTGGGGGGAGAAAAGGGACGTGGCCAGCCTGCAAAGCACCACAGGCCCCTAGCTCAGGCCACCCCACACCTTAAGGTAACCCCTACCCTGATCCAGAACACTTTCAGGGCAAACCAAATGGCTCCCACCATGCACCAGGCCTGTAACTTATCTAATAAAAGAGTAACATGCAGATTTACCATCACTCCAACACACAAGATGGCTACCCCCATGTGGTCAAAGGTTTTGCCCCTATGTGGATATAAGATGGCCACCACAATATGGCCAGCAGGGGAGGGCAGTTGAGAGGCACCAGGCCTGCAAGGGAAGGCAGTTAGGGGTGACCAGGCCTGAAGGGGAGGGTAGTTAGGGGCAAACAGTCAGGCAGGGGAGCAGGTAGGCATCAATCAGGCTGGCAGCAGAGTGGTTAGGGGGTGATCAGGCTGGTAGGAAGAAGCGGTTAGGGGCAATCAGGAAGGCAGTCATGCAAGCAGTTGGCAGCCAGCAGTCCTAGATTGTGAGAGGGATGTCCCAGATTGGAGAGGGTGCAGGCTGGGCTGAGGGACACCTCCCTCCATGCATGAATTTTGTGCACCAGGCTTCTAGTTACTTATAAAAAGCAATTGTAATCTTATCCTTTCTCAATATGGGACTGCAAAAGCATTTACCTAACTGTGATTGGTTGCTGCACACTGTGGTCCCTTCTGTTTTGTGATTTAAGTAAATGGTAATCAAGAAAATAAAGAAGGGGCGGAAAGTTGAATCAAATGCTCCCAAATAGCAGATCACATTTTTTCTGCTTAGAATGACAATTATGGCATATGTATAACACCTCATTGTTTTCTCTATTAATTAAAGAGAAAATAATCAAATTAGTATAAAATTTTAATAATTCAAAGACTTGAACAGATTTGTTTAAAATGTCAATCCAACTAGGCAGTCAATTTTTGGAAGAAACAATAATAGCTATATTGTTATCTTTTATATTTATATCATACTTATAACTTTTTGAAATGACTTTTATACTTATTTCTTATTTAAAGTTATTAAAAGCAAAACAATGATCCTAAGGATATTTTTTACCCTTGTTTCAAATTACAAGAAAACATTTTGACAGGATCTGATTCTGCACTTATATGACTTTTGTCTCTCACCTCCCCCAAACCCAGCCCTGTTGGGAGTCTGTCTGTATTTAACAGTAGAGGACCAGTGCACAAATTCATACATGGGTGGGGTCCGACCAGTGCAGCCCCAATTGGGGCAGATTGGGCCTGTGCCTGTCAGGAGGAGGAGACAGAGGGAGGTTGGGGGGAGAGACCATGGGCAATTGACTGGTGAGCTCAGGCTCTGATTGGGGTAGAGGAGCCAATTGGGGATCAGCAGCTGGGAGAGAGGCCATGGGAGGTTGGCCAGCAAGACTCAACTCCAATTGGTATGGGGGGGTGATCAGGGCGGAGATGGATGGGTGAGGGGCCGTGGGTCAATCAGGGTGGTGGGGACTGATTGGGGGTGGGGTCAGCCATGGGGAGGGGCCACAGGAGGTTGTCTTGCCAGCCCCACCTCCCAATTGGGTGGTTCGCTGGCTGCAGTGGGCATCATAGCTACTGATCATTCAGGTCATTCAGGTGTTCCGGTCGCTGACTTTTTATAGAGAGAGATTTTATTATTTTGTTCAACATGAATTTTTTTTGTATTAATTTTTACTTTTTTCCATTACTGGACTTGAAATTATTAATTATTGATGGTTTTTTTGGATTTTTATGTTTTGAAACTCCTCAATTTTGTGCCTAGGGTGAGTGCCTCACCCACCTCACCATAGCCTTGGCCTTGACTCTATGAGTAGTGTTTTGCAAGTAACCTGAACTGAATAAACACTTATAAGTTGATCCATCACATAGGCAAAAAAAAGTCATACAATAACATGGGCAAATTCATTGAAAAAGAGAAATGCTTGGGTGGGAAAGAAAATCACAGAGGGCCAGAAGCATCATCACCCAGACACAAATACATATGTTTCAGTAGCTAGGAGTGGATTCTTTTGTAACAGTAACATGCATTACTGTGTTTTATGTATCCTTACATGTAGAACTAGGGTTATCTGATAGCAGTCAATGTATAAGAGGCTACAAAATGAAGAGAAAGAGTGACCACCTTCCACCTGTGGCAATGGTTTCAGGATCTACCCTTCTACAGTTAGTCTGCTTTCTTGGGGTCCTTCAACACACTTCTCTTGATCTGTTCAGATATTTTCTTATTTGGTGAAGCCACACGTCTACAACTGAACAAGTACAATAGTTCCCTTCCCATACATTGGTTTTAATTTCTGCAGTTTCAGTTTCCTGTGGTCAACCTCAGTCCAAAAATATTAAATGGGAAGTTCCAGAAATAAACAATTTATAAGTTTTAAGTTGTATGCTGTTCTGGATAGTATGATTAAATCTCACACTGCCCCACTCAGTTGTGTCTGAGACATAAATTATCCTTTTGTAAAATTTATCCACTCTGTAATCATTATCTATGCATTAGTTACTTAGCTATCTTAGTTATCAAATCAACTGTCATGTAGTCATAGTACTTGTGTTAAAAAAAAATACACACACACCAAAAATCTTATTTTATTTAATAATGCCCCAAAGCCCAAGAGTAGTGATGTTGGCAATTTGAATATGTCAAAGAGAAACCATAAAGTGCTTCATTTAAGTGAAAATGCATGTGTGTATGTATGTATGTATGTATATATGTATGTATATATGTGTGTATGTATGTATGTATGTATAGGGGGAAAAAACTAGTATCTCTATATATAAAAGCCTAATATGCAAAGTGTCCCCTCAGGAGTTCAACTGGGAAACCAAGAGTTTGATCACTTGCTATGACATCTATGATATACACTGACCACCAGAGGGTGTCACGGAATGAAGGAAGGGTCCTAACCAGCTGTTGGCAGCCACTAGGGACCCTACCCATGCATAAATTTTGTGCAATGGGACTCTATTATACAGATAATTTGGTACTATTTGCTGATTCAGGCATCCATTAGATGTGGGGTGTCTTGGAAGGTATAACCCGTGGACGAGGAGGAATTGTTATACCTGTAGGATTTAGCTGTTATAGCTGGACAAGAACAGCCAAGCTCTTTTAAGACAGCCACTCTTCTATGCTGTAAAAGCTGCCTGATTGGAAAACATTAGGAACTGCCAAAAATGCAAACTCAGGCCACTAGTATATACAACCAAAACAATAAGGCAAACACTTTCTTCAGCAGATATTTACTGGTTAATAATTAAACTTATGGTAGAAATAAGAGGCACACAGCATCAGCCTCCCCACTGAGAAAAATTCCATAACATTTGAAAAGTAAAGCACTTTATAGACAGAGAAAATACTAAGAAATCTAGATAATCACTTAAAACCTATACCTACAATGCTTCTCATGTATACCATGCTGAAATTCTATTTTTTATTTTGAATGCATAGAAATATTACAGTTAAACTGATCAAAGCTCTTTTCTTGTGTTAGAGGACGCTGTCAAAGATGTGGGGATGGAGCTTAATGTAATAGAAAGTACACAGAATAGAAGTAAAAGAGATTTTGATCCACATACCAGGTCTACCACTGACAATGCCTAAGGCATTGAGTGGTTCCTACATTCTCCAAGCCTGTGCTTAATCATCTATAAAATGGGGATATTATCCACCTCATAAGGCTGCTAAAGATATTAAATGGTGTATCCCCATAGGGCACAAATTCTAGTCTTCTCCCATTCCTTAACCTTCATTTCCATCAACCAGCTAAAAGAAGCAAAAGTAAGCATGTGATAGGTTCTGTATCTGAAAGTTAAGGACAGTATGTTAAGAGTATATCATGTATATACAGTAATACAGTAAACATTTTATTAAATGAAATTTGAAGTCAGAATAGAACTGTAATAGTTAAAGTTGGAAAATAGTCTCAAAGCCTTCTTGTTTCAGATGACTGCCTGAGCATGCATGTTTACTTCTCTGTCTGGCAAGGATCCAATAAAATCACAGTCAAGATATACAGTCAGTCCTTGGGTTATGTGGGACTCTACATACATTGCTTCATGGTTAAGTCACCATCTCCCATTTATTTATTTTTTTAAAAGTTCCGTCATTTCAACATATGTACATATGTGTTTTATTTATTTATTTGTTTGTTTGTTTGTTTGTTTATTATTTACCGCAAGTAAAGGTCAGGAATTGTTATCTTCCTTTTAAATTTTCTTTACTGTTTCACTTCATTACTGCTGTGTATGTGCTCCATGTGAGTGACATAGGTGCTTATGTAGGTGGGTTCTGACTTTCTGTGAAAATCATGTTTCATCGCATTATAGGAACAGATCTCTGATGTAACCCAAGGACCTACTGTATTGGGAAGCATCATAATGTGTTGCTTAAGACCAAATTCCTTGATAAGATCCATTATATATGAAAAAAGGCTCAAGGGAGGTGGCAGATACTTTCTTTGGCATAACCCTTGAGAGACTCTAAGCTTAGCAGATACTAAAAGCAAAAGTAGGCTGTGGGACAGTAATTAGGATGGTCATATTAGAGTACTGTGGGTGAATAGCATAGCCAACTGTCCTCTCACCCTCATCCATGTTCAGTCATGTGTCACTTAATAATGGGGATATGTTCTAAGAAATGTGGAATTAGGCAATTTCTTTATTATATGAACATCATAGAGTACATTTACACAAACCTAGATAGTATAGCCTACTACATACCTAGGTTATATGTTATAGACAATTGCCTTTAGGGTATTAGCCTATACAGCATGTTATCATACAAAATAACATGAGGTTAAATCAAGCCCATGCAAAAATGATGCAATCAAGATATGTGGTAAATGGGAGATATATGAGACTGCTCCCAGTTAGGAGACTGTTAATAGAGTGTGATATCAGATATGATGAGGCTTGAATGAGGATGGAACTATTATTAGGGTTGAGAATTGATCAATCAATTCTGGGTATATTTTAGAAGAGGAGGAAATAGGAGATGTTATATAAAAGTGGAATATGGGTGCAAGCAAGTAGAAACCTGAAATGACTCCTAAGTTTTGCATTTGAGCAAATGATGGCTAGAAGTGCCATTTACTAGGAAGAGATGGAGAGATGGTTTTTCAGGCTGGAAATTGAGTTGTTTTGGATAGGTTAAATTATTTTTAAAAAAAAACCAACACCTTGTTTTATTAATAATGGCCCCAAAGCACAAAAGCAGTTATGTTGGCAATTAGAATATGTCAAAGAGAAGCCATAAAGTGATTCCTTTAAGTGTACATGTATGTATGTATGTATGTATGTATGTATGTATATGAAAAACATCCTACATAATAAAAACCTAATATGCTAAGTGCTTGGTTACTGGTCGACTGTTCAACCAATCAAAGCACAATATTCTAATGATATGCTAAGACCCCCTCAATCCCTCACTATGATGTGCACTAACCACCAGGGGGCAGTCAAATGGTGAACCATTTGCTATGATGTTCACTGACCACCAGGGGACAGACACTGCAACCAGCATGCTATCTTGCTGCTGGGGTCTGGCTAATTTGGACTGAGGGAGATGGGCCAGACATGCCCTGGATCCCTCCTACAGTGCCTCCCCAGCTGGCCAGCCTCTTGAATCCCTCCCTGGCCCGCCCTGATTGGCTCCCATCAGGGTGAGATAGGGCTGGACACTTTCTGAGGTCCTCCTGTGCTTCCCTCCCCAGCCCCGATTGTTCACTAGTGGAGTCCCTCAATCTGGCCTTTGCCTTCTCACAATCGCAATCCAGGACCCTTTGCGGGATGTCAGAGAGCCGGTTTCATCCTGATCCTGCAGGCCACTCTCCTCAGGAGTGGCTGGTGTGTGCTACTGCTGGAGCAATGTGAGCCTCTCCTGATTAGGACAGATTGGGGATAAGCCTATTGCAGCCTCAGTGGGGCCGGGATGAGCAGGAGTGGCAGGCAGGAGCTGCAGGTGGCTTTGGACTGTGGGTTTCAGCCCAATCCCCACAGGCCACACTGAGGGACCCCACCTGTGCACAAATTCATGCACCAGGCATCTATCAAGTAGATAGTCATATCTGAGTGTGAACTTCAGGGGAGAGGTTAGGACTGAGGATTTATATTTGGAGTCATTAATGATATTTTTTTTTAATTTATGAATCCAATGACACTATCTTGCCCTGTCATTAAAAGCATACATATATCTAAGATATGAATGTGTGTTGGTTTTCAATTTTTAGAATCAAGTTATAGACAAGCATAGAAAACAATGTATTAGACTGAAACATAGGAAATTGCTGATATTTGGTTGTTTTACATGAAAAGATAATAATTTCATATTATTCAACTCAGTAATTGAATTATTTTACAGAATAAATTGTAAAAGTTATAAGTCTTGACAACATAAAATTAACGACATAGCAGATAGTAGTCAGGGGAGGAGAAGAGGGGGTGTGTATGTATGTGCTAGCTTCATTTGTTTACAGGTAGGGAACAAATAGTGTCAAATAGGGAACAGGTAGTGTCAGTATCTGATGAAATAAGAAATAGAACTGGATACAGATTGTTCAAAGTTTTAAAATGAGATAACTAGATAATTTTTTGAATAATACAATTAACAAAATCAAGAAGTTAAAGGAAGAAGAGATGAGGAAATCAGTGTAGTTTGCTAAATTCCTTCATCTGTCATAGCAACAGAAAATACAGCCAATGTATACTATCTAAAATTGATGAATTAATAAGGAGTGCTATATTATTTAGCATTGTGGTGATATCTTCCAGAATATTTAAAGTAGTTAAAAGTGGCTTCTCTTTGAAATGGATCTGGAGGGGGAAAAAGGTGGGTGTGACTGTTAACATTTTATTTCACTGTATTGATTAGAATTTTTATGTGCATTATTTTGCAATAATGATGATGATAATGATGATGATGATGATGATGATAAAATAACAACTTCCACTGGCTATTTTCACTTTCATGCAAACCTTTTCAAAATTGAATGGTGGGTTACTGGCCTCCTGTACTAACAACCAACCAATACCACATAGTTCCTTATTTTGTCCACTCAGATGCACATAATCACCAAATGTGATTTCTAATATGGGTGCTATTATTTAAAGATCTGGACTACAAAATTCCTCCAAGGATAAGATATCTCCTATACCAAAAAGGATAGATAAGAATCTGAAGTTCCCTATGGAACTTACCAGTCCCCACCTCAAAACAGATGGCCACAGTGTTGGAAGAGCTGTGGTAAAAGGTGAAATTCATAAAAACCAAAAGGAAGTTTGTCCTCATGATTTCTAAATATACTTATTACAAATTTGAAAGTTACCAACCCTTTAAACCAAATTTAACAGAAGAGTTTTTGGTTTCCCAATATTGATTTTGTGAAACCTCAGAGTGCCTCCAATTATCTAAAGGAACATTGTAAAATTCTATTCTCCTACCCTAAAAAGAATTTATGTTTATTTAAACTGAAATATAATGATTATATGGCATTCATTACTTTTATGCAGAGTAATGGGACTAGCAGGGAGTGGTATTGAATAAAAGTATATGGCACCTCAACCATAGAAGAGTTGGTAATCTTCAGTTCACATCCTGAATTGGATTTGTATGAATAAGTGTCCTGATCATCCAGGAAGCTGCTTATTTGTGCTACCAATTCATCTCTACTATTAAGATGCTCAGTGGATTTCCTTCATTGATTTCTTATAGGAGCTATTTATTAAATTATACTAGAGGCCCTGTCCATGAAATTTGTGCATGTGGGGGTGTTGTCCCTCAGCCCAGCCTGCACCCTCTCCAGTCTGAAACACCTAGAGGGATGTCCAGTGCAATCGGGCCTAAATGGGTAGTCAGACATCCCTCTCACTAGGACTGATGGCTCCCAACTGCTTGTCTTCCTGCCTTCCTGATTGACCCTAACTGCTTCTGCCTGCCAACCTGATCACCCCATAACCACTACCCTGCCAACCTGATTGATGTCTAACTCCTCCCCTGCCAGCCTGTTTGCCCTCACCTTCCCTCCTCAGCCAGCCTTGTCACCCCTAACTGCCCTCCCCTGCAGGCTTGATTGCCCCCAACTGCCCTCCCCTGCTGGCCTAATCCCTCCCAACTGCCCTCCCCTGCTGGCCATCTTGTGTCCACATAGGGGCAGAATCTTTGACCACATGGGGACAGCCATCTTGTTTGTTGGAATGATAGTCAATCTGCATATTACTCTTTTATTAGATAGGAGAGAGGCCTGGTGCATGGGTTGGGGACAGCTGGTTTGCCCTGAAGGGTGTCATATCAGGATGGGGGTTCCTTTGGGGTGTGGAGCAGCCTGAGTGAGGGGCCTATGGTTGTTTGCAGGCCAGTCACGCCCCCTGGCAACCCAAGCAGAGGCCCTGGTATCTGGGGTTTATTTATCTTCTACAATTGAAACTTTGTAGCCTGGAGCAGAGTCAAGCCTTTTGCTTGCTCTGTGGCTGCCACCATTTCTGTTTGGATTTGTTTACCTTCTATAATTGAAACTTTGTAGCCTTAAGCGGAGGCCTGGGCCAGCCAGGGTGTGGGGAAAGCTTGACTTCCTTCATCACTGGGAGCAACCCTAGCCTCCTGCTCTCTCTAGCTCTGTGGCTGCTGTCATTTTTATTGGCATTTATTTGACTTTCTATCATTGAAAATTTGTAGCCTTAAGTGGAGGCCTGGGCTGGCCAGGCTGTGTGGAAAGCTTGGTTTCCTCCATTGCCTGGGAAACCCAAGCCTCCCTCCTGCTCTTAGTGGTCACAGCCATCTTAGTTGGGGTTAATTTGAATACTAGCTCCTGATTGGCTAGTGGGCATGAGTTGTGGGTATAGCAGAGTGATTGTCAATTTGCATATTACTCTTTTACTAGATAGGATAAGTTCCCAAATATACCCATCACATTGAACCTTACCCTTGGATATAGACTAAACAGAGTCATTTATAGACTCTATGAGAGATATTCAGATTTTTATGGATTCTATTTCCCAGTAGGAAATGAAAATTGCACTTCCTTTTTCTTAGGATACAGAATGAGAATCACCCGCCCCGCATGACAACAAGGTTATCTCCCTTGATGTTTCCTATCTATCCTTAAATGCAGCTATAAAAATCCCATAGTAAAGTAGAAAGTGTTGTTGCAGTCAACATCTCCCCCTGAGGGTAACTCTTTCTAAGAGGACTTAGCCCTGAAGAATAAAAGAGGAATCACCAACTTCAAACTCTTCCTTCTGGCATTTTTTTTTTTTACTTTTTAATATTTATTTATTCATTTATTTATTTATTTATTATTGATTAAGGTATTTGCTCCTCACCCCTCACCCCACCCCCACTCTTGCACTCACCTCCCTGGTGTCTCTGTCCATTGGTTAGTCTTATATGCATGCATACAAGTTCTTTAGTTTATTTCTTCCCCTTACCCCCACCCTCTATCATTTTAAGACAAAATTCTCAGTTATAATATTGACACCTTATCTGCTGTCCCAATGATATCCCCTTAATGCCTGATTTTTTTCAACCCTACAATATTCTAAAAGCTATTTTAATAGATTCCAAAAGAAGTGAATTCTAGCTCTCAGAATGCTGGGATAGACTAGTTAGAAACCAAAGGAAGGGGGAATTATACTGGTTTGGTTTGAAACCAGATTTGCTCCTCTTGCCCTTTTTTAATTTCATATGCATGCTTTGTTAGTACATGATGCTTCCAGTTTTATGGAGAGCAGTTCTGATAATCATTTGTTGTTTTCAATACCAGGATTTAAATCTGCACATCGTGATAACTAAATCCATCCATAACACTCAAGTTGGGGGGAGGGAGGTAATACATCTGAAGTTCTAATCACTAAAATAAGGCTCCTCTGGGCCAGTCAGCTTTTAGACCCAATATGATGGAGGTGGGAACATGCTTTTAACCAGTACCTACCCTTAGAAAGGGGACCAGTCCAGTCCATTAGTAAGCTGGGAGTGCCAGGCCCCTGGTGAGATACTGAGTTTTGAAGACATGGTGTCTCTGTAAAAATGGTTTCAAAAACATGTATTTGGAAAGTCACCAAAATGTTTTAGTCACCTGATAATGGCAAAAAAATAAGCCCATTTTATAACCCTAATAAAGGAAAAAAGCAGCAAGACAAAAGCAAAAATCCATTCACGACATAAAAGCAAGCAGCAAGCAAACACTGCTGTTAGGTGCCAGCAGTGTGCAGTCACGCAATGCCACCCATTTCACAATGAAGAGCATTTCATCCATTATTTATAGCCTCAGACTATTTTTTCCAAGTCTATTCCCCCAATTAAATTATTATGCCATTTACCAGTTCACCTCGTAAAGTGGGTTTTTCAGCAACCACCCAAGAGATGGCCAACCAAACCTCAAGAGCTTTAGAGATGTGTAGATACAAAAACACCTTTTACTGTGAAAGTAGCAATGGACCTCCAGGGGTTAAAATGGGGGAAAGGATAGAATAAAAGCATACAGCTCCATTTTGCTCCTTCCCAAGATAAAATTTTAGTACACTGTATGTTCTCTAACTACAACTTTCAAAGTAGACAAACTATCTTTAAAGTAAAATAACATTCAGGGTGTTTTGCCAGCCCAGTGTTTAGTAACATACACTCACACCAATCAATAGCAAGAAAACTCAATCTCCTGAATTTGAAAACACACACACACACACACACACACACACACACACACTGCAATGGAGCCCTATCCATTATAGGATCTCAAACATTTCAATCTAAATTAAATCCAATTAGAGGTAATCATAGTGGATCATATTAAACTAATTCTCAGACAGGAAAGATTATAATTTTTGAATGGCTCCATAAAGCACTAATGAAAAAATCATTTATTTCAATTAAGTAGGGCTATAACCAATACCGAAAGGTCAGTTAAAAAATGTCAGAGTGGCTATTTCTCTCCTCTGCCTGAACCCCAGCTGAGCCATAAGAGCCTGAGGTTCTGAAATAAGACCCGCCTGTGTTGGGATTGAGCTTGAAACCATCTATCACACTAGACTGAGCGATTGCAGAGTTTAGTAATGACAAGCGTGATTACCTCTCAGGATGGATATAATACTACATTTCAGGACTTAGGTACATAACTGCTTTTCTATTATTATATCTTCCTTTTATACTTGATGTAGTCTACTCAATATTTCTATAATTTCCCAAGCAACTTCAGCTTTTGTATAAAGCCTTCCTAATGAATGTGACTTTTTTCCTTCTTTTCCTCCACAGAATTTAGAGCAACAAAGCACCAGACAAAAGCCATTTGCCTTTTACTCCTAAAGCATCTACTTAATGTATAGAAATTAGTGCAATATTGCTTTTTGTGTTAATTTTTCCTGAAAGTTACCACAAAGTGATAGCTTGAGAGGCCTGAAGTAATAATCCACTTTGTCACCAACCAGCAGGTGGTCTGTTAACATCTTAACTCTAGTCCAACCTAGAAGACCTGGTGCCAAATACTATCTTAAAGTTATTTCACTTGTCTGAGCCTTAGTCGTATCAGCTATGAAACTGATGTGTTTTCTAATCACACTTGCTATATTAGGGCTCCATTAAAGTGCTTTGGAGGAGTTGTTGCACAATTGGAGGAACAGCTAATGGGTCCAGTTTCCTTCCCCATTTTTTCCCAAGGCAACTCTGCTTTAACCCATATATATAATTGGCTTTCACATACAATCCTGTCTTACAAAGAATTCTTCTGCTAAACATTTTAAACCATTAATCTTTAAGATTTAACAATTTATGATTCGAGGAATCTGTAACTTTGAGTCCAATAGAAGAATCAAAGTACATAAAACCTTCTGGAGAAAATATCAATTTGCAAATTAGGAGAGGCCTCCAATATTCTATAAGGGAAAGTTATTTGGGCAAAAACAGTTTTGTTTTGTTTTTCTACATATATTATGGTTAGGTGATATTCAGTTGATTTGAGGGCACAATAAGAATAATTTTACTGAAGATACCGAAGCTATACTTGCTCAACAACAATTTCATCCCTCATCAATCAGTCTATTATTCTCACCTTTTGATCTTATATCTCTTTTCTCATGAGACCATAAGAGTGCTCTATTTTGTAATGAGTCAAGTTTTTTGTGATCCGTGTGCCCCAGGGGGCCGTGTGCCCTGGGTGAACCGGGTGCCCCAGGGGGACCGTGTGTCCCGGGAGAGCCGTGTGCCCCAGAGGAGACATGTGCCCAGGGAGAGCCGTGTGCCCTGGGGAAGCAGTGGGACCCGGGGGGAGGGGCGGTGTGAACTAGAGGAGGAGCGGATTCTATTCGTGTGGTCCTGAGATAGTCACCATAAAACAAGCAGATTGTCAAATGACAGCAGGGAGGGGAAGGAGACCTGGGGGGAGATAAGAGAACAACCAAAGGACTGGTATGCATGCATATAAGTACAACCAACGAACACAGAACTCTGGGGAGGGAGGGCATGAGTGGGAGGTGGGAGGGGTTATGGTAAGCTATGTACACATATAATACCTTAATAAATTAAAAAATAAAAATTTAAAAATTAAAAAAAAAATTTCTCTATCTGTTTACAAACCACAGAAGGTAGATACTTCAGCATACCAGTGACAATTATCATCTATACTGTGCTGAGAAAGCTCTTGAAGGAGAAAGCTTCCATTTGACCAAGAGATTCCAAATTACTCATTTAAATGCTTGGAGATCTCCATTAAATCTGATGAAAAACTAAATAAGTTCACCTTCCAAAAGTCAAATTTGAAAATATTTACATTCTAAATACTGATATTCACAAAGGCTCTATTATTTAACCCATCTTTCTGAATTCATTATTGATATTCAGATTCCTGTGATTCTTAACTCTGCATATTATTTCTTTAAATCACCTAATACATAACAGCTCTTGTACAAAAGGGAGTAAGAGTTACCTTACAGTTTAACTGTTAAATCAGCAATATTTCCAATGATCTCATACAAAATGTAACAAGATCCTGATAGACTTGTACTCCCTTAGAGAACAAGTGTTTTTTCATTACCCTCTTAAGGACCTAATTTGATTGAAATCAAAGATTTTAATGCATACATTGCTAATTCTTTTGCCAGTACACAGGAAACTGAAGCAATAAACTACAACTTTTGTAGTGGTGTTAACATTGTTAAGTACTGAGAGAGCTGACAAGAGCCCCATTTTTTCATTAAACTTCAATAGTAGTTTCATGCATATTTAGCTTTTAGGCACTTTTCCTATTTTCCTTCTGATGACTTGTTTGAAAAGTTGACCTCAAATTTACTACAATCCATTTGATTTTTTGCATAATCCAAGTTGCAACTTATTGCCTTAGCAAATTGCTTTTGTCTTTGTAATACTAGTTTTTAAACACTATTCAACTGCTTGTTCTCTATAAGGACATACATGGCATTTGTTTTCTTATTATGCTAGTTAATGGAACTGTACTTAGAAATTACAGTACTGAATTACAAAATATAGTATTTCAAAATCCTGTGTATTATTATTATTATTATTATTATTATTATTGAGTTGGTGAGAGAGTCCCTTGCACTTTCATCCAATTAATTAGTTTGCAGCATATTTTAAAAGGAATGCAAAGTGGCCTTTGTACTTACTTCCATGTATGGGGGAAATGCTATGACCTGTGCATCAGATCACTCTTATAACTGATGGCTTAAACATAACCACTTTATGGTAGGAGAACAGACAAAACAAGTTACCTATCATCTCCATGACGTTTATTGAAGGTTAGTTGAAAACTTCTGAACTAGTGTACAACACTACATCTTTGCAATTTTAAAGCCCATGCTCAATTATGTGATACCATAATCAATAAAAATCAATTTAAAAAAAAAAAGCCCATGCTCATAATTTTTTCTTCCAAAATTAGCTTACTCTCTATTGTTGCCAAAAGTGCTTTTCTGTTACCCTCTCAAAACCATTTTTTTGTTATCCCCTGTTTTCCCTATTCCCCTTGGCCATTAACCTATCCATCCATAAAATACTATCCATTCTCCTTTGCAATCAGTTCCTCATTCTATTTCCAATAATCCCACCAAAGTCCAGGTCTTCATTACTTTACTCAAGGTCAGCCAAACTGGTTCTCCTTATTCTAGTCACATAGTATATGCTATTAAAAACAGCCAGACTCATTTTCCTAAGATAGCATTTTAGATATAGGCAGTTAGCCAACAAAATATATTAATTACATACTGTGTGCTAAGTACTGTGTTGGGCTATGGGTTGAAAGTAATAAGCAAGGGAGGCACAACCCCTTGATTCTTTGAAATATTGTATTAAAGCATGGAAACTAGGCATTTACATTCATCCCTTCTTAACAATCCCCCCCCCCGACTCCACTAGCTGATACATTGAATAAAGTGTAAGAACTCTTAGTGTACTAGGACTTTCTATATTGAGGCCCCAAACTACCTCTTTACTTTTATTTCCTTTTATTACCCTGCAAGAGTCCTATATACTAGATGTATTCATTATTTCCTAGATATGTAAATCTTCTCACCAACTTGATCTTAAAAGAAACTTGAGTTCATATATTACTTGGATACTCAGAACCCAGCATGGTATCCTCCTTATAATAGAAACTCAGTCAATGGTTATCATTGGTAAAAATTCTCTTTATGATCACTCATTCTGAGTGAGATGTCTCTATTATGTTCTTGCACTTACCACACTGTGTTGTAATTATTTGCAGTCTCCATTAGCGTATTACTATCTCATAGAAAGCAAAGCCACTTCTTCCTCTTTCTGTCTTTGTTTTATCCAGAAGGTATTACAGTTCCTGGGTAAACAAGGTTCTCATTGAATTAATGGATGAATGAAGGAATGTTTATTTTTCTCCTCCTGTAAGGAGAACAAGTTAAATATTCAGATTGAGATTCAAGGTATTTGAATCCTTACCCAAGTTCTGCTAGGATTCAAATATCATACAGTCCAGATATGTTGTTTTGTATATTAATGGGATGAACTTACTACTTTCCCCTTTAGAACAATAACAGGATTACTGGAAAGATATAAATGCATTGACCTTCTTTATACAAAGTACATTATAAATTATTAAAAGCCTCTAGAAATGTCTAACATCTAGAGACAGTATAGATTAGGAGTGGGGTCTAAGGTTCTGATTTATAAGAACTTCCCCCCTGACAAATCAGATGCCCAGACATGTTTCATACCCCAGGGGTATAAGGCTTTTGATGGCAAACATGTCATCTAAACTCACTGCTTAGGGAAAGAATAAGAATGCTGAAACCAGGGAATGATTGCAAGACCCCAGCTAATGCTGAAAACTAGCTTTCACTCGGGCCTGAGTGAATGTGGGAGCAAAGAGGCTGGATGATTAGAATAATCCAGAGATTTACAGGAAACATATCACACAAAAAATAAAAGAAAGGAGACATGCCAATTAGCAAAAACTATTATTGGAGTTCTGTACAATTTTCGGACAGGAAATGCAATGAAGTTAAAAGGGGGGGGCTAACTGGAACAGGCGGTTGAGATGAGATCAAAAAGCAAAAATAGGTCCAAATATCCAAGTTGTCCAAAACACACATAAAAGTTTTCCAGTTACTGAATCAATTATGTTTTTAAATTAAAATTAATTAAAAATAAAAATTTAGTTCATCGGGTACACTAGCCATGAAGTGAGACATACTGGAAGTATAAAATGCATTCTTAATTTGAGGATTTAAAATATCTCAATACTTTTGGAAACTGATTATATGATTAAGTGATGTTTTGGATATACTTAATTAAATGTTAATGGTTTTTAAAGCAGGAATAGAGAAGCAGGGACATGAGAAAACAAGCTGGGTCAGTAAATGTGGCCAGAGAATGAAACACTGGAGTTTCTAATAACAAGGTGTATGTTGATGAAAATTAGGAACCTCTGGAATATAAAACTCATTATGGCATATGGAGTCAGGGAATTGTGAGACCAGGTGCTGGGGGGACTGGCTGTATGAAGACTCAAAGCACCCAGGATATGTCAAGAGGAAACCCTTGATGAAGAACTGAGAGCACATAACCAGGACACCACGGATAACTGCAGGTGGTTTAGCACTAAGGTAATGGCATCCTCCACAAAAGGTGGGCTGGAAGTGGTGTGTGAGGCTGATAATGGCTTCCTAAAATATGTGCACAGTTTAATCCCTATAATTTGTAAATTATGTCATATCTAAAAGGGGATTTTTGCAAATGTGAGTAAGTTAAAGATTTTGATATGAGGACATTATCCTGGAATATCTAGGCAGGACTTCAATGCCATCACAAGTGTTTTTTTATAAAAGAGGGGCAAAGGGAGACATAGAGACACAGAAAAGGAGAAGACAATATGCTAACAGAGGCAGAGATAGGAGTGATGAGTCCATAAGTCAAGGAATGCTGGCAGCTACCAGAAGCTGGAAGAGGCAAGGAATGGATTCTCCCTTAGAGCTTACAGATGGAGCACAGACTTACCAACAATTTGACCTCAGCCCTATGAAACTTATTTCCTACTTCTGGCCTTCAAAACTGTGAGAAAATGCATTTTTGTTACTCTAAGTCCTAAATTGATGGTCACAGGGAAGTGTCAATGGGGAGTTGAGGAAAGAGCAACTTGGAGAATGGGCAGTTTGCACTGGAGTCAGCTTTCAAGTGATACAGGTGGAGGAGAACATTTTACGAAGTGGCGATTTCTGTAAAGAAAACAAGCTCAGGACAAGGCTTCGAAAGGGCCCAGAAAAAAAAAAAAAAAACACACCGGAAAGAAAGTCAGGTAGCCATGGGAGGCTAAGTAGAGGATGAAACACAGCAGGGTTGTGGTAAGAATAAGGCAGAGAACAGCTGCCTGGAGAGGCCTGAAGGTTTGGCACTGCAGAATTGGCAAAGCCCCAGGGGAAGCAGCTGACTTCAGGTCTCACATGACATACTGGCTACTTCTCAGCCTCACAGAAAAGAACTTATTCTAGGCTTATCTCCTAGCTTCTGGTGGTGGCTGGCAATCCTTAGCATTTCTTTGTAGATGTATAACTCCAATCTCTGTCTCCCTTCACATGGGATACTTCTCTGTACCCTTTCCCCTTTTTAAAAGAACAAGAGTCATTGGATGTAGAATCCACCCTAAATCTAGGATGATATCCTCTGAAAAGCCTTAACTAATTATATTTCCAAAAATACAATTTCCAAATAAGGACACATTCTGAGGTTCTGGGTGAACATAAATTCATTAACTTAATTTTTCCTGGGGTGACATTGGTTACTAAAATTATATAGGTTGCAAGATTTCAATTCTATAATATATCATCTGTATATTGCATTGTGTATTAACTACCCAAAGTCAAATCTCCTGAAGGGCACTATTTGATGAACAACAAATAGCACCTATATAGCACTTAATTTGTACCAAATATGTTTCTAAGCATTCTACTTGTATTAAATCATTTTATCCTCATGACTTTCTTATGAATTATAAACTATTATGATTATCTACATTTTACAGATGAAGAAACTGTGGTATAGTGAGCTTAAGTTGCCTGAGATCAAACAGAGTAAATAACAGCACTGAATTCAAATGTACATAGTCTGGCTCCAAAGGTCATATACTAGACCACCACAACAATCTGCTATGAATTACTATTTAAAAGTAAACTTTATTTATATTTCTAATGTCTTACATTTCTTAGCAGGAAATCTGACTCAGACAAGACTACTTAAACTCACACTTCTGATAAGGCAAAAATTAATCCTTAAAATATCAGTTTATTTGCTGGGATACAAATGGAAACATGAATTGTAAATTTGCTGATTGTTCTTACCTATTGCAGATGCCAACTGTGTGATTATGGGCAATTCATCTGTTATCTCTCAGTCCACCATCAATAACTACTTATTGTTAATTTACTGTGTGGCAGGGAATGGACTAGGTACTAAAGATGTGGCAAAGCACAAGATAGCAGGAGTTTCAATGCTAATGAGAGAAACTAACCCATCAAACTAACCAAGGAATTACCCAGATACTTAATAATTTATGAGTCTGCAAAGAACTGGGAAGGAAGATAGTGTATGGACTTTCTGGAAGTAGATAGAAGGAAGGCCTAACCCCATCTGAAGAGTCATGAAAGAGACCTTTGAAAGGTAATTTAAACCAAGACTTGAAGGATTTTTGAAAGAGAGAAAAAGCTTTCTGGGCAGAGAAAATCATAGGTCTGAAGCTAAGAATTAAAAAAGAACAGAGTGCACTCAAGGATGGAATATTCTGGATCAGTTGAAGAGAGTGCAAAGGAGGAATAAGAGTGATTGAAATAGACTGTTTAGGGCAACCAAAGACAGTATCCCTCCTTCCAAAGGGCACTCTGAGTCTTGATTGCCTCATCTATAAAACCAGAACAATGATAGCAACCTCAAACAGTTGTTGAGAAGACAATTGAACTAGCATAGGATGAAATGCCTAGCATGGTGCCACATACAGAGAAGGCGCTAAGCAAATATTACCTGAGTTTGAATCCACTCATAATCTCTCTTAAACTCTCACCTAAGAAAACACAATAGCTTTATAACCTCAACTTTCTTCTTTTGGGGAGCTGAGTAAAGCTCACATTCATAAACCAAAGCACTACGAGCACTGAACATATTATATAAATTGCATTTTTCCATGTTTTCTGACAAGGTTGCAGTAATGAAACAAAGAAATATGCACACTCCTAAATTTTAAGTTCTTGGCCTTACCTCATTCACAAGCATAATGTTTTCTAAAGAATGCATAGATAGGTCATAAGTCACATTAAAATCATTGATCCCTCTAAACAAGGATTGCATATTCACTGTAATTAGTGTATTAAGGGGAGATTAAATCTAAAGAAGGAAATAGTGAACCTTCTCCACATTTTATTTTCTATGGTAGGATACATAAATTTAAATTACACTATGGGCATTTTTTAGCATAGCATGCACTGTGTATTTTTTCATTTCAATAAACCCAGTTTCCCCCTACACATCCCATTTGGTAATTCAGAGAAATGTATCTCAATAGTTCTGAACTGCTGTTTCCTGGGCAGTCAATTCATATTTATTTTATTTTATTTTTTGTTTTGTTTTGTTTTTTGAATTAAATGAAAACTAAGAGCTCTGTGGAACAAAACTAAATGTGATTGTCTTTGAGAAAAAGAAATTCCTTATTTTTCCCTCCTCTTCTCTCAAATTCATATCACATGCAATAGAAGCATCAGCCATATTTATCTGTGATAAAGTTACCACAGGAGGAAACCAAATGAATAATTTCAATGAAAATTCTAATATGTAATTAGCTTTATACCAAACCAGTAAGATATCTTTTTATACATCTATTTTTTTTTCCTAGAGCAAGGAGAAAGTCTCATTAAATATGCAATCTCCGAAAAGATTTGAGAACCAAGATGGTGGCATAGGTAAATGCCAGTACTCGCCAACTCCCACAACCACATCAAAATTACAACTAAAATACAGAACAACCATGATTCAGAACTGCCTGAAATCCTTCTAAATGGAAGTCCTACAACTAGAAAAGTAAAGAAGAAACACACTGAGACTTGTAAGAGGAGCAGAGGCACAGAATGGACTGATCCAACACCATGTGTGGTGTATTGTTAATCAGGAGGGATATCTCCACTACAGAGGCATCCCATGAGAAGCGATGGGTCCCAGCCCCAAACCATACCCCTAGCCCAGGATTCCAGGGCTGGGAAGAGAAATCCCTGTAATTTTTGGCTATAAAAACTAGTGGGGATTGTGGCTGATTGACACGGAGGCTCCTGGAGACTCAGGCAGACCTTCTTAGAGGGCAGTGCATGAAATTACGTGCTCCCACTCACTCTGAGCTATAGCATTTGGAGGCAGCACTGGGGGAACCAGGGACATAGAGGGAGGAACTGAATTGTCTGACATCAGGGCAGAAACTCAGTGGTGGTTTACTCCCAGATAGAGGTGCTCATGGGAATCATTGTTCCTGTGATATGACTCCTCATAGTGATGACTGGCAGCCATATTTGAGTTTCTATCAGTGTTATCCACACTGTTCCTTCCCTGAGACCCTGCCCTATCTAACCTCTAGCCCCACCAAGGCTTTTTTTTGCAGAAAATTTTCCATATGACTAACCTGTCCTGGCTAGTCTTCAGACCTTCCTAAAATCTCTTTAAAAAGCAGCAGCTAGCTTAAAAATGCCCTGTACCTATCAATAAGAGTCCTAAGACCCCAGCACTAGCACTATCTTGCTTGCTTCACAGCTTGGCCTTGCCTGGGCACTTCCAATCCCAATACAAGTAGCAGCCATCTGAAGATCACTCTGTAGCTCCTGTCAGGTGGCCCCAAGCAGTAGATGTCTTTGCACACCATGGGAGGCCTTAGAACCAGTGTACCTGGAGGACAGTCAGACCATACTAAATTACAATTCCATACATCACCAAGTGATACACTCAAGGGGCAGTTTCAGTGAGCACCAACTCCTCACTGAAGAAAGTCCAGTTCCATAGTGGTGTTTCCTGTACTGCTATTAGCCCTCACAGCCAGTTGGTCTGGTGGTCAATTCTTCCTAGTGATGCCAACAGCAATCAAGGCTCAACTACAACACAACTGTGCACACAGCCCACAAAGGGGTGCACCTTGAGTGCCCAGATCATATGACTTTGGAGGCCGAGCCACTGGGCCCTATAGGACACCTACTACACAAGGCCACTCTACCAATTATAGGAGGCATAGCAGTTCTATTTAATATATACAAACAAACACAGGGAAGCAGTAAAAATGTGGAGACAATGAACATGTCACAAACAAAATAATGGAAAGAAATATTCAGAAAGATAAATAAATGAAATGGAAGCAAGCAAACTACTGGATACAAAGTTGAAAACAATGGTTATAAGGTTAAGGATCTTAAAGAGAGCTTCAAAGGACTTAGTGAAACTTTCAATGATCTTAGTGAGAATTTCAAAGACATGAAAAAGGAACAGTCAGAAATTAAGCATACACTAACTGAAATAAAGACTAATTTACAGGGATTTAACAGTAGAGTAGATGATTCCAAGAATCAAATCAACGATCTGGAATATGAGGAAGCAAAAAAACACGCAGTCAGAGAAACAAAAAGAATCCAAAAATATAAAGGAAATTAAGGAGTTTCTGAGACAACTTCAAGCATGCAACAGAAGGAGAAGACAGAGAGCAAGATATTGAAAACCTGTTTGAAGAAATAATTACAGAAAACTTCCCCAACCTAATGAAATAAATAGACTTACTAGTCCAGGAAACACAGAAGTCCCAAACAAGAGGAATCCAAAAATTCCCATATTGTTACAGATCATAATTAAAATGCCAATGGCAAAAGACAAAGAAAGAATCTTAAAAACAGCAAGAGAAATGCAGTTAGTTACCTTCAAGGGAGTGCCCATAGGACTGTCAACTTATTTCTCAACAGAAATTTTGAAGGTCATAAGGGAATGGAAAGAAATATTCAAAATGATAAAAAAAAAACAAGGACCTACAACTAAGGCTACTTTACTCAGCAAAGATCTCAAAAACATATCCAGAGACAGAGTGTCAAACCTCAGAGAGAAGATAGAGGAGGGGAGGGGAGGGAGAGATCAACCAAAGGACTTGTATGTATGCATATAAGCCTAACCAATGGACACAGACACCAAGGGGGTGAGGGCATAAGTTGGGGGACAATGGGGCAATAAGAACACATATGTAATACCTTAATCAATAAAGAAAAAAAAATGTGATTTAGGTCTATTATGATCACTACTTCACAGATGAGGATATTGAAGCACAGAGATGTTAAGTGACTTTCTCAACCTCCCACAGTAACTAAGTAGTAGATCAAGATTTGGATGCAGGTGGTCTGGTGGAAGTCCATGCCTTTGGTCGCCATACTATACAAACTCACTCATGTCCAGTATGTACAAGAAAGTTACCAATGTGTCTGAACTTCCTAAAAACAGCGGTTTGCTGGGGGAAAGACTTTACAATGGCCACATAGCTGGTTTCCTGGCCCTTATCGCAAATTGCATCTGGAGCAGTGCTTCTGACAGCTCAGTTATGGGCCCTTCTGGGTCAACCTCCAAGCTTAAAGGATTCTCAATCAAGTTCTTATAATTCATAAAGACATTTTTCCTTTGGAAGATTCCAACCCTGTCCTAGCACTCAGTGACAACTCAAACATCACAGAACTCGTTGTTAATTTGATCTTGAACTAGGCTTTCTCAGAACTGCCCAAGGTGGTGAAAAAGAGGATAATAATACATATATATATATATATATATATATATATATATATATATATATAGCCAGGGCCCTCATGACCAGACGGACAACCAAACATAACAGTAACAACCACATAGCAGGCCAGCATGGGAGATAATGAGGGATGACCGAACAGTAACAACCACACAGCAGCTGTGTGGGGCAACCAGGCTGGCAGGGGCTTAGTGAGGGATGACCAAATGACTGACCAGCAGGCTGTATGGGACAACCAGGTCAGCGAGGGGGGGGCAGTTAGGAGTGATCAGGCCAGCGGGGGTGGTTGGGGGAAACCAGGCCGGCAGGGGGAAGGCAGTTGGGGGCAATCAGGCTGGCAGGCAGTGGTGGTTAGGGGTGATCAGGCTGGTGGGGGGCAGTTAGGGGTGATCAGGTAGGTAGGCAGGCAAACAGTTAGGAGCCAGGGGTCCCGGATTGTGAGAGGGATATCTGACTTTTGGTTTAGGCCTGATCCCTGGGCTCATGCCTAAACCAGCAGTAGAACATCCTCTGAGAGGTCCTGGATTGGAGAAGGTGCAGGCTGGGCTGAGGGGACACCCCCCCTCCCTGTACACAAATTTCGTGCACCGGGCCTCTAGTGGTAATATAATAGCTAATAATCATACTACTAATGTGGCAGAATGCACCAGAGAATGATCAGCCCACACTCTGAGGAAGGAAAATTTAACCTCTATTTCATAGATCTGCTATTCCAAGGGAGTTCCAGATCCAAAGCCTGAACTGAACGTGTGGAGAGGCTCTAACCTATATGTCTCCTCCTGTAGTGGGCCCCTGAGGGTCCCTACAGCTCCGCCCAAGTCAGTTTTAGTGAGACCTTGGGGACATGCTCTACAGCTCTGCCCAAAACACTCAGAGTGGGGAAACAAGACTTCAGTCTTAACCAAATACTGAACTAGGGTGCAAGTGTCCCTCCTACCCCCACCGTTTTCCTTTTCACTAATAGTATAATAATAATACAAAAAGGCATGTCTTTAAATTAATCATTTTTCAGGTATTCTTAATCAACAAACAAATAAAAGCTGCCACTTTGGAGAAAGGCAGCTAATATTCAGTATCATCCACTACTTTTTGTTGTTTTTTGTTTTGATTTCTTTATTGATTATGGTATCACATAATTGTCCTCATCCCCCCATTCCCATCCCAAACCCCTCCCCACATATGTCCCTACGCCCCTGTTGTTCGAGACCACTGGTTAGGCCCATATGCATGCATATAAGTCCTTTGGTTGATCTCTCCCCTTTTCCCCTACCTTCCCCACCTTCCCTCTGAGGTTTGACAGCCTGATCGATACTTCCTTGTTTCTGGATCTGTTTTTGTTCATCAGTTTATGTTGTTCATTATTTCTTCTAGACGCGTGAGATCATGTGATAAGAAATACACTTATAAGAATCAAAAATGAGACAAGTCATAATGGTTATGCTGAGAGGCAAATGAATCAGTCTGTAGTGCACCACTACTTGTTTTTATGTATAAGATGTCTTGAACCAAGAAGTTATGCATCATATCGTCAGCATAGCAATAAGAGCTGCCCTTTATTGAACCCCCAAATGTGCCAAGCACTACACTGAGTACTTTACAATTGTTATCTTGGAGATTATAGCCACAGTTCTATAAGGACAGTATTATTACTGTGATTTAGAGGGGTTAAACAATTTGCCCAAGATCATGGAGCCGCTAAGGGATGGATGGCAGCTCCAGGATTTATCCCAGTTACTCCAAGCCTCAACTAAGTATCATTTCTCTACACTGCCTCTGGAAAAAGGGCTGAGATTTGGCCACTTGACCAACACAAAATGAGGGCAAATCTAACAAGATTAAACAGAATTACCTATGGTGGTCATAATACTTCACATGGCAGCACAAATGACCTATACAAATACTCCTGGTTTTGAGAAATATTAAACATAGTAGTGTGTGTGTGTGTGTGTGTGTGTGTGTGTGTGTGTGTGTGGTGTCTTTGGGGGTGGGGTAGGAAGGCTTATTATTCTTATGAAATTTAATTATGGTTTAATTATTTTTTTCATGAGATAAGACCAAAGGCCTTTGTTTCAAACAGTATTTCTAATTATTCATGGCTTATGAATGCAATCACAAATAAGGGTGAGAAGGTAGGTTTATTACTTAATAAACTACATAAAAATGATGTACTATTCAAGTTTAAAAGGAAAGAGAGTAATCTTATAATTAAAGTCCTAGTAAGATAATGGGGTCTCTTTGGCTATATCTATTCTCAGTTGCCAAAACTTTTAAAAAATAAAGTACTTAGCAGAGTCAAAACCTAACGTTTTTAGAGCAGATGCTAAGGTACGTTCCAGGAGCCAGCTACTCAGGAGGGATCTTAGTGTTATAAGTGTCAGAATCAGGGCTGACCACAAAATGTGCAAGCCAGAGCCCATGCATGTCATCACTGCATCATCCTGTTTTTTCAGAGTTAGAGTAGGCTTGCCAGGTTTTAATTTTTAAATCTAAGAGACTGTTTCCAATATATAGGGTAGGGTCCCTAGGCCCGGCCAGTTATCAGGGTCATCTCTGGGGCGACTGGCAGGGAGGGTGACCAGGGGGGCCCCTTCTGGCACCTGCCTTGGCTGGTGGCCTGGCACTGCCCACTGGCCATCCCTGCCTCCTCTGCCTCTGCCAGTTGCCTCCTTCTGTGGGGCAACTGGTGGGTAAGGCAATTGGGGGGCCCCTCACTGGCACCTGCCTTGGCTGGTGAACTGGCGGCCCTGCTGACCAGCCCTGCCCTCTGGTGGCCTCCGCAGGTCATTCTCCCTTGATGCAAAGCATCCTGCATTGAGCGTCTGCCCCCTGGTGGTCAGTGCACATCATAGCACCCAGTCTTTCTGCTGATGGTTCCACCATTGGGTCAATTTGCATACTAGGGTTTTATTATATACGATAAAACAATTTTGTCATTTTGTGCAACAAAGAATGTGAAGCCATATTAAACATTACTCTGCCACATTTGTAGATTTTGCTGCAGCCTTTGTCTCTGTCAACCGGAAATCAGCTATGGCCCAATGGCCTTGCCCCATTATTGATAGGTGTCTCTTAGTTCTGCTTCATCAGGTCCTCACTGGAACCCTGATGAAATAAAGGTAGAAATTTCCAGTTCTTGGAACAAGAGGTAAATCAAGGGAAAATCTTAGTCCTGCCTCATTCAACCTTAACCTTAATGACATAGTTAATTTTGAAATCAGATTATAGGGTATTTTACTAATGCTATACAATTTCTAAATCACTGTAGTGTGCAAGTACTAAACTTTATGTCTTAGGCATACTTTTATTATTTGGTTTATTTACTGTAGCAGCTGTTTCTGGTGACTTTTTACATTCTGTTTGTATTTGACTCTTATTTTCTGTCATTTAAACAAGTAAAGTAATCCTGGGTCCCAGTCTATACTGCTAAGTAGCAGTAGAGACTGTTTCAATTTGTTCTTTGAGGATGGGATCTAGAATAATCCCACATGGATACTACAATTTATCCATGTTTATATTTTAACACATAAATCGATAAAATATAAAATAAATAGTCATAAAACATTTTCTTCCTTAATGTCTTATAAAAAAGTATGGCATGCCTTCATTCTATAAGATCCAAGAAATAATCTAATAACAAGTTGTCAAAAGCTGTCTTGGCCAGTATTTTTACTTCCTCAACTGACCCTAGAACCTCTACCCTTGTATTTTCCAATAGTTTATAACAATTTGTAACCTTTATAATCCCAGAATTTTTTCTTAACTTTTAAGCATTTTGTGTCCTCTTATAAAGTTATCCTAAGTCTTCTGTGAAATTAGGTATGGTATAAATATACATTAAATATTCACTTAGGAATATATATATATATATATATATATATATTCAAATTATATATTCAAATAGTATGATTCACTTAAAGAATAATCATTTAATATTAATTATGCAAAAAGAAAATTGATAATGGGGGGGACAAACTAGCAATATGATGGCCTCTACTTTATCAGTTAATTGATGAGTACTGAGTAATTTAAATAGCTAGATATTTATTTCAACTAAGCATGTTCTGGGAAATGACATCCTAAAGCATTAAAAGCACAGTCATTAAAGCCATAGAAGCCAGCCTGAAATTCTCCTGCACCAAAAATGAGCTACTTAATAGATTTTCCTCTAAAACTCTTCCATAGTATAATTCAGTGACTCAAATTCTATATGAACAAAGGAATGGGGCTGGTATAATAAACTGAGTACAAATCTGGAAATATTACAAAATAGTCTCCTAAAAACACTTATATTTTCCACCAGTGCCACCTCTCCAACACCTTGGAAGCAATAATTCAGTCGTTTTGCATTCACATCACAATATGTATTGGTGGGACCATAATAGAATACCTAAAGAAACTGCCATTTACCTTGAGAAATAGATCTCAAATTATTGAGCGTTCAACTTCACAATAGGAAGAACAATTACATAAATAATTTGTGTTATAACAATTCTATTCTATTATCTGTGATTTACAGGGTCAAAATAGGCACTAGCTTGTTAATGAGATTCACTGATTGGATCTATAGAATGTATTAAACAGTGACCCAGACACTTGGGTATAAAATATATACAACATGGGCCCTGTCCTCAAAGAGATCACAATGAGTTGGGGTTCAGAAAAGTGAAGAAACAAAAACTGAAACAATTAGTCTAAACTATGATCATTGGTAAAACAAAGGTTGAACAATGTGCTACACATTTCTTTTTTAAGAGACATTTCTAATGTAGAATTTACAGACTCTGGCTGAATAAATGGGAGAATAAGTAGATGAGTTAGATGATGATTGGATGATAGTATCTCTCACTGCCAATAAAGAGAACTGAGGAAAATAAATGAGTTTGGAGGAAGATAATCACAAAACCAGGCTCAAGCATATGGAAATTAAGTTCCTCATAAAACTTGTAAGGGGGTGTCTATTGGACATGTGGATTTATAGAGATGGAGTTGAGGTGAGAAATATAAACAAAGAGAATCTATGTGAATAGGCCTTAGATCAGATACTCTGTTTGCTGCCCTGGCTCTCTTAAAAGTATAATTATTCTCGTTTCGGATTCAGACTGAATACATATTAACTGAATACATATATGTGCCCAGAACTATTATGATTCCACCTATCATTTTCCAGGTGGTTGTAGAATGATGAAAAGGAATTGCTTAGGAAAACTTACCTTCCAGAGACAAATCTTCACAGAATAGTTCTTAACTTTGTTCATTGGAATCACCTGCAGAAATAAAAACAAACAAAAAGCCTGCCTAGTCACATGTCAGGCCAATTAAGTCAGAATCCCCAAAGAAACTCATAGATAAGGACAACAGATTGGTGGTCACCAGGTGAAAGCAGGGTAGCTGGAGGAAAAAATGGGCAAAAGGTTAAATATATGGTAATGAATAAAAACTAGACTTTTGTTGGTGAGCATACTATCAAAACATATGCATATATTGAATTATACTATGATACACCTAGGACATATAATGTTATAAACCAGAGTTACCTCATTAAAAAAAATAGGTTAGTTAGAAAAAGAAAGAAGCCCAGGTTAGCACCCAGGCAACAATATTTTCTTAAGTTCCCCTGGTGGTTCAAATAAGCCACCACGGTGGAGGCCCACTGCTGTAGAGATCACTCTTTCCAAAGCATATATACTTCCATGATTAAAGGCAGAACCAGCCAGAAGCTCCTAGGCTGGACCAACACATGGGTGAAGTTCATGGTGGTGCACAAAGTGAACTGTTTCTGGAAATATTCCAAAACTTTGGGTCTAATTTTAACCACTTACTATATTTGGCATGTGCATATCTCAAGTGTCTATTTGTATTGGATTATTTCATTTCCAAAGCATAAACTATCTTAGACCCTAGTTAAAGCAACAAGGGGTGGTAGTTTCTTTTGTGAAACAACTAGAGGCCCAGTGCATGGATTTGTGCGTTGGTGGGGTCCTTCAGCCTGGCCTGCACCCTCTTGCAATCCGGGACCCCTCAGGAAATGTTGGATTGCAGGTTTCATCCCAATCCCCACAGGCCAGCCTGAAGCCCTATCAGCAGTCTGTCATCCCCCAAGGTATGTAGTTGTGAGCTGAGCGAAGTGGCAGGCGGCCAGGGAGGAGCCTAGATCCTGTTCATCCCAGCCCCACCATGCTTACTGATGCTGCCACTTGATAGTGCTGCTACTGAGGTAGGAAAGGCTAGTTCTGCAGCTGCGCTCACCAGCCATGAGCCAGCCATGAGCCAGGCATTTGGTGCTTGTCAGTCAGCTAAGCAGTGTTCCCACTGTGGGAGCTCACTGACCACCAGGAGAAGCTTCTGCATTGAGCGCTGCCCTCTGGTGGTGAGTGCACATCATAGTGATTGGTTAAACAGTCATTTGATTTTTTGGTTGATTGGTTGCATATATATATAATTAAAATGTTGCCAGCTCTTACATTCAGAGATTCACTGTAACTTAGTTCTGTTTTGATGTTTATAATTTCTTTTAAAAGTCACATTGAATCTACCCTTTGCTCTATAAGTCTTGCAATGGCCTTTGGCCAAAAGCAATACAATTCTGACTTGACGATATAGTATAATAAGGAATGCTTTGCTGTTCTTTCTCCAGCAACTTAATAAAATCCATAGCACTGTGAGCAAATCTTTATACTCTTCTTATGATGCCAAATCAATGGCATTTCCCTAGGTTGATTGCAGTACCTAGAAAAGCAAGCAGTAACAAATAATTTTTCTCACTGTGCCTTTTTTTCTTAGAACTGGGCTGTGCCTGGGCCCTCTTATGTCTGCAGAAGAAAGCTATCCCTGAGACTCTATTAGACTTCTTCAAGCTATTCACCCAATTTAGAAATGCCAACCCGCAAGGGCATCTGGCACATATTACAACTAATACTAGCTAAGTCCTCTTATAAGAGGGTTAGAGCTGAAATGGCCTTTTGATATAACAAAATCTAACCAAGTTCTTATACACATGGCAAATGAGGTTCAAAGACAGGCACAACGCCTTGCCCAATGTCACACAGGTTTGGAAACAAGCCCTCCTGATGTTTCACCCCTCTTCTTTTAATTTGGCTCTACATGATTCCCAGGCATTCAGAAGAATAATGAGGCCTACCTGTAACCAGAAATTCATCCTCAAAATCTGAAATCTCTCCCTTTCCTATGATAATAGTGCCACTGCTAAATATGAAGCAAATGACCTCGGGCTTCTAGCCATAATTCTAGTGCTCACCCTTTAAAAGCTACACTTTTCTCTTCTCCACTGGACAAAAACTCAGGGCTCAACATGTGAAATGACCCAGGTCCCAGGTGGTCCAAAGCTGATGCTGGGGTACACTCTACTATTCTATTGCCTAATGGCCTAGGGACACCAACAGAGGGGAAAGAGCTGAGGATTCTGCCACACATAAGGTGAGCTACTACCTGTCAGAGCTTCAGATTCCCCATCTGTAAAATAGGGGAAATAATAGCACCTGCCATGTAGGATTGTATTATCACACTAGAGCAGTGTTTCCCCAAGTGTGTTACGCATACCCCTAGGGGTACAGGAAGAGTTTGGTGGGGGTATGTGTTGCACCAGAGTTTGGTGGGGATATGCACTGCACCGTGCTTAGCTGCGCCTAATTCTACATTCTCATGAGTCAAGTCAAGACAGTCTTGTGAGGTGTGAGATGGTCTGGTGTGCAAATAAATGTTCTTTATAACTTTTATTGATGTTTTATTATGAATAATTTTATTTTTCATTTATTACTTTGTGTATGTACCAAAAAAAGAAAAAATAAATATATTTTGATTGTTATTAAAATACTTCCAGTTTTTTTTTTTTTAACGAGGGGTACTCAGCGTAACGAAAATTATAGAAGGGGTACACATATGTCAAAAGTTTGGGAAACACTGCACTAGAGCAATGGTTTTCAGTTGGGGGTGAAGTTATTCTCCATGTCAGAGCACATTTTGCAATGTCTGGAAATAATTTTGGTTGTTATGACTGGGTAGGGGGTACTACTGGCATCTAGTGAGTGGAAGTCAGGAATACTACTAAATACCCTACAAAACACAGGACAGTAAAAATTTTCCCTACCCTAGATGTCAATACGGCTGAAGTTGAGAGCCCTGTGCTATATAAATGTATGCACAGGACTGAGCTCAGCTATCGAACATGGTAAGTTTTCAATACAAAATAGTCTCTTTTCTTTGGTGACTGACTACAGACAAGTTCTTGGTAGTTGAAGGGCTTGTTTACAGAAACCAACTCATGGTTTTCTCTGCAGGAATCATGTTTCTCAACCTGGGCAGGTGAATGTTCAAGTGAGTTTTCCAAATAAGGATTTTAAAATACATTGATCAAACATGTGTTCTTAAGATCCATTGTGCTCCAAACAGAACCCAATTCCTGTGCAAATGAACACCTCTACTGGTTAACAATCAGGTAATTTCCCTACTTTGTCACCTATTTTCCTCTTTACAGACATGTCTTTTACTCCAGAATTAGGCACCAGCCTCTAAAATCCTGGCTCTGAAAGAAAAGGGGACCCAGAAATCAGCGGGAAATACGCTGAGGAAATCTTTCTCTACGTAAAACACACTTGAAGACAGACTCCATAATTTCTCCATGTGAAGCCTTTGTCCTACTATCTCAGATAAAATACTGCAGTTAAAGCTAGAAACTTTTGTTCAGCTTGTCTTAAGTCACTTGCTATCAACTTTTTATTCACGTTTTCAAGGGGTGTGTGTGTGTGTATGTGTGTGTGTGTGTGTGTGCACGCACACACATGTGCTCCCACCAAAAGCAACAAGTCTTAGCAGGTCTAGTGTAAAGCATATTATTTAGAACTGGCAAGCAGTGCTCATCTTCACTTTCTACAACAGTAAGAAATTGTTCCAGGTATGTGGTAGAGGCTGCTTGGAGCTATTATAGAATGCTTAGTCCTGGCATCATCTCCTTCATTAAATAATTTTAGTACAACAATAATAGTAATTACAAGATTATAGTTAAAATATTTGATATAAAATATTATATATATATATTTGATAACTCACTATGAAGGTGAAATGTTACTGTGCTTTCCTCTAAAGAAGTCAGTGGGAAGCAGGCCTTCTGCACAGTGCCAGCAGTACTGTATCCAGATGCAAAGTGATGAAAACCTCCTGAAAAACACACGCACACAAACTCACACACACACACACACACACACACACACACACACACACGAAAAAAGCACAGATTGTATCAGCCCTAGGAAGTATAATATATAGATGGGGCAATATTCACACCAGCATAGCTGTTTCAAGAAAACACACACACACACAGAGAGACACATGAACATAAGCAATTCTTTCCCCTTTTCCTATTTCCATGTCCATCCTGTCTAACTTAAACCTTTTTATTTGAAAATAATCGATCCATAAGAGTTTTAATTTTTTAGGAGTTTTATTTTTTTAAGTGCCCTTTCATATAAGCATACTGTCTCAACAATGACCAGTGGTGGTTTTTTTTTTTTCTTTCAAGGCACTATTTTTTAGGAATTATTTCAATAACTCATGGCATATCTATTGTGCTCCATCCTCTCTTATTGGTGTTTGCATATGTGAGGAAAATTGAATTAGCAGTTGGTTATTTAATTTTGATAAAAGTGACCTGGAAGGGGGAAGAAACACATAACACTTCCTGGTGTTTGATTTATCTTCCTCCTTGCTTAAGGCCCTAGGTTGCACCTTTAGCTTGCCAACACCATGAAGTTGCCAGCTGCTCTACCTCATCTTCATGTTCATTTCTGGAAGGACAACAATACATCCTTCTGATGCTTACCCAGAGACATTTTATTAGCTCAGGATCACTGCAGTCCTGGACCATCACTTTAGGAGTCTGGATATGGATCTTTCCTCAGTTACCAAATGGATGAAAACTCCGTGGTTCTGTACACACTAAGCGAGGTATCAGGGGAGTTGCTATTATGGAATGATTGGCACTGGCAGAGCTAGGCATGAAACTAAACACTGTGCCAACCTTCATTTTGCCAGATCTAACTAGCCTCCATCAGTGCCTTACCCTTTGGAGAGATACAAGCCCACCTGATCTGTTTCAGTTTCCCTGTCAGAGGACAAAGCCTTAATTTCACACTGTCAACACAAGCCACATGACTGCTGAAGGATATTTGAACTCTACTGTTTCCCATATTCATTGCCATGAGCAAACCTGAATGCCATCCAAGTGTAATCAACTGGGTCACTTTAATGCCCCTCCATATCTTAAGGTTTCTTACAAATGAAGATACAAATTTCCCAAATGAGCATTCATTATACTAAGCAGTCCAAGCCACACAAACAAAAGGCATCAATACTAAGCTTTATTCATTTTATTGAAATGTTGAAAGAAACAGGATGTTTATGGGGCTCTTTAATTAATTTAATCCCTTTGATGTTCACAGGTTGACCTCTATTAAACTTCAGCTTATAATAAAAAGTTATCATAGACATGAACATTCTGAATCCAAGAAGGATTAAACCCCCCAAATTAATTCAGATATAAATTCTAAGATATCCTTATTAATATGACTGAAGTATTTGTATATGCATGTATGTGTGCCAGTAATTTACTTCCAGTAGACTCTGATGTACAAAAGGTACTTTGACAAAGGGAAATGAGACCAGAGTTGCAGGCACCTTATCTGCATGCTGTGTCTCAGATTCATTCTTTTTAAAAAAATATATATTTTATTGATATTTTACAGAGAGGAAGAGAGAGGGATAGAGAGCTAGAAACATCGATAAGAGAGAAACATCGACCAGCTGCCTCTTGCACACCCCCTACCGGACATGTGCCCACAACCAATGTGCATGCCCTTGACCGGAATCGAACCTGGGACCTTTCAGTCCACAGACGGACGCTCTACCACTGAGCCAAACTGGTTTCGGCAGATTCATTCTTAAGGAACTGAGAACTTAATCTTCCAAAATGTCAAAAAGACTATCTATGCCCCTCCTCCCATCCCAGCTTCTGCAACACAAATGTCCAGCACACCAGGGTTTGTGGGATACAATCCATACAGTCATCTTGCCTACAACAACTACAGGCTGGGAGGGAACCCAGGCACCAACAGCCGGGTCATGGCATTCTCTGGTATTAACATTCCAAAACCCTCAAAGCCTCCAGATAAGCCGCTGATGCCCTACAGAAAGGACAGGAACCAAGTAAAGGCTTCAAACCCTGACTTAAAGTTGTGGGAAATTGGCAAGATTATCGGTGGCATGTGGCAAGATCTCACTGATGAAGAAAAGCAAGAATATTTAAATGAATACAAAGCAGAAAAGATAGAGTACAATGAATCTATGAAGGTCTACCATAATTCCCCTGCATACCTTCTGAAGCTGCTTTAGAGGAAGAAAGTCGACAGAGGCAGTCTGAATAGAGAAAAGAGAATCTTACATGAGCATCCAACCTGCTGAAGATCCAGATGATTGTGACTATGGCTTTTCAGTGAAGCATACAGCACAGGCAGAGGAACAGGCTCACAAAAGGCAGGAGGAAAGGGAGGAGGCAGCAGAGCAAGCTTAATGCAGTCAAAGCAGCATTGTTCCTGGGAAAGAACAAGAAGTTAATAAGACCAGAGAAAAGAAAGAAGATGAGAACATTCCAATGGAGACAGAGGAGAATCACCTTGAAGTAACAATAGGAAGTCAGCAGAATGGTGAAGAAGGCACATCTACTCCTAAAGACAAGGAGTGTGGATAGGAGGTGGTGGACAGTATGGCCGAGAAAGGGACCAGTGATAGTACACTGGCTTGGAGAGCCACAGTGCCACAGTGGAAGAGCCACCAATAGATCACATACCAGAAGATGAGAAAAAGAATAAATCTGGCCTTGTTTTATGTATTCTAAATTATTTTTAAGTGAAAAAATGTTTTTGAGTCTTAACGGTATTATGTGGTTTGTGTACTAATATTTCCTTGTCCATATCAAGCCACGCAAAGCTTTTGGACCATTTAACATCATGAGCCAAATGGCATAGTCACCATTCTTAAGTGGTTATGATGATGGTTCTCTTCCTTATATCTTTGTTTCTACTTTTCACTACTGAAAGCCTCAGAATTTAAACTAATTGAGAAAGTTCCCAGTTTTGGAGAATTTTCCTTTGATGCTGCATAATCTACTCTTACAAATGCCTTCCAATAGCTCACTGGGGTGTTTATCAAAGCCATAGCTTTAAATCTTCTCAGTCCCCATCAAGAGCTTCCTGGAATTTCCCTTTCCTGTGTACTTCCACAAAGATAGTCTCTTGAAAATGTAATCATGCATGAGAATATGTTTGTTCACTTGCCCATCTCATTTGTAATCAATGTCAGAAAACCAAGAGCTGTATTAAAGTGTTGAGTGTAGGAGAAACCAAGATGGTGACATAAAGTATACACCTGTACGTGCTGCCTCTCACAACCACACCAAAACGACAACTAAAAGACACTATCACACAGAACCATGGGAAAGCTGACTGAGTAGAAATTCTACAACTAGAAGGAAAGAAAAAGTGCATTGAGACCAACCAGGTAGGACATGCAGTCATGGAAAAGCAGAGGTACAGAGGCATACAAATCGGGCTGGCAACTGGGTGCGCAGTTTTTTAAATCCTGAGGACAAGCTCCTAACTATTCTGAACTCCAGTTTCAGGCGAGACTCTGGGGACCCAGACTCCTACAGAGAAAAACAGATTTTCTATCATCAGGTTGGAAAGTGAGGATGGCTTTCTCACAGAGGTGCTCACAGGAATATTTTACTGTTGAGGTGTGGGATGTGGGGACATGGAGACACAGAGACACAGAGACAGATGACTAGCAGCCATCACTGTTTGCTACACCCTGGTGATTCCCTGGAGACTCCACCCCACCCAATTTACAAATCCACCCAAGCTGTGCACAGTGGCTTTTGCATATAAATGTCCTGCCCTTTTGCAGCTTAACCTAACAAACTACAGCTAGGTCAGACAGCTCCAAAACATCCAAACCCCAAACAAAGAGGAGAAATTTGCAGGTCTCACTATAGCTCCTGCTGGGTGGCCTAGGCAGTAGCTGACTTGTACCTCCTGGGAGATCCAGGAGCTAGTGTACCTAGTGGTCAGTGTGATATAATAGCAGATTTCAACTCCTCACATCCAAACAAGACACACTCAAGAGGCAGACTCTGTGAGCACCAAAGCCCCACTGAAGTAAGTCCTGCCCCCTAAGGGTGTCTCCAGCACAGCAGTTCTTCCATTATAGACAAAGCAGATCCTCACAGCCAATTAGCCTGGAGGTGAATTCCTCCCAGTGTACCAACAACAATCAAGGCTTAACTACAAAAAGACAGTGCACTCAGCCCACAAAGGGATGCACCAAGAGTGTACACCTCAGATGATTGGGGATGCTGAGCCACTGAGCCCTATAGGACACCTAGCACACAAAGCCACTCCATCAATACAGGGAAACAAACAAAATGCGGAGACAAAAAAAAAAACAACTTGTCACAAATGATAGAAATTGAGGAAAGCAAACTACTGTATATAGAGTTCAAAACCACAGTTATAAGGTTACTCAAGAATCTTCTAGAAACTTCCAAGAAACTTAATGAGACCTCCAAGGAACTTAATGAGAATGCAAAAAAAAAAAAAAATAGAAAAGGACCAGTAAGAAATTAAGCATACACTGTCTGAAATAAAGAATAATATACATAAATGCAACAGTAAACTAGAGGACCCCAAGAATCAAACCAAAGTTTTGAAATATGAAAAAAGCATAAAACACCCAATCAGAAAGACAAAAAGAAAAAAGAATCCAAAAATATGAAGATAGTGTAAGGAGTCTCTGAGACCAATATCCAAATTATGGGGGTGACAGGAGAAGAGAGAAAGCAAAATATTGCAAACATATTTGAAGAAATAATGACAGAAAACTTTCCCTACTTGGTGAAGGAAATAGACTTACAAGTCCAGAAAGCACAGAGAAACCCAAACAAGAAGAATCCAAAGAGGACCACACCAAGACACATCATAATTAAAATGCCAATGGCAAAAGACAAAGAGAGAATCTTGAAAGCAGCAAGAGAAAAACAGTTAGTTACCTACAAGGGAGTACCCATACGACTGTCAGCTGATTTCTCAACAGAAACTATGCAGGCCAGAAGGGAATTGCAAGAAATATTCAAAGTGATAAACAGCAAGAACCTACAACCAAGATTACTCTATCCAGCAAAGCGATCATTTAGAATTGAAGGTCAGATAAAGAGCTTCACAGACAAGAAAAAGCTAAAGGAGTTCATCACCACCAAACCATGATTATACGAAATGCTGAAGAGTATTCTTTAAGAAGAGGACGAATAAGAAAAAATTAAAGATAAAAATTATGAACAACAAAATGACAACAAGATCTATCAACAAGTGAATCTAAAAATCAAGTCAAAAAAATCTGATGAACAGAATGAACTGGTGGATATAATAGAATCAGGGGCATAGAAAGGAAGTGTACTGGCAATTCTCAGAAGGAAGGTAGTGTGGGGGTGCAGGAAGAGACTGGAAAAATTGTACACCTATGGATGAGGATTTGGGGGGTAAGGGTATAGGGTTTGGGGGGAATCAAGTGGAGGGGAGCTATGGGGAAAAGAAGAGGAACATCTGTAATAATCTGAGCAATAAAAAATTATTTTAAAAATAAATAAAATAAAGTGTTGAGTGTACCTGCAACTATGCTTGGATCATATTGACCAAGAAATAGTCTCCATAAAGTAGTCACTAGCTTATGAAATAGTCATTAAAGCAAGCATGGCACATGTAAAAAAAAAAGGTACCTTATTTCTTTGTAGTTTATCAAAACTTTCCCATGATCATAGTCTCTCCTTTTCTCCCTTTCTTTACAATGGTATATAGGTAAAAGGTTCTAGAGGTTATGTTACCTTGTATGCATTTGTTTTCTATGCTGTATAATAAATTACCACAACCTTAGTGGCTTAAAAATACACATATTAATTATTTCACTGTACCTAGATGTCAGGCATCTTGGCACAACTTAACTTGGTCCTCTGCTCAGAAAATCACAAGCTGTTAGCCCAGACTGGTTTCTCATCTGAAGACTCAATTGGGGAAGGATCCATTACAAAGATCACTCAGATTGTTGGCAGAATTTATTTTTATGTGTCAGTGAAATTGATGAAAGATTTCTTTTTTGAAGTCATCAACAAAGAATAACACTCTAGATGAATGCCAGCAAGATGGAATCTTACATAATGCAACATCACAAGAGTAATATCCCTTCATCTTCAGCTTAGACTTATGGGAGTGGTCCCTCATCACATTCTATTATTAGAAACAGGTCACAGGTCCTACCCACTCTCAGTAGAGGGTATTACACAAGGTTGTAAACACAAGCAGCTGGAAATCATGAGAGACCACATTATACATTTTCTGCCATATTTATCGTAGCAGTGGCAAAAAAGAAATGGTCTTTGGATACACATGGTGTTTCCTAGATCTTAGCTGGTGTCTGTAGTAGAATACTCCATTCCATTCCTTGCACTGGTGACATTTAAGGTACAATAGGTTCCATCTCACCTTTTGGGACAACCAGCTCATAGGCAGCACCAGAGTTCATAGTCAATCATTTTTCTTTGGTCTTGAGTCTTCATTCACAGAGTCAATTTTTTGTTAATTCTTAGCTACTCCTTACTTCCTCAACAGAGTATATGAATCTTCCAGCTTATTTAGTCTGTGGGAATCCTTGAGTACTGCCTTTGGCACATATGTCCAGCTGTCTTCCTGTATAAGTGCTGCAGTACTATTCTTGTAGAATGCTGGACATGGCTCTATGCAAAGTTTCCACATAAGATCTGAGGCCTCCAAAAGCTATGATAATAGTACCTTATACCTCTGCTTCCTTATGTTTCAGGCTCCTTCACACCAACCTGAAAATTAGAGTTAAATAACCCTTAACTCTAATGTGCATCTTGAAAGAGATCTGAACTCCTTTCTCTCCCTCCGTCTCCTCTTATATACCAAAGGAAGCGGGTTTCTACTTCTTTTCTCATATTCTGAGTTCTATTTTAAGAATATAGTAAATAGCCATGACCAAGTCAGCTATGCCCAGTGTGTCATATGTTAAATGAGAGCTAAAGGGATTTTAGAAATAATTTTCTCTCAGTATAGTTGAACTTAAAACAATGACCTTTCTATGGTTTCACATTAGTCAATTTTTAGACTTAAAAATGATCAAGATCTCCTTTGTTTTGGGTAGTTTCTGCCCTCTTTTGTCTTATGGAAATAAGTCTCATGGTCAGTCTTGGAAGTATAAGGTTGAAAAAGTAATGCTTTGAGGGAAAAAATAAAAATGTAATCACAGAAACACACACATCCAGGAGGTTATGTAAATGTAGTTTATAGAGTAATTCATTTGAAATTGTTTTCAAAATAACATGTTAGAACCCCTTTTTGGTGAATTCTAGAATAAAGCTCACCCAACTAGTGATTGTAGTGACCCTGTAGGGATCACTTCAGTCCTCATGATAGTTGTGAGAGACCTGGTACTACTATAGCCCCTGGGCCTGTTCCAATGTGTACAGCCTCCTCTTGTTGCCCAAAGAGGCTAGAAATATATCTATATTTTGTTTGACCCATGACATGAAAGAGTTTGGGAACCACTGCTCTAGAATGCCATTGCTAGAACAGAACCCTAAAATAGTGAAATATTAAACCTGGTAAAATCCACCTGTTCTTCTACAATTTATTTTGTAAGAATAGACTTAAATCATATATAACCTGCTGCTATATTTGATTTTCAATTGTTAGTAACAGGATGCACTCTGTCTTACACATTGTCTTTGTTTTCTTATCAGTTGGTCATTAGTTAAGTAAGAGTGTATGGAACCTATTTTTTCTCTATACCAAGCCAAGTCGACCATATGATAACACTACCCAAGATGTTGGCCTCATTACTGGTAGGTTCTTACCATTTGTTCCAATAAGCAGACTTGAGGATCCAAGTTGTCTAGACTGGACCAGGAATGGTGCCATTGAGTGTCATGGGCTGGAAATACTGGTGTCTTGTTGCCTTCTATGGGAACCTCTTCTCTCCTCTACCTCCTTTCTGACCCTTTTGCTCTATTTTTCTGTCTCCTTCTCCCTGGCATCCTGACTATTTCCTAGCCTTATTATGGGGCTACTGAGTTCTAGTCTAGCCAAGCAGGCCTATGGGAAAGCAGTACTATTATCGCATCAGCAGTAATAAATGCTTCTGTAGTGCAAGAACAATGACACTTTATTGCCTTGTGAGTCTAGTCTTGGACAGAATGCAGTACACACTGCAAACATTTTCATGTGTGCATTTTTTATTATATTGGATCCAGGGTGTTCAGAGAAGGGCAACATTTAAAGGGAAATCCAATTATTTACAATGTATTTACAATAATAAAATAAAAACATTAGTAACTCCTCCCCAACATATATGTGCATACACATACAATAGGATTTGGGGGGAGATGATGTGGTTGTGCTCAGTTTTAAACAGGTTATATCAGAAGGAGTACAAATGAATTAGAGCACAAGGAATTACAAAACTTGACTTAGTTTTTTTGCATCCACAGCCTCATCCCCATGTTCATCATAGCATGACACTTAATGCTGTCTGCAAATCTTTTCATAATCTCACTCACCAAAAATATAATAAAAACAAGATAGGGCTTTGATGAAAAGAAAAAAATCCAAATCAAAGAAATCCAGCTGCCCAGATCCCAGGGAGCTCATAATGATAGTCTTTCCTACAGGACGTAGTAGTTGGAGATTCAGGGGGAAAAATCATAAATTATTTGGTATATACATACCACTGAGGATGAGAAATTATTTCTGCATAGAAACCCAGCAAGCAGCACCTCATTAAATAGGACCTAAACTTAATTTAACTTGGAATAGATAAACAAAAAAAATAAAGGATTCATATTCATATGAAGCTCTCCAGCATGGAGGTTTAATCTCTCATGGAGTTTCATAGTATAATGAATGAATTAATTAGGGCAAGTGATTAACAACAAAGAAGATATCACTTAATTTTAAATAAAATATCATTGATCTCAGAGTAACAAATTAATTGTATACAAACAGGGTCAGGCTGTGTATGAGACAGAGGAAGAGGGAGGGAGAGTGAGTGAATGAATGAATGAATCACAAATAGAAGCTGATGCTAAAAAGATAATATGAGTAATTTCCAATCTTTTGGAGTACAGCACTTTGTATTGTTGTGATTTGATGCCCTACTTATCTCCTCTCTCAAAAAATGTTGTGCGGTTATTTAAGAAACACGGCCATTGAAAATTTGTTCTGTAGCATAAAAATGGTAAAGCAAGCAAACAAACAACAAAAAGAAAAACCTCTGTCACAATTTTCCACAAGTTAATTGGAGATACTTGTGGATACCAGGCAATGAGAGCTTTTTAATTTATCTGTTAATATTGAGATAAAGAGCCTTGGCATTGGGAAAAACAATTAAGATGTAAAAATAAAAACAGCAATCCAATGAAGGTTATTTTGGTGACTGTATGAGGCTAATCATCTCAGCAGGAGAAAAAGATCAATTTGTACATCAAACTTTAGCTGTTAGCATCCTATATAATAAAGATGTAATATGCAAATGGTCATTACATAATGACCAACCACATAATGAGAGGATCACAGATCAGCAGGAGGGGCAGGGCAGCAAGCTATGAGGGCGGGGGGGTAAAGGGGGTAGGGAAGAGGGGATGGGGGAGCTACAGTAGGGCAGGGCAGCAGGTGGAGAGCTACAGGAGGGTGGCAGTGAACTACTGGCACATGGATTCATACCCAGGGCTACTAGTATCAAATAACTAACTTTTTTTTACTATTGTAGCTGGTCATATTTATAAGAAAAAATCACATACCTAATATTCAAAACTTATCTGTTCTCATTTATTCATCATTGAAATCCCAACAATTGGGTATTTAACATATTTTTGTTCACAACATGGATGATAAGATGGAGGAAAGAGTAAATGAATAAATACAGGATTATGACTTCCATAGGCATAATCTCTTGACTGTATTTTTCCTATAATTACATGGACAACAAGCATAAACTGTTTAGAAGGAACATATTTTGGCTTAAATTTCCATGAAAATTTTGCTTTAACCTACTCAACAAATAATTAATGAAAGTCTCATTTAGTAGGCACTGCCCCATGTACCAAGGTGCATCAGTAAGCAAAACGGGCACAATCCTTGCCTTCTTGGAGATAAGATCTAGAGCCAAGAAATACAACAATCACACAACTCAATATAAAATAGCAACTGTAATAAGAATTATGGTGACATACAGAAGATCAAGAGACATATGTAAAGTGCTCAAAGTCACTAATCATCAGAGAGATGCAAATTAACATGACAATGAGGTATCACCTCATACCTGTCAGGATGGCTATCATCAACAAATCAAAAAACAACAAGTTCTGGATAGGATGTGAAGAAAAAGGAACCCTAGGATATTTCTGGTGGGAATGGAGACTGGTGCAATTACTATGGAAAACAGTATGGGGTTTCCTCAAAAAATTAAAAATGGAACTATTATTTGACTCAATGATCCCATTTCTACAAATATATCCTGAGAAACCAAACACCAATCAGAAAGAATATATGCACCCCTATGTTCATAGCAACACAATTTACAATAGCTAAGATCTATAAATGGCCCAAGTGCCTCTAAGCAGATGAGTGGATAAAAAAAGCTGTGGTATATCTACACAATGGAATACTACACTGCTATAAAAAAGAAGAAAATCTTAACATTTGAAACAGCATGGATGGACCTTAGGAGTATTATACTAAGCAAAATAAACCAGAAAAATATAAGTATCACATGATCTTGCTCATATGTAGAATCTAGTGAATAAAATAAACTGATATATTATGGACACAGACAAAGTGTGATGAATACCTGGGAGGGGTGGGTACAGGGTGGCGGGGGGTCAATGGTAAAAAAAAAATAAAGGGGGAAACTAATACTTTCAACAGCAAAGATAGTTTTTTTAGAAAAAAATCTCTGGTTCAAAACATAATTTTGCAAGACCTCCAATAGAAGAATTTGAGCTAATCAGGGATATTAGAAGAAGGTATTCATGAGGAAATAACTTGGCACTGAGATCTTCAGAGTGAGTAAGGATTAAGTAAACTGGGTGGGGGAATAATAATCTGAATAAAGGGAATGTAGCATTTACAAAGGGTCTGAGGTAGGCAAGAATACTTTTAAGAAATGGTAAAACACCAGGGAGAATCCAAGATGGCAGCATAGGTAAACATATAAAATGCTGCCTCGCACAACAATTTCAAAACTACAATTAAAATATAAAATGGACATCATCCAGAACCACAGGAAGGCTGGATGAGTGAAAATTCTACAACTAGAAGGAAAGAGAAAAGCACACTGAGACTCAGAGGAGCTGCAGAAGGCAGAGGTATAGAGGCATGCATGGAAAGCACTGGCAACTGAGTACGCAGCTGGATTTCTCAATCAGGAGGGAGACAAAAGCTCCCGACTGCTCTGAACTCCAGTTCCCAGCGAGACTCTGGGGATCCTGACTTACATGGGGAGAAAACTGGACTGTCTGGCAGCAGGAAAAACTAGAGAGCGGATTTCTCTCAGATGTGCTTTGGTGATTACCACAGGAAACTGAGACCCAAAGTCCTCTTAGGACAGGGCTGATGGGAAACCATTGCTGTCTGCTCCACCCTGAGACTCTGCCCCATTCAAGCTGAGCATAGAGGCTTTTGCAAATCTTATCTCATAAAGGTGTCTCCAGCACAGAAATTCTCCCAGAGTAGACACAGCTGATCCTCATAGCTAATTGGCCTGGAGGTCAATTCCTCCCAGTGATACCAACAACAATCAAGGCTTAACTACAACAAGGCTTAACTACAACAAGGTTGACTCCAGGGCATGTCTGGCCTGTCTCGCACAGTCCCGCCCCTCGGGCCACCTTTTAATTAATTTCCTTTCAATGTGCAGGAATCTGTGCACTGGGCCTCTAGTCCTTCAATAAAGAAAATAGAAAACACATAGTACCCGTGAATAGCAATCTCTATTTTCAGCTGCTTAATTGTTAAAATGTTTCTCATAATTAGAGATTAAGTGTCTCATAATTAGAGATTAAGTTGGTTGTTTTCTAAATATTATCCTGTATAATGAAGAGGAAAATGCCAATTGACCGTCACTCCACCCCAAAGATGGTGGTGCCCACAGCAGAGGCTGAGTTCCAGTAATGAGCCTTAATGAACAATCAGCAGGGACCTGAGGCTGCGCTCCCCCACTGCCCCCATGGGGCTTGACAGGGAAAGTCAGGCTATGCCCCCCACCTGGCAGGGCTTGACAGGGGACCTCAGGCCATGCCCTCCCACCCTGGTGCCAAGTTGGTGGACCTCGGGCCACACACCCCACCCTGGCACCAGGTGGGGGCACTTCGGGCCATGCTCCCCACCTGGCAGGGCTTGACGAGGGACCTCAGGCCACATCCCCACCCTGGAGCTGGGCTAGGGGACCTGAGGCCACACTCCCCGCCCTGGCACTGGGCTGGGGGACCTGAGACCTTGCCCCATGCCTGGCTGGGCTTGATAGGGGACCTCAGGCCATGCCCCCTGCCTGGCAGAGCTTGACAGGGGACCTTAAGATGTGCCCTACCTACCCCAGTGCTAGGCTGGAAGACCTCAGGTTGTTCCCCTCACCCTGGGCCAGGTGACCTCAGGCCATGCCCCCTGCCCAGCAGGGCTTGACAGGGGACCTGAGGCTACAGGCCCCCCCCCACCTCGGAACTGGGCGAGGGGACCTGAGGCTGCACCTCCCACCCAGCGGGGCTTGACAAAGGTAGGACCGGCTAGATCTGAATCTACCCCAATGGCGGGGGGGGGGGGGGGGGGGGGAGTTGGCCGGGTCTGGGTATCATGTGATTTTGAGGCATATGTGGGTGGAAGGGGACTTGACTCTGGGTTCCATGGTGCACCCCAGACTGTGACAGGAGGAAGGTTTTCATATACAGTTTACTAACTTTCTTTCACCTCTGACACTTCTATTATAGAGAAATGGCAATTAGCAATATTAAAATATTTCTTCTAATTAATCCCCTTTTAATGTCCACAAATTTTGCATACCAGGACACTATTCTTTAATAACAGAGAACCTCATAAACCAGTGTCATGTGTCTTGAAGTTTCCACATAATTTAGAATAAAGTTTGATACTGCAGAAAACAAACATTAGGAAAAGATATGAGAAACCCTGATGGTTTTTCTAACCAAGGACTAGTTTTGTCCTCGATTTTCTGTATTCCCAGTCCAGAGTCAGAATAAATAAACAGAAAAAGAAAGCCTTAATTGACAATATAATGCCCACAAGCATCAACAGATGTGATGCCTTGTAATGAAGCATGTGGGTCTAATTTGGCATCACTAACCACTTGGAGGATCTCTTTGCTGAGTTCTTGCTAGCTATATTTCTAAACCTATGTTTGGCTGGCACCTGTACCCTGCTGAAATTGGCATATCACCCCTGTGGATGGGCAAAGTGCCACCCTGACAGATGGCCATGAAAGTCATCATGCCAAAGGACTACTATTGTTTCTAGCAAGTTTTTAACTTAACAGCCATTGGCATCTCACTAAAGAATGACAAAATGGTGGCCTACTTTTATGTGGAAGATCAACAATGACCTATAACTGACATGTTTAAAGTTGGCATTTCAAAGTCATTTCACATACTAAATGATAGCTTATGAGGAAGAAATGGCATTGTAACAATGGTGTATATGTCTAAGCTGCTAACAAAAAAGAGGAAAAACACATTTTAGGGTTCCACAATAAATTCAACATTATAGTTTCCTAGAAACAATAATACAAATCCAATATAATTGAAACTAATATTTTAAAATATCCTCCCTAAAATGAAATTTCTGCTTGGTCACCTACCTAGGTTAGCCCCATTGATAAAGCACACTTGTTCCATTAACAATATCTGTGTAATTTTGGAATATTTTATTTTTTAGGAAAATTATTTAATTTTAAAGTACATATTTACAAAAAATGATATGAAATGTTAGATGTGAAACCCAACAAATTTTTGAGTAATGTCAAAAATTATAGGATAGCTGAATTTATCCTAAAAAGATTATAAGTATAACTAATGACCCTAACTGGGGAGGGAAACCATGAAGTCAGGAGGGAGTGTGGAAGGTTAGTAGTAGCTAAAGGAAAAGGCTATATTCAGGGTGCAGCAATCATGTATAACATAGAAACTGGAATATATAATGTAGGTCATATATTCACAATTTTTTCCAAAATCACTTGTGAGAAGAAGTTGGCCTCCTGAAACAATGAGACATAACTTCCTTTCCCTAAATAATGATTTCAATGACTAATGCCAGTAAAAAATAAAGTTTTTAGAGGACTACTTAGGACTGGCCACTCAGTCTATATCCTATATAATAAAAGGCTAATGTGCAAATTGTCCCCTCGACCAGGAGTTCAAACAGCAGGCAGGCCTGCCAACTGCCAATGTCCCCTCCCCCTGGCCAGGCTGGCTGGACCTCACTCATGCATGAATTCACGCACTGGGCCAATAATATATATATTTAGTGGCCACATTATTATGCTTTTAGAGATCATAATAATCTGGCCACTCATTGAATATTCAGCAGGCAGTCCTCACTTTATACATTCTGTATGCACAAATTTCAGTTACCACAGTTTAGTTAAAAAACAACAGTCTACCAACAACACAGTTCAAATTTCAGTTATCACAGTATATGAATTGTGAGTAATTGGATAAAATACAAACTTCACTTTTAGCTCTTCAGCAAAGTGTATCACTGCATTGCCTCCTTGTGTCCCACATGACACTTTATAAAAATAAGTAACTGAGAGGGAATTGGCCAATAAATATAAAAGTGAAGCAAAGAAACAAAATGTGATAATAACCGGAAGTAAAAATCAAATCAAATATAAATGGAGTTACAGAAGAAACTGCTAACTATGGGATTGTTGACACTGTTGACATTCAAAAGACCCTAAATGTGCAACTAGAAGAACCCAGTGAAGGTGAGCTAATCAACATGCCATGTCCCAGAGAAAATAACACTTGCAAAAATATTCACATTAAAAGGACTCTAGACCTAATTGGTTTGGCTCAGTGGATAGATTGTCGGCCTGCCAACTAAAGGGTCCCAGGTTTGATTCTCGTCAAGGGTATGTACCTTGGTTGAGGGCACATCCCCAGTAGGGGGTGTGCAGGAGGCAGCTAATCAATATTTCTCTCTCATCAATGTTTCTAGATCTCTATCCCTCTCCCTTCCTCTCTGTAAAAAATTAATAAAATATATTTTAAAAGGACTCTTGAAGATACATCACAATATTGAACATGGAAAGGATAAAATATTGGAAACTAACTGATCCAAACTTGGAAGAGTATGACAAATAACCAAGGCACAGAAAATATGGTCACTCCATATCGTAAGTTACTCAAAAAGGGAAACACTGTTCAAACTATTATTGATATGTTTTAATAAAGAAATAAAACATTAATTTTCAATGTTTCTAGTGTTTAAAATTATAGTGTACTAAATATTAGTTTTATAATGTTGTTTCACTTCCCTATACATATGCAACTGACAGTAAAATAATTTGTAATGTTTTTTTAGGTCACAGAACAGTCATATTTTTCCCATTAATCAGTGAGGCCACTTTGCATGGTTTCAGTGAGAGTGCACTTGGATTCCAGTTTCCCCTGTATTTAGGTGTAGAGGACAGGATGTCTATTCTCTCTGAACTGTGGGCACTCATAGAGATCCTAGATATTTGGTGCAGGTGGGTGGAGAGGTACCAAAAGGGATATACTGCATTTCCTGCTAAAGAGTAGGTGGAAACTTAAAGAATTAAATGATAGATATAAACATATCTGCATCCTGAGCTTATAAAAAATCTCATATGGGTTTTTGTAGGGTAACTGTTTGGAAATTTCAAGAATTTCAGTGCTAGAATGTTAGTGCTGTGTCTAATAAGAGGAAATAAAAGGAGGGGGGAAAGGATGGGGAACAGGAGGGCAATTTACTCAGAGACTACAACATGTGCCAAGGTATGGGAGGACAAGGAAGCTCTGGTATGACTTGGGTTTCTAGGATTGGATCTCAGTGTGTGATGTGTGGAGAGGAGTGGAGAGGCATATTAGGAATTAGGACCAACTAGGAAGGTAGGGGGCAGAAATGAAAGACCTTGAATGCCTAACAAAGATGTTTCTCCTATGGGACTTTGAAGGTTTGTAAGCAAGCTAGTTATCTGATCAGATACAAAGGGAGGAAAAGGAAATTCTCCACAGAATGACAGTTAAAACTACATGAAAGTTTTCTGTTATTCATTGTAAATAATAATATATTTTAAAAACCGCCCTAGACAATTTGTTTCAGTGCATGGAGTGTTGGGCCATGGATTGAAGAGTCCCATTCAATTCCAGTCAAAGGTATATATTTCAGTTTGGTGCTCAATCCCCAGCCTTGGTTGGGGTACAAGCAAGAGGCAACCAATCAATGTGACTCTCACTTTGATGTTTCTCTCTCTCTCTCTCTCTCTCTCTCTCTCTCTCTCTCTCTCTTTCCACTCTCTCTAAAAATCAATGGAAAATATGAGGAAATTAACAACAACAAAAATAACAAAACAAAAATAAAACACAAAGTAAATTCAAGAAACTTAAAATTAAAGAAAAAAATTAAGCATTTTAATAGTCCCAGAGCCTAATATATTGGATATATTAGATTTATCTGATAATTATTTATAATAGATTCGATCAAAAATAAAAAGGACCCCAAGCCAATTTTATAGAAAAGATTCCTTTATTAACTTTTGGTCAAGAATATGTTTGTATATTTTCAGCAAACTACTCTAAGACCTTGGGGATTTCTGCAACAGAGAGGAGTTGTCAGGTCTGCTCCAACCACGAAGACAAGAGGAGAAACAGTCCAGAGATGGAAGATGCTGACAACGCCTGGCCATGCTAGAAGTCAGCAGCTGTGCATCCTACAGGTTGCCAAGGACCAAACCAGAGAGGGTCGGACCTGCATTGCCACCATCTGTCCATCATCCAGATATCATTGCTGACGTGTACACATAAGGAACTATTTGGCATTGAAACTGAGCCTCAGAACTGTTGGACATTGAAATTGGGACTCAAATATTTTTTGTTATTATATGTTTATTTCTAGTCTGCAGTTGCAAGATTTAAAAAAAAAGAAATGGGAAAAAAAGTTATAAAGAACCATTGAACAGACTGTCAAACTATAGCGGGAAGGCAAGGGAGGTTGGGTGGGGGGCTGTAAGAGATCAACTGAAGGACTTGTATGCATGCATATAAACATAACCAATGGATATAAGACACGGCGGGGGGGGGGGCAGGGTATATGCAAGGGGGCAGGGGAGGCTGGGGGAAGGTCAAAGGCGGGGGAGACATATCACTACTATGTGTAATGTTTCAAACAATAGAAATAAATAAATAAATAAATAAATAAATAAATAAAAAGAGATGCTGGTAGCAGAAGCATGGAAAAATATATTCAATGTTTTGAAAATATAAAATTCAATCTTCTTTTTTAAAAGTGTTTAATAAAAGAACTTTGAGAAAGCAGGCATCATAAGGACAACAGAAAAGCAAGATTGCCTTTAAGTAGATGAGAGTAAAATTGAATGAGTTATTTTTCTCCTTTTAGCTTGGACATGTTTAGTTAATTACACATATACCTATTTTAAAACTCTTGTGTTTCACTATAGCAAAACATTTCCAATTCAAACTGAGACTTGCCGGGAAACAACAGAATATCAACCCATTCAGGCAAACCCAATATCAGGCTACTGCTTTTATTGTGACCCAAAGATTCCAATACCACAAACTGCTAGGAAATGGAATAATCCAAGTTAAGACCTTGAAGGAAAACAAAACGATGAATGACAATTAACTCATGTTTCCAAAGAGCCACTGAGTGGTAAGGAGACAGGAACACTTGTCCTTGAATACAGTTCACTTTCAAGATATGGCACAGGAGTGGTCTTAACAGCCTTTGTGGTAGGAAATACTAGTATTCTTGTATGTAATTGGACTATCTTCCCATTTGTAAATGCGATGTTGTAACATTTTGAATACCACATGTAGCCTTTTATTAACAGTCAGCAACCTTTGAAAATAATTGTTCTCTCCCAACAAGGAATCCGTTATAAGTCAATCAGGTTATGTTGCTATTTCCCATTCCCAAATCACAGAATAATTGTCTTTTATATGCTGCACACACCATGGGAGCTGAGTTCTTAGTGAGTGGCTTTCCTACACTGAGTCGTGTTAACATTGTCTTATGTCTTACATCCAGAAAGGCATTATATATACTTGAAAACACATTATTCACCATGTGTAAAAACCTTAAACCACCTGGACCTAAAATAATTGTTATTTTGAGGAAATATCAACTATTTAACTATAGACAAAGGACGCTAGTGGGCAAATATTTCTCCAGTATTCTTTCCTAATCAGGGATCCTAAAGAAAGGTTTTTAAAAATTATACTCAGTTTCCCGGGCAGGGTGGCTCAGTGGTTGAGTGTCAACCTATGAACCAGGAGGTCATGTTTTGATTCCTGGTGAGGGCATATGCCTGGGTTGCAGTTACAGGCTAGATCCCCAGTGTGGAGCGTGCAGGAGTCAGCCAATCAATGATTCTCTCTCATCATTGATGCCTCTCTCTCCCTTCCTCTCAAAACCAATAACAATTACCCTCAGGTAACAAAAAAACATTAGAGTGAATGTTTGATAAGGAAGTACTGACCAGTTTGAGGTGCTTCTTTCCATGGTCCATTCTGAAAACATAGTATTAGGAAACAAACATTAACTCAGGTTTCTCATTTTCTATTTCAAATTAACATGATGATCTTCCATTAAGCTGGAAAGTAGCAATGTAAATCAAACAAAATAGAATCTTTCCCCAAATAATATGTAATAAAACATGATAGAGTAGGAAAGTACCAAATTAGCTACAAATTTTCCATCTCATTGTTTTCTGTAAAATAAAATTTTATAACGAACATGCTCCATACAAGCTGTGCTGGTATGTTTTGCTTCCAAAGACACTCACAGAGCAGTAATAAAAAACAAGCATGAACTCTAGGACATCTGCTATATCATTGTTATCATTTTGATCACAAATCTATACTCACTTCAATTTTCTGTTGAAATATTAGTTTGTCTGCAGCATCTCCAATCTGGCACCCAAGGACTGACAGATGCTCTGGTTTTACCTCAGCTTCAACTTACATAGCTTCTCATTATACTAGCTATAGCTCAGCAAACTATTCCTCTGTTCTGGAATGCAGACAAAATGCCATCTGTCTCTGCACGGTTATCAAAACGAATACTGCAGTCTAAAGAAACTCAGTTCCAAGTGGAATAATGAGGAGGAGTTGCACCCTGTCCACCCATATCCTATTAAATATATATACTTTATATTACATGCAATATTCAATGTTTCCAATTATTCTACTATATGAACATTTTAACCAAAGGCACATCTCACCTTCCCCAGCTCTATTTGTAATCTATGCATTTTACATCATCTGACACTAATTACTAGCTAGAAGGCAAGTGAGCTGTGCTCCCTAAGCAAAAAATTCCAAGGTCATTTGGCAACCTAAAGGAGGTGGGAGACTTACTGTAAAAATAGGCTAGCTGTAGAGACAATAGAGAGAAGGAAAGGGGGAAAGCCTTTACAGAAATGAAAGGACAAGTGAATTTCAACTATGGTCCATACCCCTGCAAGTCAGTGGGTGGACAGAAGAAGAGGAGGAAAAGGCGAAGGATGACATAGAAGACTAGAAGGGCAAGGGATAGAGGCTGATACAACAGAGAACCTGAAAATGGAATTGATGGTTTTGTTAGCCCTGACAGTAGAAGTGTGACTAGGAAGGTATCAGAGGTAACTGCCAAGAGGATTTTTTTTCTCTGCAACAAAATGTGGAACTTCAACTTTCTGTGTGAGGGCATGCTTAACTTTGATTGCTACACGTCCATAGATTTGAAGCACAGAAATGGAAGAAAAAAAAAACCTTTCAACCTGGAGAGGAATTTCATACTTCAAGAAATTTAAGGAGCTCTTTAAAACCAGCATTTTCTTCAGCAGAGTGCTGGAGATCAAGATCGATCATATCAAGCATCTTGAGATTTGGAGACTCTCACTTAGGGGATATTCAGTCCTTTACTCCCAAACCTCTTGACATTTAAAGTTGCCTGCTCAGGGCCAAGAGTATATCCCCATTAACCATAAATTGAGAGGTACCCAAGTCCTCCCAGAGTCCATATGAGGGGCTTTTCATTGTCAAACTTAGTTTTCATCTCAACTGGAACCCCAGACATCTGTCTAAAAATAATTGATGAGGATTATAAATCAGAACAAATTCGATTTTTTAGTCCAAAAATCAATCCGTTTAGATCTTTTTACATAACTTTTAATTCTACATCTTATATGAAATGAGTTTGATATGAAAGCTATCAGTCCAATTTCTACATGGGTCAGTTAATTTCAATCTGTCACATGTCACAGCCACATGCTGTCCCCCTATCCCATTGAACCATCTGGCAAATAGTGCTGTTGGCCACAATGGGAGCTAAGGAGAAAATGTAGCCAGATCAGTACAAATGCATCCTCATGGCTGTGGAGGAATGCTTAGAAGTCAGAAAGGCTTTATCAAATAGCACAGGAGAGTCCATTTCCATTTTGCTGCCTTTAATCCCATACTAAATTTTAATTACAAGCGTTGTTACTGTCCAAATTGTCTGGAATTCCTACGGGTAACCTATAATGATAAACTTCATTAATTGATAGATTAATTTTTATTCATTTTTTATTTTCTTTTTTCCCTTTTTTAAATTAAGGTATTATATGTGTACATATCTTACCATTGCCCCCCACCTCACTCCCATACATTATCCCCCCCAGCATTGATTTATAATAATGCTAGTTTCTATGATTTTGATCAAGACAATAGAAACCTTTTCAAGAGAAAGTTCTGTCCCAATGCAGAGGAACATCTCAAGGAAAAGAAAGCACCAGTTCAGGGCCAGAAGTTCAGCTCTGTGTTGAAGGTGCCCCTGATCAAAAGTTGCCACTCAGACTGGAAGCACACTCAGATCAGCCAGGCCATCCATGAAAGTCATCAGCTGCACCTTATAACCACCCTCTACTGGGATCCTGACACTTGTCTCTCCTCCACTCCTCTGAACTCTACTTCCCTCCTGGACTTTGGCTTTCTGATTCTCCTGTACCTCTTGTTGGCACCCAACTTTCATTTTTATCAGCCCCCTTGAAGGAAGCATCCTTGATACTCAGTGTGCCTCTGGTCATACCATTGCACCTAATCTTTTAGGAACAAAAGCAGGACAAAGCTGGAAGAGATTTGGATATAGATTCAAAAGATTTGAGCTGTAGTTGCACCTCAATTAACAAGAGCATTACAAGAAGCACATCTACTAATGTCTCCACACACATGCTTTCTCCTTTTTCAGATGAAGATAATTACACTGATCCTATAGGAATAAAACAGTGTCTGGCACATAGCAGGCACTCAACCAATATTAATATTTAAAATGTTAGAAAGTTAGAGTGTCATCCAAAGATAAGGTAATATTAAAACATCATCACCATAGCAAATGATTTAAAATATATTTTATACTTCTCAATAGTTACATCAAATCTCAGCAACTATCAATTGATAACCTTGAACATAAGTAATGTGCTTAAATATGAGTGCAATAAAATTAGCTAATATTTACTGAGTGTATAATAGATGTCAAGTCGATATTCTAAACAGATTACATAAATTAATTCATGTAATCCCCACAAAAACCCTACTAAATAAAAATGATTACCTTGATTTTTAATTGAGGAAATTGAGACTCAGAGAGGTTAAGTAACAAACCTCAAATCAACCACATAGGGGATAAATGAGAACACTTGAATTTGAGTCAGTGCTAAGTAAAATATGCATCAGAAAATATAAATTAGTTTAGCACAAGCCAGAATTATTGGCATTTAAAGTTGCCTGTTCAGGGCTAAGAGTATATTCCCACTAACCATAAATTGATAGGTACCCAAGTCCTCCCAGAGTCCATATGAGGGTCACAGAACCCAATAACTGCCCAGAAAACTGTAACCAACTATATTTGAACCTCCCCAAACAAGATCTATGACACCAGAGTAATAATAGACAATAAGCTTGATGACAAGCATCCTTTTAAAGGAAGTCCCTCTTTTTTGCTACCATTCCACACTAAGATCTATTTAGGAGTCTATTTGCTTTGTATTATGTACAGTTTGCAGTATGTATGCCATATCATTCCTTCATTCTGTAAGGAAGTATTAGGAAGGTAGAGGAGCAGTCACCTTACTGTCAAACGAACAAGGTTCTAGTCCTAATTGGCACTTACCACCCTTTGTTTTCTCATTGGTAAATTATGAGTGTTGAAGCAGATTCTGTATTAAGCTTCTGCAGGTGCTATGTTGTATGGTCTTAGGATGTTGAAGTTTAATGCTTATCACCTCAGCCTAAACTGGCTGAGGGCCCAGGGGTGGGAAGGTGGAGAGAGACTCAACATACTGAAATAACAGAGAAGGCATTGGAAACTACATAGAACCTCAGTCCACAATAGTGTAGTTTCAGCCCCAGTTTTAAGTACAAATGCTTTAGATTCCTAAGGCAATAATGAGATTTTGATGATGATTATGATGATGATGACGACGACGATGACAATATATTGCCACCATTGACTGAGTGCCTACAATAAACTTAGTATTTATCATATATACAATATTTCCTTTAACCTCATAAGAACACTGCAAGCCATATATTATGCCCATTTTACAGATGTACAAACTAACAAGCAGAGAGAAGAAAGGGCTTTTCAAGGACACACAGCTGATAATTGGCAGAGCTGGTATTCTGATCGCTGGCTTCAAGCCATATGAGAGATCACATAACCTTATTCTTCATTGCGAATCCATTATCAATCCAAATACCTAGTATTTACTTAATGCCAGTTTCAATCAGTGCTTAATTAATTAAGTAATAATTCCAAAATTTGTGCTCTCACCACTCTCCCTGCTAAGACCTGTTTCTATCTTGTTCCACATATTTTGTTAAGGCAATTTACATACGTTATCTCACATATTTCATTTAGTTAAAACTTCAAGACAAATATAACTTTCCCATTTTAGAATTGAACAAAATGAAATTTTCAGAAGGTGAGTGAATTACCCAAATCTACAAATAAAAATAGCTGGGAAGTAGGAGAATCTGGCTAGTTTCAAATTCTGACCTTCTTAGGAGATTTTAAAATTATTATTTAAGTAAAAGAAAAGTGGTCCTCGTGGGACATCACTCCAAGTGATGGAGCTGCACATTTTGAGTCAATTTTCAACTTTGTGGCCATCCTCTCCACTCCTCTAAATGCAGACATGTATACCAAGGCAACTGGCCTCTCGGGTTTCTGGTTTAGTGTTATTTGAAATCCAAGCTCCAAACACCCATCCTGGAATCACTCCCTCATAGCACTGTCATCAGAATCATCTTAATAGAATTAAGAGGCATACAAGGGACTTGCTTGTACTTTCAGTTCCTTCTGCCAATTTCATATATTTCATATTAATATAAAAGCAAACACATTCATGCTGAAAGATATTTAATATTATAAATTCAAATGGATAACTTGTTCTGGTCTTTATTATGTAAGAAATGAAGAAAAAGTAAATGTATCTTTCATTTCGCACATACTCCAACTTTATTAAACTGTCAATGTTGGTTATTTAGGATTAAGTAAATGCATAACTTCCATTGAAATGGTGGGGAGAAAAAACAGCATTAGGAGTTTCACAGGTTTTTTTTTCCACTGACTAACTTTATTGAAGAAAGTCCCAGGCATCACATACCCTCCACAGGGGGCATTTTGTGTCTCTTGAACCATGCTACTTACATTAGCAAATGGCACTTACAGAAGCATAGAGTGGCAGATCATTATTGAGTCTGATGAGGTGCATACATCTGAATGAGGACACTCAGCACAGCCCCAAGGTCACCCACACAGTGCAAAATCTCTCCTCACACTGTGGTTGGCATCATTGCTAAAAATACCATCTAGCTCTCTAACCTCAGCTCTCCTGTCTCTCATACTCACCCGGTGCTCTCCCCTCTGACTCCACACCACCCCAAACTCCATGCCATTTCATGTCTTCCCTCCCTTGTCCATGCTGCTAGCCTTTGTTAGAATGTCCTTTCTGCTCTCACCTTCTTTTTTAAATGTATATTTATTGTTGAAAGTATTGTAGATGTCCTCTTTTCCCCCCATTGACCTCCTCCACCCTCACCTCTACCCCCAGACCTTGACCACACTAAGTTAACTTATATGCTCCCACATTCTTGTTGACAAAGTGAGCACCTGTGCCTCTTTCATGACCTGGTTTGTCCTCTGGGAAACCTTTCCTCAGCTCAGCAGCAAAAGCAATTGCCATCCACACCTACTCCAATGCCTGGGCTCACACACATCCTTACACCATTCAGCTGTCATGTCCATTTTTTCCACTAAACTGAAAGCTCCTCAATACAGCAACCCTCCTCTGTGTATCTTTGGGTCTCTATGCCTAGGCTCCATGGGATCAGGCACCTGATAGATGCTCTATAGAAAGTTCCGTGAATGAATACATGTGGAGTCACTAAACATGTCTCATCCCTTTTTCTTCTGTCTTCAAAGCAGAAAATTCAAAAAGGCACTTCAAAATAATGTCTTTACTGCAGCTGCCTGGTTAAATCTTTTCACTTCCCATAGAAGGCCATCTTTTTGCTTCAGTAAGGCACACATCTGACAACATAAGTTTACTTTTAAAATGTAGTGTCTCCGTTCTGCATGACAAAATGAGATAGTTAGAAGGAGCAGAGAACTGCAAATCAAACTGATATAAAATGAGAGGCCAGGGTCGATCTCTTAAATTTGATCATTTGCAATGCTCCATTTATTTCTTGTGATTTACGTTATATTTTCAAGCACAACAATTTGGGGAATCTCTTCTCAAACCATTCCATTCATTTGGGTGTTATCACTTCTACTTTTTATTTATACAATTATAGTCTCTTAAAATTCTAAAGGGCCTTCCATTCTTCCACCCAAAGTAGATTAAAGTAGAAATAGTATGGTCTTTGGCACCATGTAAAAATTTTAAGATGACCACCCCATTCAGTAATTTCACTTCTAATATTAATCTAGAGCCAAAAGTTAAAATAAATCAATGAATTGTGACTTAAAACATGTCAGTAATATATCTGATATGTCCAACAAGTGAGCAAAGAAAGGGCTTTAACAGCATGGCATGCAAAACAAATGCTTAGTAATAGAGATAACCATCCCATACAGAGAGCCAGGAGCCTAGAAATTAGAGCAACACCCAAAGATATGACCTATTGTCATGTTCAATAACAAGGGCCACCAAAACACTCCATGTGTTTTATTATTACATAACAATAAACTTTTCTATCACCTTAAGTGATAAAGGTATCTTAAGTGCATGGTCTCTGGGGACAATTTTCTTAAGCATAAGAAAGGTTTTGATAAGCATTGTTATAAATACTAGGAAAAGGCAACTGAATGAAGAAGTGATTTTAATTTCACTCTAGAACTTTATTAGCCTGTGATTGTCTGTTTGTAATTTTTTCTCATGAAGTCCCTGCATTTGTGTATGATATTTGCTTATTCTCAAAACCCAATCTCCTCCCATCAAATATCAATCAATAACATATTGATTTGTTTATTATAGTTACAGATGAGCACATCTTAGGTTACAAAGAAAATTCTACTAAATAAGTCAAAACAAAATCTAGGGCTATCTATTGGCACATAAGAAACAATCACTTGCCGAAACCGGTTTGGCTCAGTGGTAGAGCGTTGGTCTGTGGACTGAAGGGTCCCGGGTTCGATTCTGGTCAGGGGCATGTACATTGGTTGCGGGCACATCCTCAGTGGGGAGTGTGCAAGAGGCAGCTGGTCAATGTTTCTCTCTCATCGACGTTCCTAGCTCTCTAGCTCTCTCTCTTCCTCTCTGCAAAATATCAATAAAATATATATTTTTTTAAAAAAAAGAAATAATCACTCTGACATGTACACATAAGGAACTATTTGACATTGAAATTGGGACTCAAAAGAACTGTTGGCCCAGAAAGGAACTCACTATAGACTGATTCATTTGCCTCTCAGTATAACCATTAAGGCTTGTCGCAGTTTAGGTTCTTACAAGGGTATTTCTTGGATCACATGACCTCACACATCTAGAGGAAATAATGAACAACATAGACTGGTGAACAAAAATAGACCCAGAGGAAGAGAAGCAGCAATCAGACTCTCAAACGTCAGAGGGAAAGTAGGGGAGGGCGGGGTTAAGGGAAAGAGATCAACCAAAGGACTTGTGTGCATGCACATGGGCCTAGCCAGTGGCCATGGACAACAGGGGGGTGGGGGAATATGTAGGGAGGGGTTTGGGATGAGAATGGGGGGATAAGGACAATTATGTGATACCATAATCAATTAAAATAAATTTTAAAATTAAAAAAAGAAACAATCACTCTACTATGTTTATTAATCATTACAAAGGTTTATTGACTAATGAAGTGGAATTTGTGGGTCCCATTCAAGATTAGAAATACGAATCAAATTATCCAAGCCCAGTTAATTGAATTTCCACTTACATTTGGTTTTAATTCATATGTTATAAGTCATTTCTGGCTAGCAGTTTTTAGTCTAATAGAAACATTTAATTAATTATCAAAGATGCTAGATTACTGACCCACTCTGCTAAAGTTTAATGATATATACAAAGTTGCATTTCTAAAAGTGAATGCAAGGGATAATACTTGTGTAAGATATAAAACTGTTTGCTTGTCTGTCTTTTCTAGGCTGAGAAAAAGAGGGTAGGAACTGTCTCTCATATCAGTGGCTCTCGGGCCTAATAGAGTAGGTGACACATACTAAGTTCAAAAGTAATGTTGACTATAAATTCAGGTTCTGTGTCTTCAAGTCCTGTGATCTAAGAGTTAAAATTGTGTACAAATGGAAATTACAGTGATAAAAGGTGGCTAATAAAATATTTTATGCCTAAAATATATGCAACAAAATTCCAGGAATAAGGAGTACTTTAGAATGAGATCACATGCAAAGAATGTTATGGAGAAAATAGAATTGGGCCAAATTTCAAAAGATGGGTAAATATTGTTGGAAAAAGCATTCTGAACACTAGGCATGGGGAAAAGATAAGGCTAGAAAGATGTCTTGAAGACAGATTATAGAGATCCCACATACCAGGTTAATAAATTTAGACATCATTTCTTAGACAACTTGGTAGTATTTTACTCAGAAGCCACCAAAGATCTATGAGTGGAAGATTGACATTAATTAATTCAATAAACTATTTGTGAGAGATCTCAATAGAATTAAGATTTTTCAAAATGGCAGCACAGTAGGTGGAAACTACATTCACCTCTCCCAGGACCAAATGGGAAATACAACTAAAGAAAAATAATTGGAAATAATCAACTGAAAATTATCTGTAGCAGTCATATCACCAAGGATTTAAGGAGGAAGCCACATAAATTCTGGTAGGAAGGACTGGCTTTACTCCCACAGGTAGAGGCTGAGTATCTTGAGAGAAAACTAAGCTGCAGAGGTTTCCCTCTGGGAAGTGTGGAACTTAAACCCCAAGCCGTGTTCCCAACCAAGAGCACCAGAGCTGGGAAGAGGCACACACTGAACATCCAGCTGAAAAGAGCAGTGTGGTTTCTGTCTGCCAGGAAGAGGGATTCTTCTCCAGACAAAAGAACCCTCTATAAGGGCAAACACATAAAATTGTATTTGCAGCCACTCACCCTGGCGTCCAGTGCAGGGAGGGAAGAATAGACTATAGTCACACGAGGAGAGGCTGGGGAGGCAGCCACCATGGTCCCTGTGCTGTCATTCTTCCATACTTCAGGTGCCATCATTCTTGGGTAGAGCACTCCACTGAATGCTACATGAGCCTGGGGGAAAGCAATTTCAGCACCCTCTTGATTCCCTCTCCCCCATGCTACAGAAGTTAGGCCCTGCTGAGAAGGCAGTTGCCTTAGCCAGAGTGTAGAAGTCTGGGCAGACTTATGGGGTGTTCTCCCATACAGTGCGATTTCTTGTTGTTTTGTTGATGGTTTCTTTTGCTATGAAAGAGTTTTTTTATTTTGATGTAGTCCCATTTGTTTATTTTCAATTTAGTTTCCATTGCCCTAGGAGCGGTATCAGTGAACAAATTGCTTTGGCATATGTTTGAAATTTTGCTGCCTGTGGAGTCCTCTAGTATTATTATGGTTTCCCATCCTCTGCTTAAGTCCTTTATCCATTTTGAGTTTATTTTTCTACATGGTGTAAGTTGGTGGTCTAGTTTCATTTTTTTTGCATGAATCTGTCCAGTTTTCCCAACATCTTTATTGAAGAGATTATCTTTTTAAAATATATATATATTTTATTATTGGTGTTTTTTGTGTGTGTTTTTTTTACAGAGAGGAAGGGAGAGGGATAGAGAGTTAGAAACATAAATGAGAGAAAAACATCCATCAACTGCCTCCTGCACACCTCCTACTGGGGATGTGCCCACAACCAGAATCAAACTTAGTACCTTTCAGTCCACAGGCCAACGCTCTATACACTGAGCAAAACTGGTTAGGGCCAAAGAGATTGCCTTGACTACATTATATGTTCATGCTTCCTTTGTCAAATATTGAGAATAGTGGTTTGGGTCGATTTCTGGGTTCTTTAGTCTATTCCATTGATCTATATGTCTGTTCTTATGCCAGTACCAGGCTGTTTTGAGAAGAGTGGCTTTGTAATAGAGCTTCATGTCTTGTTTTGAGATCCCACCTACTTTATTCTTCTTTCTCAGGATTGCTTCAGCTAACCAGAAAAGAGGGTGAGGGTGGAATCTGTAGAGGCTGAGCTTATATACAGAAAATAAGGTTAAGAATTGGATGAAGATTTTGGAAACGAAGATGGCGGCGTAGGTAAACACTCCTAAATGGCTGCGGTGTGCAACAAGTTTAAAAAAACAACAACAACTATAAAACAAACATCTATCTCCCAAAAACCAAATGAAAGCTAGCTGAGAGGAAGCCCTACATCTAGACTGAAAGAGAAAGAGAAGAATCCAGGACACAAGTGCTGAAAAACTGAGGTAGGGGGGCGAGGACGCAATAAGGGCTGGTGGTGGATCCAGGCTGGCAGAAGGCGGTGCTTTCTTCAACCCGAAGAGAGATAAGTACCCGATCTCTCTGAAATCCATTTTCTGGGGAGAGGCTAGACCAGGGGTGGGCAAACTTTTTGACTCAAGGGCCACAATAGGTTCTTAAACTGGACCGGAGGGCCTGAAGAAGAGCATGGATGGAGTTTTTGTGTGAACTAATATAAATTCAAAGTAAACATCATTACATAAAAGGGGACAGTCTTTTTTATTATTATTTCAATAGTTTAGAACAGCCGAACAGGCCAGATCCAGCCCGCGGGCCATAGTTTGCCCACAGCTGGGCTAGACTGTCTGCCATTGGGCCAGAAAGTGAGGCTGGCTTGCTTGCAGAGCTGAGGTTGTTTGCTGTGCTGTGGCGCGAGACAAGGGGAGATGTGCGGATGCCATCAGAGAGGCAGCCATCGCTGTTGGCCACACCCCAGCCTAGTGATGCCCTGAGACTCCGCCCCTCACATCCAAACTCCAAGCAGCGGACTTTGCATATGAATGGCCCTCTCTGTTACAGTTTAGCAAAATTGCCATCTGGGGCAAACAGATCCAAGGAGGACAGGACTGTGGTTCACGCTGAAGCTTCTGCAACAGTACTGACCTCAGACAGTACCTGAACTGCACCTCATTGAGACCCAGAAACCAGAGTTCTAGTGCTCAGTTTCAATCCCTCATACCCATAAGTGACACATTCGGGAGATGGTCTCAGTGAGCACCAAAACCCACTGATACAAGGTGTGTCTCCAGCACAGCAGTTCTTCCTTTATAGACACAGTGGATCCTCACAGGCAATTGGCCTGGAGGTCAATTCCTCCCAGTGTACCAACAGCAATCAAGGCTTAATTACACCGAGACTTTGCACTAAGCCCACAAAGGGATATAGCAAAAGCAACCACCTCAGGTAATTGGGAAAGCTGAGCTACTGACCCCCATAGGTCACTGACCACACAAAGCCACTCCATCAACACAGGAAGGCAGCCAAAATGAGAAAACACAGAAGCATGACACGAATGGGGTAGATGGAGGAGAGTAAACTACTGGATGACACACAGTTCAGAATCACATTTATAAGATTACTCAAGAATCTTCTAAAAACCTTTGAGAAACTTGATGAGACCTCCAAGAAGCTCCATGAGACCTTCAAGGACCGTAAAGAGAATACCAAAAAAAAAAAAAAAAATGGAAAGGGACCAGCCAGAAATTAAGCATACAAAGTCTAAAATAAAGAATATACAGAAACTCAACTATAGATCAGCATACCCCCAATAATCAAACCAAAGATCTGGAATATAAGAAAGCAAAAATCATCCAACCAGAGAGGCAAAAATAAAGAAGAATCCAAAAGTGCGAGGATAGTGTAAGGAGCCTCTGGGATGGCTTAAAACATAACAACATCCGGATTTTTGTGGTGCCAGAAGAAGAGAGCGAGCAGAATATTGAGGGCTTAATGGAAGAAATAATGACAGAAAATTTTCCCTACCTGGTGAACAAAATAGACCTGCAAGTTCAGGAAACGCACAGGACCCCAAACAGGAGGAATCCAAAGAGGAACACACCAAGACACATCATAATTAAAATGCCAAGAGCAAAAGACAAAGAGAAAATCTTACAAGCAGCAAGAGAAAAACAACTAGTTACCTATAAGGGAGTACCCATACGACTGTCAGCTGATTTCTCAACAGAAACTATGAAGGCCAGAAGGGGGTGGAAAGAAATATTCAAAATGACGAACAATAAGAACCTACAACCAAGATTACTCTACCCAGCGAAGCTATCATTCAGAATTGAAGGTCAGATAAAGAGATTCACAGACAAGAAAAAGTTAAAGTTCATCAACACCAAACCAGGATTACATGAAATGTCGAAGGGTATTCTTTAAAAAGAGGAAGAAGAAGAAAAAGGTAAAGGTAAAAAATTATGAACAACAAAAAGGCATTAAATACATACCTACCAACAAGTGAATCTAAAAATCAAGAGAATAAAAAAAAAATCTGAAGAACAAAATGGACTGGTGAATATAATAAAATCAGGGACATAGAAAGGGATTGGACTAACAATTCACAGGAGGAAAGGGGTCTGAGGCCTGCGAGAAGAGAGTGGACAAAAATCTTACACCTATGGATGAAAACAGTGGCAGGGGTAAGGGCATAGGGTGGGTTGGGAATGAGGTGGAGGGGAGCTAAGGGGGGGGGGGAGGAACACCTGTAATAATCTGAACAATAAAGATTTAAAAAAAAAGAATTGGATGAATATGGAGAGGACCTCAGTTCAGTATAGAGTAAGTAGAAAGGGGGTTAGTGGATAAGAAGGAAGAGTAGAAAATAATAATAATAATCATGATAATAATAATAAATTTACAAAAATGATTTAAAATAGTATAAAATAAAAAATAGTAAATAAAATATATTGATAGAAAAATAATATGAAAAGAAATAGAAAATATTTTGTTTGATGCTTATCAAACAAAAAAGGAAAATAAAGAAAAAAGAAGAAAATAAGTATATAATAAAATAATAATATAATAAAATAAAAATGAAAAAGTGAAGTGTTGTTCCTTTGGCTTGTTTAATGTCCCAGTCTTCAGTACTGTCTGTGGTTTCTCAGTTTCCTATTGCTGGGACTGAAGGCCTCTATTTAGGCCAGTCCCTGTGGACTCAGGGATTATTCAGAGTTTTTAAAAATATTTTGTACCATTCAGGGTGTATTCTGGGTATGGCTGTATTGGTTGCCTGGAGACTGGAGAGAGTGGATATCTCTTCAAGAGAAAATGGCTGCCCAGGTCCCAGGCTCAGGTATTATTCAGCTCTAGACTCACTGCCATTTCTCCTGGACCTCTCCACTCCCCAACCTCTCCCCAGTCTTCACAAGAGCACACCTTCTCCTGCACCTCAGCCACAGGTGAGTGTCTGTATCTGAAAGGTGCTATGAACTAGGTTCAGTGAAGGAAAGCACAGGCCACAGAGAAGAGAAAGACTGCACCTCTTGTGAGATCCTCTCCTGCAGGCACTGTGTTGTCTGGTCAGCCCTTCAGGCTGCCCCTCTGGGCTCAGTCTTTCATGGATGTGGACCCAAACCTAGAATCCCTTGTCACCAGCAGTCCCGTGGACCTCCTTTTCACAATCAGACACTGTGCCTGTCCCAAGGGACATGGCTCGGTGCCATGCAGTTTCCTGCTGACCCTCTGGGCTCAAAGGTCTGGCAGATTTCTCCTGCCCAGATCCTTGATGTTACCTTTCTTCAGTCGTTTGGTCATCCCAGACTAACACCCCTGCCAGCATGGGCACCCAACACAGCCTGTGTCTGCTCATTTGTCTGGTTGTTTTGATTGTGATGGCCCCTGGCTTTTCAATAATTATGATTTTCCATCCATAGTGAACAACTGTCTATCATGCAAAATTTAGGTAGAAGCCTTAAAAGCAGAGGTTGAATTGAATGATCTCATCAAATCTCTTGTAGTTCTGGGATCAGATAGAAATCAGTATATTTCAAGGTAGTAACTGTATATTCAGGAGAGCTGACATTCCAACAAGGTTTCTCTGCCATTGTATCAGTATTTTTTTAAAGACTGAAAGGTGGATGAAGAAGTGACCAAATAATATAAAGTCTGTAATAATTATCAATCTTTTTTATTATGTTAAGCAAATCTTTCTTAGTTGAAATTATCCCAGAATCAGCTTCAGACCCAAAGGTAACACACTTCAGATGAAAAGGTGGAAGGGGACAGATATTGGCTAGCAGCCAAATTAAGAAACCATGGAAAATTGTATTCATTTAATGAGAGGTCACTTAATCCAATCTCCTAAGCAGAGTTAGTATGAGCACAAAAGAGCCCAGGGAGATCATAAAACATGTTAAGACTGGAATAAATAATTGGAAAATTTCTATAACTCTCTAGGGTCCAACTTCAAGGTTATGTCCAAGGAGAATCAGTGTTCTCCATCTGCATTATGCACTTCCTCAAACAAAGATAAGCACAGAGTGAAAGTCACCTGAATCCCAAGTTACTGCAGAAAAAAGTAGACACATGGCCCATTACTGGCTGCAGATAAAGTATTTCAGTATGTTAAGACAAAGGGGAACAAAAGGGTGATATATTTGTGAGAAAAATGAGAATATTTTCATTTACAATCTAACATCTACTTTCTGATTATATCCACTCTCCCCAACACAGTAAAACATCAAGATTAATTATAAAGTTGTTTATAACACCATAGTACAATTTTAAAAAACGGAATGACTCTGGCTATGGTCAGAAGCATATGGCCATCATTTCCACCCATTTCTTTCATTACAATGTAAATGAGGTACTGTCTACAGTTTTGAAAGAAAGGCTGACTAGTTTTCCTTAGAGGATTTTCCAGATTTTTCACTCAAGACAGCCCACTTTGAAGTGAGGGAATGGAAAGTAGGCAGGAGTTCTTTCCTGGGGACAATGGCCCACCAATGAGAAATCATCTTTCCTCTATTTGGTTTTTGTGATTTCCCATTACAACTTGTTTTTGTATTCTATTGGTTCATTACAACAGGGAAATATCCTGAATGTCCATATAGGAACAAGAAATAAACTTACCTTCACAGACTTACACAGCTTATAAGTATCAAGATTTGGCATTAAAAGCATCTATGATTCCAGAGTCATTTTTTCTACCCTGAAATGGATAGAGGTGCCTGAACACATGTGCATATAAGCACACACACACACACACACACACACACACACACACACACACAGCTCACATTGGGTTCCCTCAAGACACAAACTTAAGTCACTGGTTAGCTAAGAAGAAAAAATGAATGTCAACAAGTAATTTTAAAATATTCAAGAAGAAAATAAAATGAAATTTAAGAACAAACTGGTACTACAGAGAATAAGCCACTGTAAATGATGGCTGAAATAGCCAATGGAGAACCAGCAACTTGTAGGTGAGCCTTGTTCTTTTTCTCTGAATTTCAATGTACAAATGGTATATATGGGGGTCCTCCAGGGGACTGATGTTAATCCAAAATGTATGTGGCATAAAGGTAGAAAGCAACTTGTCACAGATCATCTATAACATAAAAAAACAACATAATTGGATGTGGAGCCCAGTGATCTTTCAACTGACTGAAAATTTTAGAAGAGTCAGGACAATAAGAACACAAGTGATAGAAAATTCTTTGGGGGAAAGTACATAGCCTCATAAGAAAAGGGAATAGTAAGAACAGTATTTTCTTGAGTATGTAAAAGATGAGCAGGAAATAGGATGAGCAGACAGGGAGGTGGACCTCTAGGGAAAGGCCTGTGAGTGCCATCTATGATATGATCGGACTCTCTGGAGTCAAGGACTAGGAGAATGAATGGAAGAGACCATCTGCTCCAGCCTCAAAACATCTGTTAAAAAATAAGACTGATGGCATGTGTCATGTCAGGGGGATCTTGTGAAAGAAACTGCTGAGCCGTACATGATCCGAGCTAATGGAGAAGTCCCCAAGGTTTAGAGACCTAGATTCTAATCCCAATTCAACTGCCTATTTACTGTGGAACACTGGGAAACTGTTTAACCTTATTCTGTCTCAAGTTTTACATTGGCAATGGAGTAGTAATATAAACACTATTGTAGTACACCAAAATCACATTTTTTTTACACTTGATAGGTACAATATAACTATGAATTCCTAAGACTGTTTCTCCCTTTCCAGTTGAAAGGGGATCCTCTATTTCAACCCAAAGAAAATAAAACTAAATTCTTCCATTCCCTGTCAACTCTCAGAGAAAAATACAAAATATCAGTGTTCCATCCAAAGAGAGTTTTAAAAAAAAACTAAGAGAAATTCACAAGTGTGATTAGATTACACATTCATCCTTATACTTGGAAAAACAATATCCATTTTTATCATATCTATGATCACATATTGTGTATTCCCTAATAAAATATGGAGACAGAGTCCGTGCTGTAGGTTATATGGTTTAAATAGTTATCCAGTTCTTCCAGCCATAAATTCCCTTGGAAAAGGTACAGGATGTATACTATGACCTCCCTCTGAATTCTTCATGCTAACGGGTTGTATTCTACTGAGATTAGAATGTTTTGGTTTTGTTTTGTTTTTTGTTTTTTTGGAAATTGGCTCATAATAAAAGTAAAAAAAAAATTAGTGAACATTGTGTTGGTATTTTTAGTTGTAGGCAGCCAACTCTAAGGGACCTGGCAGTCTTATAAAAGAGAAACTGCTCATCATTATCTTTCTAGAAGAAAGAAAGAAAATAAAAGCACATTAATTTGTTTCACATCTTGCCAGTGATTGGCCATAAATATCCTACTTGTCAGTATGAAACATAAATGTACCTACAGCAAAGGATTTTTGTCTATCAGTGGCTACTTACTTATGGGGGGAAAGGTGGAAACAGGAAGAGAATTTTGAGAAAGACCTGAGCCTTTGTTTACTTTGTTTATAAGTAGGAAACTGGATCAGGAAGATATACCCTTGATGGGATATATCTCAAGTTTAGAGATCACATTATCCTTAAATTTATCCCTTTAACTATTGACTTTTGCAAGCAATAACTTTTAAAGTGGAAATAACCCTGAAAGGAGCAGCACATCGAACTACATCATTTTAGTGTAAATGACTATACTGGATGACTTTGTCAATCAAGTAAAGCCTGAGGGAACATGATTTGAGTGCCCTGGACTTATAAGTGAGCCTAATCATGCACTGAGAGAGGATGCATTTAGAGAAATGGCAGTGAGAAAGTCCCAGCCATAGCTTCACTTGTGTGTCATTTTGCTTAAAATCAGCCTTGAGAAGCTTTGAAAGGTGATGGTATCCTTGTGATTTAAAATAAAGGGAGGTGACATTCCAACTGGGGATTTTATTCCAAAAACAACTGTGTTAAATAGGATTAGATAATACTACTCTTCTTCTAGAGAAACACTGTCCAGAAGAAACTCAATGTGAGTCATAAAAGTCATTTAAAATTTTCTAGTAGCTATATTTTTTAAGTAAAAGGAAATGGGATAATTTATTTTTTAACTATTTTTTGTTTATTTCAGAGAGGAAGGAAGAGGGAGATAGAGATAGAAACATCAATGATGAGAGATCATCTATTGGCTGCCTCCTACATGCCCCCAACTGGGGATCAAGCCCATGACCTAGGCATGTGCCCTGACTGTCACCAAACCTTGACCTCATAGGTTGACGTTCAACCACTGAGCCACGCCAGCTGGGTGGGAGACAGGATAATCTTATATAATAAAAGCCCTCCCACAGTCCCTCCCCAGCTTGCCATCCTCCTGAGACCCTCACTGGCCAACTGGCCCTGATCATCCTTGATTGGGACTGGGAGAGATGGGGCTGAACACACCCTGGAGTCCTCCCATGGTCGCTCCCCAGCCTTGATAGTGCACTGGTGGGGTCCCACCACCTGGCCTGTGCTCTCTCGCAATCTGAGACCCTTGGGGGATGTCAAAGAGCTCGTTTTGGCCCGATCTTGCAGGGCAGGCTGAGGGACCACATTGGTGAACAAATTCATTCAAGAGACAGAGTCCATGCTATAGGTTATATGGTTTAAATATAAGGAAAACGGGCCTCTAGTTTTATTATAATATTGGTGTTAGTTTGTTTTTTTAACTCAAAATATAAAATAGTATTTTAAAAGTAATCTACATAAAACTAAATTAATAATAATTGCTTATATGGAAATGAAAACAGGATCTTAAAGAGATTTCTGTAGCATTATTCACAATAGCCAAGAAATGGAAACAACCCAAATGTCCTTCAAGAGATGAATGGATAAAGAATGTGTATATATACACACACAATGGAATACTATTCAGCCAAGTAAGAAGGAAAGCCTGCCATTTGCAACAGCATGGATGACCTTGAGGGCATTATGCTAAGTGAAATAAGCCAAACAGAGAAAGAGAAAGATGGTATGGTGTCACTTATATGTGGGATATAAATAAAAAGTCAAACTCATAGAAATGAAGAGTAGAAAATCGGTTGTCAGGGGACATGGAAGGGTGGGAAATAGAAATTGTGTCCCTGCTATAGAAGAACATCCTGTCCAGAGTGGGTCACCCCTTGCACCCTGAGCTACCGGGATAGGATCTGGCCACCTAGAGCCCTCAACTGTAATAAGGGGGTTGGAAAAGAATTATATTACTTGTTTTTATATTCTTAAATGTATGTATAGTGCACATTTATTTCAATGTTTAATATTAAAAGTGTTTTCGGGTCTTTATTTAGAAGTTTGGTGATATTTTTGTGACCAGAAATATGTTACAGGACCTTACCACATTTTTCCATGTATAACACGCCCCCATATATGAGATGCCCCCCACTTTTCCAACCCAAAATTAAGTAATCAATATTTTAAACATAAAACAGAGCACATTTTTATTTAGTAATTGCCGCAGGTAATGTTTACATACCAGTACTATAATATTATGCAGTATATCACTTTATTCAACCTATGTTACATCACTGCTCTCTTCTTCATCACTATTTGTTCCAGACATATCAATTTATTCAACTTCTATTACATCACTGCTGTCTTCTGAGTCACTGTCTATATATTTGAGATCATCCTCATAAACTGGTAGCATTTTCTGAACTAACTTTGTTTGTGTTCTCATGGCCCACCCTTCTCTCCTCATGAAATTGAAGTACCATTTTGGCTTTGCTGTATGTTTGCTTGCAAACATTCTTGACTGACATTGAATAAACTTGGTTGAGACACATAAGCCACTCTGGCTTTGCTGCATAATCCAAGTCTTAACCCTCTGCTCTAAATTTGCCCATTTTTCTGGTTTTCTTCTTAAGGCCTTCTTCTTTTCTGGCTTATTAAGGTGTTGTTCTTCCTGTTTTCTCCGCTATCTGATCATACACTCAGTGAGAGGAGGTCCAAATTGTCTCTCTGCAGCTCTATTTCCATGTTCTTTTGCATACCTGATTACACTCAGTTTGAATTTTGCAGAATAAGACAATCACTTACTGGTATTTATCTTTTTATTTTGACATCTTTATTGGCTCAGAACAGTCTTTGTTGCATCTGTGGACTCTTTGCCTCCACCTCCAATCAGCTGACATCCATAACAATAAGGCTCTTGATTGGAGGAAGCCTGTTTAACAAGGTATGGGCAGTTAAGCACCCAGGCTCCCTCTTCCCCTGACTTCTCTGTACAAGATGCCTCTCAATTTTCAGTCTAACAATTTTATTAAAAAATAGTGTTTTTTACAAGGGAACATATAGCTCCTGATGCAACTGGATCTATATGCAGTTAGTTCCAGAAGCAACAAAGACTGTTCTGAGCCAATAAAGATGTCAAAATAAAACTATTTGTTATAATATTTTTTCAGGAAAAACAATATTAAATAATATATTGTTGCATGCAATAAACATTAACATTTCAAGAAAAACAATTTTAAATATAATATTAAATGCAATAAACATTAATATTTTTTGGAAAAAAAATTTGAAATACAATATTAACCAAATCTGTACTAACATAGTATAATATCATAAAAGTTGTTGGAAATATTAAAAATCTGCAAATAAAAGAATTGTTAAATTATGTTCTAAATTATTTTTTTTCTTCTGGCTCTAATTTTGTTCATCATTTTATGTTGCTCATTATATTCCACAAATGAGTGAGATCATGTTATATCTATCTTTCTCTGACTAGCTCCATTTCGCTGAGCCTAACACTCTGCATTTCCATCCATGCTGATGTGAATGGTTAAGAGTTCTTTTTTTACAGCAGTGTATTATTCCCTTGTGTAGATGTACCATTTTTTTTAATCCACTCATTTTATGATGGATTTCGGCTGTTTCCAAATCTTAGCTCTGGTAAATTGTGCTGCTATGACATAGGGTGCATATGTCCTTTCTGAATTGTGTTTCTGATTTTGGGGATATATTCCTAGAAGTGGGATTATGAGTCAAATGGGAGCTCCATTTTTAACTTTTTGAGGAAACTCTATACTGTTTTCCACAGTGGTTGCGCCAGTCTGCAATCCCACCAGCAGCGCAAGTGTTCATTTTTCCAGGCACTCTCAACAGCACTTGTCATTTTTTGATGATAGCCATTCTGACAGGTATGAGATGGTAACTCATTGGTGTTTTGATTTGCATCTCTCAGATGATTAGTGACTTTGAGCATATTTTCAGTCTCTTCACCTTCTGTATGTCCCCTTTCAAAATGTGTATTTAGATTTTTTGCAAAATTTTTTATTAAATTATTTATCTTTTGTCAATTTCTATGAGTTCCCTATAAATTTTGGAGATCAAACCTTATTGGAGAGAATATTGGCAATATCTTCTCCCATGCAGTGGGCTTTCTTATAGTTTTATTGATTTTTTTTTTTTTGCTGTGCAGAAGATTTTTATTTTGATGTAGTCCCATTTGTTTATTTTCTCCATTGCCCTAGGAGCTGTATCAATAAATATATTGCTATGACATATGTCTGATACTTTGCGGCATATAGATTCTTCTAAGATTTTTATAGTTCCCATCTTATGTTTAAGTCTTTTGTCCATTTTTGAGTTTATTTTCATTTATGGTGTAAGTTAGTGGTCTAGCTTCATTTTTTTGCATGTATCTGTACAATTTTCCCACCATTTATTGAAGAGACTATCTTGATTTCATTCAATCCTTTTGTCTCCTTTGTCAAATATTGAGCATAATGACTTGGGTCAATTTCTGAGTTCTCTGGTTCTATTGGTCTATATGACTGTGCCAGTACCAGGCAGTTTTGAGAGCAGTGATTCTGTAATATAGCTTGATATCTGGATTGTGATCCCTCTAACTTTGTTCTTCTTTCTCAGGATTGTTGTGGCTATTCAGTGTTGTTGGGGTTTTTTGTTGTTGTTGTTTATTTGTTTTATTCCATATGAATTATTGGAGATTTTATTATAATTCTGTGAAATATGCCATTGGTATCTTAATAGAGGTTGCACTGAATCTACAGTATAGATTACTTTGGGTAGTATGGACAGTTTAATGATGTTGATTCTACCAATCCACAAACAGGGTATGTTATTTCATTTGTTTATGTCTTCCTCTATCTCTCTTCGATGTCCTGTAGTTTTCCAAATACATGTCTTTTACCTCCATAGTTAAATTTATTCCTAGGTATCTTATTTTCTTGGTGCAATGGTAAATGGGATTGTCTTTTGTTTTCTTTTGTTTCATTTGTTTTTGTTTTTAATCTTTCTGTGAGTTCATTATTGGTGTACAAAAAAGCCATTAATTTATGTGTGTTAATTTTATATCCTGATATTTGGGGGGAAATGGCGACAGAATAGACAGATGGGTCCCAAGCCTTGTCCCGGAGCAGAAAGAGGGAATGGCTGAGGGTAGCATGGGGAGTATTTGTTGACGAATTAAAGGACAGCTAAAGTCCAGGAGAAGGTGGGGGACTGTTGGATGGGGTCCCCTTACCGGGCAAATCCCACTGCGGCTGGGTTCCCTCTTAGAGTTACCTGCTTGGACGTGGAGACCACACCATCTTGAAGGGGAAAGTGGATGTTGTCAGAAACTTGAAAAGTTGTAACTTCAGAGACCACCGAACAGCTGCGTGCCCCAGAACACCAATCCCTAATTTGCGCAAATACATAGTTTCAGAGGAGGTCTACACTCCACCACAGAAAGGTCAGATTTCGCCTGGGATAAGGTGAGCTCTCTGGTCCCTGCTGGAGAGAAAAATGCATGCATTGTAGGATTTGGAGACTGGGGAAGGTCTGTGCCTAGAAAAGTCCATGGCTATTGGGGTTGACATGATCTGTAAATGTGAAAAGGGGTCCTCAGAACTGCTGACAGGAGGGATCTCTAAAAATCAACTCATTTTATTCTGACGCAAAAGAAAAGCCTAAGGATCTTAAAAGTGCCAGCTGCCTGAACCCAAGGTGGGAAGAGGAATTGTGCAGATTTGCCTGCAGCCCCATTGTTTGAACACTTGGGCTTTTTCCTCTTCAAATCCTTGCTTCTGATTACTAAGCCTAATACATAGGATCACCCAGTTGAGGACACCCTGGGAGAATGCAGAGGAAAGTTGTTTCTCTGGAACCTGGGAATCACAGCTGGAAATGACTTGTGGAGAGCCAGCTCTGAGACAGCCCACTCCCGCAAACCAGTATTGAGTGCCACAGGGAAAGAGAGGCCATAGAGACCTGAAAGTCAATCCAGAAACACTGCCATCCAGGGGCTGAATCACAAATTGATTCCTGTGTAATCAAAAATAAAGGAATATGAGCAATTAAGAAACCACTTGCTTAAAAATCGGGACTGGCTTACAATGCTGAGGAGCAGTGGAATGCAGGGAACTGCAACACTGTCCTGACTGGGAAACAGTCATGCCAAACAGAACAATAAAGGAAGTGAATGACCTTCACTACTGCATATTTTATTTTTTACTTCTCATTTTTTCATTTTTTAGTTTTTTATTTTATTCATCTTTTACTTAAGAAACTATTTTTTTTCTCTTTTTCCCCACTTGATTTTTCATTTTTAATTATTACATTTTTATTTTCAATCAGTATTATTACTACTACTATTTTAACTTTCTTTTAAGTATTTTATTTTCTCTTTATTTTACCTTGGGATTAGTGTCCTATATTCTATTTTCATCTTTCCTTTTGCATAGTTTTACTCTATCTCAACTCTACCTCTATGCCATCACTCTCTTCCTAACTTTTCCCCATTTGGTGACCAGTTTCTCTTACCCTTTTCTTACTTTAAATTTTCCCTATTCTTTCCGTTTACCCCCTGTCAAAATTTCACCTTACTTATGTAAATAATTTCCAATTGCCTGCTCCAGGTTCAGACACACCTCTCTTTTATCTGTCTTAACTATCCAAAAATTTGTTTTTCTCTCTGTCCTTATGCTGTTGTTTACTTGGAATGTTGATTATATCGATTCTTTATGCCTTTTCGTGAGATTGTTTTGCTTATTCCTTTTTGATTTTTGTTTGTTTGTTTGCTTTGTTTTTGTTTGTGTTTTGCTTTTGTTTTCCCTCACCTTGCTTGATATTAGTTGTTGTTTGTAGTTTATATTAATATCCAGGCACTTGTTGCTGGCATTTGCTGGCAATAATGGCTGTTCTCTTAGAGTTTTCTCTTCATATATATAGTTTGTTTTCTTCATATATATAGTTTGTTCCCCTTTTCTTTCTTAGTCTCTTTCTTTTCTCTCTTAGTATTTTTTTTTTCTTTTTTCCTTTTCCCAATTTCATTCTGACACTCGTCTTTTTTCTCTTTCCTCTTATTCTTTCTCTCCTATTCCCCAATTTGCCTTTCTCTGGTGGTCACCTTTATTGGGGGTTATCAATAGCATGAATACTTTTCTGTTCAGTGCCTTGTGTGTTGTACCTGGTTGTGTTGTATTTTGTGCCTTTAAATCAACACAGGAGAGAGAGAACTTCAAAACCAGATATCCAGAAAAGAGAGACGATGGGGAGACAAAGAAACAACCTGAATATAAAAGAAAAGCAGGCATCGCCAGAAAAGGAAGTAAATAAAATAGGCTAACATGTCAGAGAAACAATTCTGAGACAAAATTAAACAAAAAAAATGGCAAGCAATTACTAAAGACTGAACAAGAAGGAAAGTGAATTATAAAGGGTAACATAGAGAGAGCCTCATGATACTGCCCAGACTTCCTTAATCTCTTTCTTCACACAAACTGAGTCAAAGTGTCTAGAATTTGTCATTTCAGCTTATCAGTTAATCTCTGTTCATCCCTTTAATTCAGAGGCACTCGTGTATACATAAAATTGTTATCCCCAAATAATAGATTCAAAATGTTTAATATTTGAAAAATAATTATAAACAATACTATCTTGCCATGGTGGCACTCTAGATAATATAAAGGACATCATATTCATTCTTTCATTGGATATTTAACACAATTTGATACTTTTTATCTTACATTCTTCTGATACGTATGTACTCACATGAATATTTTCTAAATAAATGTAGTCTGCATTTCATAGATGTGATCTGTCACTGTTAGTAAATTAACTTTCACAGTAGCCTTAAAATGTCAATTCTTTCATGAAAAGCAAAATTAAAAACAACAACCCCCAATTGAAAGCCCTGTTGGAGGCCATAAAACTCCTTGTTAATGGACTTGGTATTAAATAGCAACTATGGGCATATGGCATAGTACACTGCTGAAAGTGTAGCTAGAGCCCCTTTGGGGAAATAAAACAATAGAACCTATGTTTTACAGACCTGATCTTCATGGGGCAGTCAGCTTCGTGGCACTTTTTAAAATTCTAAACCCTCACCTTCATGTGCAGAGAACCTGATTAGCTAAGCTAGCTAACCTCTGACTATGAAAGCAAGTTCACAGACTGGCACCTGTATAAACAGAAACCTGGTTGTGAATTTATTCTAAAAGGGATTCATCCAGCATGCAATATTACCACAGACATGCCCCTTTCTCATTCAGGCAAATAAGTCACTAAGTTACTTACAGGAGAGAGTACTCGAAGGCTCATTTTGCAAGGAGGACAAACAGGAGCATTATTTTACTACTGTGATAGAGGAGGGGATAAAGGAAGAGAACATTTTTTCAATAAATGTAGTATTTATAAAACACATGTGTACTGAAACAAAATTGAAAAGGACAGCACATTCATCAGAGAGAAAACACTTATTCACACATTAGAACTCGCATGTTACCTCTGTTTTTGTTTGAGATATTTGTATTTTAATACTGTTGCATTCCAGCTTCTCCTCTTACTGGATGGGAAGCTAAAGTTTTATTTCATACTCATGATTTTGCTGTTAGCTAAATGATCAATCATGCTATCGCCAATTTCACATTGAGACTTCATGGCAGGATGAAATCAGAGAACAAGATGGCTGTGGGGGAAGAATATTTTTTTTTAATATAGCTAGTTTGAGGAACAAACAAAATGGAAGAGAAAAAACAACAGAAAACATATGAAGTGTAAATGCATCTATCTAATCTATCTATAAGGCAGATCTATTTCAAAGCTTTCCACAGCATGAAAGTCATTGTATGATGCTTCTGAGTATTGAGTCTAGTAAAATACTATAATCTAGTTGCAACTAAATGCCCATATTTTAGTCCATTGACTGTTGACACTGATTTGTATTTCCTGCATGTCTCTAAACTATAAGAACACAAAGAATACACTGAAGGCTACTTATGAAATGAAGCTCAATTTTATATTTACAGACAGAAAAAATGTTTTAAGAAAATCCAACAGGCAGAAATCCCTAACAAGAGTAATAAAGGATATCAGAATAAAGCCTCATAATATTTTTGAATAATTGATGTTAGAGCCTATTCTGTAGGTGTGGAGTCCTACTCACATACAACATAGGAGCTGGGAGGGAGAAGAAACTCTAAGATATAAAAACCTCAACAGTGCTTTGAAAGCAAGATACTCAGGAGCAAGCAGGGAAGCCTAGATTTTTATTAAGAATTGAACTTCTTTGATTTAACTTTGGCAAGCAAGTAATGCCTATTCCTTTTAATGTTGATATTGCGTTTAAATGAAAGTTTTGAATGACTGCTCTCTAAAGATTCAACTAATATAAATGATCTAGTATTACAAGGGCAGATCATGACTGCTGAAAATAAATCACTTTAACTTTGCTTTTGTAATACTTTCATGATACAAACAATTCTCTCTTCATGCAAGGCCTAACATTAATTCTAATCTTATAGTGCTCTCTACTGGTGATAAATTATGTGAAACCTCATTAGGTATCAAAAGGCCTAATTAACTTTTCATCTTGGGCTCAGATTATCATTCAAGTCCAGTGTAGCACCTCCCAGTTCACTGAACCAGGCAACCAGAATCTAAAGAGCACCAAAAATCACCTTCGTGTAAGGAGGGAAAGAAGCCTTAGTGCCTCCCCTCACACACTATGTACTATGCATCAAAGACACCCAAGAAAAAAGGTCTGCAATTTCAGAACAGGGCTATTTAGGCATGCTTGTTGTAAAACCAATCAAGTAAAAATTCTGAATGAGGAATTAATAGTTGGATTGGAATCCTGGCTTTGAGTCACAATAGCCTTGTGACTCTGAGTAAGGCATTTTACCTTGGAAGCTTTAAATTTCTCATCAGTATCACAGAAATTATAAATCATGTCTTACCTGTATTACTATGCTATTGTAACAAACGAGATCATAGGTAAAGTCATACTTTATAAAAATGATGCTATTACTATTATCACTATTATCACAGTAAAAGAGATATTATTTTTAGATGACCCTTAAATCATTTTGTTTTTATCAGTAGAATTTTAAAAACATAATCTTACATGAAACTTTAATATATTGAACTGATTTCATTAGTATAACTATTTATCAAGTCAGTTAATAACAAGAACAAAAACTGTCTGCATGTACATGAAATTTTGAAATCTGGAGTTATGGTTGTCAATTAAACTGACATTTGACTTAATATATAATTTATTCTTGGACTTCTTTTAGTTGCTTAGTATCATCAAAATTATAATTCAAAGAGATTAGTACCATATTTTTCCATGTATAAGATGAGACCCCCCCCGCATACACACACACACACACACACACACACACACACACACACACACACATACATTTCCAACCCAAAATTAAGAAATCGCTATTTTAAACATTTTGCTGGTTTTTCTCTTAAAGCCTTCTTCTTTTGTGGCATATTAAGGAGTTGTTCTTCCTGTTTTCTCCACTGTCTGATCATACACTCAGTGGAAGGAAGTCAGAATTGTCTCTCTGCATCTCTATTTCCATGCTCTTTTGCATAGCTGATTACATTCAGTTTGAATTTTGCAGAATAAGATAATTGCTTACTGGTACTTACCTTTTTTTATTTTTTGACATCTTTATGGTTCAGAATACTCTGGTCCCTGTTGCATCTGTGCACTCTCCTCCTCCACCTCAAAGCATAACATCAGCTAATGTCAATAACAATAACATCAGCTCATGAATCAAGGAAGCCTGTTTGATAAGATATAGGCAGCTATGCACCCATGAAGTTCCCTTCTCCTCTGACTTCCATGTGTAAGACTCCCCTCAGTTTTTAGTTTAACAATTTTAGGGGGGAAATAGCATCTTATATCTGGAATAATATGGTATCTATAAATGACATTTTTTAACTGCTTCAAAATCCCAGCATACATTTCTACTCAAATTGTTCAAAAGCTTGAACAGTAAATTGTAATAATAATAATAGCTACTGCTCATACTATTTCTTATGTACTAGGTATTTTTCTAAAGACGTCATGTATATTTAATTCTCATAAGAATCCCATAGGGTAGTTGTTTCTAAAGTCACCATTTTTCACAGGTAAGAAAAGAAACTGAGATCACACAGATTAAGAAATGTACTCATCCTAACTGGTTTGGCTCAGTGGATGGATAGAGCATTGACCTGCGGACTGAAAGGTCCCAGGTTCAATTCCGGTCAAGAGCATGTACCTTGGTTGCAGGCACATCTCCAGTAGGAAGTGTGCAAGAGGCAGCCAATTGATGTTTCTCTCCCATCAATGTTTCTAACTATCTTTCTCCCTTCCTCTCTGTAAAAATACCTAATAAAATGTATTTTTTTAAATAAATGTACTCAAGGTGATACAGCATTTCTGGTGCCACAATCTGTGTCTAACCATTTTGGTACATTGCCTTCTGCAGAGGAAATGCTTCTTTGGAAGTTGAATCACCAAAAAGATATAACAGAGTCTTCATGGAGAGCAGCCGAGGTTTCCTGCTTCAATAGGGCTTGGACAGAATCTGGTGCTTGCACCACAGCCACCACCAGGCCAGTCTTTTGCCCCCTCATAGTGCCCTCCTCACAGCACCTCGGATGCCCAGATGACCCATTGCTACACAGTCGCCTCTCCTCCATGCTACACAGTCTCTGCCCACCATGAAGACTGGGTCCACCTTGCAGGTGCACCAGAACTATCACCAGGATTTGGAGGCCACCATCAACCACCAGATCAACCTGGAGCTCTATGCTTCCTACATCTACCTGTCCATGTCTTACTTCTTTGACCATGATGATGTGGCTTTGAAGAACTTTGCCAAATATTTTCTTCACCAATCTGATGAGGAGAGGGAACATGCAGAGAAAATGATGAAGCTGCAGCAAGGTGGCTGAATCTTCCTTCAGGATATCAAGAAACCAGACCGTGATGACTGGGAGACTGGGCTGAATGCAATGGAGTAAGTGTTACACTTGGGAAAAAGTGTGAGTCCATCACTACTGGACTTCACAACCTGGCCACTGACAAAAGTGATCCTCATTGTGTAACTTCATTGAGACTACCTGAATAACCAGGTGAAATTCATCAATGAATTGGGTGACCACATAATCAACTTGTGCAGGGTGAGGGCCCCTGAAACTGGTATGGCAGAATTTCTCTTTGGCAAGCACATCCTCGGAGACAGTAACGAGAGCTAAGCCGTGGGCTGCTCTGGTCACCAAAGCAGTACTGCATATTGGAGATGCCTTTACCTTTTCTATAACTTGTACCAAATCATCCAGTCATGTCTTTCATTTGTACTATTCCTTCAAATAAAGTAATTTTATACCACCCCCCGAAGAAAGATATAGTAACTACTAGAATTCCTGAATTGGAACATGCTAAATTTGGAGTTAAAGTATGAATTGGATTTTCAACCAGCTTAAATCTTCACTATTTGGCAAAATTATTTTCCTAAAATAGCTTGTTCTGGCAGCATCTTTTAAAATATACACTGAGTGGCCAGATTATTATAATATCTGAATGTATAATAATCTGGCCACTCAGTGTATATCCTATATAATAAAAGGCTAATATGCAAATTGTTCCTTCCATCAGGCTAGCCAAACACCCATGTCTCCTCCCTCTGGCCAGGATGGCTGGCAGGACCCCACCTATGCATGAACTCATGCTTGCACTGGGCTTCTAATACATATATATATATATATATATATATATATATATATATATATATGCATTCAGAGATCATAATAATATGGCCACTGAGAGTATATGAGATACCTCAATTCTTATCTGTAAGGTAGTCCCTGAACATTTCAAAACAGCCAAATTTGTTTTCTATAATGACTCCATTAAAGGTTTTCATTTCATGGCTAAAACTACAGCCATAAACTTTGTAACATTACAAGCACATACTGCCTTATGAAGTTCCTTCTGTTTATTAAAATTCAGATGAAAGTATTTAAACTATGTCTCAGCACTAATGGTGTTTTAACACCAGGGTATGAACTGTATACCCTCTTATTCTTACTCTACAACTGTCCCTTGTACCTGGAGGAGAGTGTGTACCTGAGCCTCACCTAACATTTAATTGAGCCCAGTATTCATGCATTGGAGTAGTGATCTCACATGCATAATTCTATGTTTAGGGACATGTGTCAGCTTGACATTCCAGCCACTTTTTTTTTCTTTGAACTGACAATTATAGTAAATTTCAAAATCTGAGCCACAACATGAATGTGTTTCCTGGAAAAAGTACAGAGAACAGGGTGGGTTCCCGGAAAATATATTTTTATTGATTTCAGAGAGGAAGGGTCCAGCCATTTTTAATATTAATTTTAGATCCTTTTTATTAACAACCTATACAATGTTTTCACTGTGTTTACACACAGAGTAGGAGTGACATCTGCATTAAAAAAATGTTCTGCAGACAGCGCAACTAAGTGTGCTAGGAAGCTCGGAGTTGCCTCACTACCTTTCCTGCTAGAACTCTACATCTTGTGCCTAGAGACCCAAAGAAAGCAACACTGGCAGTTTTGGAATATATACTCATCCCTACCTTTCTCTGAGTATTTATAAAATCTATATAAGTCCCACTATAAGATTTTGTCAGTTATTGGCAAGGAGTCATAATCAGGGGAATATGAAAATGTATGTAGTATTTTAGTACTGATTAGACATTAAAAAGTACTTTGTTGGTTTAGGAGTTTTAGAATATATTATTTATAATTTGGCATGCTCATAAAATTACTACATTTGGTATGTTTATAGATATGAAAACCAAGGAAAAATAGGAAAATGATGGAGAAGTTTATTATCTGAAAATAAAATAATTCATCTCAAGTAAGTCCTCTCCCCTTTATCTTTTATCACCTGTCCCGGTCTGTACATTTCTGAAGAACATAAATTTAGAAATCCTTTAAATTCTAAATTTTGGGTTACATAAAAACAGTATGTTTCCTATCTGTCCTAACTAATTTGTTACAAATATTTGACAAATTTAATTAAAATATATAACATATTTTTGTATATTTGTTACAACTATCATTTATGAACATTGTAATCAAGTTTATAACCTACAAAAAGGGGGAGTGATATGAAGTGATATTTCTAATCAACAAATCAGAGCCAAAAGTAAGAATAATAGACTGTTAATTGTTTAAGAAATGAAACTATATGAGTGCAAGTTATATATTACAGAACACACAAAACTATTTCTTATTTAATACTTTCATTTATTTGGGCATTTCAAAGTATTTAAACTCAAAATGATCCTGTTTTGTAACAGTATGAACTCTCAGATATTAATCATCATCAAACAGAAAATATCAGGTAAATGGTATTCTGGGGTTTCTTCAACCTGTTCAAGTGAGGGAAGTCAAACTAGGGCACTGATTCAACTACAGAATGTTTGTAAGAGCAGCAGACAGACCAATGTCCTAAGTTTTAAGGAAATATTGCATGCAGGGCTTGGTTCAGGAATGAGTCAGTATCTAGGTATAGGAACCCAGCCAAATGGGCAGGTTGAAACCAAAATATGAAATCAGATATAGAGATTAGACCAGGGGTGGGCAAACTTTTTGACTCAAGGGCCACAATGGGTTCTTAAACTGGACCGGAGGGTCGGAACAAAAGCAACCTGACCATGCTGGCACTCTCATCTTGGGCTGCTGGTGAAGGAGCAGAGGAGAGAGCAAGAGAACCCCATCCGCTCTTTCGGCTCCACGGGCTGGATAGAACAGCCGAACGGGCTGGATCCAGCCCGTGGGCCGTAGTTTGCCCACACGGCTGGACTAGACTAACACGGTGGAAGTGGAAAGGCTATGATTTAGTCAGCATATGAAGAAACAAGAAACAGCACCAAGCGCACTAGAGTTCAGTATCAATGTAAATGGTTAATTCCAGAATCCAGCAACCACAGGATTTTTGGCTCTGCTCACATTGAAGGGGATCAGAGGTTGGACTGAATTTAGCCTTTAAAACCCATAGATAGCTGAAAATAATATTTCTCTCCAAAGGTGACATGATGAGGAAATGTACTTATCCCCCCATTAACCCCCCATTCATGCCCTCACCCCCCTGGGGGGTTAATGGGGGGATAAGTACATATGTGTAATACCTTAATCAATAAAGAAGTTTTTTAAATGGAAATTATGAAATACACCATAAAATAAAATAAATTAAAATAATATGGTGACCTGGCCCATGTAGTTCAGTGGATTGTAGAGTTGTCCTGTACACCAAAAAGCTGTGGGCTTGATTCTCAGTCAAGTCACATATCCAGATTGCAGGTTCAGTCCCAGGTTATGGCACATGCACAAGGCAACCAATCTCTCTCTCTCTCTCTCTCTCTCTCTCAATCAATCAATAAAAATGAAATAAAAGTTTTAAAAGAGAATGCTGACCAAAATCTAATGGGTCAATATGGGGAAAGCGCAAGTACATAGTTCCTTTGCTGCCCTTGGTCCTGAGACTTTTAGGTTGCTCTGGTTAGGAAAAGCTTGAACTTCTGCCAGTAGCTTTGACACATCCCTGGTTGACAATTTTAAAGCAAGTATTTAACAGGATTTTCAATTAACTTTATTCCTCAACCATACATCCATTTGACCTATGCTTAAGCTAAAAAAAAAAACACACTTTAAAATACATGATCTCCTTGAAATCCAATTTTATGCTCAGAATTTAAATAGGGCAATGAGGAGACTAAATTGATTCAGGAAGATATGGTGACTTACAATTTCAGCCATGCCAGTCATTTGGCATCAAAATATGCACCAGCTGTGAGTGTTTGGATCTTGATAAGTCAGAGGATGCTGGAAAGCTAACCAGATACTGCTGTGAAACTGTTTTTAACTCCTTAATATTATGTCTGCCTTCTTATTTTCATATTTTGTCCCCATGTAAGTGAAAATATATAAATAAATGAATAAAAAACCCCATTGGGTCTGTACACATGTTAGCACTGTGCTTTTTGCAAGGCCTTTGAGATGACCTCACTAATTTCATTGGAGTTGGCCATCCCTTGTCATCTATGAGCCTGTTTTCTCTTAAATGGTTCTTTTATTAATAACAACTAATCATTATAATACAAGGTTTCCCTAAAAAATGTATTCATACTCTTTGAATAATTATACAGGTAGATTTTATTAAAACAAATTTCATTTTCAAAATTGAGCTATTAGCTGTTAAAGTGTATATATATATATATTTTAGGGACATATTCTATATATACCATAAAAAGAGGAGAGTGAAGTGAACAGATTTGTAAGCAAAATTTTCTCTAGGACTTGATCTTCCCCTCTAGAATCTGGTGAATTCCCCATGGATTTCAACAGGAAATTGGCATGCTAATAAATTATGGGTGATAATGCTTTAAATGGTAGTTATGAACTACAGTTTCAAGTCCAAAACCACTTTGCCCCTTTTCATTAGTGTTTATGAGGAAATAAAATACTTTTTTTAAATTTTGCTTTTATTGCATTTTTGTGAAAAGAAAATTTATTTAAATTTGTTGAGAATACTTTTTCTTCTTTATTCTTTACTAGAGGCCCAGTGCATAAAAATTCATGCACTGGAGCAGGGGCGTCCCTCAGCCAGCCTGCCTTCTCTCACAATCCAGGAGCCCTCAGGGGCAGTAGGTGACCTGGCAATCAGGGGAAGGCGACACCCCATCACACCTCTCCTGCTGCAACTGCTGGCAGCACAAGCCTGGGCCAGCCCTGGTTACCTGAGCCTCAGGTGGCCCTGGGTGGCTGGGCAGCCGCCATCCTAGGCTTGCCTGCACCTTGGGCTGGCCCTGGATGGTGGGGGGGGGGGCTGGGTAACTCTGGAGGCAAGCTCTTTGAGTGGCTGGGCCTGCCTGGCAGCAGGCCTAGCCTTGCCATGCACCTGCCACTCTTGTGAGGGTGAAGGGACTGGGCACTGCCATCTTCTGTCTGTGGGCACCACCATCTTTGTGACCACATGAGGGTCAATTAGCTTATTCTCTCTTTATTAGATAGAATTAATATGCATATTGAATTTCATAAACTCATGTTGCCAAATTCTAACCTGCTGATGACAGTAAATCTTCATACTTTCCATCTGTTCAACTGAGTCAACAAGATACTCAGGCCTTGGCCTGTGTTTCGATTATCAAAAGCCAGTGAGGAGTGAACATACCAATTACCTATGGTACATCCTTTACACATAACAGAGGAAGAGAAAGAGGGTAAAGCTTCAGGCAAAAACCACATAATAACAATCAGAATAAAATTTCTTCTCTCTACGTCAAGTGGACTGTTACAGATCATAACTGAACCTTTTATCTAAACAAGTGCAATTAATGTTTTTAATTTTCCACTGCCCTTAATTGGATTTTACAAGAATTCTGTGTAAGAAATGTAAGTTGGTAGAGAAAAGGTATTTTCTCAAGCAAAGTTTTCACAGGACTTGAGCTTCTCATTAAAGCAGACTAATTGATTTATAGGCAGCATGACACTGGCAATGCTAACAGGAAATATATTTAAAAAACCAAACTCACAATGTCTTAAGCTCAGGAAATTTGCATTAGGTTAAAAAAATCATTTCCAGGATTGTCTGTCAGCCAAAGTGCAGTTTTTAAATCACAAAACCATGCCACAGATTCAAAGGTCACCCAGCATAAATTTATGAGCATAACTAGGTGAAATAGTCCTTTATGTGTCAAGAACAGGAAGTGATTTTATGTTTCTCTACAAAAATTTACAGTCAGCAGCTGAAGGCAGTAAAAGCAATAACTTATAACAATTAAATCCAAAGTAACTTGCTGTTTCATTTCACTGTAATAGAGCTTGAAAAGTCATGGCACAATATCAGATGCCAAATAATGTGTAGGGTAAACCACATATATGTATATACATATAATTTGTATTTCTTGTACAGGTCCAGTTAATGTCACTTATGAGACAAGAAGGAAGGACTGGGAAAAGATCTTTGCTCCCCATCTACTATCTCCTGGCAAAGGTGAGTAGGCCTAAACTCTTCAGGTGTTAAGTAATGGACTCATTTCGTACAAACTCCACTTTTGCTATCTCTCCTATGGTTTCACTGCTATTCACAATAATCTAACCTGTGGTTTTTTGATCCCTTGATATGTTCTGGGCACTGTTTGAAGTACGTTTTACATGATATCTCAAACCATGCTAACAAAAACTTTGTGAGATATATAAGTACACCTGCATTTTACATATTAGACACACACGCGCACACGCACACACACACAGCAGGTAGTCCTAGCCACTACTTGTACTCAGATCTGTTTGAACTCAAGATCTTATTCCCAAGATTCATGATCATTTTTTAAAATCGCACAATGCCATATACAACAAAGACAGACGTTAAATGTATTTTCATTACAAAGCATTCTGTAAATCATAAAAAGTAAACACAAAAGTTAATAATATCTACGCCTTAGCATCTTTATCAAAGTTAAGAGTTTTCAGAGTTCAAATTAATATTTTAGAACTGAGACATGGAAATTAAGAACATAGTCAAATATCTAGTGATACATTTCAGTGTGAGATAGAGCTCCTTCCTTGAAGGCTTAAACATTTCTATCTAATTGCCTACTTCTCAGATATAAACATGGAAACTAAAATGTCAGGGCTAGAAGCACCCTTAGAAGTGATCTACCCAAACTCCTCAATATGCAGAAAAAGAAAGGGTATAGTAGGGGTTTAATTTCTTCCAAGTGGGAAAGAGTAATTTTTCAAGCCTGTTTGATTTCTAGGGAAATCCATTTATAGAGCAGCTGCAATATGAGATCATATTAATATATTTAATCATGTGGAAGATGGCACTTATGTAACATGATTTCCCCCACCTCCATGCTATCTTCAATCCTCACTGCTCTCTAAACAAACCATGAGCTTTGATGCCTCCATAATCTGCTCATGCTGTCACCTAGGTTTTAAGAGACTTATCTCACCATTGGGAATAATTCTTTTTTTAAAAAGTTGAAATGTAATCTTTCTATATCTTACCTAGACCTTCCCCCTTATCTCACCCTTATTTATAGGCAAAAACATGTTTTCTTCTATTTTATGATTTATAATATAATATTATGATTATTTCTTTAAATTTCTGTCTCTTCCTCAAGACCAGGGACTGTACCTTATTAAGTTATATAACTGGCACAGTATCTGGTACAAAGAGCTAAGAATTTGTTTGTCGGATTCAATTACTTAGGTTGGTTGGTTGGTTGGTTGGTATTTGGGTAAATTGGCTGGATGATTGGAAGGTTGGTAGATTGGTTCATTGGTTGGTTCTTGTAGATATAAATAGATAATTCAATTCTTTCAGGGAGCTGTAATCAAATAAGGTCACTTATCCATGGGTCATTACTCTCATAGAAAACATGATTATAAAATGTCAATTAAGCTGAATCTGGATTGAACATTCCCAATTTACTCTTAAGAAACTAGTCTTACGCCGAAACCGGTTTGGCTCAGTGGTAGAGCGTCGGTCTGCGGACTGAAGGGTCCCAGGTTTGATTCCGGGCAAGGGCATGTACATTGGTTGCGGGCACATCCCCAGTGGGGGGTGTGCAAGAGGCAGCTGGTCGATGTTTCTCTCTCATTGACGTTTCTAGCTCTCTATCTCTCTCCCTTCCTCTCTGTAAAATATCAATAAAATATATATTTTTAAAAAAAAAAAAAAAAAAAAAGAAACTAGTCTTACAAAACAACAAGAAAGACCACTGTATTGGAGAACATATTTGCAAATGTTATCACTGGTAAATGTTTAATCTCCAACATCTACAGACAGCTTATACAACATAATAAAAGGAAGATAAATGAGCCAATTAAAAATGGGTAACAGACCTAAATAGAATCTTTTCAAAAGAAGACAGAAGGAAGGCCAAGAGACACATGAAAACCTGCTCAAAGTCACTAATTATCCAAGAGATGCAAATCAAAACGACAATGCGGTACCATCTCACACCTGTCAGAATGGCTATCATCAACAAATCAACAAAGGACAAGCGCTGGCGAGGATGCGGAGAAAAAAGATCCCTCATGCACTGCTGGTGGGAATGCAGACTGGTGTAACCACTATGGAAGAAGAGTATGAAGTTTCCTCAAAAAACTGAAAATGGAACTCCCATTTGACCCAGTAATTGTACTACTAGGAATAAATCCTAAGAAACAAGAAACACCAATCAAAAAGGATATATGCACCCCTATGTTCATAGCAGCACAATTTAAAATAGCTAGGATTTGGAAACAACCTAGGTGCCCATCAGCAGATGATTGGACCAAAAAACTATGGTACATCTACACAATGGAATACTATGCTACCATAAAAAAGAAGGAATTCTTATCATTTGCAGCGACCTGGATGGAATTAGAGAACATTATGCTGAGTGAAATAAGCCAGTCAATGAAAGAAAAACACCATATGATCTCACTCATTTATGGATAATAAAGGACATTATAAACTGATGAACAAAAGGATAGATACAGAAACAGTAAAAGAAACAGACTGTCAAATTACAGCGGGGAGGGTAGGGAGATATAGGGGAGATAAGAGATCAACCGAAGGACTTGTATGCATGCATATAATCATAACCAATGGATGAAAAACTCTGGGTATGGAGGGCATGTATGGGAGTGGGGGTGGGTGGGGATTGGTAAGGTATGTACATATATAATACTTTAATAAAAAAATGAGAAAATAAAAAAAGAAACTATAGTCTTAGCTGAGTAGCTGGAAGTCACATATTTAGCAAGACTATCAGTAAAATGTATAATTTTATTGAGAATCCAAAGTCTAGCTATTATTTTCAGAAATTGCTAATGAACTTTGTTAATATGATAATGGACTTATATGGTACACATAAATTATGTTTCATGGTATTTTTTCCATGGTATTCTTTAGTCATTGGAAGTCCTTCAAAACAGCATTACATTTGGAAGTACTGCTCCATTCTCACCACTATAGGGTGATAACTCCATGAATTTTTTGACTGCTAATACCTCTTTATAAGGAAAATATATGCTTAACCACAGTCAAAATCCAAACTGAGCAACTGGTATTTTAATTCAATTACATGATGAGAAAGCTACAAAGATTCCACTTGCCAATAGTCTACTGTATAAAAATAAAAGGTTTCATTAGTGCCTTTTATTATAAGACAATGACTCTATATGTACTAGAAACAACTCTAGAGCAGGCTCTTTATTGTAAAATTGTATTATAAAATGTAGATTCGGTTTTTTAATTACAGCTAGTTCTCTAGGCGCTCACACCATCACATAGGTACTCATTCAGTCTTAATACCTATCATGTCAGAATGATTCTTACCAACTTCACTTAACCTTCCCCAGAAATTTGAAGCCAACCAAGTAACTATCACACCCATAAAGCCTTGCCTTTAGATGTTTGTGGAAAATGAGAATTATCATGATCTTTGTGTTCTTATTTACAACATGTAGATTAATGTAAATAGAAAGGCTTAGGTCATTGCTTAGTGTTTCTTTCAGTTTCAGGACAAGAGTAGGAGACAGTAATAAGCTTCCATGTTTTTTTTCCAAGTTTGGTCTCCATATTCTCCATTCAAGAGGTCCGTTCCCCAAAAAAAGGGAGATCCTCCTAGAAAAAACAACAACACACAAAATGGAGCAGCAAACATAAGACTTTAAATATTTCTTCTATCCCAGTATTTCTAATGTAAGAACAAATCATCTGCTGAGCTTGTTAAAATGCACATGCTGAGTCAGTAGGTCTAGGATGGTGCCTGATATTCTGTATTTTAACAAGCCCTCAGGTAAGACCAATGTGGCTAGTATGCAGATTATACCTCGAGTAGCAAGAGGTGCACTCTATCCCCATAATAACATATATATGTCTCCAAAGGAGCCCATCTTAATCTCAAGTAATGTCATGGCCTTTGCCATCTTATTTGTTCATTTTCCCCCATTGGTTTCTTTCCTTTCCTTTTTAAACTACAAGTTGGCTGATTATTTATTATATAGTATTCTACACATCTATTTATCTATTTTTGTTTCTTATTAATATTATGTGTTTATTATATTATTTTTAAAATATATTTTATTGCTTTCAGAGAGGAAAAGAGAGGGGGAGAGAGAGAGAGAGATGGAAATATCAATGATGAGAGCCATTTATCGGATGCCTCCTGTACACCCCCTACCTGGGACCCAGCCCGAAACCCAGGCATGTGTCCCTGACCAGAATCTAACCTAGGACCCTTCAGTCCACAGGCTGACACTCTATCCATTGAGTCAAACTGGCAAGGGCTATTATATTATTTTTATTGGAGGACCAGAAATGCCTGTATCCCAAAGAAATTGTTTTACCCTTTAAGTCTGTAGAACCCTATCCAGTCCCAAATGCAATTCCATGCACAGAGCAGTGGCAATCTAAAACTCTTCCCAAGAGAACAATATTCTTAGTCTCCTAATTACACAAAGAACTATAGAAAGAGTGGACCTGTTTTGTCTTTAGGGCCACACAATTTCTAGATGGAACCAAAATCCATCCCATCTTTACTAAGCCTCCAAACTAATGCATAGTGAACAGATTTTCTAGTCTAATTCCAAATTCAAGGATTTTCTGTCTCCTTGTTCCATTAAAAATGTCTGCCTAAATTCCAGTATTTTGTCACCCAAAGATATTACCTCTCATATCGTATGCTTGGTCATGTGCTCTGAGGATTATTTCAGAGCATTATCATGACTTAGGAGGATCATTATTTATGTTCAGCCAGAGAGCCCCTCTGAGTAACTGCTCCTGTACTGTTTCATTCTCTGAAAAAGCCAGGGCCTCATGAACATGTCTGTAAAGTCTCCTTTGAGGAAGGCATGACAGAAGTTCCTGCCCCAAGTTATTAGATTCACACTTAGGGAGACCTCTCTTCAAGATGCATTACATGAAACTCCTCCCACTTTCCTCAAGACAGGGCTTCAAAAGGCTTTTCAAAGAATGTTATCTTTCTCAACTTCTTTATCTTATGAAAGAGTCTACAAGTCAGTGAAGGTTATACTCACATTATTACTCTACAAATTATTGAAATAAAATGCCAATTACCTATCTTGATAACCAGAGCTCATAGACTATTAGATCAGTGAAAACCTTAGCTCTGTCAAGGTGCTACCAGCTACCAGCAGCATGAACTTTGGAAAAGAATTGACCCCCCCCCCAAAGCCTTATTACCCTCATTATTGTGAGGATTTGATGTGTAGGAAGAAAGGACTTAGCCAAGCACAGATAAGGGTAAGTAGCCAATAAGTTTAGCTAGTATACTCTCCAAATCTCTGTTTCTGTATCTGAAAACAAGGACGATAAGTACTCATGCATAAGATAAGAAAGGTAACGCCTATTACAGAGGGTTATGGAGATTAAATGCCTTTGATTAAATATACACTGAGTGGCCAGATTATTATGATCTTTGAACACATAATAATCTGGCCACTCAGTGTGTGTGTGTGTGTGTGTATAGATAGATAGATAGATAGATAGATAGATAGATAGATAGATAGATAGATACTAGATAGACAGATAGATAGTATATTAGAGGTCTGGTGCATGAATTCATGCATGGGTGGGGTCAGGCCAGCCTGGCCAGGGGAGGGGATATGGGCAGTTGCCATCCTGCCTGCTGGTCAAACTCCTGGTTGAGGGGACAATTTGCATATTAACCTTTTATGATATCGGATATACACTGAGTGGCCAGATTATTATGCATTTAGAGATCATAATAATCTGGCCACTCGGTGTGTGTGTGTGTGTGTGTGTGTGTGTGTGTGTGTGTGTAATCCTATATAATAAAGAGGTAATATACAAATTGACCATAATTCCAACACACAAGATGGCCACCCTCATGTGGTCAAAGATGGCCACCCCCATGTGGACACAAGATGGCCACCACAAGATGGCAAGCAGGGGAGGGCAATTGGGGGCAATCAGGCCTGCAGGGGAGGGCAGTTATGGTTTAACCGGCCAGCAGAGAAGGGTAGTTGGGGGGGATCAGGTCAGCAGGAGAGAGAAGTTGGGGGAACCAGGCTGGCTTGGGAAAGCAGTTTAGGGTGACCAGGCCTTCAGGGGATGGGAGTTGAGTGAAACCAAGCTGGCAGGGGAGGGCAATTGGGGGTGACCAGGCCTACAGGGGAAGATAATTGTGGGGGTCCCGGGTTCGATTCCGGTTAAGGACATGTACATTGGTTGCGGGCACATCCCCAGTAGGGGGTGTGCAAGAGGCAGCTGGTCGATGTTTCTCTCTCATCGATATTTCTAGCTCTCTATCTCTCTCTCTCTTCCTTTCTGTAAAATATCAATAAAATATATATTTTTAAAAACCATGGTACATCTACACAATGGAATTCTATGCCACTATAAAAAAGGAACTTTTACTAGTTCCATTTGCAACAGCATGGATAGAATTGGAGAGCATTATGCTAAGCAAAATAAGCCAGTCAGATAATGATAAATATCATATGTGGGATATAATGATCAACATAATTTGATTAACAAGAATAGATCCAGAGACAAATTGCAGGGAGGGTGGATTAGAGAGCAACCAAAGGACTTGTATGTGTGCATATTCGCATAACCAAAGGACACAGACACTGGGGCATTAGAGGGGGGATTGCCTGGGTTGGGAATGGCTGGAAGGGGGGAGTCAATTGGGGAAAAAGGAGACATATGTAAAACTTTAAACAATAAATTTAAAAAAGTCTTTAGGTCTTCATTCAGTCAAAACATTCAGTGAAAATATTATTTATTTTTCAGATTAGTCTGGAGGAATATAAAGCTCTTTCTCATCTCATTTCCATACTCCCTGCTCTTGGTCCTCTTTTTCAATGTACTAATTCTGTAAACATTTTCTCATCTCACAATCAAGATGATTACAATGGACAAAAAATTTCAGAATGCTGTGCCAACTCTCCGCCACACTGGGAGGTCTGAAGAAGTATTCAACAGCAAAGATTCCCCATCAAAAGGCTGACATAAAAGCCCCCCTATTCACATGCAATTCTTAGATCTTCCATTTACAGGGGTTGGTAAAAGTAGGTTTATAGTTGATTGCATGAAAAATTATACAGTTAATGAATAGTAACACAAGAATAAACTCTGTGATTTGTGTACTCACAATTGAAAATGTATTTTTGCCCATGTCTGTATGTTTTGGGATATGTTTTTATTTGCCTTAACTGATCTCAGAGCCTTGTGCAGCTGTTAGGTTAAATAATTGTCACCGATTGTTTTCTAGAAATGTTCTGAGGTTAAGGCTTTTCCAGAAGAGTAAGCTCTGATTCAGGTCAAATAATGACAGGCCCTGTAAATAGGTCTTTTCTAGGAACCTTCCAGACAGGTCAAATAGTGACAGTTCCCAGGAGTGGGACGTTTTGAGGAGCTACAAAACCCATGTGCCCCTCCAGTGGCTACATGATTCTAATAGTTATGAGGCTATTATTGTCATTCAAGGCTATTGTGAAGCTATGGAGAGATAGGTGGGAATAGGACAAATTTAAAAGCCACAGATTTTGATGGTCTTACTGAGATTCAGCGATTTTTCTTAAATACTCCTAAAATTGTTTTAAGCTTTTAATTAATATCCAGATTTCTTAAAAAGTTGATTTTTAAAATACTTTTTCCACCAGCTTCATTGCTTTTATGAATAAGCAGATTTATGGAGATCCTCATACTGCCATTCTTAGCATATTCACTTCTAGTACATGAGTTTAATAAATATCTCTTTTCAGATTAAAACATTTTCTTATATTCTCAGTTTGCTAAAAATTTTATTATGAGATTTATCTGCATATATTGAAATGGTCATATTGTTTTTCTCCTTTAATTTGTTTATGTGGTGAATTACATTGTTTGGCTTTTTAATGCTAAAGTAATCTTGTATTCTTGGGATAGATCCTACTTTGTCATGATGACTTATCCTATTTATATTTACATATTGCTGAATTATATTTGCTAATATTTAGTTAGGGAATTTGCATCTATTATAATGAAAGAATATCTTTCATTTTTCCTTTATCTTAATGTTTTAGTCTTAATGTATTATAATTATGCTGGCATCATGAAAAAAGTCAGGAATGCTCATTCATTTTCTGTTCTCTAGAAGACTTTGTGCAAAACTTGATGTTTTTTCTTGCTTGAGTACTTAGGAGAAATTGCCAGTGAAACCATCTGGGGCTGGCATTTCCTTTATGAGAAGATCCTGTTTAGTGACTGAATATCTTGGTTTCTAACTATCAAGTGAGTTTAGTATGTTACATTTTCCAGGAATACGTCTGTTTTATCTATATTTTCTAATTTGTTGACAAATAATTCTTCATAATAATTTCTTATATTTCTTTAATATCTGAGGCATCTTTAGTGACATCTTTTTCATTGCTGATGATAAATATTTCACAGGACAGATATAAAAAGACATATGATTTTTTTTCTCTTTTTGTAAAAAAATGTTATCATGATGTGATTTTTTTAAAATATGTCTTACTTTTAAAATTCTTCACAATCCTATTCTAAAAGTAAAATTTTTGAAATTACTGGAATTCAGTACTTCTTCCCAATGAGATATCAGATGGCAAATTCTAATTATTACTAGTAGTATAAGATTTTTTAAAAAAATAATTTTAAATTCTATATTTTGCCAATCTTTATTTTTCATGCCATCTTCCCAGTCTTCTTTGTAACCTCTCATTCCTCTCTATAAACCCTACATTCTATCATATTTCTCTGATCACCATACCATAAACACATCACACTCCTTTTGACCTCTGATCTTTGCTTTGTCATTCCTTCCACCTGTAAGGCTTTTCCTCAAGTACCTCCATCTGTCAGAGTCCTAACTAACCATCCTCACATAGGCAACTACTCCTGAGATGAGAGAATCTCATTCTCCTTCCTATACTACCTTTATCCTCCCCCAAAGGAATAGCTAATGTAGTATTCTCTCTGATGTGACTTTAGGGGGACAGAACTACACAAGGAGGTAGAATTGGAAAGATCAAAATGAACACAAGTAACATGGAGATCTGTAATGGAACCACAGGAAAATCCCACCTTACTTAGTTTTTGTGTTCCGTTGTGGGTGTCTCAAAACAATCTTCCTTTGAGATAGCATTATCTCCCTGTGACTCTGACATAAGAATTTGAAGATACCAGTTATTTGTTTTTCACACTACCTGAACATCTTGCTCTTTTAGAAAGTTTTGATGTATAAGCAATATTAACATCTGCTTCAAAGATCTCTGCTGGAATTGCAGCTTCACATAGCCAAATTGCCAATGCTTCCATCAAGGAAATGGCTATTTATTTTATGCAGCCATCTGGGCTCTAACTGGGATGTTTTTTCATTTGTAGTTTTGTTTTCTGGCTTTTTCTCTTAAGGATAAAAATTTGATGACTTCATAAGCAATTTTTCTATCAATATACATGCACATTCAAACTTATGAGTACATGTTCCATAAGTTCTTCACAATGTTACTGTGGTGATAAACAGTTGGGTCTGACATCCTCCCTTCCCTAAACTACTGTTATTTGGATCTACAACATTTACACATTGGTTAAAAATACGTTAAGGAATTCCACAGGGCCCATATTCAGTTGCCTGAATACTTTTTTGCAGGACCCCACTTCCTTTGAAAAGAGGCAAGCTGTATTGAGACTCAATCTGCTACTAAATTCAATTCTTCCCTACTTTCCTACCTCTTGACAGTCTCCAAAGGAAATGGTTTATCTGATGACTTTAATAAACACTCTTTATCATCTCAAACATTAGACAATTTTCTGCATCTTTTATGGTGGCTTCTCAAGAGGCATAGCACAAATGACTTGTGATCTAGAGTGCAATTTCAATGACTACCAAGGTAGGATATATTGGGGGTTGGGGTGACCTGAAAAAAAATTGTCCTTTAAAATGCTAGTCCCAGAAGAACCAAGATGGTAGCCTACGCAACTGCCTGTACTCACCACCTCCCACAACCACATAAAAATTACAACTAAAATACAGAAGAAACATCATTCAGAACCACCAGAAAGCTGGCTGAATGAAAGTCCTACAACTAGAGAAATAAAGAAGAAAGCACAGAGAGACTGGTAGGAGGTGTGGAATCACTGAACAGGCTGGTCTGGCACTCGTGTGTGCCGCTTTTTTAATCCAGAAGGAGACTGTCTCTGGGGAGGCCATCTGGAGGAGCAAGGGGTCCCAATCCTACACCAGATACCTGGCCCAGGGTCTCAGGGCTGGGAAAAGAAGTCCCTATGGGCAGTAAGAACTACGAGCTGTAAAAACCAGTACTGATTGGGATGCAGTGACAGAGGTTGCTAGAGACCCAGGTATTCCTCTTAAAAGGCCAGGATATAAACTGAACTTACACGTTCCCATTTCCTCTGAACTCCAGTGCTGGAAGAGGTTCTGGGGGATCCAGGCACATACCATTAGGAACTGGACTATTTGGCGTCTGGGCAGGAACTTGGGGCCCAGGTGGAGGTGCTTGTAGCAGTCATTGTTCCCATGCTGGGACTTCCCCAGTTGCAGGGCTGACTGGCAGCCATTTCTCTTTGTTTCACCACATGATTCCCTGAAACCCTGCCCCATCCAATTTACAACCCCACCCAAGCTGTGTGCAGTGGGTTTCGCATATAAATGGCCTGTCCTTGATCAGAGTAAAACCTGTCAGACAAGCTGCAGCTGTTTCAGGAAGCCAGAAACCTATCAATAAAAGGCCCAACACCTGGCACCAGCACCAGCCTGCCTTGCTTCACAGTCGGGCCTCATCTGGGCACTTCTAAACCTGCTACAAAGAGGAGGAATTTGCAGATATCTCTGTAACTCCTGCTGGGTGGCCCCTGACAGTGGCTGACTTTGCACCTCCCAAGAGCCAGTGTACCCAGTGGTCAATGACAGGCTATACCAGATTACAACTCCACATATGCATAAGCAACACACTCAGGAGGGAAGTCTCAGTGAACACCAAAGTCCCACTGAAGAAAATACTGCTCCATAAGCGTGTCACCTGCACAGCAGCTCTCCCACTATAGTCACAGCTGGTCCCCACACCCAATTGGCCTGGAGGTCAGTTCCTTCCAGCAACCAAGGCTACAAGACTGTGCACACAGTCCACGAAGGGGTGCACCAAAAGTGTCCATCTCAGGTGAATGGGGAGGCTGAGCCACTGGGAGCTATAGGACACCTACTACACAAGCCACTCTATCAACTCAAGGAAACATAGCATCTCTACACAATACATAGAGATAAACACAGCCAAAATTTAGAGACAAAGAAGCAGCCAAAATTCAGAGACAAAGAAACATGTCACAAATAAGAGAAATGGAATAAAGCAAACTACTGGATACAGAATTCAAAACCATAATTATAAAGTTGCTCAAGAATCTTCTAGAAAACTTCAAGGGACTTAGTGAGACTTTCAAGGATCTTAGTTAGAATGCCCCCAAAATTGAAAAGGACCAGTCAGAAATTAAGCATACACTCGGTTAAATAAAAAATAACATACAGGGATTCAACAGTAGACTAGAGGATCCCAAGAATCAAATCAATGATTTGAAATATGAGGAAGCAAAAAACACCCAACCAGATAAGCAAAAAGATAAAAATAACGCAAAAATATAAAGATAGTGTAAGGAGCCTCTAGGACAACTTCAAGGATACCAACATCCAAATTATGGGGTTGCCAGACAAAGAGAGAGAGCAAGATATTGAAAACCTATTAGAAAAAAATGACAGAAAATGTCCCCTACCTGGTGAAAGAAAGAGACTTACAAGTCCAGGAAGCACAGAGAACCCAAAACCTGAGGAACCTAAATAGGGCCACACCAAGACACATTATAATATGTAATACTTAAAACAATAAAAATAAATAAATGAATACATAAATAAACCACAAGAAAAATGAGAAAAAAATGCAAACTAATTAAAAAAGTTAGAACAAACTGTTACCATCGGTAGTTAATTATTAATAAAGGAAGGGAGCAAAGATAATTGGACATTAAGTCTTTTAAACTAGGGAGCTAAATCAGACAGTAAGCCTTATTTACTAGGCAGCTATAACATTCATAGCCTCCTAGGGCACCACCTCATTCTTTGTCCTTGAGACTTAATACCTGAGCAATTCCAGAATAATATATTCAGGGAACAATCTCATACCATCTTTCAAGCTGTATTACAAAGTCACTGTTCTCAAAACAGCCTGGTACTGGCACAAGAACAGACATATAGACCAATGGAATAGAATAGAGAATCCATACATCTACCCAAACCCCTATGCTCAATTAATATTTGACAAAGGAGGCATGAACATACAATGGAGTCAAGGCAGTCTCATCAATAAATGTTGTTGGGAAAATTGGACAGATACATGCAAAAAAATGAAACTATATCACCAACTTACACCAAACACAAAAATAAACTCAAAAAGGATACAGGACTTAAACATAAGATGGGAAACCATAAATATTCTAGAGGAATCCACGGGCAACAAAATCTCAGACATATGCTGAAAGAACTTCTTCACTGATACCACTTCTAGGGCAATGGAAGCTAAAGATAAAATAAAATAAAAATGAGACTACATCAAAATAAAGAGCTTTTTCACAACAGAAGAAACCATCAACAAAACAATAATAAAGCCCACTGTATAGGAGAACATATTTGCCAATGTTATCACTGATAAAGGTTTAATCTCCAACATCTACAAGCAATTTATATAATGTAATAAGAGGAAGATAAACAATCCAATAAAAAATTGACAAGGGACCTAAATAGAATCTTTTTGAAAGAAGACAGAAGGAAGGCCAAGAGGCACATGAAAACATGCTCAAAGTCACTAATTATCTGAGATATGCAAATTAAAACAACAATGGGGTATCATCTCACACCTGTAAGAATGGTTATCATCAACAAATCAACAAACGACAAGTGTTGGCTAAGATGCGGAGAAAAAGGAACCTTCGTGCACTGCTGGTGGAATGCAGACTGGTGCAGCCACTGTGGAGAACTGTATGGAGTTTCCTCAAAAAACTAAAAATGGAACTCCCATTGACCCAGTAATTCCATTCCTAGGAATATATCCTAAGAAACTAGAAACATCAATCAAAAAGGATATATGCACCCCTATGTTCATAGCAGCACAATTTACAATAGCTAGGATTTGGAAACAGCCGAGGTGCCCGTCAGCAGATGACTGGATCAGAAAACTATGGTACACCTACACAATGGAATACTATGATGCCATAAAAAAGAAGGAATTCTTACCATTTTCAGTAGCATGGATGGAACTGGAGAACATTATGCTAAGTGAAATAAGCCAGTCAATAAAAGAAAAATACCACATGATCTCACTCATTTATGGATAATAAAGAACATTATAAACTGATGAACAAAAAGATAGGTACACAGGCAGTAAAGCATCAAACAGACTGTCAAATTACAGCGGGAAGGTTAGGGAGAAGGAGGGTAGATAAGAGATCAACCGAAGGACTTGTGTGCATGCATATAAGTATAACCAATGGACGCAAAACACTGGGTGGTGAGGGCATGTATGGGAGAGGGGTGGGAGGGAGCATTGGTAAGACATGTACACATATAATATCTTAATTAAAATGGAAAAAGTTATGGATGTGAAATAACTTTGCTGAAAAAGCAAGGAGATTACATAGTGCTAAAAAAAGAACATTAAAATCAGAATAAAAACAGACTATTGCCCCTTTTCTGCCAAGCCACAAGTCTTGTGACCTCTCTGAGCCTCCTCCTCCACAGCTGAAACTTGAGGAAATCAGGTGAGGCTATACAAGAGTTCTAACCCAACATCCATTCTTCTATTCAGACTTAGTTTAGAACCCCGAGGATGAAGTGCTAACCTAGCTGCAATATAAGCACAGTTGACCAACTTGGAGCCATGTCCAATGTTCAAAGAGCAGCCAGTTCCATGAATGGCCCCTGGATCCCATGGTTTCAATAAATAGCAGCATATATTGATCCAGAACTGAGGTTAGATCTACTTGTACCTGGACTATTAAGTCCAGAAGGCATGGGAGTCAGTGGCTCACACTAATTCATAATACTATATGCTCTCATTATCTGATGTTTCACTCTAGCTTATTTTTACTTCACAAATTAGATATTGTTTTATTACTATATACCATCAGTGTTACTCTAGATTTACATCCATGCTTACCAACATTTTATTCACATTCCTTATTATCTGCCAGGCTTTCTCTCTGGGATCATTTTCCTCCTGTCTGAAGTATAGCCTTAAAATTTTTCATTAGTCTGGGGCTGTTGTGTTTTTTTGTTGTTGTTTGCTTTTTTGTTTTTTTACAATATGCTTTTTTGTTTTTTACAATAAATGCCAATTTTTGTTTTTCTAAAAATATATTTAATTGTGTCATTTTTGAACATTATTTTTGTTATGTATACAACCTAGGTTGATGATTGCACTGTGTAGGACACAGGGCAGCCAAGGGCTTTGCTCACCAATATTGCAGGAGAGACCCCAGGCATTGTCCGTTCAGGCACACAACTGGTCCTCTGAATCCCACCATTTAGGCGGACTGAGCCTCTATAACTGATCTGTGTGCCCTAGGGGCTTTGGGTCCAAGCAGTGGGGCCACAAGCAACAGTCCTTGGCTTAGGGACCCTGTAATAGGGCCATTCCCTGAAGCCTCCTCCTACGGAAGACCCTGTGGTTCCCTCAAAATGTCAAGTTCTCTACTCAAGTGGAGAGAAGCTCCAGGGCCAAACAGTATGCCACAGCTGCCGCTGGCAGTTCCTCCACTAGAGTATCTCAAGATACCTGGAGCTCCCATTCCTACAAATGGATGCCTTCCCATACTCACACCCACGTACACCCTCCCTCATACAGCTCACACACTCACTTATGATCTGCTTGCTGCCATGTCTATAGATATATCAAGACAACATTTTAGATACACATTAGGAGTTTTGTGAACCAAGCTTATTAAATTGGTATTTATTCAATGAAAAGAATCCATAGAATGATACAGTGAAATTGCATTTTGTGCTCATACTTCTGTATATCTCTTCACATAAGAGTATTCACAAAGCAAACACAGTCCTTTATTGGATCTCACAACCTACTTTTCAAATCAGAAAATAAGGTCACCTTATAAAAATCTGCAAACACATTCTAAGAGTTTTCCTCTACTGCCATCTTGTGGATTCCTTGATGAAAAATAAGAAAAGGCTACAGAGTTTTTTATCTATAATTTTTCAAAACCCATATACCATTCACCTATGTTCACCAACTCTGTTTCCATCATGACACTTCACCACGAAATATTTCAGTATGCCTTTCCCAAGAAAAGACCCTGTTATTTAGTTGAAACATCAGCACACCTGAAAAAAATCACAATAAATCAAATATCTAGTAGTCAGTGCATACTAAATTTTCTTCTGTTGTCCCTAAAATGCCATTTATAGTTTTTTCCCCCAATCCAGAATCTACTCAATATTCACTCAAAGCATTTGGCTGTTATCTCTTTAGTGTCCTGAAATCCAGAATAATCCCCCTCTCTTCCTCTCTTATTCATGACATCAAATCATTTGAAGAGTCCTGGTCAGTTGTCCATAACACCCCACATTGTAGAATTACCTGTTTCCTTGTGACAAAATTTGGGCCAAACATTTCCAGCAAGAGCCTCACATAAATGAGGCATTGCAGGCTTCCAAAGTACAAAGTCAAACCACTATTGGTGCTGCCAAGCTTGACCACTTGCTTAAGGTGGTTACCACTGGAATTTTCCATTGTAAGAGTACATTTGTTATTTTATTAAAAGAAATATGTGAACAGCCAGACTCATAAAAAAGAGGTACCAAATAAATAAAATCAGAAATGAAAGAGAAGTATCAACTAACACCATAGAAATAAAAAGAATTGAAAAAAATATTATGAACAACTATATGGGAACAAATTGTTCAACCAGGACAAAATGGACAAATTCCTAGAAAAAATAAAATCTTCCAAAACTTACTCAGAAAGAATCAGAAAACCTGAATAGGTCGGTAACAACAAGTGAAATTTAAGCAGTAATCAAAATATTCCCAGCAAACAAAGTCATGAACTGGATAGCTTCATAGATGAGTTTTACCAAACATTCAAAGAAGAACTAACACCTATCCTTCTCAAACTATTCCAAAAGTTTCTAGAGGAAGGAAAGCTTCCAAGCTATTTTTACAAGGCCAGATTTAGCCTAATTCCAAAACCAGATAAAGACACTAAAAAGAAAGAAAATTAGAGTCAATATCCCTGATCAACATAGATGCTAAAATTGTCAACAAAATATAGAAAATATGCTAAATTGTCAACAAAATATCTATCACTATATTAAAAATATCATACACAATAACCAGGTGGGATTTATTCTGGGATGTAAGGCTGGTACAATATTCACAAATCAATAAATGTGATACATCACATAAACAAAATGAAGGATAATATGATCATATCAGTAGATATAGAAAAAAGCATTTGACAAAATTCAACACCCATCTTTAATAAAAACTCTCAGCAAAGCATGAATAGCGGAATCATATATCAACATAATAAATACCATATATGGCAACCCTACAGCCAACATCATACTCAATGGGCAAAAACTAAAAGTGTTTCCCTTTAGAACAGGAACAAGATGGGGATGTCCACTTTCTCCGCTCATGTTCAGCATAGTTCTAGAACTCCAAGCCATAGAGATCAGACAAGAAAACAAAATTAAAGGCATTCAAATTGGAAAGGAGGAAGTAAAATTGTCATTTTTTCACAGATGACATGTGAAGGTTATATTTATGTTTTGTTGTCTAACACATTATTTGGAAAGTCACACAGCTATCAGTCAGCCCATACCTTGTCTCCCAGCCTTGGTGCTCAACTAAGACAAAGTAAACAGAATACTTGGAAGTCATGTTGGCTTTTCTTGGGAGATGCTAGTTTCTGTGACCTATTTTTTTGTTTTTGTTCCTCTATTTTTTAAACTTTTTTAGAAATAATTATAAATTCAGAGGAAGTTGCAAAGATAGAACAGAAGGGTCCCTATTATTTCTCATCCAGTTTCCTCCAATGGTAATATCACATATAGTTACAGTACAATATCAAAACCAAGAAATTGACATTGGTACAATGTGTGCATATAATTCTATATCATTTTATCAAATATACAGGTTCATTATTACCATTACTGCAATCCAGATACAGCACTATTCACCACAAATATCTCCCTAGTGCTATTTCATTCAGTGAGTCCCACCCCCACCTCTCTACATAACCTATTTTTAAACATTTAGGGAATACACTGCCTCAGGTAGAATTTAACTGATTCCAAAGACATACCTCCATAATATCCATTACCAAGAAATCTCTGACAACTCATCAAAGCTCTGTTTTGAGCCTGGGCTCACATCTGTTTACTTTATTGCCATAAAAAAAAAAATCTGAGCTATATCAGAACCTTTACAAGATTATCAAATATAGGCGGAGATCCAAGATGGTGGCCAATGGTACAACAGGCTGAAAGATAGCATGTGAGTAAGAGAACAAAAGGAGAGTTCATGGACATGTGGGGAGTGTCTTGTGGTGGCCATCTTGTGACCACATGAGGGCAGGATCTTTGACCACATAGGGGCAGCCATCTTATGTCTTTGAGTGATGGCCGATTTGCATATTACTCTTTTATTAGATACCATATTTGCCGGCGTATAAGATGATTTTTTGGCCCTGAAAAATATGCCTCCAAGTGGGGGGTCGTCTTATACGCCAGGTACACTTCAGATAGACTGCCCATAGTGCTTGCCCCGTGCCATAGTGGCCTCCCGATGCCCGCCCACTTCATTCCACATACCGTTCAGGCATCAGCAGTGCTGCTGGGTGTATGCTCGGCTGTTATGTGATTTTGCTGTTATGCGATTTTGCGAGTGTGGTAAATTCGGGTTACCATATATTTCTTTACATATGCATTGAAGATTCACGATTTTGCGCTATCATGGTGCCTGTTAGAATGTTGAAGAGCTCGCACTTGCGCACTAGTGAGGTCCCAGGGAGATGCTGATGCAAGGGTGGACCGGACTGCTATAGTGACAGGGCGGGCAAACAGGGAGTTCTCTCCCTCTATTTGTTATCTTACTTCTATCATTGACAGTCCCTCTAGGTTGTGGGCTGCTTGCCTATGTTCCTGAGAAGCATCTACAGCACCAGTCTATAGAGTGTGTTTTCTTTAGTGAATTACCGGTATGTTTGCCGGTAATAAACTTGCACAGTTTTATGTATATGTTTGATTACATACAGCCTTGTGACAGTTTTCCTGCATGTCATAAGCATTTGAATATAAATTAAAATGTTGAAATCAAATCTGATATTGTTTTACCTTTTATTTGGTGTGTGGAAGGTGTGCGGAAGAGGGGGTAGTCTTATATGGCGAGTATATAACAAACTCTGTATTTTGAGTGGAAATGTTAGGGGGTCGTCTTATACGCCCAGTCGTCTTATACGCTGGCAAATACGGTAGGATAGAGACCTGGTGCATGGGTGGGGGCCAACTGGTTTGCCCTAAAGGGTGTCTCAGATCAGGGTGGGGGTTCCCTTGGGGCGTGGAGCAGCCTGGGAGAGGGGCCTGTGGTGATTTGCAGGTTGGTCATGTCCCCTTGTGACCCAAGGGGAGGCGCTGGTATCTGGGATTTATTTATCTTCTATAATTGAAACTTTGTAGCTTTGAGCAGAGACCAAGGCAGGCCAGGGCTGAAGAAGCTTGGCTTTCTCCATCACCAGAGAAAACTCAAGCCTCCTGTTCTCTCCAGTTCTGTAGCTACTGCCATTTTTATTGGTTTTTTTTTTTTTCTATAATTGAAACTTTGAAGCCTCGAGTGGAGGCCTGGGCTGTCCAGGGTGTGCGGAAAGCTTGGCTTCCTTCATTGCCAGGGAAACTCAAGCCTCTTGTTCTCTCTGTGGCTGTAGCCATCTTGGTTGGGGTTAATTTGCATAATTGCTCCTGATTGGCTGGTGGGCAAGGCTTGTGGGTATAGCAGAGTGATGGTTAATTTGCATATTACTTTTTTATTAGATAGTATATCGATGACTCCTAAACTATCAAAACTGACCTTTTTCCTGAGCTCCAGACACATATATCTGCCAAATAGTTATCCCTTGCTAGATGGCCCATAGGCACTTCAAAAATGTTATACAAATATGACTAATATTCCCCCTGCCAAACCAGCCCTTCTCCTCAAATGTCCCATCTTAGTCAATAATACCACTATTTTTACAGTTGGCCCATCATTTAGAAGCCAGAAAGTCATATTCCCTTTTAAACCCCACAATTTTCCCCCCACACACACCATATTAATACAACAGCCTCACAACTGGTTCCTTTGACACTAGTATTGCTCACTTCCAATTCTCCAAACAACAGTTAGAGTGATCTCTAATGATATAGATTTTAGAATATCATTCCTTTGCTTAAAACTCTTCATTGGGTCCCTTTTGTCCAGAGTATAAAACCCAACTTTTTAATGTGCATTATATTCTGATCTAACATTTAACTGGAGTTGCTGCCATACTGAACAACTTGCAGTGCCCTAGATACTCCATGCACTTGGGCCTTTGTACCTGAGATACTCCTCCTACCATGTATTGATTACATGGCAAACATGTTGCTGATTCTCCTTTTAATTTTATGTGTCTTCTTGAAGTCTGGTCTATGTGCTCCTGCTATGTGCTCTTGTGGAACTTGGTACTCCTATTATAGCCCCTATCATTACTTCTTTACCTAGCTTCCTCCAAAGCTGGACTGTAGAGCTCCATGAAGGAAAGGCCTAGTCTATCTTGCTCATGACTATATCCCTAACACATAGAAAGTTCATGGCCCATAGCAGGAACTCAATTCATGTTCATTGAATGAATGAGCAACAAGCCCAGGTAAACTTGAGCCCTAAACATTTCAAAAGGGGAAAATGAATCATAAAATAAGATATAAACTTTTAAAATATCAATTTATGTATGTCACAGAATACAACTGTTTTCTTTTAAAAAGTAAAGAAAACAGACCATAATGACATCTTTGTATAGTGGGAAATTTTTTTCTTTCTTCTACATAACCTTATTTACCAAATTTTCTATAACAAGTATTCCTGACTTTAATGGTGAAGAAAATGTTATGCTATAAAATAAAAAGAAGAACCCTACTACAAAATATTTTTACATCTTTTCCTAGAAATAAACAGAGTGTCATATGCAGTGAAATATGATCACTGGTTGTTGTTTTATAGCCCACTAGAAGGTGAATGACAATATAAAATCTCTTCCATTACTATCTAGGACCTCAAATGTCAGAAGTGCTTTTCATATGTGTTTTTTTTTTAATTCTGTTGAATTTATTTTTAAATAAAAGAACTCAGATTCTGGTTTGATGCACAGAAACAGAACTATGAACTTTATTTTGGGAAATAAACATGGCAAAATGAAGGACTGATCCTTCTAAATTGCTCCATCAGGGTAAGTCTCCTCTGCAAGGTTTGCATGCTTCAATGGGGAAACAATGCTACAGGAGAAAAATAAAGCAGAGTTAAACAACTTGAAAGGACTACCATATATACATCAAAGTTCATTATAAAAGGAAATAACTGCAACAAAGTTCTCAATCTCTATATATCGAAATTTATGATTAGCATACATATTCAGTCTACCAATATATCATCTTATATTACTGTGAGACAGACAAAATATGCTATCTCACAATGATGATTTTGCAATAAAAAAAATATTAACTTCTATGCCCCAGTAAATAGCCACAGAGTTTGTTTTGTTAATCTAGCTATAATGTAATATATGTGTGCATGTGTTTAATACATATGTGCATTATGTATTTCATTAAACTTTATACAAAGTAATAGATAAGTATGTGTAATAATATGCATGAATTATTATATGTACCTATTATATTGCCTTATATGAATAGTATCATATACATAAAACTTTGTATAAAGATTTTCTTTTGTTTCTTCTGAGATAAGTCAATTTTCCTACTCACCTCATCCAAACCTCTTATTTCACAATTTGGTAAACTGAGGCCCGGGAAAGTTAAGATACTTAGCCAAGCTCCCACTGTAAATAATAGTATAACTGGGACTAGAGCCAGAGTCTCCTGACACTAAATCCAATGGTTTGTTACTACACTCTTCTACTTCTTTGTGACTGGGGTTAGAAATGAACACCTTAAATTTGAGTTACATGTTGCAATTTTCAAAGCATTGGTGCATGCATTATATTGGTTAAGTGACACAAAAACTTCAGCTGGTGGTATTAAGGAGCTGAAAGTTTAAGTTACTCGCCTATGGAAACGCCACTAGGTAGTGGCCTAAGTACGCCACTAGGTAGTGGCCTAAGTTTCCTGACTCCAAGTCCAGTACTCTATTCCATGAAGTATACCTCTTTTCTCACCAACCATTTTATTCTTACTTCGCACTTCACAATTATTGTAAGAGGAGACCCTGGCCAAGGGTAAAGGATATGTAAGCATATGCAAGTGAGGCCCAGGTCATCCCTAGTGTATGATTTTGTAATCCCCTCTCTTAGCCTCTTCTAATAATGCATTGGATAAGTTTGGGGAGCAGATAACTGATTCAATTGCAGATCTGTAAGACTCCTGAGACTATATGCTATGTCCTCTAGATATGTGGTGTGGTCTACGGCAATTATTATTTTGCAAGAGTATCTATGTGTCCATCATGGAGTCTCAGAATCAGAGAGGCCAGATTCCATTTATTTGTTTCCCATGAAGGGTTGATCAATGTATACCAATAATGTAGCACCCAAATAACTTTGTACATATCTTGTCCACCTTCCAACCATCCAAATATCCCTAGTGATATCATCACTTCAGAAGTTGATACTCCTGTGGTCCTAACATCTGTGGTAAAAAGTAAACATTAAATGAACCAAGATGATGGCAATAAGAATAAAATATTAAAGTTTCAACTTTATATTCTATTGTCATTACCTTAATCCTCTTTTTCCTTTCCCTCATTTAATCTTTCCTCATTTTCATTTGCTGCCCTTAACATTTCAGCATCCCTCTTTAGTTTGTTTCTTTGTTTCTTCAGCTTTTTGAAAAACTTGTTAATTCTCCTCCGTAAAGAATTGGCCCATTTTCTGTAATATTAAAAGTTCAAAGTGAAACCTTGTTTGTCAACAATGATAGAATAATAACTACTGGCATGTTATATGGAAAAGGCCATTTGCCCACATAACTCTCTACACATGCAAACCTAATTATTTAACTCACAATTTAAAAATCTAATAGAAAATGTTACACTTGGCCCACTCATATTTTTCATTATAACCATTATTATTAATCTATTAGATGTCTTTTTTATAATTTCATCATCTTCAACAGTAATGCTGTCCTATTTCCCTCTGCTGACATCACCCACATTTAAAGGCTCAGCTTATATATTATTTCTCTAAGAATTCTTCTCTTTTCACTAACCTATAAGGATCCCTTCCTTCTATGAACTTTAATACTAAATAGTAATAGTTCACATTCTATAATTACCTACAATTTTATAAATTTTCACTTTCACAAACTATTGCTATCTCTGGTATTCAGTTCTATACTTCCTTGCATTTGTGTGGACAGTAGATGGAGAGGGGCCCTTGAGAGCCTATGATAGGCCAAGAACTTGGCCAGATGCTTTATATAATTTATCTCATTTAATCCTCACAACAACCCTAGAAGGTGAATATTGTATTTCCTATTTTGCAAGTGATTAAACTGGGGCCTAAAGAGGTTAGATAACTCATCCAAGGTCACACAGGAGTGGTAAATGGAAATGCTAGGTCTGCCTGACTAAAGTGCAGACTCTTTCCATTAGACCAAACTCTAGCATTAGTGAATAATGACTAGCAATGAGAAGTGTGTGCCAAGGTTTGTGTGTAAGTACTATATGTGAAAGATCTTATTTAATCTTCATTAAGACTTATGAGGCAAGTACTTCTTTCATAATTTACATTTTCAGATGAGGAAACTGAAGCACCAAGAAGGAAAGTAACTTGTCCGAGGTTACCAGATTACCCAGTAGTGGAGCCAGGAGTCAAATCCAGACCTGCCTAGTTCTAAAGGACAATCTCTCACTTATTATGCTAACCTGTCTCTTTTTCCCCTTGGAGTTTGGAGATAACTTCAGGCTAAAGCCTTACCTTGTAACTTTATACAACCTACAAAGTCTGGAAACTATATTGATTTACATGTTTATAGAGTTTTCACTTTTTAAACACAAGTGAAGGAGATAAAGGGGAATGCTCAAAGCAGAGATAAGGATGGAAACCCATAAGAAATAAAAGAAGAAAGATTTGCATGTAATATTATTAAAAGTTAATAACAAATACATTCCTATCTCCAGCTCAATGCATGAAATAGGAGCAACCAGGTTCTGAGCATACAGGGTCCAGAGATAGATAAGCCTGCCTTTGAGATGATGACTTTGAAGGTAATACTCACTTTTCTCCACTAAAACTTCATTACTGGGTGTCACTGAGCTCCACTAGGTAAGACAGATATGGACCAAATACATATATTTTTCTCACTTAATCATAAAAAAATAGTCTCCAGGCATAAATGAAATACTGGGTGAAGGCCAATTTATATTTATATGATTTATCTGTAGCCTCTTTATGTTTTAGTGTTAACTACAGTCGCAAAAAAATAATAACTGAAGCAACTATATGTTTCAGAATGCAGAATATTTTGATTTTTTTTATTTTTTCAACTATAGCAGACATTCAACATTCAAGGTGTACAACACATTTACATAACTTATGAAGTGTTCCCCCTAATAGTCTAGTACTGACATGACAAAGTATTTTTGATTTTTAAAAAGCAAGATGACATGACACACTGAATATACATGACATTCCCATGTGGTATTGGGATTATAATTAAATACAGTAATATTTCTACAATAAAATATATAAATATTTACTCTAAGCATTAAGTAACAACTAGAAAGTATATTAGGTCAGATCACATCAAGGTTTGTTGCCAAATGAGTCAGGAAAAAAGTTTAGGTTGGCATAACTATTTGAATTTCAGAATTTTTAAAAATTTAATAAAGTTTTATTGTGCAGATTATTACAATGGTTTCTCCTTTCTCCCTCCCATAGCTCCCCTCCACCAGGTTCCCACCTCATCCTCTGTCATTACCTCCCCCACACTGTCCTCATCCATAGGTGTATGATTTTTGTCCAGTCTCTTCCTGTACCACCCCCCATTTCCCTTCCCCCCTGAGAATTATCAGTCAACTCCCTTTCTATGCCCCTGATTCTATTATATTCACCAGTTTATTCTGTTCCTCAGATTTTTAATTCACTTGATTTTGGGGTTAACTTGTTGATAGATATTTGTTGTTCATAATTTTTATCTTTGCTTTTTTCTTCTTCCTCTTCTTAAAGAATACCTTTCAGCATTTCATATAATATTGGTTTGGTGATAACTCCTTTAGCTTTTTCTTATCTGTGAAGCTCTTTATCTGACCTTTCATTCTGAATAACTTTGCTGGGTAATCTTGGTTGTAGGTTTTTGCTATTCATCACTTTGAATATTTCTTGCCACTCCCATCTGGCCTGCATAGTTTCTGTTGAGAAATCAGCTGACAATTGTATGGGTTCTCCCTTGTAGGTAACTGTTTTTCTCTTGCTGCTTTTAATATTCTTTGTCTGTTGCTCTTGGCATTTTAATTATGATGTGTCCTAGTGTGGTCCTCTTTGTTTGGGGATCTGTTGTTTGGGGTTCTCTGTACTTCCTGGACTTATAAGTATAGTTCTTTCACCAGGTGGGGGAAGTTTTCAGTCATTATTTCTTCAAATGGGTTTTCAGTATCTTGCTCTCTATCTTCTTCTGGCACCCCCAAAATTCTGGTGTTGGTATACTAGAATTTAACCCAGAGTTTTCTTATACTATCTTCAACTTTTTTTTTTCTTTTCCTGTTGAGTGTTTTTTGCTTCTTTTTATTTAAAATCTTTGACTTGATTCTTGGGATCCTGTAATTTGCTGTTGGATCTCTGTATATTATTCTTTATTTCAATCAGTGTATGCTTAATTTCTTATTGGTCTTTTTTCATATCCTTGAGGGTCTCACTAAATTTCTCAGAGGTTTCTAGAAGATGCTTGACTAACTTTATAACCATGGTTTTGAACTCTATATCCAGTTGTTTGCTTTCCTCCATTTCTTTCATTTGTGACATATTTCCTTGTCTCCTCATTTTGGCTGCTTCCCTGTGTTGATAGAGTGGCCTTGTGTGCTAGGTGTCCTATATGGCCCAGTGGATCAGCCTCCCCAGTCACCTGAGGTAGACACTCTTGGTGCATCCCTTTATGGTCTGTATGTACAGCTTATTGTAGTTAAGTCTTGATTGTTGTTGGTATCACTGGGAGGAATTTACCTCCAGGCCAACTGGCTATATGTATCAACTGTGTCTACGCTGCAAGACCTGTGCTGGACATAGCCTTATAGGACCAGACTTGCAAAATTGCAAAAGCCTTTGTGCTCAGCTTGGATGGAGCTGAGTCTCAGAGCTGAGCAGACAGTCTTGGCTTCCTGTCAGCCCTACCCTTGCACGTGTGCCTCCACACCTCTGCCTTCCTCACTCCCCTGAGTTTTCACCTGACAGTCCAAATTCCCCCAGGCTCGCCTGTAACTGGGGTTCAGTGTAGTCAGAACTGGGGTTCAGTACAGTCAGGAGCTTCTGACTCCCTTCCACTAGGGAGAGCTAGCAATCAGTCATGCGTGCACTTCTGCATGTGCTCGCCTCCAGACCCCTGTCCACGGTAGCTTCTTCTCCTAGTCTCCCTGTGACTTTCTCTCTACCTAACAGTCCAGACTCCCCTGTATGAACCTGGGTCCAAGGTGTTTCACCCAGAACTGGGGTTCAATGCAGTCAGAACTGGGGTTCAGTACAGTTGGGGGCTTTCTTCCCTCTCCTGCCAGAGAACGCCAACCAGGCACTCAGCCGCCCTTCCTCTCCGCATGTGCGTCTCTGTACCTCAGTCCTTTGCAGTTCCGATTCTCTGTTTGCTTTCCTCTTTCCTTCTAGTTGTAGAATTTCCATTCAGCCAGCTTTCTGTGGTTCTGGGTGATGTCCGTTCTGTCTTTTAGTTGTAGTTTTGAAATTGTTGTGGGAGGCAGCAGTTTAGATGCTTATCTATGTTGCCATTTTGGTTTCCACCAATTGAATTTCAGAATCTTAGATAAAAATTGGGGACTTATATTTTTCTTAATGCCATGTCTTTAATATGTCTTACTTCTCATAATGAAAATGACTCTGTTTTCTTTATCCATAAATTTTATTTTAAATTTAGTGGTTTGCATTTCACCTTAGTTAACCAAAAAAAAATGTAATGCAGCTTTATTGTTTCAAAACCCACTGCACTGGTCTAAGTGCAGAGGACTTGGTTTTAGATTCAGCCTTCTAACATGTATAACTGAGATCCAAAGTTAGATAGTTAGATATTTTAGCCAATATGTAATGAGAATGCCAAGGTGGAAAATAGAGATGAAAGTATCTAGAAGAGTCTTTCTTTTTTTCATGTAAAATGCCTATATTGTGGCCAATATACTCATATTTTATACTCATATTTTAAATGTACAGATCAACTTATCCCATATCCATTCATTCACTGACACATTTGCTCATTTATTAAATAAGCACTATTCTAAATATTACCGAGATAAATATGAATAAGGCATGGGACCTGCCCTCAAGGAGCATAAAATGTAGAAGGGAAGACAGATATATAGGCTGATAAATATATACTGAGATAATACAAAAAATGTAAGCAAAATCTGGTTGGAGTTAAACAGGAAGAAGCCTGTCCCAGTCTGGGCAGTAGGTTTGGTGTATACTTTCTAGGGCAGGTAACATCTAAGCTGAGGCCTACATTCTAAGTGGAGTGAACCAAATAAAGGAGAGGAAGAAGGGGGGATATATAAGAGCATTTCAATCAGTGGGTAAATGCACTGTGTAAGAAGCTCAGATGGTGAGGCAGCATGTTGTTTGTTAACATCAAGCGGATTGGTGTGCCTGGAAACACTAAAATGGCCCACTGGGAATTTCTAGTGATACAGATCTATATATTTGTGAGAATTCCTTTCTATAGGAATTCCTAGAAGCCCAGATCTAGAAGCAGAGAAGTGGTGTGTGGATTCAGTTGCAATGAAATAAAGGGGGGGATGAGAATGGATTAATTTAAAGTATCAGGCAGTAGGATCTAGGCTAAAGAAATCAGATTATGTTAAAAATATAGCAGACTAGGGGGATACAGAGAATTAAAGAGCCTGGAGATCTCAATGAGCACAGGTATTGCAATAATAAAGGCAGGAAATACCTAGAGGATAAGACACTTTTGTTAAAGAGTAGGGTTTTAAAGTTTAAGATTTCAGAGACTCAGAGGTTTAATTTTTAATGAATGTTAAGGTTCTGGATATGGGCACAAAAATGGTGGTCAATGCAGAATACAGAAGAGATTCCTCAGAAATGAATACATTAGAGAACTCAGAATATGGGGTTAGGTGGCTCATATCATGCACAGTGGGGCTGCCCAAGAGATGATCCAATGCAGAATAATACAACACCATGCAAGTGCCTAGACCAAAGTAGAAGATTAATAAATATTTGCAGAAAGAAATAATGAATAAATGATTGAACTGAGGAGTCTAGAATAGTTCCAAATGGCCTCCATACTAGATTGAGGTGGGGTGCTTTAAAGATGTCAGGACCGAATCACACACTTCTTAAATCAGGATATCTTGGGTAAAGCCTGGGAATCTGAATTATTAAATACTAGAGGCCCAGTGCACGAAATTCATGCATAGGAGAAGTGCCCCACAGCTCAGCCTGCACCCTCTCCAATCTGGGACCACTCAAGAAATGTCCAATTGCCCGTTTAGGCCTGATACCAGTAGGATCAGGCCTAAATGGGCAGTTGGACATTCCTCTCACAATCCAGGACTGCTGGCTCCCAACTGCTCACCTGCCTGCCTTCCTGATTGCCCTTAACCACTTCTGCCTGACAGCCTGATCACCCCCTAACCACTCCACTGACAGCCTGTTTGCCCCTAACTGCCCTCCCCATTAGCATATTACACTTTATTGGTAGGCCTAATCCCCTCCACAACTGCTCTCCCCTGCAGGCCTGGGTCCCCCACAACTGCCCATCCCTGCAGGCCTAGTCACCCCCAACTTCCCTCCTCTGCCGGTCTGGTCACCCCTATCTGCCCTCCCCTACAGGCTTGATCGCACCCAACTTCCCTCCCTTGAAGGCCTGGTCCCACCAACTGCCCTCCCCTGCTGATTATCTTGTGGCAGCTATCTTGAGTCCACATGGGGGCAGCCATCTTTGACCACATAGGGGCAGCCATCTTGGGGTGTAGGAGTGATAGTCAATTTGCATGTTACACTTTTATTAGATAGGAATAGAGACCCAGTGCATCAAAATCGTGCACTCAGGTTGGGCCATCCCTCAGCCCAGACTGTGCCCTCTCGCAGTCCGGAAGCCTTCAGGGAAGGTCTGACTAATGGCTTAGGCCTGCTTACTGTGGAGAGCAGGTCTAAGCCATCAATTGGACATCCTTAGCACTGCTGCAGAGGCTGGAGATGCTCCTGCCACTGCTGCTGCGCTTGCCAGCCATGAGCCCAGCTTCTTGCTGAGCATCACTCCCCCTGTGGGAGCTCACTGACCACGAGGGGAAGCTCCTATGTTGAGCGTCTTCCCCCTGGTGGTTAGTGCATGTCATAGCAACAAGTCCTTCCTCATTTTGGTTGATTTGCACATTAGCCTTTTATGCCTGCAGGACTGGGCTGAAACCGGCTCTCCAAAATCCCCAAGGGATCCTAGATTGCAAGAGGACATAGGCCAAGCTGAAGGACCCACTGGTGCACGATTAGGGCCAGGGAGGGAGGCAGAAAGTTGGCCAACTGAAAAGGGACTTCGGGAGGGCTCCAGGATAAGTCTGGCCCATCTTGCTCAGTCCCAATCAGCCAGACCCCAGCAGCAAGCTAACATACCAGTTGGAGTGTCTGCCACTGGTGGTCAGTGTTCATCATAGCAAGCAGTTGAGCAAAGTTAGGATTTCATTAGCATATTACACTTTATTGGTTGAACAGATGACCAGATGACCAGACACTTAGCATATTAGGTTCTTATTATATAGGATTCCCAAGGTTACTTCAATAGAAGCCATCTAAATATCAGAATTTGAGAAACACTAGTCTAGAAGGTTGATTTTCCCATGTTTCTTAGCAAACTCTAATTCATTATATAAATATATATTATAAGGCAGTTAAAAACATAACATCAGTTTTATAGATGAGAAACTTAATAAGGAGGGAGAGCATGTATAGGAGGTGGGGGGGGCAATGGTAAGATATGTACACAGATTATAGTTTAATTTAAAAAAAGATTTTTAAAAAAGAAAATAAGTTTCTTTGCAACATCACAAAGATAGCAAATCCAGAGAATGAATAACTAGATTATTCCAATCATTATTTACTGAGTTGCCTACCATATGGTCTAGAGGCCAGTGGTTCTCAAACCTGGATGTACATGGGAATCACTTGTTAGACTTGTTTAAAAGACAAATTTCTGGATTTAAACCCAGAATTTCTGATTTTGTAGATCTGTGGTGGGACTTGAGAACATATATTTCTTACATGTTCTCAGAGGAGGAAGTGGATGATACTGCTACAGGGACCCATTTTGGAAACTACAGCTCTAAACACAAATGAGTACAGAAGCTTGTTTGCTTATCCTCAAGGGAGTGTCAATTTAGCCAGAGAAAGAAAACTAATAACAAAAAGGATAATTATGTTAAACTAGAGGCCTGGTGCACTAAATTCGTGCATGGGTGGGGTCCCTCTACCTGGCCAGAAATCTGAGCCAATCAGCTTCCTCCGTGCCGTGCAGAGCCACGGGACCCCCAGGCCTCACAGCATGGAGTGGCCACTGGGCCCAGCCTCCACTGTTCACATGGCCATCTTGTGGTGGCCATCTTGAGACGATATTGCAAGCAAGGACCACCTAGGCTTTTATTAGTATAGATTGTAACTCACGGCATGGAATACTTGGCATGCACTTTCCCTCCAGCACCTGGTCTTGGAGACTTCATGTCCTTCCAAGGTTCTGATCACCCCCTTCAGCTACCACATGAAGTAAATTGCATCGTGTGCATGGAAACCCTTTGCAGGCTCCATGGGTGTGCCTCTACTTCACTGCAGTTCCAATTACCCCAACATATGGAGAGAAACCTTCATTATCAGATAACACCATCGTGGTAAGACCCCTGCTCAGCCTACCCCAGCGGTTTTAAATAGGCCATAGGTCACCCTAGATGGTTTTGCTCAGTGGATAGAGCCATGGCCTGTGGACTGAAGGGTCCTGGGTTCAATTCTAATCAAAGGCACATTCCTGGGTTGCAGGATCAATCCCCAGTAGGGGGCGTGCAGAAGGCAGCATATTGATTCTCTCTCATCATTGATGTTTCTATCCCTCTCTCCCTCTGCCTTCCTCTCTGAAATCAATACAAATATATTAACAAAATTAAAAATAAATAGGCCATGATTCAAATGTCGCTGGTATCCATATATCCACTTCCCTCACACCCTCTTTTCTCTCTCTCTCTCTCTCTCTCTCTCTCTCTCTCTCTCTCTTTCTCTCTCTCTTTCACACACACACACACACACACACACACACACACACACACACACTGCTGACATCTGTAAAATGGGGTCAGGATTTCTATTTCAACCAGAAGTAATGCTTCCGCAGGACCTCCTTCCCTGCCTATTTGTCCCCAGTCTGTGGGGTCTCTCCCTACCTCCCCTCCATCTAACTTGGTAAGCCCTGTTCTGCCCACTCCTCCTGCGACCTCCTGTCTGCAGCCTCCCCCTTTCTCCTCCAAGGACAGAGCTCCCCAAAGGTTGTGTAGGGCAAGGCTGTGTGGAGCAGGCGAGGTGGTGTGGGTAAGGCAGTGTGTGTGGTGCTGTGCAGGCCATACGGTGTTGTTGACCTATGTGAGGTGAGCCCAAGCAGGGCCTTGGAGAAGAGCTAGGGTGATGGGTCACTAGGAGAAGGAGGGAGGAACATGGAGTCTGCTCATGGGAGAGGCACAGGGATCCTTGGCTTCCCCCTCCCAGCAGCTTTTCTAAGCCCCTGCACAACTGTCCCCCTCAGTCCCTTCATTGCCTCCTACTTCCTTTCAAGTTTTGGACTCAGTTTCTCTAACTCAGCGGTATGGGGGGTGCGGGAAGGGACTGAACAAAAATCGTACATCTATGGATGAAGACAGTGAGGGGGAGGTAAGGGCAGAGGGTGGGGTGGGAACTGGGTGGATGGGAGCATTGGGTGAAAAAGAGGAACGATTGTAATAATCTGAACAATAAAGATTTATGAAATTTAAAAAAAGAAAAAATATATATATATTTTCCTAAAAAGGGGGGTTGGCAAGCTTTGAACTGTATTTTAGCTCCTTATTTTGTATCAAGGACAGGGTCTTTGTTCTAACACAACTGTTTCCCTTGGTGCTAAAATCAGCTTTCTAAGAAATGTTAACAGTGGTCCATGTACTCTCAACCATCCACTGTTCCTAGAAATTCAGCTAAGCAGCAAGATGAAACTGACACCTGCTCTGGGGTTCAACAAGCAGCTCAGGATGACTGAAGTAACATACTACCGTGTTTCCCCGAAAATAAAACATCCTCCGAAAATAAGACCTACTCACAGGTTTCCTTCTGAGTGAAATATAAGGCATCCCCCCGAAAATAAGGCCCCCAATCTCTGTCTCAGAATAAAAATTAATTTACCGTAAACTGGTCGCTAGGGCCGCCCTGACTGGTGTCTAGCAACCAGTGACATTACGTGGAGTCCTGACCTCACTGCTGTGTGAATGGAGAGAAATCAGCGTGGAAACTTTGTGAAACCTAAACTGCAAGAAGTTGTGACTTGGGTGAAGAATTCATGGGAGAAAATCACTGACAGTTGCATTGCAAATGTACTGTGAGCAGGCTACCTTGACAAGAACTACTCATTTAAAGACAGTGCTATTGCTAAGCATGAGAGATTTGGTCCACTGATTCTGAAAGAAATGGAGTCACAAGAAATTCACCAGGAAATTCAGGGATTGTTATGATGACGTTCCAGAAGATGATAACATGATTGTCATTGAATAAATGAGTAAATTCTTAATACTGTAGGATTCAGTTTGTCTGGTTTGTGTTGACAACTACTGTACTACCGTATACAGGTAATAAATTTCCTTTATTTTCATTTAACAATAAATGTGTACCATATTCTTCTTCATGGAAAAATAAAACATTCCCTGAAAATAAGACCTAGCGCATCTTTGGGAGCAAAAATTAATATACGAAACTGTCTTATTTTGGGGAAAACAGGGTAGTACATACCACTCTTATACAAAACAGTAAAATAAGTTAATTAATTAATCAATAGTAAACCAAAATGTATGGTGTTCAATATGTATATACTCTTCACATTGTTCTAATATCTTAAACAGTTCTTATTGTGTAAAAAAGAAAATATATTTGTATCAGGAATAATGCTTTGAAATTTATTTCAGAGAAAAATCTAGTGTACTTGAACATCCTCATAAAACTCCTTGGCAGAGGCACAATAAAGATGCCATAATGAAATATTATATCAGTCCTATCATATAAGAGACTAAATAGTACAGCATAATCCTAGCCACCAGTTTCTAGCAAATATAATTTCATTTTTATTTACGGGTTATATTTTACGAGTATATGAAATCAAGCTTTGGGTGGGAAGAGAAGGGAGGAATCAGAAATTCCATTCCTGGGCAAAAAAAGATGGCGGCCTAGGTAATCTCCTAAACTGCCGCCTCATCAACAATTTGGAAGAAAAACCCAACAGCTAAAATCGAAAGGGATCACATCAGATCCACAGGAGAGCTGGCGGAATGGGATGGCTACAACTGGAGGGAAGGAAAAGCGCCGCTGAAGCCATGTGGAGTTTAAAGCTGCAGTGGAACCGGAGTCACAGCCACCACTGCTGCAGCTGCCGCCAGTGAGGGAGGCCCACCTAGAGCAGAGCTCACCCCGCCCTGGGCCCAGGGAGTGGGCTGCCTCGGAGCCCGGCCTCCGTTCCCGCAGCCTTCCAGCCTGCCTGCCATGCTAGCGAGGGAGCAGGCACAGGGCCACGGCCGCGCCTTCTGCTCTCAGCCCCAGCAAGCCCTTCACCCATCTGTCCCCCGCCACAGGGCCAGGCCAGAACCTCTGCTGAGCCCCTGAGGGCTGGAGCCAAGGCGGAGCAGACTTGCTCGTGGAGCGTGATGGAGGAGGACAGAGAGATTGTGCCCAGAGCACTCTTTGCGGCCTGGGACTCTGGACACCTAAACCCGGGGGACTCTGAAAGCCAGAACGTGTGAAGTGTGGGTGGCGGAGGATACTGTGGTGGAGGCAACCGGAGCCTCCCCATTACTCCCCCTTGTCGTCCGTCCTCCTGCTTACCCAGCAGCAGCAGGCCAGGGCCCTGGGGGGGGCGGGGAGAGAATCAAAAAGGATCCTATCTAAACCACAAGAAAGCTGGTGGAGGGGGAAATCTACAACTGAAAGAAGGAGAAGTGCCACTGCCACCATGTGGAGTTTAAAGCTGCAGCGGAGTCGCCAGTGAGGAAGGCCCGCCCCGGGCCCAGGGAGCAGGCCGCCTCAGAGCCCGGCCTCCACGCCCGCAGACTTCCTGGCAGGCCCACCTTGATGGCGAGGGAGCCAGCTCAGGGCCTCGGCTGCGCCTTCTGCTCACGGCCTGAGCGAGGCCTTTGCCCATCTGTCCCCCCACCGCCCGGCCTGGCCGGAGCCTCTGCGGATCCCCCGAGAGCCAGCGCCAAGGCGGAGCATACTCATGGAGCATGATGGAGGACCGAGAGGTAGTACCCAAAACACTCTTTGTGACCTGGGACTCTAAACACCTAAACCCGGAGACTGAAAGCCTGAACATGTGAAATCAGAGCTGCTGAGGTTGCTAGGGTGGAGTCGGCCAGAGTATCCCCATTCTTCCCCTTCTTCGTCCTCCTGCTCGCCTGCAGCTCGGGCCCTGGGGGATCCAGGATAGGAGGACATCAATTGAAGGTCCCAGAGGGGCCGTGTGGCCCAGGGGGAGGGGGGCCCTTGTGACCCGGGGGAGCCGTTTACGCAGGGGAAACAGTGTGCCCTGGGGAAGCAATAGGACCAGGGGGAGCTGTGTGACCTGTGGGGGCGGTGGGACCCAGGGTGCCCTGTGCCCCGGGAGAGCCTTGTGCTCCAAGGGAGCAGTGCGACCAAGGGGAGCCATGAGACCGGGGGGGGGGGGGGGGGCGGTGGGACTAGGGGGAGCCGTGTGCCACAGGAGAGCAGTGGGACCCAGAGGAGCCGTGTGCCCCAGGAGAGGCTTGTGCCCCAGGGGAGCGGTGGGACCAGGGGGAGCCGTGTGACCTGTGGGGGCGGTGGGACCCAGGGTGCCCTGTGCCCCGGGAGAGCCTTGTGCTCCAAGGGAGCAGTGCGACCAAGGGGAGCCATGAGACCTGGGGGGAGAGGGGGCGGTGGGACTAGGGGGAGCCGTGTGCCACAGGAGAGCAGTGGGACCCAGAGGAGCCCTGTGCCCCAGGAGAGCCTTGTGCCCCAGGGGAGCAGTGGGACCAGGGGGAGCCATGTGCCCCAGAGGAGGGGTGGGACCAGGGGGAGCCGTGTGACCTGGAGGGGCGGTGGGACTCGGTGGGACCCTGTGCCCCGGGAGAGCCTTGTGCCCCAGGGGAGCATTGGGATCCGGGGGAGCCATGTGACCTGGGGGGGGGGGGGACCCGGGGGATCCCCTATGTTCATAGCAGCACAATTTACAATAGCTAGGATTTGGAAACAGGCTAGGTGCCCATCAGCAGATGATTGGATCAAAAAACTATGGTACATCTATACAATGGAATACTATGCTGACATAAAAAAGAAGGAATTCTCATCATTAGCAACAACCTGGATGAAATTGGAGAACATCATGCTGAGTGAAATAAGCCAGTCAATGGAAGAGAAACACCACATGTCCTCACTCATTTATGGATAATAAAGAACATTATAAACTAATGAACAGAAAGATAGATATAGTGACAGTAAAGCAATAAGCAGACTATCAAATGACAGCAGGGAGGGTAGGGTGATCTGGGAGAGATAAGAGATCAACTGAAGGACTGGTATGCATGCATATACCGTATTTGCCGGCGTATAGGACGATTTTTTGGCCCTGAAAAATATGCCTCCAAGCGGGGGGTAGTCTTATACGGCGAGTATATAACAAACTCTGTATTTTGAGTGGAAATGTTAGGGGGTCGTCTTATACGCCCAGTCTCTTATACGCCAGCAAATACGGTATTTTTCAGGGCCAAAAAATCGTCTTATACGCCGGCAAATACGGTAAGTACAACCAATGGACACAAAAAAATGGTGGGGGGGAAATGGTTAAGATAGTAAATTCAAATGATGTGTATTTTGCCAGATTAAATTTTTTTAATGGAAAAAAAAGAAATTCCATTCCTATTCCTTGGGAAAGGAAGGAAAATGAGAGCAGCCAAGGAATAGAGATTACCCACCCCATATAGTCAATTAAGTAAAAACTGAGAAAATAATATATTGAAAACTGAAGAGCTGAAATTCTGTGACCCAATAATATCTTGAGAGTGTTCTAAGAATGTGATGTCAGCAATGAGAAAGTTTAAATTACTATAAGACTGCCTTCTAGGCTAGCCAACTCCATCCACTGTATTTCTTTATTTGTTGAACCATTCATTTATTCAATAAAGTATATTAAGCTTCCACTAATATGAGGCACCTTGCTATGAACTATATATACAATGACACCTTCATCAGACTTAAGAAAAAGATAAGAAAAGACTTAATGATCTTTACAGAAAATAAGGTACCATGTGTATAACATGTTCCAGTAAAATCTAATCAAGTTTTGTAATCCAAATACCACTTTCTAATTAAAGTGAATAAAAATATCAAAGCTCTTTAATCTTCAACAGGCACATTTTCTTTACCATAAGATATAAGGAGGTACTTACTCTCAGAGTCATATTAGTGCCAACTCTGCATTTGCACAGATCTCACAGTGAGTGCCTTAGATTTTGTGCTCCAAGTGCCTCACTCTATCCCCAATAGCTGGGGAATTATATATATATTAGAGCCTAAGCAACCGTCCGACTGTTCGACCATCCAAACAGTAGCTATGACATGCAATGACCACCAGGGGCAGATGCTCAATGCAGGAGCTGCTAAGCTGTAGTGACTTGGCAGCTGCGCTTCTCAGGTGACGCACCGGGAACCACAGAGGAGGGAGCCCGATTCCAGGGTGCTTCATCTGAGAACTGCCCTATTGCAATCTGAGACCCTCAAGGGATGTTGGAGAGCTGGTTTCAGCCCGATCCCTGCAGGCCAGGGCAAGGGACCCCACTGGCGCAAGAATTTGTGCACCAGGCCTCTAGTTAAAAAATAAACTAAAAGCACTATGCCAATAATACACTAGAAGTTTGTATAAGATGCTAAGAGGAAATCTGATAAAAATCAGTTTGAAGACACAATGGTAGATGACCATCTATTTAGACTAACTCTTGCTGGAATCCTTCTGATTTGAAGTTAAAAAACTATTTCCACTCAATAATCCCCAGTCAGCTCACTGATTTAAGTTTTATTCCAATTTGTATTTTGTTTGATGAGACAATGTGCAGACTATGTAAGAAGCTATTTTAAATTTATGGAAAAATAAAATAACATGCATTTTTAACTTTTATGGCAATTTTGCTTTTAGAATTTTACTGAGCTCCCTTTTTTAAAACAAAAGAGACTCTTGTTTCCAGAATGTATGAATAAATGTGCCTAAACAGAAATATCCAAGTATATTCAGTATTCAACAAATGAAAGTTTATGTTTTCCTACCTTCTCCAGCGAAGAGAAAGGCAACAAATGGGCATAAATGCTAGGATGATCACGCTAACCACACCAAATCCAAAAATCCGGAATATCTGCAAAGGTTCTGTTGATTCAATTATATTTTGTTATTTTAATGAATTAAGAGAAGCAAATATGAGCTCTTTCATAAAGTCTTTATAAAAAAGTATCAGTTATTAAAGTAAAAATATCAGTTATTAAAGGGGGTATTCATACATGATAAGTAAATATACTTTCTACTTTATAATTGCAGGAGTTTATGAAATGTTCTTGAAACACAACTAAAGTCGACACTTTAAATGCGTGTCTCCCAATGGAAGTCTTAACAAAATTATCCTACTGTTTCTGTTAACATATCATTATGATTCATAATTCTTCCTATGATCTCAGTATATTTTTCTTTGGCCAAATTTTATACTTCTTAAAGCACTCAGACAGTAAATTAATCTATGAATAGTTAACTTGATAAAGGAATGGCTTCTTAAATGTTTACTTCTAAATTATAAACTTTAATTAAATAAATATCAAGAATTTGTAGGTGAATAAGTATATTTTGTTTGAAAATACATTCTAATATGACTGGAGAATTGTAAGTCACGGTTCAAATTTTCCCTTTATAAGAACCAAATGTCTCTTCTCACATAATATAAAGACTAAACTGATGAATAAGTTATAAATACTGCATGACAGTGTTAAAATCATAATTCTATATTCATGATCATATTTCAGCTCCCATTATTAATACTAGATGTTCAACAAAGAGCTGTAAGTTGAATATGGGCTATATTAACCTAAAACATTGCTTTACATGCATCCTTTTTGTAGTATCTGTTAGTGTTTAATCATATCAAATATATTCACCGTGGGACTCACTGGTAACATGTTCCTACTATCCAAATGACGGAGCAAAAAGAGATTGTCTAGTTCTCAAAATTTTGAAAATAAAAAATATTAATAGAAGAACCTAATTCAAATACAATGAAACCAACAGAAATGAATACAAAGACCTTAATAAGAAATATTTAAGTCTACTGTCACATAATAAGGTGCAGAAGATAATATAAATGGGAAAAAGTCTACTCAGGAAAAGTAAATGGGGAGAGAAAAATAAGTAATGTCTGATTGGTGCATTCTCCCAGGCATTGAGAGTTACCTCTCAGAGGGTCCAGAATCTTTGGAACAAGATAGATAGTGACTAAAGCAAAAGAAGAGACTCATTTTGAACTTCCATAGTCACATCTATTGGCTAAGCAGAGACTCTTCATGAATGAGGTGGCCTGGACACCTCAGGACATTATATAGATAATTTTTCTCTAGAGATGGGAGCCCCATTTAAGTGTGAAGCTGGGAAAACCAAATTTAAATGTATACCATTGTGATCTGGTTATTCAATTTTTTTAAAAAAAATAGAAATACAATAAACTTAAAGGTATGAACTTACTATTGCTTAACGGGGCAAAGCAGCGGAAGTTATTGCTCCCAAATGATGAATAACAGCATCGGTGTTCCAGACATGCACTCTTGTTAAGATTTGGCAGATTATTGCAAAGGTCCACTTCCTGATTCTCCTTTACAATGCATGCTTTTAGAAACAAAATCCAAGGAAAAGAATTCAGTGTGATTAATTATTATTTTCCTGAATTAAAATAATGAGTGAGAGAGAGAAAACAAACATTTAAGCTGGTACATTTAATGAAAAGTTTGAATAACATACAAATAGCAATGAATGCTGAAAAAATAAGAGTTAAACTAAAAATTACCACAAGGTTATTTAACATCACACTTTCTATTCTAAATGAAATGCAGAAAATGAACAAAAATAAATGAACAAGTATAGGCCAAAAATGTCCTTAAAATAATATATTTTTAGTGCAACAGATATCCTCTCACACATTTATTTTATTTCATTTTATTTTATAGTTTATTTTTATTTTTGACATTGCAAATGTCTCCCATTTCTCCCTTTGCCCTCCCCTCTTTCATTCATTTTTATTAAACTACAAAAACCCATTGAATGCATCAGTGAAAATGAACATAAATAAAATTCACACAGTTTATTGCTAGAGAGTAAGGTAAGTGATACTATTGGGACTAACCTACTTTCTGTGAACACCTGTCATATTGGTACTACTACATATTTTACGATCCTTCCTTTTGAACTTAAGTTATGACTATAATTTTGAGTATTCAATTATTTATTGCATAAATGCCAAGATTCATACAACTGCAATAAAGTCATGAATGTTTGAATCTATAAGACTCATGAGTTCAAATAGGTGATTTTCTAATGACCTGCTTTAGAAGAGAAACAAATGACAACTAAAAAGGCAGATAAGAGATTGTTACTCAAAAAGAAAATCTCCACAGTATTGCTTAAGGCCAGCTTAGATTAGGTTCAATCTCCAGTGCCATCAACAACTACAGACTGATGCTTCATGAAGACTTTAAAGCTACTCAGCATAAGCAAATAACAACATAATGGTTAAAAGCATATTTTTACTTCATGGTTTATTTTATTATGTTCTTCTTCTTTAAAGACTGTCAATTTCTGATGCTATGGTAAAAAAAATAATACCTACTATTCTGAGTACTGTTTATGGCTGTTTGTTTTTTTTTTTCTAAAGCTGAAATGGCAGCCTAGTAACTCCTCTCTGAAGAGTGTAGGGTTTGCTATTAATCACGTGGTATCTTTGAGCTGCACATCAGTGATGTTTATCTATGGCCTGTTATTACACTGAAGGCCCAGGAGAACCTCGTTTTGCCACATTGTTTGAAAATTAAACTGAGGTGAAGAGGGAACATGGAAAGCAATTCCTAAGACATCTAAGAGGATGTGAGATTAAAATCTGCTTTCCAGTGTTTAAGAAGCTTGAGATAACGTGTTTCCCCGAAAATAAAACATCCTCCAAAAATAAGACCTACTTACAGGTTTCCTTCTGAGTGAAATATAAGGCATCCCCACTAAAATAAGGCCCCCAGGCTCTGTCTCAGAATGAAAATTAATTTACCGTAAACTGGTCGCTAGGGCTGCCCCAACTGGCCTCCAGCAACCAGTGACATTACACGGAGTCCTGACATTACTGCTGCGTGGAGGCGGAGCGGAGGTCTGAGTGAGTGGTGAGCAGGGGACGGAAGAGAGGAGGAGATTTTCGCAGATGCGTGTAGAAGAACAGGAGGATTAGAGCTGACAGGACGCGGCGAAGGTGGTGAGTGCTGGTCTGTCTCTCTGGTGACACTACCTGATGCTCGCGGCTGCCTTCATGATGACTGAAGGTTCTCAGTCAATGGCAGACCCTGCTCCAGCCCAGATCCAGGCCCCAGCAAGCACAGTGACAGTCCCCAGGCAGGCCCCAGGGGGTAAATGTCTGATAAAGGGGTAAGGGGAATATCTGGTGAAGGTGTTTAGTGGCACAGGGGTGGGGGGAGAGGGGTCACTTAAAATGACACAGGAGAATCAGAGGGGGCAATCAAAATAACACAGGAGGATCAGAGGGGACAATCAAAATGACACAGGAAGATCAAAAGGGGTTACTAAAATGGTTAATCCCCCCTCTGATTCACCTGTGCCATTTTGATTCCCCTCTCTGATCCCCCCTGTGTCATTTTAAGTGATCCCCCTCCCCCTACCTTGATACCCTAATTCCTTTTTTTTACCCCTAGAAATGAGCACAAAAAGAAAAAGCTACTCCATGGAGTACCAGCAAGGAATTATGGAAGACTCTTGGGGCCAAAACCTTACTGCTTTCTGCAAAGAGAAGATGTTGAGTATCCGATTGGTCCGAAAATGGCAAACAGAGTATGGTAACCTCATTGAACAAGTGGACAAGGGAAATGCTAAAAAGCACAAGTGTGGATCAGGTCGGCAACCATTATTTTCCAAGCTGGAAGAACTGATCTGTGAATGGGTTGTTGACAGAAGAGCAAAAGCTATGGTTATGAATAGGGCTCAGATTCAAGAATTTGCCCTTGCAATGGCACCACAGTTTGACATAGCCTTCAAATACTTCATAGACTTCAAAGCATCACAACACTGGCTGGATAATTTCCTTCAGCAAAGTGAACTATCTTTAAGAAGATCTACAACATTGTTTAGGTTGGAAAATACTCAAATTATTAAGCGAGCACTTGCATTCAAGTCCTTTATTGATGATGCTGACTTCTCTAAATACAATCTTTCCAACATGATTGCTATGGATGAAACTGCAGTGTTTATGGGCCAATCATCTCAAACAATAATTGAACCGTGGGGTGCCTCCTTAGTGTACATTCCCTCCACTGCTTACAAAAGTTCACGTGTTTCCTGTATTTTGGCAATTCGTCTGGATGGCACTAAAATCCCACCTTTAATCATTTCTAAGGGCAAGAAGGAAAAGATTGAACGTGTTTTGAGCATTTTTATACTTGAAACTGAAAAGGCCTGGGCCACACAAGCAGTTATAAGGAAGTGGGTTGATTTAATGCTGTCTCTTGTTATGTGAGGGAGCCAAAGAGGTCTGCTAGTCTGGGATGCAGCCAGCACTCACCGCGCTAAAGACATGAAGACATTTCTTCAGGAAAGAAAAATAGATCAGATAATGATTCCTGCAGGAATGATGGCCTATCTCCAGACTCTTGATACTGCAATAAAGAAGCCATTCAAAGACAATTTGTGCATGGAAATTAATGACTAAATTGAAAATAGAATGGAGAGAAATCAGCGTGGAAACTTTGTGAAACCTAAACTGCAAGAAGTTGTGACTTGGGTGAAGAATTCATGGGAGAAAATCACTGACAGTTGCATTGCAAATGCACTGCGAGCAGGCTACCTTGACAAGAAGTACTCATTTAAAGACAGTGCTATTGCTAAACATGAGAGATTTGGTCCACTGATTCTGAAAGAAATGGAGTCACAAAAAATTCACCAGGAAATTTAGGAATTAGATTGTTATGATGATGTTCCAGAAGATGATGACATGATTGTCATTGAATAAATGAGTAAATTCTTAATACTGTAGGATTCACAGTTTGTCTGGTTTGTGTTGACAACTACTGTACTACCGTACCATATACAGGTAATAAATTTCCTTTATTTTCATTTAACAATAAATGTGTATCATATTCTTCTTCGTGGAAAAATAAGACATCCCCTGAAAATAAGACCTAGAGCATCTTTGGGAGCAAAAATTAATATAAGACACTGTCTTATTTTTGGGGAAACAGGGTAGATAACTGGACAGCTGGCATACAAGCTCTAGACAAGTGATTATCAACCTTTCTAATGCCGAGACCCTTTAATACAGTTCCTCATGTTGTGGTGACCACCAATCATAAAATTATTCTTTAATATATTTTATTGATATTTTACAGAGAGGAAGGGAGAGAGATAGAGAGCTAGAAATGTCGATGAGAGAGAAACATCGACCAGCTGCCTCTTGCACACCCCCTACCGGGGATGTGCCCGCAACCAGTGTACATGCCCTTGACCGGATTCGAACCCAGGACCTTTCAGTCCACAAACCGACACTCTACCACTGAGCCAAACCAGTTTCGGCCATAAAATTATTTTTGTTGCTATTTCATAACTGTAATTTTGCTACTGTTAATGAATCATAATGTAAATATCTGTGTTTTCTGATGGTCTTAGGCTCTATAGCAGCAGTTCTCAACCCTGCTAGCAGGGTTACCTAAGACCATCAGAAAACACAGGTATTTATATTACAAGTCATAACAGTAGCAAAATTACAGTTATGAAGTAGCAACAAAAATAATTTTGTGGTTGGGGGTCACCACAACATGAGAACTGCATTAAAGGGTCGTGGCATTAGGAAGGTTGAGAACTACTGCTCTAGACTCTGCTCTGGAGTTAGGGAAAGTTAATCAACCTCATGCTAACCTGAAGACCATAGATTCAGCCAACAATGAATATGATGTCTTATGCTTCATGGGAATGTACCTGGATGAGCAAAAGAAGAACAGAAACTACCTGGAATACCAGCTTGTATATGATTGGGAATTGGAAAAGCAAGGCCCAGGAGGAGAAAGACCCATTTAAAAAGCCTTTAAATAGACCTAACATCTGAAGACAATAAAACAAGTTTTCCAATTGTCGAAGGTCCCAAAATCAGCTACTTAAGAATTTTAATCTTCTACATTTGACAGAAGGATGCTTTTCTTCACTGGTATGTATACAAATAAATCTGTTTTGACATTATATATAAAAAAAAAAAAACAACTAGAGGCCCGATGCATGACATTGGTGCACTGGGGGATAGGGGAGTAGGGGAGGTTCCCTCAGCCCAGCCTGTGCCCTCATGCAGTCTGGGACCCCTCGGAGGATATCGAAGAGCCAGTTTTGGCCCAATCCTGCAGGCCAAGCTAAGGGACCCCACTGGGCAAGTTACCTTGCTTTACAAACATCATTTGTAAATCTTCACAAAAAACTCTCAAAATGAATTTTACAACCTGCATCCAAAAAAAATAAACACATAGCCCTCGCCAGGTGGCTCAGTTGGTTGGAGCATCATCCTACACACCACAAAATTGCAGATTCTATTCCCAATCATGGCACATACCTAAGTTGCAGATTCAATCCCTGGTTGGGGCACATATGGGAAGCAACGGATCCATGTTTCTCTCTTACATCAATGTCTCTCTCTCTCTCTCTCTCTCTCTCTCTCTCTCTCTCTCTCTCTCTCCTCCTTCCTCTCTAAAGTCAATAAAAACATATCCTACCCTTGGTTGAGAATTAAAATTAATTAATTAATTAATTAATTAATTACATCAAACACAATAACTTGTGCAAAGTCACAAATTTAATGCATTACCAATTGGCCTGGATATTGATTTCCCAAACATTTTAGATGTGTAAGAGTTTTCCTATTTTGTTGTTGTATACTCTAAGCTATTATTTCTTCAATTATGCCAGAGCCAGAGTGACTCCACTCCCCAAGTTGGTCTGCATGTGAAATACCATGTTCAGGCTGGGCATTACACACCCAGAAAAGAGTGACAATAGTCAGGGCCTGGTCAGAGATGGGATGGACTTCCTGTATGCTGAGTTTTTCACTATTGGCACTGTTCAAAGACCATTTTCAAGGAATGGAAATCATAGAAGAGAATTTAAATCATAGAAGAAAATAGACTAGATAATTCCTAAGGTCCCTTCTGATGCTGAGTTTCTATTATTTTATACTTAAACTAGAGGCCTGATGCACAAAATTAGTGCATGGGAGGGGTGTCCCTCAGCCCAGCCAGCACCCTCTTACAAGCCGGGACCCCTTAGGAAATGTCTGACTTCAGGTTTAGGCCCGATACCTGCATAGGGTCTAAACTGGCAGTCAAACATCCCCCTCACAAGCCTGGGATGCTAGCTCCTAACCACTCTCCTGCCTGCCTGCCTGCCTCATCACCCCAACCACACTGCCTGCCTGCCTCATCACCCCAACCACACTGCCTGCCTGCCTCATCGCCCTTAACCACTCAGCCTGCCTGCTTGGATCACCCTTAACCCATCTGCCTGCCTGCCTGATTGCCCCTAACCACACACCTGCCTTCCTGATCACCCCTGTTTGCCTACTTTCCTTATTGCCCCTAACCACTATGCATGCCTGCCTGATTGCCCCTAACTGCCTGTTTGCCTGCTTCATCACCCCTAACAACTCTGCCTGCCTGCCTGATGCCCCTAACTGCTCGCCTGCCTGCCTCAATGCCCCTAACCATCTCTGCTTCGGCCCCCGCTGTGGCGGCTTCATCCAGAAGGACATTCAGAATGATGTCCAGAAGGTCATTCAGCTGTCCAGTCTAATTAACATATTATTCTTTTATTATTATAGATAGATCACATCTGATGAACTTTATGCCAGTTACTAAATTTAACTTTCAGACTCAAATTACTAAGAGACACTTGCAATTTTGAAGAATAAAAATGATAGGGCAATTTTTATCATGTTTAAGTATATAATTTCTCCAAGAGGGAAGAATCATGTGACCTCTCAAGCTTCCATTCCAGTCTGTCTCAAGGTTATAATTTTAATCTATAAGACATGAATCTTTTACAAACAACAGCCTAATGACAAAACAACAGACTTTTTTTTAGTGCTTTAATAGGAAGAGTGCTCATAATTCAATTATAAAAGGGAGAAAATAAATTTGTTAAAATTATTTCACATTTTATGAACTTGTAGTTAGTTACTCTTTTCAAAGAAGGCGATATATTTTTTTCACTGTTTCTGAAATATTTGAATTAACTTAGGCCATATGTTTCCCTTAAAATAGAACAGTTTGATTTTGTTTAGCAAAACATCTCATACACTTGGTTTTGACTCAGGTTACTGTTACCAGGCAGGGGAAATATTTTAGAAATACAGATAGGTATCCTATTTAGATTATTTAAAGGTAACTTCAGTGTTTATATAATATAATTATAGGTAACTATGGGAAACAATTTATCATTTGTTGTTGTTTATGATAAACTTTAGCACTCACTGAACCATTCTTTTAGCTTTACAACATACCACCTTCTCAGATTTCTCTTTCTCCCCTCAACTTGACTGTGGCAGTATATTTAATTTCTTTATGGAGCTTGTTTACTTTGCTATTCTCATTGGTGGTAGGCACTATAATGCCTGTTTTGTATTTCATGAAGCCAGTATAGAGAAACATGAAGAGATTTATGCAAGGTCACAGAGGAATTCAGTGCTAGAGTCTGGAATTAAACAATGGAAATTATTTTTTCTTACATATGTATATCAAATATTATTAGAATAAAGTCTGCATGATTTTTAATGAAAGCTTCATCTTTGTAATTCATATGTGTCAATTTATTTTAAGCCTCTCCTTGAAACGGCACCACATGCTGTACAAAAAGAAAGGTTGTTTATTTGTGGGTGATAATTCTCAGGGGTGATCGTGTGCTTGATAAACACATTATATACAGAATCACAAAAAGGCGATGTGATTTGAAACTTGAACGTTTTATCACTTATCATTAAAACAGATGGGAAAACATCTGGTATATTCTGTACATTAGAGCTACACAGCACCCCGATTAATGCCACAAAAGATATTGATTTCACAAAACTGGGTCAGGGACTAAATTTCAGGCAGTCATTAAGGTAAATTGTAAAAGGTTTAGACAATTGTGAAGGAAAACTATTTTATCAAGAAAAACAAACATATGGAGTTCCTGTAAAATATGGCCTCAGTTCTTCCTTGCAATTCTTTGTGGAAAATATTTTCATTGTAAAGATGAAAACACTGAATTTCAAAGAGGTAATCTTGCCTAAGACAACAGGCAGAATTGGGATGAAAACTCAGGTCTATCCCACTAAACATTTAACTATTACCCGTGTTTCTCCGAAAATAAGACATCCTCCGAAAATAAGACCTACTTCATGGAAACATAATACATCCCCTGAAAATAAGACCTAGCGCATCTTTGGGAGCAAAAATTAATATAAGACACTGTCTTCTTTTTGGGGAAACAGGGTATTTTCAAAACAAGGACCCTAGGGGAAAAAAAATCAACCAAGAACTTACTTGTGGGAAAGAAGAAACTTATCAGAGCTCTCCGTGGAGAAATTTTTTCCAGAAATTGTCCATTGGCACTTTCACTGCTCCACTTAATATAGTCGCTTTCAGTCTCAGAATTTGAAAATACTTAAAAAAAAGTGAAATTATTAATACCAGCATATAAAGCATTTATAACTCTCTTTGGCCCCTAAAGTTAATAATGGAAAATATAAGAGCTAACAGATATTGTACTTACACCTCATAACAACAGCTTAGGTACTATAAATACTGATGACATCACAATGTTTAAACTAAAGGACAACATATTCCATTGTTACGTTATAAAATGATTTACAATAGTGAACTTGACTCACAAACAGCACTAACATTCAGAGGTCCAATCAATTAACTATTTATAAACAGTACTTTTTCTAACTAAATCAGACCCCATCACAGAAACTCTTGGAAACCATGTTGGCTTCTTTATTTACTGATAAAAATAAAGGCCTGCCGAAACCGGTTTGCCTCAGTGGTAGAGCATTGGTCTGTGGACTGAAAGGTCCCGGGTTCGATTCCGGTCAAGGGCATGTAGTACCTTGGTTGCGGGCACATCGCCAGTAGGGGGTGTGCAAGAGGCAGCTGGTCGATGTTTCTCTCTCATTGACGTTTCTAGCTCTCTATCTCTCTCCTTTCCTCTCTGTAAAATATCAATAAAATATATATTTTAAAAAATAAAAATAAAGGCCTGAGGAGACACTGCAAAACCTTCCTAACCTTTCTCACTACTTCAAACAACCTGCTTTTAGTTTCATTTGCATGATTATCTCCCATATTAGAGGAAATTATATCTACCTTTGTTCCCATAACATAGATTTGTCCATATCATTAAATATTCTCCAGTGCTATCTTTAATAACTTCACAGTATTTCATTATATGGCTCTACTACAACTAAGTAAAACATTCACCTAAAGAAAAGGATTTAGGTCGCTTAACATGTATTGGTATTATGAAGAACACTGCATAGAAATCACAACTACAAAGAACAGATTGGTGTTTGACACAGGTGAGGGGTCGGGTGGGGGGAGAAATGGATGGAAGGAGCTAAAAGGAACAAACTTTTGGTTATAAAAGCATCAAGTGATGTACAGCATGGTGACATAGTTAACAATATTGTATTGCATACTTGAAAGTTGCTAAAATATAAATCTTAAAAAATTTAATCATAAGAAAAACATTCATAACTATGTATGGCAATGAATGTTAACTAGACTTATTGTGGTGATCATTTCACAATATATACAAATATCAAATCAAATTATGCTGTACACCTGAAACTAATATGCTATATATGTCAATTACACCTCAATTTTGAAAAAAAATGCAATGATTATCACTGGAGCTATATATTTTTAAATATTCACAAAAAAACTCCTTAGGTTAAATTCTTAAGGAATGGCTCTTGACGTTAACCACATTACACTTCATCAAGGCTGCCCCTAGATACACTTCTGCTAGTAGTGTGCACAAGTACCAGTATTCTTTTGTTTATTCTTTATTGTTAAAGTATTACATATGCCTCCTTTTTCCCCCACTGACCTCTCCCCAGCCACCTCCTACCCCAATACATGCCCTCACCTCCCTAGTGTCTGTGTCCATTGGTTATGCTTCTATGCGTGCATACAAGTCCTTTGGTTGATCTCTTACCCACTCACCCCCATCCCCCGCTGCCTTCCCTCTGAAGTTTGACAGTCTGTTCGATGCTTCTCTGTCTCTGGATTTATTTTTGTTCATCAGTTTATGTTGTTCATTATATTCTACAAATTATATGATATTTATCTTTATCTAACTGGCTTATTTCCCTTAGCATACTAATAATGCTCTCCAGGTCCATCCATGCTGTTGCAAATGGTAAGAGATCCTTCTTTTTTTACAACAACATAGTATTCAATTGTGTAGATGTACCACAGGGTTTTTTTTTTAAATATATATATATATATATATATATATATATATATATATATATATTATTGATTTTATTACAGAGAGGAAGGGAGAGAGTTAGAGAGCTAGAAATGTTGATGAGAGAGAAACATCGACCAGCCGCCTCCTGCACACCCCCCACCGGGGATGTGCCCGCAACCAATGTACATGCCCCTGACCCGAATTGAACCCGGGACCTTCCAGTCCTCAGACCGACGCTCTACCACTGAGCCAAACCGGTTTCGGCTGTACCACAGTTTTTTAATCCACTCATCTGCTGATGAGCACTCAGGATGTTTCCAAATCTTAACTATGCTGCCCTGAAAATGCCTGATCTTGTTTGATCTCAGAAACTAAGCAGGGTCAGGCCTGGTTAGTACTTGGATGGGAGTACCATTATTCTTGCACCCCCACTTTTTTGTTGTTTGCCAGTTTGATGAGCAAATAAAACTGTCTCTTTTGTTTCAATTTATATTTTTTTGTCATCAGCGAGTTTATATGTTTCATACATTTGTTACAGAGTAGATAATTTAAACATTAATCTGCTACATATATTCCAAATATTTTTAAGACAGTCAGAAACCTCTATATTTTTGTGGTGTTTTGGGAAGTTTAAAATGTTTTATGCAGCCAAAACCGGTTTGGCTCAGTGGATAGAGCATCGGCCTGCGGACTGAAAGGTCCAGGGTTCGATTCCGGTCAAGGGCATGTACCTTGGTTGAGGGTACATCCCCAGTAGGGGGTGTGCAAGAGGCAGCTGATCGATGATTCTCTCTCATCAATGGTTCTAACTCTCTATCACTCTCTCTTCCTCTCTGTAAAAAATCAATAAAATATATTTAAAAAATAAAAAGTTTTATGCAATCAAGTGTCTAAATATCTTCCTTTACTATTTCCTTCTTTTGAATCGTATTTAGAAACATTCCATAACTTAATGTTTCCTTATATTTTCACTTTTTAAATTTACATTTTAATCCACCTAATATGTATTTTGAAGTGTGTTATGAAGTAGGAATACATTGTTTCGCAGTTGTCCTAGTAACATTTATTAATTCGCAGTTGTCCTAGTAACATTTATTAATTAATTAATTTATTAATTCCACTTATGATATCACCAAAATATATATATATTTTAATATATTTTATTGATTTTTTACAGAGAGTAAGGAGAGAGAGATAGAGAGTTAGAAACGTCTATGAGAAAGAAACACCGACCAGCTGCCTCTTGCACCATCCCCTACTGGGGATGTGCCCGCAACCAATGTACATGCCCTTGACCGGAATCAAACCCGGGACCCTTCAGTCCGCAGACCAACACTCTACCACTGACCAAACCGGTTTCGGCATATTCTATTTCTTGACTTTCTATTCTGTTCCACTAACCAGTCTGTTCATACACCAATATCGCTATTACAACTTATCTTATACTGTTACATATTTTAATAACTTATCTGAAATCACTTCATTAGTCTTTACTGTCAAAATTTTATTCTCAACTCTGAAAAATCTTTTAGATGGACCTTAGAATAGAGATTGGGTGAGAGAAGCCTGTAGAGCGGAGGGGAGAGGGAAGCTCTCGGGTGGCTGCCACTGGGCCCCTGAGTACCCCTCCCCTCAGCCCCCCCCCCCCCCCCCCCCGAGAGGTTACTCACTGAAACCCAAACGGTAGCACAGCAGCGTCCCGAGAAGAATGATGAGCAGGAAAAGGACCAAGCGATTTTCGGCCCACGTATTCATCAGAGACCTGCGCCTCTCAGCTCTGGGGCCCTGCTGGGACGCCTCGCTGCTGGGCTGAGGTGCGGCAGCCATGTTGGATTGGCGGCCACGATGGGTGCTGCCGCTGAGATTCGACGCCACCATCGCGTTTTTGGCAGCACAGGACTCATCCTCACTTCTGACCAGCTTTATGCGGGTCCCTTTCAAAGCCTTGCTCTTCTGCCTGTTCTTCCCTCTCGAGCACCGCCCTACTGAAGGCATGGCTCCGTTTCTGACTAGATCAGAAGATGGTGCCCCGCCAACAGCTCTTCAAGGAATGAGCGCCTGGGCACTGACGCATGCGTGATATGCCCTGCGCAGCACGTGCCAGCCCTTAGGCCCCGCCCCTTTTTAACGGCCAATGGGAAGTCTTGTGCCGCGTCTGCCACTCAAGGCCTGGCCTTTCTGGTGCTTGTTAATTGTTGAATGAATGAATGAATGAATGAATAGGGCCTGATGACTGTGCCAGGATCATGGCAGTTTGTCACAGATCAACAAAATGGATAAATGGAATTCAGACTCCAGCCTTAACTGTTAACTCCTACTCAGATTCAGTCCTACGAAAGGCACTGTAGAATATATGGTCACTACAGTATCCACTAGCCAAATATGTCTGCTTAAATGTACACTTTCATTAATAAAAAGTACACGGCATTAAGAAATCAGTTCCTTGCCGAAGCGGGTTTGGCTCAGTGTCGGCCTTCGGACTGAAGGGTCCCAGGTTTGATTCCGATCAAGGGCATATGCCCTGGTTGAGGGCACATCCCCACTGGGGGTGTGCAGGAGGCAGCTGATCGATGATTCTCTCTCATCGATGTTTCTGACTCTCTATCCCTCTCTCTTCCTCTCTGTAACAAATAAATAAAATATATTTTTAAAAAGAAAAAAAAAAAAGAAATCAGTTCCTTAGTCATAGTAGCCATATGTCCAGGGTTCAATATCTTTATAAATATATAGATATAGGTATAGATATAGACAAAAGAGATAGATAGTTAGATAGATGATAGATAGATATAGACAGATTATAGATAGATAGATAGATAGATAGATATAGATAGATAGTTATATACAGATATAGATATAGATATAGATATAGACATAGATAGATGATAGATATAGACAGATATATAGATTAGATATGTAGTGATATATAAATATAGATTAGATATAAATATAGATTAGATATAGATATAAATATAGATGTAAATAGACAGACATATAATATAGAAAGATATAGATATATAGTTATATATAGATTTAGATAGATAGATGTAGATATAGATAGATATCTATCTCATGGTGCCCATGTTTGACAGTCCAAATATGAAGCATTCTCATCACAGCAGAAAGTTGTGAGGGCAGTGCTGGATGTGCACAGTGACTATAGTGAATAGGGGAGATATTCAATAGGTTGTTACACTGTAGTAGGAGCTTTCAAGGGGAACAAATGGCATTTGCCTTCAGAGACATAAAGGTTGAGTTACAAACTCTTTACATAGGAAGCATGAAAACAGAGTGTGTGAGGAACACTAATGAGTGGCATAGAACACTTAGATGTATTCCCATCATTTGCCACTAATGAATTGGATTATCCTAAATGCCTTCCTCTCGCTGGGCCTCAGTATTGCATGTGTAAATAAGAGAGTAAGCATCATCTCTAAAACCCCTTCTTGCTCTAAAATCTGACCTATAAGCAAAATCCCATTAAATTGCTTGGTTTGACTCAGCTGGTTAAATGTCAACCTTTGAACCAGGAGGTCACAGTCAATTCCCAGTCAGGAAACATGCCTAGGTTGTGGGCTCAATCCCACGTGGGAGAAGTACAGAAGGCAGCAGATCAATGATTCTCTCTCATCACTGGTGTTTCTATATCTCACTCCTTCTCCCTTCCTCCCAGAAATAAATAAAAACATTTTTAAAGAAAAAATTGCTTGGTTTGCTGGCATACTTGCTAACCTACCTCATTCTCATTTTAAAAGGATGTGAAAACCACCCCCATCAACTGCATTTCCAGCCTTGTTCTTTTACATTTTACTTTGGCTTTCAAAATGTCTTTCTACTAATTTTTATTATATTGTTCTTCCCAATGTTAATAGGTATTCCACAGGGGGATTGGGGAGAGAAAGATTTCCTATGAAAATAATTCTTAAAATTTAGCACACTCAACCCCACCCCATGTTCACATACAGGAGCAATTAATAATGCTCTTTAGTTTTTTAAAGGATGTGACCAAAAGCAAACTGCTTTTCTATTTTCTATATTTTAAGTGTGTTTGTTTTTTGTTTGTTTGTGTTTTTTTTTTGCTTCAGTTTTTCTTTAATTTTACCAGAAGATTCCTGTCTCACAAAATACTATTAACTGCTTCCTGAAACCACTGCTTGGAACTTGTGAAGTGTCTGAGGTTTTACTCTGAGTTACAAGGTAACCTGATACAATTTCACAGATTCTAGCAGAGTTTGCAAGACGATAGGGTCAAAGAAAAATAACAAAAGTTCTCCTGAGACATGCAGAAACTTGAGAGATTTATGAACAATTGCCACCCAATAACAACCTTCTTCACGTCAGAGTACATGTGGAAAATGATCTCATTGCTGGGCACCATACAGATGCCTTGAGAGAACAGGGGATTAAACTGGAGAACACGGGATGGAAACTCAGCTCTTGACCACCTCACGGGTTGCCTTCTCTGGGCCTTTGTTTTCCCTTCTGCAAAATACAGGCTGTGGACAGCCTGATTGTGAAGATTCTTTCCAGATCTGGCTTGCTATGTCTAGTAATTGACTATAGCATTTGTGTTTGCTGTAAAGGCTAGGCATGACAGTTCTACAACAGTGCAATATTCCTGAGGAATCCATAGCATATCACTAGAAACCAAAGTTTTAACAAAAACTCAGGTGAACAAAATTTCTAAGATCGTGACTGAGCACTCGCTGGTTTATACAACAGTAAATGGCTGAGGTTGAGCTTCTTACTGATTACTTCTCCCCGAGTTCCTCACTGCCCTGGAAACTCTCCTTTCACTTCCAGGTGAAGAGAAGGGGTTAATAAACTCCTTGGATGCTTTGTTCCTCCAGATCATGTGTTTAATGCTTGTATTAAACCTCCTCTCTTTTCAAGCTTACATTATCTGATTATAGCAACTGCTTAATTTTCTGCATTTCAAGGACCTACTAAATTCCAGAAAGTTCTATCCTCTTCTTTCATATTTTAGCATCTGAATTTCTGACTCCCCTTCCATCACAACTCTTAGTCATTATCTCTGGACTGAAACTGGCTGTATGACTCCTTCTCCTTCCAATTTTCAAATTCCAAGACCACTGAAGTATGTATCCTCCTCAAATTCTTTACAACATTTGAAACTACTCATGTTCCTCTTTCCCTAAGCAAATATATGTATTCCTATTGCACTGTAAACTCTATGAAAGCAGAGATCTTGTTTGCCTTGTTTATTGATGTGTTTTCAGTGTCTAAACAGTGAGTGGCACATAGTATCCTCTGACTAAAAATATTTTAATGGATAATCATTATGGCAAAGCAGGATTCTCATGTCCTAAACCTCATCCTATTGGATAAATGTAGGCATTCCCCAAGATTTAGCACACTATTGCAAACTATTTGTGTTTTCTAGTCCTCCCCCCTCTCCCTCCAGTGATATATTCACTCCAATTTCTTCACAGATCACCACTATGTCAATGATGCTTTCCTATTTAAATATCTAGCCTCTCTGAAACCGGTTTGGCTTAGTGGTAGAGCGTCAGTCTGCGGACTGAAGGGTCCCGGGTTCGATTCCAGTCAGGGGCATGTACATTGGTTGCGAGCACATCCCCGGTAGGGGGTGTGCAAGAGGCATCTGGTCAATGTTTCTCTTTCATCGACGTTTCTAGCTCTCTATCTCTCTCCCTTCCTGTCTGTGAAATATCAATAAAATATATTTTAATTTAAATAAATAAATAAATAAATATCTAGCCTCATCCCTGTCCACTTCCCCAAGCTGGAGATCAACCAAGCAAGTTCAATGGTCTTGCTTCTAGGAGAACAAAATGAAATAATTCAGAGGCCCTGGGCTCAGGGAGCTCCCGTCTAGTGTGAGAAGAGGCATGTAAAATACAATGTGATGACTGCTCTTCAAAACAAATGTATGAACACAGAACTGCAGGAACACAAAGGAAAGGGCAAATAATTCTGCCTAAACTCAGTGAAAGCTACTGAGATATGATATTTAATTTGTCCTTTGAAGATTGAATAGAAAATGTCCCAGCAAAAACAGATGTGAGAGGTATTTTTCATGGTGGAGGTTTAAGAAAGACTTAGAGGAATGAAAAGATATGATAGAGCCTGTGTAATGTTGTACAGTGGTTAAGCTTTAGAGAGATGAAGGGAGAGGGAGATAGAAATATTGATCAGCTGTATCCTGCATGTCTTCTACTGGGGATTGAGCCTTAAACCTGGGCATTGAACTGGTGACTTGGTCTATGGGATGATGCACAACCAACTGAGCCACAGTGGTTGGTCTTGTACTTTTTCCTCATTTGTATGTTATGGCCATGCCCAACTTACCCAGACTCACAGTGTTCTCTCCTGCCTTTGCATATGCTATCCCTTCCTTTCTCCTCGACTAACTCCTCCTCTTCCTCCATCAGGTCTCAGCTTAAATATTATTTCTTCAGTAGACCTTACCTGAACCCCAAACCAAGTTATATCCTCTTCTCATACTTCCCTATAAAGTTAAGTGTTATTATTTTTTTAATATATCTCTATTGATTCCAGAGAGGAAGGCAGAGAGAGAGAGAGAGAGAGAGAGAGAGAAACATCAATGATGAGAGAGAACCTCCCACACACATACCCCTGCAACCTGGGCATATGCCCCCAACTGGGACCCTTCAGCCCACAGGCTGACACTCCAGCCATGGGCAAACTACGGCCCACAGGCCGGAGCCAGCCGGTTCTGCTGTTCTATCCAGCCCGTGGAGCAGAAAGAGCGGAAGGTTCTCTTGCTCTCCCCTCCGCTCCTTCACCAGCAGCCCAAGATGAGAGTGCCAGCATGGTCAGGTTGCTTTTGTTCCAGCCCTCTGGTCCAGTTTAAGAACCCATGTGGCCCACCCGTGCATCCACTGAACCAAACTAGCTAGGGCAGGGTTAGGTTTAATATCATTAATGATATGGTGCATGAAAGTGAAAAATAAAATTCCTAGTTAATCCAGACAAAGAAAAAGACATGCTGAATGTTTACCACTTTCTCCACTCGTTGTTTGCGAAGTTTTGCAATATTGGATGGCTTGACTTAGCCATCAGTCTTCCTAGTGGCTTTTCTTTGTTTACATTGAGCTGGAATTCCTCTGTTAAACAAACATGCTTCTAAGCCTTGTGTCCAATTTTATCACCCTATCAATAAAGGGTGACTGTCTTTCCCTATCTAGAATTGGCATGGGACCAGCTGCCATCTCAATTTGAGCTTCAAAATTGCTGTGGAGGGGAAGAGAGTGTAGACAAACACACTATTTCTTTCCACTTCACTGGCCAAAGGAAGTTATGGAGCCATACTTCATTCATGGGAGGCCTGTGCCTGGAAGGAAAAAAGAACCAGAAAAATTGGCAAGCTCTAAAAATGTCTAACACCAGATTTATCACTAACAGCTAGTCTTTATTTAAGATGAGCCATGTGCTGGATACCATGGTAAGCACATTACACTAATTCTAACAAGCCTCAGGTAAGTGTTAATATCTCCATTTGGGGGGGGGGGACTAAGGTTCAGAGAGATTGTGTGACTTGTTTGAGGCTGCTATAGGTGATATCTAAGCTGGGTAGAACCTTTGTCAACAAATTGGCAGTTAGTACTACCCCTCTCGCTACACATACTTGACGGGTAAGCCTGACATTTCCGCTAATCAATACTCCATTGCCTACGCTACACTAGAATACTCAATGCCCTTCCAGAATTCTGGGCTTTTGAATCTATGATGCCCTTGGACTAATGAAAGTGTGCAAAGTTCATTTTTGGAAAACTCTGGTTCATATCTTAAGATCCAATTAAAATCAAAATCCCTCTGTGAAACTTCTCTTGACTTCCTTTCACAGGATTCATTGTTCCAGGCTTGGCTACACAAAGCTAAAGTTCCTACCAGGGCCCTCATGACATGGTTTTATTGTTATCTTGTAAGCTTTATATTTCTTCTATTAGACTGTGTCTCCTTGAGCAAGAGAGCCATATCCCATTTCTCTCTGTATTCATAGGTCAGAGGCAGAATAGCTTAAACAGAGCCAATATTGATTATACTTATGTGCCACAGACAAGTCTAAGTGCTTTATATATGCTCCCTAATTTCACTCTCATACCATCTCTAGTATAAGGTAGGTGTTATTATTAACATCATGCATTTTACTGATGAGGAAATTTAATCTACAGTATGTTTAAATAACTTGTCTCAGTAAATAGCTGTGCTGAGATTAGAACTCAGAAACTCTAACCCCAGAGCCTAAGGGTGCTTAGCCACTATGCTACTGATAAAAACTTCTTTCAGCTCATACACATCTCAGTCCTTTAGTTCTAAGTAATCTGTGTCTTTCTTTAAAAACAGGAACACTCTCTTTGAGTGGCTTATCTGATGTAGCCACATGATTTGATTTGTACATAATCAAAGTACAATTATCAAAATTGGGAAATTATCATTACCTTATGTAATCAACAGACTTCATTTATAGCCTATTTTCCTAGTAATGTCCTTTATAACAAACGACAACAAAATTTTATTTTTAAAAAATATTTTTATTGATTTCAGAAAGGAAGGAAGAGGGAGAGCGAGAAACAGAAATGATGAGAGAGAATCATCAATCGGCTGCCTCCTGCATGCCCCCTACTGGGGATAGAGCCTGCAATCTGGGCATGTGCCCTGATGAGGAATTGAACCTTTACCTCCTGGTTTATAGGTCAATGCTCAACCATTAACCCACACTGGCCAGGCAACAACAAAATTTTCTGGTTCAATTTTTGGTCCAGAATCACATGTTGCATTTAACTGTCATGTCTTTTTAATATCCTTTGATCAGAAAAATTTCCTCAGTATTTCTTGGTCTTTCATAACCTTAATAACTGTGAAGAGTACAAACCATTTATTTTGTATGATGTGCATCAATTTGAGCTTATCTGATGTATCCACATGATTGATTAGATTTATCTTATTAATATTTTTAGCCGGAACGCTAAATGTGTTGTGCCTTTCTCATTGCATCATATGCAGATGAACATGATATCTATTTGTACTATAATTATTTTTATGGATCTGAGAGAAAAACATAAATTTTGTTGTTCCACTTACGCATTCATTGGTTTAATCTATGTGCCATGACTGAAGATCAAACCCATAACCTCGGAGTTTTGGATGATGCTCTAACCAACTGAGCTTCATGGCTAGGGACTGTAATTATTTATTTTTATTTTTATTTTTAATTACAGTTTATATACAATATTATATTAATTTCAGGTGTATAACCCAGTGTGCAGACATTTATATATCTAGTACTGATCTGACACCATACATAGTTATTACAATGTTGTTGATTATATTCCCTATGCTGTACTTTACATTCCCATGACAATTCTGTAACCAACGCTTTGTATTTCTTTTTTAAAATAAATCTTTAGCCGGCCCCCGAGAGCGGGCCGGGCCCTGCACTCCGCGCAGGCGCCGCAGGCGTACTGCCCGCTCCGCCCGACCGCGCCGCCCACAGAGCATCCCCCATGGAGCCCACAGGCCCCCGCCGCCGCCACACCCCCCAGCACTGCTGCTCTGTGCTGCTGGACTCTCGCCTCAACAAGGTCCCCCTTTCCAGCCCACAAGACAGAAAACTGGGCCTTTCGTTTCCCTATCTGCTGTGAACTTCCTGCAGCTGCATTTGTATCTGGAGCCAAGTAACTGGAAGAGAGAGAAATAAGCAGCAGGCATTTGACCCATCATGATCTTGGGACCACTGCTCCTCTGGTTAAAAAGGATGACATCCCTCCCTCAGAATTTTCGACATCTGTGGTAGCCATGATCCTGCCCCCCACTATGAGATTGCCTTGGGGCTGGGCTGGAGAAAACGGAAAATAGCAGTGGATTTTCCTCCTCTGTGACTTTTGAGAGTCCATCTCGGGCTTTTTGGTGTGTGCCCAGAGTGATAAGAACATTGCTGCTTTGCCATCCTCAAGATCACTTCATAATCCTGAGTATAGATTTATAGATATTATGTACATGTTCCCAGGAAGAATGAGAAACACTAGAAAACCCATTTTTCAGTGGACTCAGCTGTCTTTAAGGAGTTTTCCCCACATCTCATATAACACTACCATTTGGAGGCACATGGCCACATCTAACTACAAGGGAGTTGGGAATCATAGTCTCTTACCTGATGTGTTGCTGCCCCAAATAATGTAATGGTTCTTACTGGGGAGGAAGGGGAGAACAGATGTGACAATTAGCAGTCTCTGCTATAGCCAGAGCTGCCAGAAACAGGCGAGAGATTTAATACGTATAAAGGACAAATATGATTACAGTATTCTTAGGGATTGAAGTAAGTGGCTTTAATAGTTATTAATATTTTAATAGTCTTATAGATTCATTGTATAAAAATAAAACTATACAAAAATGTCAATTTCTTGAGGCTGTGGACCATGTTTGACATATCACTGTTTCAGTGGTTTGGTGCCTATAAGCATTGTGAGCAGACACTCAAAGAATATTTGTTTAAAAATATTTGGTGAGCTGAAGCTGGTTTGGCTCAGTGGTAGAGCGTCGGTCTGCGGACTGAGGGGTCCCGGGTTCGATTCCTGTCAGGGGCATGTACATTGGTTGCGGGCACATCCCCGGTAGGGGGTGTGCAAGAGGCAGCTGGTCGATGTTTCTCTTTCATCGATGTTTCTAGTTCTCTATCCCTCTCCCTTCCTCTCTGTAAGAAATCAATAAAATATATATTTTTAAAAATATTTGGTGAAGGTGCTGAAACCCGTTTGGCTCAGTGGTAGAGCGTGGGTCTGCAGACTGAAAGGTCCCGGGTTCGATTCCAGTCAAGGGCATGTACCTTGGTTGCGGGCACATCCCCAATGGGGGGTGTGCAGGAGGCAACTGATTGATGCTTCTCTCTCATGGACGTTTCTAGCTCTCTATCTCTCTACCTTCCTCTCGGTAAAATATCAATAAAAATATATTTTAAAAAAATTTGTTGAAGGTGATGATGAATTTTGTGTGTCAACTTGACTGGGCCATTGGATGCCCAGACATTTAGTCAAATATTATTCTAGGTATGCCTGTGAGGGTGTTTATGGATGAAATTAACATCTGAATTGGTAGGCTGAGCAAAGCCAACTTCCCTCCCTATTTTGGGTGGGCCTCGTCCAATCAGTTGAAGGCCTGAATAGAGCAAAAAGGCTGACCCTTCTGTGAGTAAAAGAGAAACCCTTTTACCTGACTTCAAGCTAGGACATTTTTTTTCTTTTTCCTACCTTTGGACTTTTGGACTGAAACAGAAACATTGGCTCTTCCTGCGTCTTGAGCCTGGTGGCCTTCAGGCTAGACTAGACTCTCAGCTCTCTTGGTTTCGCAGGCCTTTCGATTTGGACTGGAACTATACCATTGGTTCTACACCAGTGCTGGCGAGGATGTGGAGAAAATGGAATTGCTGGTGAGAATGCAGACTGCTGCAGCCACTGTGGAGAACAGTATGGAGTTTCCTCAAAAATGTAAAAATGGAACTCCTATTTGATCCAGTGATCCCACTTCTAGGCATATATCTCAAGAAACCAGAAACACCAATCAGAAAGGATATATGCACCCCTATCTTCATAGCAGCACAATTTACAATAGCTAAAATTCGGAAACAGCCTAAATGCCCATCAACAGATGAGTGGATTAAAACACAGTGGTACAGCCGAATCCGGTTTGGCTCAGTGGTAGAGCGTCGGTCTGCGGACTGAAGGGTCCCGGGTTCAATTCCAGTCAGGGGCATGTACATTGGTTGCAGGCGCATCCCCGGTAGAGGCTGTGCAGGAGGCAGCTGGTTGATGTTTCTCTCTCATTGACGTTTCTAGCTCTCTATATCTCTCCCTTCCTCTCTGTAAAATATCAATAAAATATATATTAAAAAAAAAAAAACCAGTGGTACATCTACACAATGCTGCTATTAAAAAGAAGGAACTTTTACCATTTGCAACAGCATGGAGGGACCCAGGGAGTGTCATGCTCAGTGAAATAAGTCAGTCAGAGAAAGACGAGTATTATACAATCACACTCATATGTAGAATCTAAGTAACAAAATAAACTGATGAACAGAGTGGATCCAGAAACATGGAGCATGGAACAGAGTGCAGAATCACATAGGGAAAGTGGGGGAGGGTCGGTGGGTAGGAGGTAATCAACCAAAAATTTTGTATGCATATATGCATAACCCATGGACACAGACAATAATGTGCTGAAGGCCTGGGTTGGGTTGGGTCCTGGAGGGGGTCAGTGGGGGAAAAGTATATGTAATACTTTCAACAACAAAGAATTATTTTAAAAAATAAAGATAGCCGAGACCGGTTTGGCTCAGTGGTAGGGCGTCGGTCTTCGGACTGAAAGGTCCCGGGTTCGATTCCGGTCAAGGGCATGTACATTGGTTGCGGGCACATCCCCGGTAGGGGGTGTGCAAGAGGCAGCTGGTTGATATTTCTCTCTCATCGGCATTTCTAGCTTTCTATCTCTCTCCCTTCCTCTCTGTAAAATATCAATAAAAGTATATTTTAACAATAAATAAATAAATAAAGATAGGCTCGACTGCAAAAAAAAATAAAAATAAAATAAAATAAATCTTTATTCAGATTATTACAGTTGTTCCTCTTTCTCCCCCAGCACCCCTCCACCCCATTCCCACCCCACCCCATGTCCTTACCCCCGCCCCAATGTCCTTGTCCACAGGTGTAAGATTTTTGTCCAATCTCTTCCCACACACTCCTGCACCCCATTCTCCATGAGAATTGGCAGCCCACTCCCTTTCTATGCCCCTGATTTTATTATATTCACCAGTTTGTTCAGTTCCTTTTTTTATTCATTTGATTTTTAGATTCACTTATTGATAGCTACGTATTTGTTGTCATTTTGCTGTTCATGATTTTTATCTTTACCTTTTTCTTCTTCTTCCTCTTCTTAAAAAAATACCCTTCAGGCCGAAACTGGTTTTGCTCAGTGGTAGAGCGTCGGTCTGCGGACTGAAAGGTCCCGGGTTCAATTTCGGTCAAGGGCATGTACCTTGGTTGCGGGCACATTCCCCGGTAGGGGGTGTGCAAGAGGCAGTTGGTCAATGTTTCTCTCTCATCGACGTTTCTAGCTCTCTATCTCTCTCCCTTCCTCTCTGTAAAATATCAATAAAATATATATGTATATATATATTTTAAAATACCCTTCAGGCCGAAACTGGTTTGGCTCAATGGATAGAGCGTCGGTCTTCGGACTGAAAGGTCCCAGGTTCGATTCCGGTCAAGGGCATCTACATTGGTTGCGGGTACATCCCCGGTGGGGGGTGTGCAGGAGGCAGCTAGTCGATGTTTCTCTCTCATTGATGTTTCTAGCTTTCTATCCCTCTCCCTTCCTCTCTGTTAAAAATCAATAAAATATATTTTTTAAAAATACCCTTCAGCATTTCATATAATAATGATTTGGTGGTGATGAACTCGTTTAGATTTCTGTTATCTGTGAAACTCTTTATCTGACCTTCAATTTCTAAATGATAGCTTTGCTGGGTAGAGTATTCTTGGTTATAGGTTCTTGCTCTGCATCACTTTGAATATTTCTTGCCACTCCCTTTTGGCCTGTATAGTTTCTATTGAGAAATTAGCTGACAGTCATATGGGTGCTCCCTTGTAGGTAAATAAATGTTTTTGTCTTGCTGCTTTTAAGATTCTCTCTTTGTATTTTGCCCTTGGCATTTAAATTATGATGTGTCTTGGTGTGGTCCTCTTTGGATTCTTCTTGTTTGGGGTTCTGTGTGCTTCCTAGACTTGTAAGTCTATTTCTTTCACCAGGTAGGGGAAGTTTGCTGTCATTATTTCTTCAAATTGGTTTTCAATAGTTTGCTCTTTCTCTTCTTCTGGCACCCCCATAATTTGGATGTTGGTATGCTTGAAGTTGTCCCAGAGGCTCCTTACACTATTTTTATATTCTTGGATTCTTTTTTCTTTTTTTCTTTTTTTCCAGTTAAGAGTTTATTGCTTCTTTGTATTTCAAACCTTTGACTTGATTCTTGGGATCCTCTAGTCTGCTGTTGGTTCTCTGTATGTTATCCTTTATTTCAGTCAGTGTATGCTTAATTTCTCATTGGTATTTTTTTCATATCCTTGAGGATCTAATTTTGAGGATTAAATTTCTCAGAGGTTTCTAGAAGGTGCTTGAATAACTTTATAACTATGGTTTTGAATTCTATATCCAATAGTTTTCTTTCCTGTTTGCACATGAGAAGAATGTATATTCTGTAGCTTTGGGTTGGAATGTCTTGAAGATGTCAATTAATTCCATCTGATCTCGTGATTCATTTAGAATTGCTGTTTGTTTGCTGTGTTATTGTTTTTTGTTTGTTTGGGTTTTTTTGTTTTGTTTTGTTTTGTTTTATTTATCCAGTGGTGTCCATGGGGTATTAAAGTCTCCTGCTATGACTGTATTGCTGTCTCTCCCTTGATAACTTCCAGAATTTTTTTAAATGTATTTGGGTGCTCCTGTATTTGGTGCATATATGTTTACCAGAGTTATATAGTCTTGTTGAATTGTACCCTTTAGTATTATGAAGTGACCTTCCTTATCTCTTGTTATGGCCTTCACGTTGAGCTCTATTTTGGCATATATAAGTATTGCTACTCCAGCTTTTTTTTATTATTATTATTTCCACTTGCCTGAAAAGTTTTTTCCATCCTTTCACTATCAGTCTGTGTGTGTCCTTTGTTCTGAGGTGGGTCTCTTTTAGACATCAAATATAGGGATACATTTTTCTTATCCATTCAGCTAGCCTATGTCTTTGATTGGAGCAATCAATCCATTTACGTTTATGGTTATTATTGATAGGTATGTTTGTTGCCATTTTTATTCTTTATGCCTGTGTCTCTTCTTCCATTCCCATTTCTTATTTTTACAGCAGTCCCTTTAGCATTTCTTTCATTGCTGGCTAGGTGGTAATAAACTCCCTTAGCCCTTTTTTTTGTCTGTGAAGTTCCTGATTTCACCTTCAATTTTGAATGATAGCCTTGCTGGGTATACTATTCTTGGATTCAGTTCCTTGCTTTGCCTCACTTAGTATATAACATTTCATTCCCTTCTAGCCTGATAGGCTTCTGTTGAGATATAAGTTGATAGTCTAATAGGAGATCCCTTATAGCTAACTTTCTGTCTCTCTCTTGTAGCAGCCTTTATGATTCTTACTTTGTTGTTAGTTTTTGCCAATTTAATTATGATGTATCTTGTCTCAGTCTTTTTGTGTTCATCTTGTTATGGACTCTTTGAGCTTCTTGGACTTCTCTGAATTTTTTCTTCCCAACATCATGGAAGTTTTCTGTCATTATTTCTTCAAACAGGTTTTCTATTCCTTGTTCAGTTTCTTCTCCTTCTGGCACCCTTGTTATGATTATGCTGTTTTGTTTCTTGTTGTCCTCAATCTCCTGTTGGCTCTACTCCACTTTTCTGTGGTGTGTTTTTTTTTTCCAGTTGTTGCTCTGCTTGGGCGTTTTTTCCTATCTTTTCTTCTAGCTCACTGATGTGTTCCTCAGCTTCCAGTCTACTGTTGATGCTTTCTGTTGTGTTCTTTATTGCAGCTATGTTATTCATTTCTACTTGGTTCTTCTTCACTTTTGATTTTTACATATGTTGTTGAATTTGTCTTCCATCCTTTTCAGTGTCCTTATGACCCTTGCTCTAAATTATTTGTCTGAAAAATTACTTGCCTCCATTTTGCTTACTTTATTTTCCAGTGATTCCTCATTTTCTTTTGTATGGGGACTGTTACTTTTTCTCCCAATGTTTTCTCTTTTCAGGGTGTTTGTTTATGTGGCTCACTCTCTAACACGTTGACCAAAAGGCACAAAATACAATCCAGCTAGATAAGACTTAGAGGGTAAGAAACACAACATGATACTGATAACCCCGAATAAAGGTGACCAATAGAGAAAAGATAATTAGGGAAGAGAAAAGAGCACAAAAAGGATATTGAGAAAAAGAAAAATGGTAAGAGAGAAAAGAAAAATAAGAACACAGGTGGGGGAAAATATTCATATACCGTATTTGCCGGCGTATAAGACGACTTTTTGGCCCTGAAAAATATGCCTCCAAGTGGGGGGGTAGTCTTATACGGCAAGTATATAACAAACTCTGTATTTTTAGTGGAAATGTTAGGGGGTCGTCTTATACGCCCAGTCATCTTATACGCCGGCAAATACGTATTTTTTCAGGGTCAAAAAATCGTCTTATACGCTGGCAAATACGGTATATATGGGGAGAAAACTCCACGAGACCAACAACTAAACCAAAAAAATGCAAACAACAAACACCCAGAGAAAAACAAAGGGAGCTGAATCTGAAGAGGCAGAGCTTATTTCCAGGAGGTAAGGTAAAGGAATTGAATGAGTGGGGAAATGGCCATGATTCAGTATAGAGGAGGTAGAAAGAGAATGAGTGTATAAGAAGAAAAGTTTAAAATACAAACCCACAAAATACTCAAAACATAAATAAAAAATGATAAATAATATTTTTAAAAATAATATATATATATATCCCCTTTCTTTAATATATGTGTATATTAATTTATTTTTGAAAAAGGAGAATAAAGAGCAGATAGGCCTGAGTTTGATGAGTGAAACAAATTAAGCTATTAATGGAAGAAGAAAACAATTGGGGAGAGGAAAAACAAAAGCATTAAATAAAAAAACAAATCAACAATCAATCAAACAACAACAATAAGAAAAAATTGCCTAGTGAAGAAAGAGAAAAGAGAAGGGTGCATGGACTTGGAATAGAGGAAAGGAAATTAGATATATGAGTAAGTCAACAGAGACCACTATACTAGTAATCTATCAATATAGCAGATAAAGAAGATCAATTTTTAACCAGAAGCAAAAGGAGTGAGAAAAACTAAAGATGGGACAGAAGAGAAACAGGATGAAAAAGGGTGGAGTGAGGAAGAAAGGGTTGGCATAAAGGAAAAAATGAGATAGAGTAAAATAATGATAAAAAATGAAAATAAAAATAGAATGTAGAACACTAATCCAATAAATAAACAAACAAAAACAAATAAATAAATAATAAATAAATTAAAAATTAAAGGTTAAAAATAATAAAAGTAATAAAAATAAAATAAAACAAAAAATTTAGTTTTCTTAAGTAAAAGATAAAAAATAAAAAATGTAGTTTGTTCATTTCAACTGAGTTTTGGTGTCCCATGGGGGCTCGTTTAAGTCCCCTCTGTACTGTTCTGTCTGCCATGTCTCAGTTTCCTGTTAGGTAGTCAGCAATGTGTTGATGAATCGCTCCTCTGTGTCAGATTCCACAGCCTTGGATTCAGAGAGGCAGGATCAATCCGCCTGCTTTGTTTTCTGCCTGCTTTCAGTTGTATTTACACAGGGACCTGTTTCAGACATAGGCTCTCTAGGTGGTGGTGTTGCTGTATTGGTTTCCAGGACCAAATGGCCTTTCAAACCAATCCCAGAGGGCTCTGTGGGGCTATTCGGAATCCTTGTTTCCCTGCTGAGCTCAAGGCTGGATGCAGCTGTGCTGCGAGGAGGGGTCTGGTCTTCAGGAGAAAAATGGCTGTTCAGGGTTGGAGGGACTGGAATATCCCAGAGTTGGCTTCGTGGTTGCCTCTCCCTATTTTGCTCCCCAGCATCCACAAAGCCACCTTCCCCTGCACTGCAGCCTCGGTGAGTGTTTGTAATTGAAAGATCCTATGCATTGGGTTTAGTGAGTAAAATCAAGGGTATTATAAAGACAGAGCAACCATGCTGCTGCATGTCTCTTCTTCCCCCTCCCTCCCAGGGTCTGCTCAGCTGGTGCAGAACTTCAGGCTACCTTTCTGGGTATAACCTCTCACAGGTGTGGACTTAGATCTAGAGTCGACGTTGTTCCCCCCCCCCCCCCCCCAGCAGCCTTATGGACCAGCCCCCTTCCACAGTCGAATGCTACACTGTCCCCAAGTAGTATTCCGGACACGGAGTTGGTGCAGTGCAGTCTCCCTCTGACACTATTCCTAGTTGTGCACGTTTCTCCCTTCAGCCCAGAGTCCTGATCCCACCATTCTCCGGGCAATCTGTGACATTTCCGCTCATGGTTTGTCACACCAGCTGTGTTTAATTCACTAATTCCAGGTGGATATTATTTGATTCAGCTGTTTCTCCTACCTGCTCCTTGAGAAGGCATAGGAACTGTCCGCCTGTCAGTCACCATTTTGTGTTCCCCTGGACAAACTTTTTAGGCGCCCACGGCCGGGGAGGCTGGGGTCTCAGTGTTTGTAGCCAAGGCAGCAGGTCCCTGGCCTCTGTGGCTGTAGGGTCCTGGGTGGTGTCTGAGGTCTCCCCGGGTGAAGGTAAGGCTGGGCTTCTGATCACAGCTGCTCTCCCTTTCAATATGGCATGGTCTCTGTGGCACATCTGGCTACCCCGGGAGAGATTGCAGTGGTAGTAGGGGCTGCCCAGCTAGGTTACCCCGGTCTGCCAGCCTCCAACAGTCCTACAGAATATAACTGTCCCTCATTCACACACGCACACACACGCCCCACACGCCCACGCACTCCCTTTTCACTCCCTCACACACACTTCACTGCTGTCCTGCCGGCCGCCATCTTGGATCCAACTTAATGCTTTTTTCTTGCTGCTTTGAGACTCCCTTTGGATTCCAGATTGGCTACAGAGTAGGGGTAAGTTATACTCACCTGTTCCCAGTGCCAAACTGAATTTATAGCTAAATTATAATCAATCTTAACAACCAACTGAAAGCTAGTTTTTCGTGGTGGTTTTGTTACTGTGGTGGGTCTGGACATGGATCTAGGAGGTTACCATGGAGAGGATGGCTCACAGGATTCATTGATTTTCCCATTCCAGATATCTTGCTTTTCTCAGCATGTGATCCTTTCAGGATATAGATACATATGTGGCTTATTGAGCTGTTGGGTGAATTATGTTTCCATAGGAGACGGCTTTAATAGTCTCATCCTAGATGACCTAATGGCCTGACTAAAGAGTAAGACCAGCCGAAACCGGTTTGGCTCAGTGGTGGAGCATCGGTCTGTGGACTGAAAGGTCCCAGGTTCAATTCTGGTCAAGGACATGTACCTTGGTTGCGGGCACATTCCCCGGTGGGGGTTGTGCAAGAGGCAGCTAGTCGATGTTTCTCTCTCATCGACGTTTCCAGCTCTCTCTCTCTCCCTTCCTCTCTGTAAAATATCAATAAAATATATATATATATATATATATATATATATATATATATATATATATATATATATTTTGAGTGAGACCATTAGCAGCAGTCCATGAGTCTAGGTAAAGGTTTATTTTCTTCATCAAGGAGCAGAATGAATTATCAAAAGTACCTCTTGAAGTTACATCCATAGATATTGCAAAGCAGCCAATGCCACTGGTTGTACCAGTATTATAACAAACTAGAAGCCTGGTGCATGAAAATTCATGCACCTGTTGGGGGCGGGGGGCGGCTCAGCATGGCCTGCACCCTCTCACAATCTGGGACCCCTCGGGTAGGGTCCCTAGGCCTGGCCTGAGACCAGGGCCTACCAGGGCTGTCCTTCCCCAGGCTGCAGGCAGCTGGCCCCACCCCCACTGCTTGCCAACTGTGCAGCACTGCCTCATCCTCCCCTGCTACCAGTGGCCTCCCTCTGCAGGCAACCTGCTGGGGTGCAATGGCTTGGCTGGCCTGGGCCTCCCTCTTCGCTGGAGGGTGGGGCCAGCCCTTTGAGGGGCCATCTGCCTACCTGTTTACCCCTAACTTCTAGTCTGCTTACCTGATCACCCCCAATCACTTTGCTTGCCTGCCTGATTGCCCCTGCTATTTGAGGGTGGGGCCAGCCTGGCATGGGGGCCATCTGCCTACCTGATCACCCCTAACCACTCTGCCTGCCTGCCTGATTGCCCCTTACCACTTGCTTGAGGGCCAGCACTGACTTCCAGTTGGTCAGCCTCTGGTCATTACGACCCAGGGTTTTTATATATTAGCATGGCTTAGCATTCTACTGAACTTGCTTACCCATTAGTGAAACAGGATTCATTGTATGGTACCTCATCTCAAAATTGAGTTCCCTATCAAGCTAGTAGTTCAAGCAAAGCAGACAATGGGGCCATCTCAGTACCTACTGGGTGGGCAGGTATGCTTGCAGTTGGCTTGACACTTGATTGGATGTACCATTTCCATTTCACAGGTTTTTGGATGGTTGGACTTTGTCAATAATTAAGCTAATGTCCCTCAGTTACACATCATCATTCTTTGTATACTTTGTGAGGCTTGTATGGGATTCTAAATACCACATTTATCCTTTGTCAGTGCTGCCTATTAAGTTCTGATAAGAGGCTCTAAAGCAGTGGTTCTCAACCTTTCTAACACCGTGACCCTTTTAATACAGTTCCTCATGTTGTGGTGACCCCCAACCATAAAATTATTTTCGTTGCTACTTCATAACTGTAATTTTGCTATTGTTATGAATTGTAATGCAAATATCTGTTTTCTGATGGGTCTTAGTCTCTACAGCAGTGATTCTCAACCTGTGGGTCGTAACCACAGGTTGAGAACCGCTAGCAGTGTCGCCTAAGCCCATCAGAAAAGATATTTACATTATGATTCATTAACAGTAGCAAAATTACAGTTATGAAGTAGCAACGAAAATAATTTTATGGTTGGGGGTCACCACAACACGAGGAACTGTATTAAAGGGTCGCGGCATTAGAAAGGTCAAGTACCACTGCTCTAAAGGGAGATTGGGAAGTCACTCTGGCGAAATGGTTCAGTAATAGCAGCTGAATCCAATTTCCAGTTTCACCCCCACCCCCGCCCCCACACACACTTTCATTCAGAACCAGTATCACATCTCCTCAGAGACACCAGTATCAGCCAGTTGTTGGCACCCCCTCCTTAGTGGTCTAAATTCCAGCCCTATAAAGGACTGCCGGGGAGCTACTCAGGTACCAGTAACAACTGCAAGTGCCCATTTCCTAGAGGTCTGAAATTCTGAGGGGCCTGTATTGCTTCTGACTTTCTACTGCTGCACTCCCAAATCAAATTTGGTTGACTTAGAACAGACTCTTAAATAAAGATAAATTTTAAAAATGTCATCAATATAATGGAATGGGCTTGCCCAACTTGTCACTGATATATTTCAGTTATTAAGTATTTCTGAGGAAGTCCAAAATGCCTGAGACAGGATAGTCAAGGTGAACTTCATGCTCTGTCAACTTAATTTTTTTTTTTACACAGAAAAACCTAGAGAAAACACGAGTAATATAATTTTTTAAAATATATTTTTATTGATTTCAGAGATAGAGATAGAAACATGAATGATGAGAGCTAATCATTGATCAGCTGCCTCCTGAATGCCCCACTCCGGGCATATGCCTTGACCAGGAATCATGACCTCCTGGTTCATAGGTCAATGCTCAACCACCAGGCTATGTTGGCCAGGCTCAGCCTCCCCCCGCCCCCCGCCCCCATTCTCCCTGAAACCTCTTTGGAGTGACTTAGGTTGCTTATCAGCCCACAGCCCCAAAGCATGCTGCCTTAGGGAGCCTCAGAGTGAAGTTTGGAGTGGTGCTCTTCTCCTTCCTTTTAATTTCTGCTGAGAACTGGAAAACCTTACAGGGCCCATTGTATCATGTGCCACTTTAGGGTGGCAGCTAAATCAACCCTAAAGTATTATCCCATCCCTTACTACCAGCCAGAGTCAAGTAAGAGATATCCTCAAGTAAGATTGCATCAACTTTTCCAGCATTCTCTGAATTAAGTTCATTTGGTCATGGGTTATCCCTGATGCCTAGGATTTTCACCCATTATATAATGCCGGAGTGCTTCAAAGAAGCTGTGACCTCAGTAGACATGTTCCAGTTTTCATTCGGCACCCTGGGAAAGTCTCCTCTTTGTGGCTATGTGAGTCTAATTTTCAGGAGCATCTAATTCAAGCACAGGGCAGGCACATTTGCTCTCTACCCAAAGGTTGGACTAGTCAATTCATTCAGCAAAAGGGAATCTGGTGGTAATCCCCAAATGTTTCCCATTCAGTGTCACTTAACACGTGGGTGTAGCCCAAGCATTTTAAGCCTCAAGGGACTCCTGTGACCATTTCTGGGAGTCAAAGTCTCTGTTAGAATATTGAAGCCCCTCAGGATGTACCTCAACCACCACCCCTCAAGCCCCTGGATGCTACACTACACAATGAAAGAGTCCAAATCTAAAAGGTTAGGTTTCATCTACTGTTTTAGTGCACTTGGGATCCAGGGCTCTTTTCTCTTGTGAGCTGGCTGACTTATAAGGAAGTGTGTCAAGGAATCAAACTTTCTCAATCTGCCTTACACGGAGAACTTTCCAGGGCCTGTGTGGCACATGGCATGGTCATACATATACACTGCAATAAGATGTTCACCAGTGATTTCAGCTCAGGTAAGTTTCCCACCACCAGCCCTAGGAGGGATGTGGTCCTTCCCTTGGTATGGCTTATTTGAACCCTTTTGCTATTTTCAAAAGGCCAGACAGAATAAGTGGTTTGCCTATTGGGCACTATCTGTAAAGCAGTGGATGAAGGCAAACAGCATACTACCATGCAAAAGAAAAAGGGAAAAATACTAGCAAGGTGAATCAGAAAGAAGAGGCATATGGACACCCATTCACTCATGCAGACATGCAATAGCTGGGGCACTGCTGGCTGCACCTTGTGTCTGTACTAAAAAACCCGAGTCTACCCTTCCACAGGGCAACCCTGACAACAGCCTTGCATGCAGATGATCAAATCAGGACTTAAATACCATCTGTCAGGGCAGCTGTGACCTTGTGGGAAGCTAGATTTGGACTGTGGGGCAGAGGATTTGGGCCTAGTACCTCCTGCTAGCTGGTAACCAGGCAACTGGACAGAGGATTCAAGCTGTGCGGCAATCCTATCTGTCCCTCCATACAAGTGTAAATCTGTTTCTAATCCTTCAAAGGCTTCCTAAAGTCTAGCTTCTAATGTGGCACCATAGACCCTCCTTGACAGTATCTCTAGTTCACCTTTCCTTAATTCCTATCTCAAATTCTTTGTCTGAGTCACACTGAAATCTTGGACGCTTCCTTTTTTATACCTAGATCAATGCCTGCAGTACATTTTCTTCTGGCTAACTCTTCCAGTCAGTCCGCCCTCATGTCTAAGATTTCACTTTACCTGAGAAGCCCTTTCCTGTCAACAAAACCCATGACTGAATGTGTTTCTCCAAAAAGCTCCCACCACACCCTGAGCATCTTCGCACTTACTATACCATATACCAGAACTGCCCATTGACTCATAAAGCTCACTCAACACTGAGCTTTCACTGTGGTACCTTTACACATTGGAATACTAGCAGCCATTAAAAAGGAACTCTTATATTTTTATATTTTGCAATAACATGGATGGACCTGGAGATTACTATGCTAAGTGAACTAAGCCAGTCAGAGAAAGACAAACACTAAATGATCTCACTTATATGTGAAATCTAATGAACAAAATAAACTGATGGAACAAAATAGAAACCGAGGCATGGACTGACAGCTGTCAGAGGGGATGGGAGGGGGGGGGAAGGACACTAGTTGAAAGGTAAAGGAATTGGCCAGAAAACAGGTACACAGACAACAATGTGGTGCTAGCCAGGGGGAAATAGGAGTGGAGGCTAGGTGGAGGTGGGCAAAAGTAGATGAATGGGGACTGAAAGAGGCTTTACTTGGTGTGATGGGTGCATGATGCAGTGTGCAGATAATTATTTTGAGTTGTACACTTGAAACCTGTATGGTTTTGTGAACTGATGTCAACCCAATAAATTCTATTAAAAAAACCTGAGCTTTCAAAAGGCATGAAATAGAATCTTTGTATCCCTCCCTAAAAAGCTTGTGAAGTGCCTGCTATTTAGTCAATGTTTGATATTTAATGAAAACCTGATGAAATCAAGTGGGTGGTTTGTTAACACTCTCTGTAGCTTTCTCCATATAAAATATGAATACTTTATTATTAATGTGTACACACTTTGGAGTTCAGATACCTTAGCAACTATTTATTTAACTCAAAAGATCAAAACGTAGAGGTGAAATGACTCATCCAATTATCACAAAGCTATTCCATGCCTTGGTTAAGTGTGGACTCTATCTCTGGATTCATCCTTTTAACAGAATAACTCTGTATGTCCTTTTCTATCATATAGTATCTATGCTGCACTTGCCCCTTCAATGATATATACTCCTTGACCACTAGTACTGTTCTTTGATGCAATTATCTTACAAGTATTGATCGCCAGAGAAATCTGATAAAGATGTCTTAGTATTTAACACACACACAAAAAAGCTTTATACTTGAAATAAAACTAGCATTCTTTTTTTCCTCTTAGCAAGCCATTCAAGTTCTGTATGACACTGAATAATGATAATAGACCCTAATTCCCAGGATTCCATAGAACCATCTTTTGTTGATACTATCTTCTTTCCATTTTTCAAATTACTCCTGTGATTAAGTTGTATGGTATACCAAAACTGGTGGCAAGAATTTTAAGCAATCAATTTTGAAGGTCAGTTGTTAAGCATTTAGCAGCTATACTTACAAAGACTTTTAAAAATACCTCTCCAACTAACAATAAAACTCCTTCACATAAAAAAAAAATAATTCCCCCATTTCTTAAAGTTCTGCAAAAATAGAAGGAAACTTTATAAACAGTCCCAAATAAAATTTGTAAACAGCCCTAAACAAAAGAAGATGCTCAAGATTTAAATGCTGGTACCTGTCAAGCCTCCTAAGCAATCAAACTGAGCATCTGGTAATGGCTATTTCTGAATAACTGGTTATCAGGGGGATCAGAGGGTTATGAGGGAAAAATGCTGTTTATGGTCATGAAACAAACCGGCTCAACAAGGACCAAATCAGTACATTGACTCTAAAAGGGCAGCAGACTCTAAGCTACCAGGACCTTCAAGATCATGATCAGATGAGAGAAATGCCTCTGAGTGAACCCAGTTGAGTCTCAAGGCCATTACTGCCAGCAGGCTGTTTATGTGTAGCACTGAAAAATAATGTGAAACCAAGAAAACTCAACCAAGTTTCTTGAAGATTGCTTCTACCTACAACCTCTAATAGACTGGGATCAGTTCTTTTGGCTCTGGAGCCCAGAACTAGGCAGATCAAGTATCAAAGAACTGCAAAGTACCACAATGAAAAACTAGACAAGCAGGAAACGAAGGCATATTTTTCTGAAAACAAAACAAAAAAATCAATGTACAGGAGTGTCCTGCATCATTGGATCATTCTGGACTAACACCAGGTAGAACTTTGACAGTTGCCTCTCCATTTCTACCCTTCTATTCCAGGCTGTGCCAGAGTTCCTTGAAGTGACCACAATAGCCAATTCAGGCACATTCTACCTCAGTCTGGTCATTTATTTTCTGAGATATTGACATCAAAGTTATTTTCACTTTTAGCTACATAGACCACATTTAATATTTTCTAAATGGCAGGGTATGTTTATGGTTACAGACAAAAGTATGTGTTTAATATGGTTTAGTGGCATTCTATATAATTGATGTGCTGAAATCTTCTAACTGGGAATATGAAGAAGTATATTTCCAAATATCAACATTTTTACCTTTTAAAGACACATAAAAGATTTGCAAGGAATATATGCTATGCGTGGTATATAACTTCCCCCCACATATCATTAATTTTTTATTTAGAAATTTAAGACCAGGAGCAAGCATTTGTCAGACTAATTTTTTGCTTTTTCATAAGTGCAACTTTTTAATAAAAATTTACATCTAGATAAACAATCTTCAGATTTTTTTGAAACTTTAATAAGATTTTAAAAACATCATAACTTTTAACTGAAAAACATACACATTTAGCACACAAATATTGTAATATGAATCAACTCCAACTCTATTTGAAAACATGTGAATCAAATTACAGTTTTAGAAGTTAATAATTCACATTTAAGCAAGTTAGCGCCCTGCTGAATTCAGCCTTTGTAAAAAAAGAGACTTAGTGCATATTGTAATGGCACAATGTGCTTCTGTACCATTTTGTGGATTTTTTTCACCTTATTAAACATGGTCAAGTTATTGAAAGTTGGTAGATAACGGCTAACTTTCTAGGACGTGAATTTCCAATGGTAACAGTTACATTTTATAACAACACTTTCTATAGATTTCTTTTTCTATCTTAAAACTTTAAAAGCAATCATTTGTAAGGATTGCGTCAACATCAATTTCGCAGAGGAAGATCAAACTTTATTGAAACTGCTTGCATACAAAATATATTGCACTATAACCAAACAAATGTCAACATAAAATCCAATCTGTTGTCGCTAATATGTACAGAGAATATTGCCCAAGAGCAGTTACATTACAAGGTCATTCTACCTTGGTTAATTATCTACAGTATTTTAAACCAAACAGCTTACAGATGATGTGTGCAAGGTACCAATTTCTGTTTTCAAATACTATACATTCCAAGAATAAATAACTAGAAATCAACATTAATTTTGGCAATACTTTTAAGAGACTTTTTTAATATTCTTGAAATCATGTGCAGTTTGTAGCCATTTTATGTTTATTTGTATGCAAGGAAAAGTAACTGTAAAATGAAAATTCAAAGAAACAAAACTCACAAAATACATCAGAGGCAGAACTTCTGTTTGTACGGCTCTACAGATTCAGTGGTACCACGGCTTGGGAGTTATTTTTTAAGAAAAATATAACATCTTAGAGTGAAGGTCCTTCACATAATTTGCCTCACTAAATTTAACTCATCAAAAAAAAAAAAAAAGACTTAAAAACAAAACCAAACCCAACACATCAAAAAAGAAAAAGAAACAAAAAAAAAGTTTGTTAACCAATCTTAGTCTGCTTTCCAATTCTGCTTATGCATCAGACTGAATATTTCAAAGTTTACAAAACATTTAACCTGCTTCCAATATGTCTTAGACAAAGTACCTGTAACTTTACAGGTTTATTATGCACACATAGAAATGACCCTTCTAGCTCCCCAAATTAAGCCTGAAATTAAAATATGAAAAACTTCACAAAACAAGGGGAGGATAAAATAAAAAAATGCTCTAAGTTAAAACTGGTCATCAGGCCAAAGAGCAGGCATATTTTACTAACTTTCAATCAAAAAGATTTGCTCCTAGCTGAAAACATTTTAGCCTCTCTCAAATGAAGACAGTTATTTCTTCTCCCGTCTATTCAGAAAAAAATTACACAACCCTCTCAGTAACACTATTTGTCAAACTTCAGTGCAACAAAACAAACAAAAACAATCCTATTCTTTATACTGCCTAACCTGATGTTTATGCAAGGAACAAAAGTGGAAAGCATGCATTCTTCTATAAAGTACTAATGTTTGACAGGGTTTGCAACATCTTTAATATTTAGTGTTCCAACTTATCTTCCCTGAACTCTGCATCCAAATATAATATTCCTACCTGCCAAGATATAGAAAAGGCACAGATCATACAACTTTTTTTTTTTTTTTTTTTTTTTTTTGCTAATGGAATGACAAATGTCACATCACACACATTTCAGGGTCCACTAAAATACTGAAATAGTGGACCAACACATAAACTGACACAGGACATGAAATGACGTATTATTTCATTGACTTCTAAACGAGACTGAAAACGTAAGTGTAATATGATTACCATAAGTGCTATTTATTCAGAAAAACTGAAATGTACCAGTGTTATCACCTATGTAGGAAAATGATCCAAATTAACAAAGAATAATTAATTAGTTCTCAGTACTTTAAAAAATAAACCAAACTAAAATCCTGACCTGAAGTGCTAAGTATACTTAAAAGCAGTGCTTGAAAATTTCAAGATCAAGATATCATTTTTGTGCAAATCTGAGAATTGTTGCTTATGGCCAATACCAGAAAAATAAAATTCTTAAAACGGAATTTGTGTTCATTTCATGCCCTGTGCCTCCTTGCCTACCTTTTGTCTTTGGCCTAACAAAGTTTTCTAATATGGAATAAGAATTACGGAAATGGTAATGGAAATACAACTTCAGAATCACGCAGTTTAGGGTACTCCATTCACAAGCGGTTGCTGACCATCCACGTTGTCTGGCTTTTCCTTCTTCTGGTTACGATCTTTACCCGTGCGCAGCCGATTACCTTCACTGGAGGTATTCTGTAATGTTTTAGTGTGGACACTCCTTTCATTATTGCAGTCAACTCTGATCTAAAACAAGTTATATTTGTTATATACACACACCAAATCCTATTGTAATCTGTAATTGGCCTGACAAGAAATTTAAGCCTGAAGTGTGAACTCCACATGTCAAAAAGGGAAATGAGGGATGAGAATAGAAGTGGTGAAAAGAATTGATTGGGTCAGGCAGGATCTTTATTTTATGATTTTAAGACACTCTTCTTCTTTAACTGGAACCCACTGGTCATCTCACTGCATTCAAAGTTAGATAAAAATCACAATCCTACTGTGTCTTCTTCTAAGCAGAATAAAACAGTGAGAAACAAATAATTAAAATGAATGGCTATTACAAAAATATACATGGCTATAACATTAAGAGTTCAAAAGAATGGGTTATTCTTTAAAGATTATGAAATGCAGGAGAAATGATGCAAATTAATATCTTCCAAACCTGACTTTACCAGAATAATAACTTTCTTATTAACTAGCCTTCAGTTTACACCTTTATATCCATCATGGATGTGATTAAGTTTGTCTATATTGAGCGCTTCCATTGTCTATGGTAGAAGAATATGAGCATTGGTTTCTAGCAGCTTGTATTTCAGTAAGGAAAGTCAGATGATAATAATAACTTGAACTCGGAAGAAAAATTGTACAGGGAAATTTGAAGACACTAATTAGCAGAGGGACTGGAATCCCAGGAAGAATGTAAAGATGAATGCAATTACAAATAAAATACTGATTTATACAATATTTTAAGTGCCAACACAGGACACTTAAAACACTAACAGAATTCTAGACACTGTACAAAAGGACAAATGGGCCTAATATAATGACAAATATTGATTTGATTCAAGTAAAAATACTACATATATCCCAAAATGGTTCACTGTAATTTCAAAGTGAGTTAAAATGTTGGGTATAGTTGTATGTTTTAAATGTTTTATTGTCAAGGGTTTGGGCTTTATTTTATTTTATTTTTGCATGCACAGAGGGATCTGGAGAGTATTATGGTAAGTGAAATAAGCCAGTCAGTGTCTGATTTACAACTATTATCATACTTACATAGAAAATACAGCCTTTCTTTCAATATGCCATTTTAGTTACAAATATGCATCCTTTTAACCGATGTGTAAAAAAGCCTAGTTTATCAAATATTTCTATTTAAGAAAGAAATTACAAAATTGGTACATTAAATGCCTTACATCTTGGTAAAATACATTATTTCATCCATCTCTTTACATAGGTCTAAGGTCTTTTCTATGCTGGTCTTAAAGAACCCATCAGCAGTTAACAAGTACTTACAACTACTATGAATTTTAAAGAACCTTTTGTCATAAAGGTCTGCTTTTAAAAAGTTCTTTCTCACTTATCTGGGGTGTTGCCATAGTCAAGAAGGAACCCTTACTAGTTGGGTTAAGAGTTAAGAGTCAAAGAAGTAGAAAAGAACATGTGCTCTTGGAATCAGACACCAGGGTTCAAATATCACTGTATTATATGCTAACTATGTGACTTTGGGTAAAGGACTAAATCTTTCTAAACTTCCATTTATTAACCTTTAAAACAGAAGAACAAAATGACTTACCTTAGGTGGCTGCTGCAAGATTAAATTAGATAAAACACACACAAAACACTTAGCAAAGGTGTCTGGACATTGTCCGAGGTAATTTTAAAATCATTTAACAACAGACACAGCACAGGTGACATCCAATTGATATGGAGGTTTCAGAATAGAAGCTAACTGTAAACAAGCAGCTGACTGATTCAGGAGGTTCTAGCTGAGTATCATCGGCCCTGCCTTTTATAATTGTTACATTTGAAAGACATGCCTTATTTTCCTTACTTTCCATTTAAGTATTCCTGCTTCTCAAGAGAAGAGGGACCCATAAGGTTTACTCAGGTCTCATTCTCAGTACATTATGGGGTGCGCTCTTCTTGGGGAAATCAGAGGCACCACCAATGTGGTACTGAAGTCATGTGACAAAGTTTTCACAAATTATTCATTCTCTACAGAAATCTTTGTATGTTTGCATGAAAATCAAAGATTATCACAGCTTTAACGGTAAAAGGAAATTATTTCAGATATCAAATCTATAATCTTTGAATATGTTTAAAAAGAAACTCATTAAATTTCAAACTACCGTAATGCAAATAATTTAGATGAAAAAGGCATTATGGGTTTACCTGGAGGGATCCATCTGCAGTTCTCCCTTTAGCCTCTCTTGGATTACGAGGACGATTATCTGTTCGGGAGTGATCATCATTTCCTTTAGGGACGTTTTACAAAGATTAACAATAACCGATTCTAACACGTTTATCGGCGCTCTTAATTCCTTTATACTCAATTTACTTAGACCAACCAAAAATCTAAAATATAGTCAGCATTACAGTTGTGATTACAGTTATATAATGGTTAATAATGCAGCATTCTGCCAATAAACAAAATATTTTGAAGACATTACAACTATGCAACTGTCACAGGTCAATCTGAGCTAATTTCAGATGTTATGTTTAGACTCTGAAGAATCAGTGTTAATTTATATATTCTACATGAACCATAAGAAAGGCTTAATATTCTGTTAATTACTGTATGAAAGGCTGAGGCATTTACTATGATGAGCAGTACAAAACAGGAGAAATGGGGTCTTCGTAATACAGTGTTAAATCACCAAAATTTCTAACCAAACTTCAGGCAGTTGTTACAATTCACCTTTATTTCTTACTAGAGGCCCGGTGCACAAAATTAGTGCATGGGGGGGAGGGGGTCGGGTTCCCTTATCCTGGCCTGCACCCTCTCGCAGTCCAAGAGCCCTTAAGGGATGTCTGACTGCCAGCTTAGGCAGTTAGACAACCTTAGCGGTGCTGTGGAGGTGGGAGAGGCTCCTGCCACCACCGCTGTACTTGCCAGCCATGAGCCCAGCTTCTGGCTGAGGGGCGCTCCCCCTGTGGGAGCGCACTGAGCACCAGGGGACAGCTCCTGCATTGAGTATCTGCCCCCTGGTGGTCAGTGTGAATCATAGTGACCAGCCATTTGCTGCCTGGATGGGGGGTGAAGGAGGGCTAGAAGAGGTCAATATGGGGGGGAGAAGAGAAGGGGTTATATGTGATACTTTCAACGATAAAGATTTTTTTAAAACAAAATCTCTACCTTTGAAGCCGCCTCCACGCCCTCTTCCTCCCTGTCCTCTTCCTCCACCACCACGTCGTCGTCCCTCTCCTCTGCGCAGAAAGTTCTCCCTCTCTTCCTCTGTTGGAGCTAATGACCAATCACTGAGTTCGTCTCTGTGGTCAGATTCTGTTTCAGAAGCATTTGATGCTTCAGAATTAGTTCCTATCGAGAGTTAAAAGTTATATACCATTGTCCGACTTAAAAAAAAAGTTAGGTTATCAGAAGCTTCCAGAGACCTTTTAGGGGTAATCTAATACTCTTCCTCCCAATTTATAAGCCTACCAAAGGGTATTATCAGCTTCTGTTTTGTAAAAACAAATCATCTTAAGTTCAAAATGAAGGGGTTTACAATTTTTGAGGTAATCTTGGAAAACATTTTTGGGTCTCATTTTTTTTTAAAAAAAGGTATTTTATTATCCATCTAAGTTCAAATCTAAGTATGCCACATCATTAAACAGCTGTACTCCTTTAACCATCTGCACTCTCTGGAGGAAAAGTTGTCTACAATGGTTAAAAGTAATACTCTGAGAAACCAAATCTCTATATAACTGCTTCTAATAAGGTTTGGTTAAGGAGCAGAGGGGAATGCAGCACGCATTTTGGTCATCTCTGAGAGAGTGGCAAAGGTGGCGACCATGGCAACTATCTCAGGGAAGGATCCCTTGTGGGAATAGGGATTGGACCAGATGAATGGGGATATGCTTGCTTGATACCTGGTCCATAACCTTTCCTCCCATTCCCACTAGAATAATTTACTGTTAATAAAAGTTTCATTATAATACACTCATTATGCCTGAGGGGGTGAGTTAATGACATAAGGGATGGGAGTAGAAGAAAAGCTCCAAGGTTAGGTGGGACTTCAACATAAAAAAGAACAGGCTTTTGAAAGAGGGTTACGGGTTAGGTTCACAGTTGGCCATAGGAGTGGGTATGTCTCTTCCCAACTCCACAATGTCAACTCTACTACCTCTCTCTCTTCCTTTGTTGGATCTAATGACCAATTATAGCTTCACCATTATAGCTTCATTCCTGTGGATCTTGAAGGCTTTCCATCTTATAGAGTTCCTTTTTGAAATGCAAATATTTGTGAGATGGATTATACCTTATACCACTATCAGCAAATTACATAGTAGTTACACAGTTGAGCAAGAAAGACAGTAGGCACTGGCAGGTGGGGACAGCATTCAGGAAAAGTACTGGGAGAGAAGAAAGAAGCACTGACAGAAGAGCTGGGAAGGCAAAGAGAAACTTCGCCGACTTCTTGACTGTGCCTAGGGCTGACTTTGGCCATGCCATACAAAATCACCTTATGAGCCACAGGATGTAGACCCCTGATTTACAGTCCATCCAGCAAGTATGACCAGCACATGCCTGACAAAAAAAATGAGCCACAGTACACAAATGTAAAAAGTTTTGGCTATACAGTAATAAAATTAGGAAAGGCCTTAAGAAAATCATCAACATACAAGTGCTTAAGCAGATTTATCCCCAGTCAGAGCATGGACAGAACTCACACCTGCCCTGTGAACACTATGTGTCATTATGGTTTTTACTCTATGTCTCTTGCAACACAATTTGACCCATTGTGAATCGGAAAACATGTAGTGAGAAATAGTTATAATGGGGTTCTAATGAATATTAGAGGTTAGCAGCTATTAAGTGTAGGAACAGATAAAGTTACTGAGTAAAATGCTTAGTTTGTACCTGAAGTATATCCAGGACCGCGTCTGCCGTGCCCCCTATTTCTGTAAGGTCTACTACCTCGACCCATTCCTTGACCATCATCAGTCACATAGCCTTTTTCCTTATCTGTACGATTTGGTGGTGGTCTAGAACTAGCTCCAATCTGTCGCAACTGCTCATCAATTTGTAATCTCTCCAAACGCAACTGGTCTACTTCCTATTTAAAATATACAAGATAACAGTAAAAATAATTTGACATTTTACTTAATAATACCTTTCTCCTTTTCATTAGATAAAAAAGTATACTGGAAATATTTCAATTTCAGTTCTTAATTTATAGTAAACACTGTTATACAGAATTATCAAGAAATTGAATGATCTCCTTAAAAACAAAATTAAATAACAGATTACTGATGCCCAGAATTAGAGATATAACAAAAATATTCAGCATTATAATAGAATTTAAAGTTGCTTGATTTGGAACTATTCCTCAATAGAATCTGCTAAGGCACAGATATGCTAATTTGGGGACTTCTTAATGACAGGATACTGAATAAAACAACTCTAAAATGTAAGAATACAGAAAATAGACATTTAAAGGTTTAACCAGCTAACCCTAAAAATTACACACTGTAAATAATCTGAATCGAAATAGATTTGCCAGTTAATATCTTAATTTACAAAGCATTGAGTTTGGGCCATCTTGTTTGCAAAGAACATATACTCCAGTAGGTCTTTGGATGTGATTATACAATTAAGGAACAATTATTTTCAATGAACTGAAAATGATCATATTCCTTATACAGGGCAGAAAACTAATAGCTGACCAAAAAAGTTAGGTCTTAGATCATGCCTTGCAAACCCCTTAAACACTACAACTCTGCTAGACCAAGTACGGTGAACAATATAAATTTAGTTGATCAAAATATACACCTAGGGTCCACAGACAGATCCTTACATACAGTGCTTCCAATATGTTGGGTTCTGTCAAATCCATACACAGTCTCAATTATAACCCTCATCCTTCCAATCTCCCCATTTATGGGCTATAGGGAGCTAGTACTTAGCTTATAGTACTTAGCTTAGTAGTACTAAGTGTCTCTGTCATGCAGAGGCCACCAGGGAAACTGTCTACATGAACAGTCACTGGAGAAGCCCCTGGAAAGCTAAGCTCCTAAATTCTGATTGTGGAAGTTTCTGGAAAAGAAAGGGCAGGTAAGGATTTGGGTGAGTTTGATCTGAGCTCTGAACTAGAATCTGTTTTACAAAGGACTTGAACAAAGAAGAGACTGCGGCTGAGTGAGTGGCTTACTTCAAAAGTATAGCTACAGCTCATGGAATGGGTACATCTTGCAAAACAGAATGGTAGTCCATGTTATCTCACTGGGGCAAAGCAGTCACCTTTTGGTGAAAGATGACAAGCCCAATCAAGTGAAGATCTGGTGATGGAAAGAATGGCAACAGGATAGCTGCTGATAACCAAAAGATATTTAATTGTGAAGAATAAATCAAAAGATCTAAGAAAGATTAGTCAAAAGAACAAGGGATCAATACAATGCAACACTAACTCTTCAGGTCTTCATAATTAATGTAAGCTAAGAATATGAAGAAAAACACATACAACAGGTTACACATAAACATGTTTTAAAATAAAATAAATAAGCAAATCAGTGGGAAATCCTACCCATGCAAGCCTTGCTGGATAAAACTTTCCCATTTTCAATTAACTAACCGCCATAAAAATGAATGAAATGCCTAACTATTGAACTTCTTCTTCCTTATTTGCATACAAGTAGAAATTGTTTATAATTTTATTTCTCTAAGAAATCGGCAACAAATTCTTAAGATAGCTTTATAAATAAAACAGAAAGTTAGATTACTTTTAAAATATTACTTAGTACAAGTTACATCATATTTTGATACACATGGATAGAAGGAATTATAAAGTGCCATGGATAGGGCTCCATTTCATTGATTTATAGAACTTTTTGGCCAGAAGCCATTTTAAAAAGCACCTAGTGTAGGGAAGTGACTTGCCTGAAGTCACACAGCTAGTCCATGACCAAGGATAATCTAGAAGCATATCGCTGCACTGCCAATCTAGTGCCCTTTCCACTTATACCTTGTAGCCCCCTGCTTCCTGCTTTCCAGTTTGCAATCTAGAGGGGGCATAAATGCTACAAAAATTGTTTCTGTTTTATATAACAGAGTATAGAGAAAAATATGGAGGGTACACATTTAAAAAGGAGATTTCCTGAAACACTGGGATTTCCTTAATAAATAACATAAAAGAGACAACAAAAGCAAGTAGAAAACTCACAAAGGCTAGAAAGGATCAACCTAATGAAAAAGCTGTGTACAGGATTAACCTAAACTGAGTGAGTGCAAGGGTTTAAAAAAGAAATAATGAGAAACGGGAGACATTTATTGAGAACTGGGATACTGGTCCTTACACTTGTGATGATGATGATGAAAATTGACTTGTGTTTTCAAAAGGAATATAATAAGCTAAACAAAGTGAGTATTTTGTCTATTACTTTTTACAGGTCATTCATTGTGATGTTCAGAATGAATCTTAACTACTGAAAGGTTTACTATGGAGTTTTTATTGCAAAAAGAATTCGAAATTAAAGATATTGCTGTTCTCACCTTTAAATAGTTCAGGTGATAATCCAAAAGAACAGTGGCATTAGCGATGCTGTCCTTTGTTCCCACAAAAACAAATGGTACCATACCCTGGAAAAGAAATGAGAACAATGACCCCGTAAAATTAATAATGTATTAATCTGAAAAATGCAAATAATGACTCAATCCCTAGTACAGGGTCTGACAAACAGTAGTACGGTACACAAATGTTTGTTGTAAATATAAATCAATAATACATGAAAACAAAAGTAATTGGCATATTTTATACATCTGTGAATAAGGACAGATCAATATAGCAACCCCTTAAATGTATCAGGTTATTATGTTTTAAATACAACAATTAAGTGTTGGCAAAGTCACAAATTATGTAATTCAAAATTATACAGGCTTTAACATGAGATGCATAAACAAAATACTCTAATTCATCTAAATTTTTTTTTCAAATTCAACTTCTTTTAAAAATCATTAAAAATAAGACACTGTGTTATAAAATTAAATCAATTAGCTAACCAAGTCAATTAGCTAACCAGAGTACAAAAAAAAAAAAAAAACCAAACAAGCCACAAACAGAATTAGGATACATTACAATGCACTGAGTAATTATTCCCCGAGGAGGGGAAAATCTGGCATTTCCATGAGCATAAAATTTAACACTATAATACATTTCAATAATTTGCTCTGAAAATTATAAAAGGCTGAATGATAAGGTAAGTTTCATCTTCTCTCTATGGTACTACTTTAATATGATAGATTTTAAAAATTTATATACTAAAAATTTATATTTCCAGCCCATCAATACAAATGAGAAAAAAATCACTATTTCTTGTCACAGTTATAGGGACACCTAGGCCAGTTGTGCAAACTAACGCTGGCAATTATGACATTCAAATTTGAGAACAGTTCAATATTTTGCTAAAGAAATACACATAGTTACTAATATTCACAAGTAACTAAAACAGCATACAATAGCTCTGATGTGGACATAATATTATAATTTCCTAGGCGAAGTTTCTAGATGTTAGAAGCCAAGAAGCTGTCTCTTTAGCAAGTATCACTCTTTTAAAAAGAGCATTCATTTGCTAGGTGTGGCTACTCCTGGACTGCTTTTGCCTGGACTGCGTTCAGCATCTTAAACGGATGTGGGGCTGGAACAGGTTTTTTTTTCTTTTTCCTTCCACATGAACATGGCTGTTACTGGGGAACAAAACTGAACAATTAGGAAATACAGCTTGCAGAATGACCTTTATCTGATAGAAAAGGAATGCTTCCTAGTAGCAACGACCATCTGAATAATCAGGTGCAACTGGAAACCCATGGGCTTCATAATGGATTTTTTTTTTGATCAAATAATATATGAATTATGGAAATTCTCAAGCCCATGGATCAGATCTTCTTCTCAGAAACATGTTGAGTTTTTTCCCCAACTGTTAGAAGGCAATAAACCATATTATTTTCTAAAATGTCATATGGCAAAATGCTATACCCTTCCTTTTGGATCATATGCTACCAACCTAAGCTTTGAAACCCTGTCACTGATTTAGTTTGATCAACTTTGGGACAAATAATTTTAAAACATTTTCTTTTTTAACATATCCAAACTGTTAGTGTAGCCAGTGCCACTTCAATTTAAGCGTGTCGCTAGTGGACCGGAATGGTAAATTAAAATGAAAAAATGTGAGTAAAATGGTGGCTTCCTATACTTGACACCAAGAAAAGTAATTCCCTGTTCTAGGGTGAGAACTGAGCTGCCCAGCAGAGAGGACGATCTAATGCACTTGAGGTTACATCTCCCTTTATAAAATGGCATTTTTGCTTTGAGTCTCTTGTGAATCACAACATTTTCCCCATGAACAGTTCTCACGAGCTATGTAGAAGTCCCTGCACTCAAGGAACTCCCAAAGTGGCTGAGGAGGTAGACAATTGATGTCTGCGTACTGAGTGCTACGATAGGGGCAGCGCATTCACTGGAGCCCGGAGGAGAGAGAGGCTCTTCCCCAGACCTGCGGAGGGGACCTGTGGCAAGTACACGCAGAAAGCTGCATAAGGGATAAGGACAAAGCATGGCGGCAGGAAGAGGAGTGCTCTAGGCGGAAAAAACATATGCATCCGACTGTTGAGAGACCTCTAAATACTTTAGAATGGCTTTAAGTCTCTCTAGAATGCAAGGGGGAGGAGTTGTAACAAATGATATTGGACAGGTTACCATGAAAAAAAAAAAGGCCTTATAAGCAACAGGAAGAAATCTGAGCTTTCTCCCCAGGGCAATAAATTCCCGTACCCACAAACACTCCTCCACCAGCCTCCAACCCTGAAGGTCATCTGTAGTCTTTCTTAACAAGGGGGATAAACATTAAAATATAAAATTAAAAATGTATTTTTCAAGGAATGTTTTCCTACCTGCCAAGCCTTGAGTTCAGGTTTCTGGGATTCCCCTGCTACAATTGATGAACTCACTAACACCTAAAGCAGTATAAGGAATGCAAGTGATGTCATTAACTATAACAAATGATACACAGAAGCCTGAACGCAGGACTTTCACTGTAGGACTTTTAAACTAATTTCTAAACAGGTTAGTTCAAATATTGAAAATCAGTTTCTAAAACATGGTTTTAAGTAGTAACTAATGCACGTAACAGAGGATACATTTTGAGCTAATACGACCTGCAAAATTTCAAGAGATACAACATGGAAAAATTAAAGTCCACCCTCAAAAGCAAAATATGGCCATTAATATGCAACCCTGCATTTTATGTTTACAACATAAGATTTGTCACTGTGAATAAGCTGAGAAGTTGGTATCACTTTGGTTTATAATATCTCATAACCTAAAAATCAGATCTGAAAAAAATACATGAGTAGCTTATAAGCCTAACCAGAGAAAATACCCGAAACACGCATTTGTGACATCTGAGTGGAAGAAATTACTTTCAGTGTAATTCAACTTGATAAATATTTCTTACCCTCTGTACTTTTGTACTGTTAGCTTGAGAAAAATGAGCGCTGTTTTCCTTTATATCTATATGTTTTTTTTCTTCTGAGGAAGTAGGTCCAACTCTTGAGTTACTACTGGAAGGCAGGGAATTTGGTGGCATTATTTCCTTGGTAAAACACAAAAGAGAAAAAAATAACTAATTTTAAGTCTTTATTTAGCTCCATTATTATATCAATGATATTTTAAGAAGATAAATTATTATAAACAGTTTTGGTAAACAAAATAGAATGCAAAATTCATGCAATAAAAAACCCCCAAAGATTTAATTTCAGCCAAAAGAACCTTTCACAAAAGACTAGATAATATATGAAAATTATGGCAATTTAATTTTATTTTAAACACAGTACCATTGTACAGAAGAGCATGCCCTCACCTCCCCAATCCCCCACACAAATATTTATACATGCACACAAATAATGAAGGCAAAACATAAAAGCCAGAAAACCTAAGTATCCCAATTTTGTTTCAGTTAGTAAAATTAAATGATATTTGAAAAGCGCTTTGTACTTTTTTTTTACAATTACAACCACCCATTTTAAAGATTGAGAAATAAGAGCTGAAGGGATTAAAGTGACTAATCCAAAGTCACAGCATTAGAGAATTAACAAAGGCCAGGTCTACAACTATACCACTAACTGGCATATCCGATAATCAAAATTTTGTACATCTACATTATGTGCATATCACAGAAGCCTCTAAATTAACCTCAAATAAAATAACAAAATTTTTATTTTTCTTATACAAACCACAAACATATGCATTAGAACATACCTCTTCTGGTGGAACATTTTTCTCACTTTCGGCCTCAATTCTCACCCTCACAACTCCTGACTTGTCCACAATCTCCTGGATCAGTTTTCCATTTTTTCCTATTACTTTGCCTAAAGTAATAAATGAATAATTCATGTTTGGCTTTAAGAACACATGACTTACACCCCACTATAAACTATAGCATTATCTACATATATAAAAGGATAATATGCAAAGTGTTCCCTTAGGAGTTCGACTGCTCACTATGATGTGCTCTGACCACCAGGGGGTGGCAAAGAATGAAGGCAGGCGCCAGTCGGCAGCAGGCAGCCAGGGAAGGCAGGCCCTGGTTGGGAGCCAGAAGGCCTCAATGGGCCCTGATCACTGGCCAGGACTAGGGATCTTACCTGTGCATGAATTTCATGCACTGGGTCTCTCGTCTATAATAATAAAAGCATAATATGCAAATCGACCAAATGACTGAACAGAACAACCCTCTGGACAATCTTCTGGACGCCCATGCTATGAAATGCACTGGTGCCAGGCCAGCCAAGGCAGGTGCGATGCGATTGGCTGGGGGACCCACAATTGCCCCATGATCACCCCGCAAAGGAAGGCCCACACCACCCTCTGCAGAGTGATCCATGGGGGGGCTCCACAATAGATTACACCACAGAGGGATGTCCAGGCCACCAGCCAGTGGGGCGATCAACCGAAGTGGGGGGGGGGGTCCCACAATCACCCCAAAGAGGGAGTCCCAGGCCACCCTCTGTGTGGTGATTGATGGCAGAGCCCTCGCTGGGTGGACTGGGCCTCCCTCTGCGGGGGGATCGATGTAGAGGCCCTGTGATTGATTGCCCCACAAAGGGAGGCCCAGGCCAGCCAAGTGATCACGCCCCACGCTTGTCGGCTGCAGAGAGAGGCTACCAGTTGTGGAAGAGGGGGGCAACACCACACAGATGCCAAGCAGCGGTAGTGGTGGAGGTGGAGCTAGCTGCCAGCAGCAGGGGGAAGGAAAGCCCCAATAGGCCCTGATAACGGACCAAGGCTAGGGGCCCTACTCAAGGGGTCCCAGACTGCGAGAAGATGCAGGCTGGGCAGAGGAGCAACCCCTTTGTGAACAAATTTCATGCACCAGGCCTCTGGTTTTATATAAAACTAAAAGACCAAAACAGACACTCTTCAAATGAAAAGATATGGTTAAACTTGGCTGTCCATTCTACTAGGTTAGCACTGTTTAAATCCCATTGGCTGGGTATTGGAATTAATACTCATTAACTGATTGGAGAATTTTGAATTTTTAAAGCATTTCAAAGATAGGTTCTTATTTTGCACAAAAGTGTACACTTTAAACTTGCTACTAGGGTTGTGTATATCAGTCTTTCTTCAATGTTCTATTAAAAGTTAAGGTAAGGGGAAAAAACAAACAAACAAAAAAACCACATAAGATGGCGGCAGAGGTAAACACCTAACTGCAGCCTCACTCAACAATTTCAAAAAATACAACTAAAATATAAAGTGGACATTATCCAGAACTACAGGAAAGCTGACTGACTGGAAATTCTACAACTAGAAGGAAAAAGAAAACCAGAAGGAAAACCAGAGGAGCTGTAAAAGCCTGAGGTAATGAGACCCGGTGCACACATGGGGAGAGGACAGAGCCAGAGAGGAGGGGGCGGCTGAATGCCAGGCTGGCGTTCCCTAGCGGAAGGAGACAAAAGCTACGGACTGTGCTGAACCCCAACTCCGACTGCACTGAACCCCAGTTCTGGGCAAGAGCTGGGGTCCCAGGCTCATACAGAGGGAATCTGGGCTGAAAGACGGAAGCTCAGGGGAGCAGAGAAAGGCAGAGCCCCCAAGTCGAGCACATTTCACTCAAAGGACAAATGGTTGATTGGGCCACTGGATTGCCCTAGCAGGAAGGAGACATAAGCTTCAGACTGCTCTTAACCCCACTTCCAACTGCACTGAACCCCAGTTGCGGGCTTGTTGAGGGAGAGACTAGACTGTCTGGTAGCAGGCAAAACACTAGAGCACCTTTCTCTCAGAGATGCTTGCAGTGAATACCAAAGGACACTGAGACTCAGGAACCTCAGAGGGTGGGGCTAACCGGAAGCAAAGGCTGTAGGCTCCACCCTGAAATTCTGCCCCATCCAAGCTGAACACAGAAGCTTTTGCAGGTTTCCAGGTCTAGTGGAATAAGGCTGTCTCCTGGCACAGACACAGCTGATCCTCCCAACCTACCAAGTCAGGGAAGCAGTGAAAATGCCAGACGAGGAAACAGATCACAAACAAAAGAAATGGAGGACAAAAAGCAACTGGATATAGAGTTCAAAACCACGCTTATAAGGTTGTTCAAGAATCTCCTAGAAAAGGCCAATAAAATAAACGAGACCTATGAGGATATGAAAAGGTATCAACTAGAAATAATAATCAATAAGAAATGATAAAGGATCAACAAGAAATGATAAAAAATCAAATACAAATAAAGAATAGATTCTCTGAAATAAAAAAATATTATACAGAGTCCTAAAAACAGAATGGAAGATCGCAGGAATCAAGTCAAAGATTTGGAATACAAAGAGCCAGAGGACACTCCTCGGCAGAAGAAGACAAAGAGAATCCAGAAAGTTGAAGACAGTGTAAGAAACCTCTGGGACAACTTCAAGTGAACCAACATCAGAATTATGGGCATCCCAGAAGATGACAGAGAGCAAGATACTGAAAACATATTGAAAGAAATAGTGACAGAAAACTTCCCCCACCTGGGGAAAGAAATAGACTTACAAGGACAGGAAGCACACAGAACCCCAAACAAAAGGAATCCAAAGAGGACCACTCCAAGGCACATCATAATTAAAATTCCAAGAGCAAAAGATAAAGAGAGAATATTAAAAGCAGCAAGACAAAAGCAGGCAGTTACCTATAAAGGAGCATCCCTATGACTGTCAGCTGATTTATCAACAGAAACCATGCAGGCCAGACAGGAATGGCAAGAAATATTCAAGGTGATGACTAGCAAGAACCTACAGCCAAAAATACTCTACTCAGCAAAGCTATCACTCAGAATCAAAGGCCAGATAAAGAGCTTCACAAATAAATTTAAGCTAAAGGAGTTCATCACCGCCAAGGCAGAATTATATGAATTGCTAAAAGGGATTCTTTAGAAAGAGGAAGAAAATAAAGATAAAAATTATGAACAACAAATATGTAACTATCAACAAGTGAATCTAAAAACCAAGGGAAGTAAAAATCATGATGAACAATATTAACTGGTGAATATAATAGAATCAGAGGTATGGAAGGGGCACCGACTGATGATTCTCAGGGAAATGGGGAGTTGAGGGGGGCGGGAAGAAACTGAACATAAACTGCACCTATGGATGAGGACAATGGGGGATGGAGAAAGGGCAGAGGGTGAGATGGAAACTTGGTGGAGGGGAGCAATGGAGGGGGGATGATGAACATTTGTAATATAAACAATAAAGATTTATTTTTAAAAAAGTTAAGGTAAGGGATAAAAGGATAATCCTATATAATAAAAGCATAATATGCAAATTGACTAAATGGCAGAACGACCAGTTGCGGTGATGTGCACTAACCACCAGGGGGCAGTCACTCAATGCTCAGTGCACTCCCACAGGGGGAGTGATGCTCAGCCAGAAACCTGTCTCACAGCTGGCGAGTGCAGGAGCCTCTCCCACCTCCGTGGCACCGCTATGGATGTCCAACTGACAGCTTAGGTCTAAGCTGTCAGTCGGATATCCCCCAATTGCAGGTAGGCAGTAAGAAGTGAGGGGGCCCAGACTGCAAGACCCCCAGACTGCTACAGGGCACAGGCCAGCTGAAGAAACCCACCTCCCCCAGTGCACAATTCTTGTGCACCAGGCTTCTAGTAAAGATATATTTGTGCCTGGCTGGCCTGGCTCAGTGGTTGAGTGTTGATCTATGAACTAGGAAGTCACAGTTTGATTCTAGGTCCAGACTCGATCACTAGTAGGGGTCATGCAGGAGGCAGCTGATCAATGAATCTCTCTCATCATTGATGTCTTTCTGTTTCTTGCTTCTTCTCCCTTTCTCTCTGAAATCGATAAAAATATATATTTAAATAGATGTATTAACAAATTAATAAAAATGTATTTGCATATTTACTTAACAATTTCAATTCTATTTGTACCTGATTTAAATCTGCTTCTTTGCCCATGGTAAATAGTCATACACCACTTAACAATGGGGTATATTCTGAGAAATGCTTAGCTGAGGAATTTTGTCATTGTGCAAACAGAGTACACTTACACAAACCTAGATGGTATAGCCTACTGTAAACCTAGGCTACGTTATAGCTAACTGCCCCCTAGGCTGTAAGTCTCTATGGCATGTTATTAAATAAAACAGCAAGAAATTAAATAAAGCATAAGAGAAAATGATGCAATCGAGACACAGTGAACAGGAAATATATGAGGCTGCTGCTGGCATAACATGGTATGCTTTTACAGTAAATTTTTTTCTTGTAAGTAGGAAGAGTACACTCTAAAATAATGATAAAAACATAGGATAGAAAACACATAAGCCAGTAACAGTCATTTATTATCATTATCAAGTGTATGCACTATAGATCATTGTATGTGCTACACTTTTATATGACTGCCAGCACAGTAGGTGTGGTTATACTAGCATCACCACAAACATGTGAGTGATATCAGCATTACACTATGATGTCATAATACCTACCGTATCACTAGGTAACAAAAAATTTTTAGTTCCATTATGATCTCATGAGACCACTGAGGTACACATTGACGAAAATGTCAGATACATGATTGTATTTTTATAATTTTATGACACATTTATAAAAACATCCTCTAAATTTTAAAGTAGCTTAAGCAGCTACACATACATCTAAAAGAAGTGCACATTCTTTAGGCTAATGTGTTAACAGAGTATTACTCCTGTGTATTACTCACAAATTATATCAGTATATTAAAAGTTGAAGGGATAAGTCACAGAGTAAAAAATTAAGAAGTAACACTAGCCGAAACCAGTTTGGTTCAGTGGATAGAGCATCTGCCTGCGGATTGAAAGGTTCCAGGTTTGATTCCGGTCAAGGGCATGTACCTTGGTTGGGGGCACATCCCCAGTGAGGGGTGTACAAGAGGCAGCTGATCGAGGATTCTCTCTCATAGATGTTTCTGACTCTCTATCCCTCTCCCTCTCTGTAAAAAAATCAATAAAAAATATTTTAAAAAAATAACACCTTAAAATAACTCAAAACCAGTTCAAGATTAAAAAAGCTCAAAACCAGTTTAAGATTAAGTATTACTCAATACATCTATTAAAACTCCAAAGCCTTCAAGCACTCAATTCTTTCACTCATTTATAAAATTCAGTCATATTATTGAGAAGTGACTGCTTTCATAGACATCATAAATTACAAATGTAAGAAATACTGATTCAAGAAATCTACATGTAAGTTACATCTAACTCCAAGGGCTCTCCCAAAGTACCGAAAGCACCCTTGCCCTGACTACCTTCATCATGTGTTTGCCCCACCACCTCATCTACGGAAGGGATGGGGGGAAATTGGAAGCCAAATGTTTTGAGCACATGCCTGGGTTGTGGGCTCCATCCCCACTGACAGTGTGCAGGAGGCTGCTGATCAATGATTCTCTCTCATCATTGATGCTTCTATCTCTTTCTCTCCCTTCCTCTCTGAAATAATAAAAGTATATGAAAGCAACTTAGGTGCCTATGGATAGATGAATGGATAAATATCTGCTAAACACACAAACACACACACACACACACACACACACACACACACACACACACTCACAATGGAATCATTCGATCATTAAAAAGAATGATACCTTGATATTTGTAACAGAACCTATGGATTTCTAGTAAAAATATAATTACCATTGATGTTGCAGAAAGCCCCAGAGACCTTTGGAGTTACTTATAGCTTTGAAACTTACAAGATTTAAGCCTACATTAAGATTTTCAACTCTGAGATAATTAAGAATGCTATTGTTTTATAGCCTCATTAGAGGGATCAAATATGAATCTATTCCAAATTATAAAGTCCCCAAAATGTCATTCATTTTGAAAAAAACACACTTAATTTTAATATATGTAAAATATACAGTGAAGAGGCTGTGCAAAATGTTATCTTTCTTGTCACTAATTGGTTTTAAATAAACAAAGCAATATCTTTTGTACACCTTCTGAAATGTAACCTTGGAGTATCACATTTACCTAATATTTCCTGTACATTGAAGCAATATATCATATTTCAAAGATTATATTTCAATTAAATGAGTTAAAATGAAATTCTATTGGCATAAATGATTTACCAAACTTTTGTTTTTGTAGAGTATGTCAACAGGATATTTTTTGCATTGCTTTTTAGAGAGTGAAAGGGGGAGGGAGGGTAGATAAAGAAAGGGAGGGAAGGAGAGGGACAGGGAAACATCCATGTGAGGGAGACACATCTATTGGTTGCCTCCCACACGTGCCCCAATGAGGGCAAGGGGTCAAACCTACAATTCAGGTACCGTATTTGCCGGTGTATAAGACGATTTTTTGGCCCTGAAAAATACGTATTTGCCGGCATATAAGACGACTGGGCATATAAGACGACCCCCTAACATTTCCACTAAAATTACAGAGTTTGTTATATACTTGCCATATAAGACTACCTCCCAAAGATCGTCTTATACGCCGGCAAATACGGTATGTAGTCTTGACTGGGAATCCAACCTGTGACCTTTCCTTGTGAGTGCCAGTGCTCTAATCATTAGCATGTGGCCAGGGCTCAAAGCAATTTCTGACTCACCCACTAAGTTCCTTGGAACTTGTATGACATCTTCAGCAAATTCAAGAAAGCTTCTAGCCTTTTTAACTGCATCCTGGTCCTAATAAAAGGGGGATAAGATTTAAGCCAAAAGATGAACCATCTGAAATACTGGATTTTGTTTTAGAAAAGAACTAGTCAAATATTTACCTCTCCATAAATATGAAATGTGCAGGTATCTTCATCTAGATCGATAGCAGTGACCCCAGGTACTTTTCTAGCTTGCTGAATATTAGCACCATGAGTACCAATAGCGAGCCCCATCAGATCTTCTCGTACAATGAACTGTTCATGAAATCTTGAGGCAAGCTGTCTTGAACTCTGATGGGAAATGTATATCTGGTTAATATTATGCTTTTCAACTACTGAGGCAACTGTATTTAGGTCAGCCATGTAAATTATCTTGGCCCTGTATACCAGAGGCCTATAAATTAATTTATGTTGGAAATTAACAGATTTTAGAAAATAATACCCACCCATAGCATAAGTTCTTTTTAGGTTACTGAAGGTCTCCATACTATTTGAGGTATTTTTGTTAATAGGAAAAGGCTTGTTGACACTTTTCCAAGGTAACTTGGAAAACCTATTTGCAAGGTTGCCTTAGATAAAGCAATGACATCAACAATATAGTGATTAAGAATCAGATCAAATGTTCCCAAATAAAAAACAACTCACTGGGTCTGTTAGACTCAATGCTTTTTAAATTAAAAAAAATTAAATAACATTTCCACAGAAAACTGTATTAGCTTCACTTTTATTAAAGGATATTGCTTTATATATTGTAGAAATAGTGCCATTTTTATAACTTATAACTTGATAGTGGGGTCTATACAGCCCTTTGATGAGGTGATGGATGGCATTAAAATTACATTATCTCACCTCACCCCCAACCTGAAAAAAAGGGATTTATAAAAACTGTTGGTACAGTAATTGAATTACATTGAATAACCATAGAATGTCAACGATTTACAAGTTATCTTACATAGGCACCTACAACCTAAAATGAGATCAGAGTCTATAAGATCTAATGATCTGGATCCACACATACTATGAATTCTTTCAAATATTCAGTGATGACTGACCTAAGTTAAAATGATACCCAAAACTTGTGGATAAGCACTCTCTTTACATATTATCAAGATTTAATATTTAGTTCTAGCATGCCATTAATGAAGCCCAAATATATTAGTGACTCATGTTGAAAAAAAGGAAATTTCTTATCTGAAGTTGTGTACCTCTTTAATAGTAGTGAGGAAAGATAGGCATGCGTACTAGTTCCTATTATTCAACCTACCTCTAGCTGTTTACTGGCTTCTTCATTTCTCAGTATCAGAGACAGCTTAGTGCGCAGACTCCGAAAGTGCATGTCAATCAGCATGTGAGCGCGTTTTGCGGTGACTTCATTGATAGACTAAAAGATATAAATTAACAACATTATTATCAAAGCAAATGCCCCAAATGATATACACCAAAATAAACAACTCAAAAACACTCACCAAAATGACAAGCTGGTAAGTTTCTGGATCATAAGTTACAGAAAAGGCACCAACTGCCTTTTTAAAGTCCTTATGTGCTGATTCTTTGGCACACCTAAAAATAAAATAAATATCCGTTGTGAAGTTAAAATGAGTGATTACCAAATACTGGCATACAAATATGCATAGATTTTCACTTAGAATTGTGGATTCATATTAAAATTTGATTTATGCAAGAAACACTTATATCACTTTAAAGATTTAGTTCCTTTGCTGTTCACCTTAGCAACACTCAGCTCAATCAAGCATTGGAGATTATAGAAAAAGGAAAAAAACAAAGTTATGTTCTTAAGGGATTTCAGATGGTATCAGATTACTAAAGGTGACATATTTAAGGAAGCCAATATTCCTCTGCAGACTTCTTCATTTCAGTTACACATAAGTAAGTGATTTTCTTTAATTAACTATTGAAAACTTTTGGGAATAGCTACAGGGTACCCAACTTTGTGGGGGTTTTTTCCCCCCTAAAGAAAAAGTGCTGACCAACTTAAGGGAGAGAAGGAAATGCACAGGAATCAAAAGGTCAATAAAAATTGCACATGCCTATTCAATCTCTATAATCAAAATGTAAGATTCCTATGTAGTCTGAACTGCAAGTTGATGTTTAAAGTACAGCATGTACAAATAAAACATTATATTATTCCTTTGATGCAATCTTTAAAAAGGAATCTCTTAACTAAAAGTTTTAAGCATTACTCCAGATAAAGATAGAGATGACCTTTTGAAGCTTCATTAGCCCTAGTTATTACATACTTATCTGAAAATATTAGCTAAAAGGGAAAAAAAAACCTGGAGCAACCTATATTAATCAGTTTTAAAACCTTAAAAGTCTGATAATAAAAGTTAGTTTATTTTAGAAAACAAATGTACATGAGCCAGGTATCTAGCCAAGTAACTTTAAACAAGTGCAATGTGGCTTAGTTATATAACTCCACTTCACCTGTAAATTCTCAGAGTTTCTTGCCCATCAACTTACATTTGTCGTAAGTCTTCTGGCACATCCAGTTTGATTTTATGAAAGGTATCTTTTGTGGCAGGTTTGTTGGGATTAACAGATCGTAGACGTTCAATTGTGACAATTTCATTGTACGTAGCATCACATGCGGCATATTCTATCACATAAAACTGAGAGAAATAGATACAATTTATTCCTGGTCATAGTATTTATACAAAGAACAATAAGCTTTGCATAGTCAGCAATTTTTAAATTCTCTTGATGTCAAAAAACACTGTTTTTGATCAACTAACTGAAACACAAGAAACATAACATATACAGAAAATATTGTAATAAGATGACTCACATTACTTATTACTTTAAATTAAAAATCCAGACTGAAATGTAGTACCTGGGTTTAGAAAAGGGAAATAGTATAAGAAAAAATTTTAAATATGCATTTTCCTACCTCACCCTTTATCATCCTCACTTTAGCTAACCACCAACAGCAAGGTTCTTTTTCATTTGCTCTGGAATAAACCTACACAAAAATTACAACAGAATATTTCATGATTAACATCACTCAGAAATTTATAGATCATCAGACATTGAGGAAAATTTCTTAAAATGACCCTAGGTGTCTTTGGAACCCATATCCTATATCCTTAAATCAGATAGTACACCTACAGCTAGACACAGATACATGATCAGAAGCTGCCAGATTACTTCAGAGCGCCCTGGAAAAAGAGCTTTCCCATTTATCTTATCTGTTCTAATTCAATAATACTTAGTACTCTGAATATGAATGCTTAGGAAAATCTAACTGTCCATAAACCTGGACACTTTCCTTAGATACTTTGAAGCTAAAAAAATTATCTAAAACAGTGATTCTCAATCTTTCTAATGCCTTGACCCTTTAATACAGTTCCTCATGTTGTGGTTACCCCAAACCATCAAATTATTTTCATTGCTACTTCATAACTGTAATTTTGCTACTGTTATGAATCGTAATATAAAATATCTGTTTTCCAATGGTCTCAGGCGACCTACAGGTTGAGAACCACTGCTATAGAGCCTAAGACCATTGAAAAACACAAGATATTTGCATTACAATTCATTAACAGTAGCAAAATTACAGTTGTGAAGTAGCAATGAAAATAATGTTATGGTTGGGGGTCACCACAACATGAGGAACTGTATTAGAAAGGTTGAGAACCACTGATCTAAAATGTACAATCTTGTTTTTGTTTTGTTCTAATAAACAAGTAACTGGAGGTTGCTGATCCTGGCCTACCCCTGGCTGCATGGTCACTAAATGGCTAAGGCCGCTGACCACTCACAGCCCACTGAAAATACCATCTTGGCATTCATGTCTCCTGGGGACTAACGGAAGAGATCACTGGTCACTCTCTGTTCTGTCTGCTCTCTACTAAAATGGACAACTCTACACTGGGCAATCCTCTGGATACCACTTACCTACTCTCTCATCAATTTCTCTCATGACCACATCAAAGTTCACTTACTATGTCCAGCATGGAACCTTTTTTGAAGACACTAGCACATTAAGGTTAATAGGAAAAGAGACAAGACGGTGTATACGGAGAGAGAAACAGAAATGCTCAGAAGCAGGAGCAGCAGCAGGGAGGATGACAAGGGGGTGGGGAGGAGAGAACTGAAAGAGGTACAGAGCCCATGGCTAACAAGCAACTCAAAGCTCCAATTCGTTCTTTCTTTTACAACTGAAGTAAATAGTTATAACTATAATTGTAATAGTTATACAACACAGTGACTAAATACAACTAAACCAAACCTACCTTTCCCTCTTGCCTCCATGACTTACTATTAACTTTGCCCTACCCAGAGAAATGACTTGGTATTTATTAGGTAAAACAAAGAGGTTGCCATGGCAACAGTGTCCCATTGGTCCCCACCAGTCAGGACTAAGTTGGGGGGGGGAGAGAGATAAAATCCTCTATCCCTCACTATTATGAACATTCCTGATACAGACAGACCAAAAGATCTGGTATCTTACTCCCCTTTTATAACCTAAGTTAATGGTAATACAATACAGTTACTAAATACTACTTAATTTAACCTACCTTCCCCTCTTGTCACCATCAATCCCTCTCAACTCTGCTCTGCCAGACCACTACCTCAGTTATGTATTGTTAGGTAATATAGGGAGGTCACCCTAGCAACAGGGTCTCAATGGTTAGCACCTGCCATGTAATTCATTTGGGGGGAAAAGTCCCATTTATCCATCCAAACAGTATTATGAGCACTCCCAATATAGACAGACCAAATGTCTTGATTCATACCTTCGGGAAGCTTGTAGTCTCCTGGGGAGAATGAACAGTTAAAGGTTCTCAAGTATAAACAGTTTTTAGTTCTCTACTGGCACCCCCTCATAAAACCAAGTCCAGTTTCTTACACCTAGTAGGTACTGAGTACATTTTTGGTAAATAGATAGTACTTTGTTCTATTTCTAATTTATAATTGTAAAGAACACAGACCTGAACATCCAGAGACATTCTCTGAGCACTCCTACCCCTACAACACCTTCTATCCTGATTTTTTTTTGTCTTCCTAGGACTTACTCCTGCCATGTTAGCAATCCTCACTAGAATGTGACCTCATAATGGCAGGGACTCGTTTCACTGCATCATCTGTACCTAGTACAAAAAATAAGAATTTAAAGGCCTAGTATACTTTACTTTGCCTGTACAAATGTCTATTTAACTGCTTCCTTAATATACACATACTCATAAAGTGGTATCTGCTAACAAGGCATTGTGGAGAAAGAAAAAACTTGAAATGGAGTGTGTGAAAGATGAGGAAAGAGAGGATACTACACAGACCAATCATAACATAACCAGACTCTAAGTGTCTTAAGCCACTCCCCCCAATTTTCTGTAACTAGGGAAACACAAACGCAATGTTTCTGTTAATGTGCTACATCTTCACAGCACCTTTTGGTCAAAGACATAAATAGCACATGAGCTGGTGGTTCAGAGTATGCCCTGTAAAAAGGTTTTACCTACATTCGTATAAACTAAAACACATACATGGCTTTGAAAAAATATACCAGGATGATTTACTACTACTTTTTACTACTACTTAAAGAAATTCTAGGCTGATGTTCTGTTATGAAGTTATGACTTTTCCCCCCTTGTAAAATTAATTTTCCTGATCCAAAGATTCAGAGGTCGAGGAAAACAAGAAAAGAAGTATTAGTGGGCAAAGGAAATCAGTGGTGATTTTCAAAGATGGGCCCCAAATTGCTACTCAGGCAGCCACATTTAAGCATCATATATTATTTCAAATTAAAAACAGATGTCCATCACTGCTAAAACTCTCTAGGTAGTTTAAATATTGCTAAAAATAAGGAGTACAAAAGGCACAGGGAATTTAAATGCTCCTACTCCTTCAGTGCTCAATAACTTGATGACATGGGAAACTTACCTCAACTTCATCACTTTCATTTATATCTTTATTATAACCTACAGGTGGTGGGAATCTCACATCATGGAATGGAATCTGCCTCTCTGGCTGCCAGCTGGAAATAAGCAAACACAATTATCGAACAAGCTTGTTGACTTAATAGAAACAATGACCATGATGCCATCACTTTGGTTAAATGTGACCCTCTGCTTTTCTAATTTAATGAAGCAAATGCTTTAAAACTGTCAGTGTTTTGCTGAGTGGGGTACAAGGGCAACATAGATTCATCTCAACAAAGTCTGCATGCAGCACAGGAGCCTTGTACTTTTATTTGGAATATTCCTTTAAACACAACAGATCAACATTACCATTTTCCAAACAAGTTTTTCCCCCATTAATTACAACCTCTAAAAGTTCTAGATGTAAGGTCACAACAGCAATTTCCTTTGATGCTTAAATTAAATACGTTAGTATTAGTAAATGTTAGTAATACCATCACCATACTTCTACTTGCAAAGGAATTTTAACCACATTCCAATTACCACAGAAACTGGTACTAAATGCCATCCAATTCCCAAGCAAAATGGGGCAGTCAGCACATTAGCAATTCAGAACTCACTTTTCCCTATTTAAATTTTAGATCCCACGATGTGGCCAATTCTTGCCATGGATAGCTGGCGGCTGATCAGTGTGGTGGGGCCTGATGGGGTCTCCTAAACCACAGAAACCCAATGGAGACAGCCTATAGAAGTTCAGTAAGTTGCCTATTTTTTTAAATTTTTAAATGATATGGAACAATTTTGGAAAACACCAAATTATTCTTTTATATTCACAATAATATAAAATACTAAAAGACAAACTTAAAAAAAAAAAAACACTGGAGGATTCAACTGCTAGAGCAGTTGTTTCTGGTTTTTGGTTTTTTTTTTTTTTTGGTTTTTTTACTAAAGAGCTTTCTTAGTAAAATCCTACGGAGAAAAGTACAATTTTTTTAAAAAAGAAGAGCTATTGTATAAAACAGGAGGATAGGTAATGAAGTCAGAATGTGTGGAAATCTGATGAGGACCTATATTAGACTGAGCCCTTTAACTAGTATTATACATACTTGAAAACTATAAAACGAAAAAATTATCTTTACCTCAGGAAAGCCTTTTTCAACTTACTGAAAACCAATGACTTTTGACATGTTACAAATCATTGCTAAATTCGATTCGTAAAGCAAGTAATAATACATGATATAATTTTCTTGGTTCCTAGGATATTTTTCCTGTTGATCTCCAGAGACAGTGGAAGGGAGAGAGGAGGGAGAGAGAGAAACATTCACATGAGAGTCACATCAGTTGGCTGCCTCCTGCACCCACTGGCGCTGGGGAAACTGCAACTGAGGTGCATATCCTTGACTGGGAATCGAACCTCAGAGCCTTTGGTCCCCAGGCCAGAGCTCGAAACACTGAGGCAAACCGGCCAGGGTAAAAAAAAATCAAATTCTTTATTCAAAATACATGAACTGGGGAAGGTAAAAAAAAAAAAAAAAAGGCATGTAAAAACAATTTTGTATTACAGTAATAGGAGGTTATGATTGAAAATAAGGGCAAATATAGTCCAAAGTTCTGTAAAATATTAGTTGTTTTTCTGTTTAAAATAAAACAAAGGTGCCTCGTTAGCGCAGTAGGTAGCGCGTCAGTCTCATAAAATAAAACAAAAAGGGGCAGAGAGACTAGTTTGGTAGGGACCTGGCAAGTCCTGGTGATGTGCTTACATACAGCGTTGACTCTAAAACATACTCTATGAATTCAAGGAAAAACCGTTTATTTCAAAATCCAGAGATGGCAGATAGTTGAAGAGAAATTTTTATACAGCTATAATACACAAGAGAAGTAGTAGGTCCAAAGATATAATAATATAAAGATGTGAATAATAATAAAGATCTAAGTTTATAGTAGAAATTTGATTGAAAACAAGAGAAATGATCCGATGAATCTGTGTGTAAACTAATTCTTAAATGCAGAGGAAATGACTATTTCTTTAAGACTCTAGATCAGTGGTCGGCAAATTCATTAGTCGATAGAGCTAAAATATCAACAGTACAACGACTGGAATTTCTTTTGGGAGCCAAATTTTTTAAACTTAAACTTCTTCTAACGCTATTTCTTCAAAATAGACTCGCCTAGGCCGTGGTATTTTGTGGAAGAGCCACACTCAAGGAGCCAAAGAGCCGCATGTGGCTCACGAGCCGCAGTTTGCCTACCTCAGCTCTAGATTAAGGACTGTAAGAGAAACTAAAAGTGGCAAATAAATATAACTCTCCTTTTATGTGAAATTGTGTTTAACTAGTGATTGAGTATAATTATGAGAAAAAATTACTCTCCAAGTTATCAACGATTCTGTCATTAGAGGTGTGATGCTGTTGTTTCGTGTATAACCATAAATACCAGAAATAGCAGAAATGCAGATTCTAGAATGTATGGCTCTATGTATACAGAGAAAGGTATTCTAACTGTAATTTGGACTGAAATTATTAGTCTAGAACTGAGAACAGAGTCGGATACACTAAGTCCTTTTATTTCTATCCCCCTAAATGTGTTTTAGGGATCAGAGAATACTACCTTGCCCTGCTAGTAATTAAAAAAAAATATGTGAACAATCTAATTACAGTACGTCTGGGTCAGATATTATATTTTAACAGACTTATTGAGATCTATAATTTTTTAAATATATTTTATTGATATTTTACAGAGAAGAAGGGAGAGAGATAGAGAGCTAGAAACGTCAATGAGAGAGAAACATCGACCAACTGCCTCTTGCACACCCCCTACTGGAGATGTGCCCGCAACCAATGTACATGCCCTTGACCGGAATGGAACCTGGGACCTTTCAGTCCACAGACCGACGCTCTACCACTGAGCCAAACCGGTTTCAGCAAGATATATAACTAACATATTATATAGTCCATCCACTTAAGTGCATGTACAATGTAATGGTTTGGTTTTAAGTATAGTCACAGATATGTGCAATCATTACCAGTCAATTTTAGAACATTTTCATCATCTCCATAAGAAATCCTATTCTCTAGCTGTGACTGCCTATCCCCCCAAGTGCTAAGCAACTACTAATCTATTTCTTCTCTCTGTGAATTTGTAATTTTCTTTTGATGTACTATTAATTCTCTTGGTATATAAAAACCAAAATGTTATCATTGTTGACTATATTTCAGAGTTCCACAAAATCCTAATATCATGACCATGTCTACACTACAGTAAAGCAGTTTGTTTGTACTTTAGAATCTTGAATGGCTACTCTGAAAATAGTCTTTATTAGCATTGAAAAATCTTAGTAAACATAGATACAGACAACAGACTGACAGTTGTCAGATGGGAAGAGGTAAGGGGGGGGGCGGCTGGGTGAAATGGATAAAGGAATTAAGCAGTATAAATGGGTAGTTACAGAATAGTCGCAGAGATGTGGATTAGAGCATAGGGAATATAGTCAACAGTGTCATAATGACTATGTGTGGCCAGGTGGGTGCTTGGGGCACTCTGTAAAGTGCAGGATTTTTCTGGCCACTTTTCTGTACATTTGTAATTGATGCAGAAAAACATTGAATGTAAAATGTAATTGAAAACAAGTTTTAATCAAGAGACTGGTCTCCCCAAATAAAATAACATCTATATTACTGATACTTTTGCATAATTAATATTCCTAGACCTATAAATATGATGTTTACTCATCTAGCAGAAGAAAGCAGAAAAGATCAGTTGCCACTATTTTTGAATATAAATACTAGTATATGTAACAAGTGAAAAATAAGTTAAGGGATAAACATGATTATTTCCAATAAAATATACTAGTAAACTAAAACCACTAATTCTAGATTTAATGTTACAAATTCACATCAATTTTACCAATACCTGTGAAGCCATTATTTTTCATCTTTTAACAATACAAATATTCCTACCCAAACTCTCAGTTATTAATAGAGAAGGATCTGGTTTCTTTCTTCACATTCAAGGAAACTGAGATGTAAGGATCAAGATTATATAAAAGGAATTTCTGAGATCATTAGCGGGAACAGTTTTTCCATTGGTTTAATACTGAATTGTTCAGGAACTTCCTGGTCAGTAACATGAAGATCCATTCCTGAAAAACACTCAAACTAGACTTGAATTTTTTAATGAGGAGTCAAAGGAATAATTAGCATAAAATATTAAAGAACCTGAACACTAAAATTACATCAAGACACTTACTTGTTTTCAAATGCAACTGTTATGGAATCTTCATGAACGTCCTTTACAAAGGCCTGAAAAACAAAGAGTTAAATTACCTTCTAAACTTGGAAGATCTTTTGTTTTTAAATTTCACAGATACAAAAAAAATTACACCATTACCAAATATTTTATGTTTAAGAAGAAAATGGAGCCTGGCTGGTGTGGCTCAATGGTTGAGCATTGACCCACGAACCAAGAGGTTTCCGGTTCAATTTCCAGTCAGGGCATGTGCAGGGGCTGTAGGCTTGATCCCTAGTGGGGAAGAGGGATACAAGAGGCAGCCCATGGATGTTTTTCTCTCATTGATGTTTCTATCTCTCTATCACTCTTCCTTCCTCTCTAAAATCAATACATATTTTTTAAAAGAATAAAATGGGGATTTAAATGAAAGTTTGTTCATTTTATGAGAATAACTCATTCATGAATCACATCTATATGTAGTCATCTACTCTGTGGGAATACTGATTGGTTAAAACAAAACATGAAAAAACTGCTCCAGAGTTCAGCATCTAATAGGAGAGGTAGTGAGTACAAAGCTGGAGGTATACTTTAGGCTACAATTATTGGAAACTATAAAATTTGTTCCAGAGCCCTTAGCACAGCTGTTGTAACATATCTTTTCTCCTCAGTAAAATGTTAGTATCTATACTAATAGAGGGATATGCAAATTGTCCAGGACGCAGTCACAGTAACGACGGAACAACAAGGCTGCGTGGGGCGACCAGGCCAGCAGGGGTATCAGTGAGGGACCTACCAACAACTGAACAGCAGGCTGTGTGGGGTCAACAGGCTGGCAGGGAGGACAGGTGAGGGCAACCATGCCGGCAGTGGGCAGTTGGGAGCAACCAAGCCAGCAGAAGAGGTGAGCACTCCGGCGGGGGCAGGGGAGGGGGAGCACAGTAAGGGGCGATCAGGCCTGTGGGAGTGGGGCAGTTGGGGGTGACCAGGTTGGCAGGGGGAGCAGTTAGGAGCAATCAGGCTGGCAGGCAGGTAAGCAGTTAGGAGCCAGCAGTCCCAGATTGTGAGAGGGACTAGGCCTAAACTGTCAGTCGGATATCCCTTAAGGGATCCGGAATGGAAAGGGTGCTGGCTGGGCTGGATCAATTTCATGCAATGGGCTTCTAGTGCAGTAACAACTAAATGTAAGTGCAAATCTATATATACACAATTTTCTTTAACAACAATATACTTCTAATACCACTAAAATGCCCTATTACTAGAGTTTAATTCAATTCTCAATCTCTATGTACTTGGAGAAAAATACAGTAATATAAAGCACAGAGGTTTAACTCTTTAAAACCTGATACCACTGGGAAAAACCAAGATGGCAGCATAGGTAAACAAATACCTAACAGCAGCCTCACTCAACAATTTCAAAAAATACAACTAAAATATAAAGTGGACATTATCCAGAACTACAGGAAAGCTGACTGACTGGAAATTCTACAACTAGAAGAAAAGAGAAAACCAGAAGGACAATCAGAGGAGCTGTAAAAGCCTAAGGTACGCAGACACTGTGCGCACATGGGGAGAGGATAGAGCCGGAGAGGAGGGGCGGCTGAGTGCCTGGCTGGCGTTCCCTAGCGGGAAGGAGATAAAAGCTCTGGACTGTGTTGAACCCCAACTCCAACTGCACTGAACCCCAGTTCTGGGCGAGACCCTGGGGTCCCAGGCTCATACAGAGGGAATCTGGGCTGAACGGTGGAAGCTCAGGGGTGCGGCGAAAGGCAGAGCCCCGGAGTCGCGCACATTGCACACAGAGGACGGACTGTTCACTGAGCTGCTGTATTGCCCTAGAGGGAAGGAAACAAAAGCTCAGGACTGTGCTGAGCTCCAGTTCTGACTGCACTGAACCCCAGTTCTGGGAGAGACCCTTGGGCCCCAGCCTCATACAGAGGGAATCTGGGCTGTAAGGCAGAAGCTCGGGGAAGCGGTGAAAGGCAGAGCCCCCGAGTCTCGCACATTGCACACACAGAGGACAGACTGTTGACTGGGCTGCTGGATTGCCCTAGCGGGAAGGAGACATGAGGTCCGGACTGCTCTTAACCCAACTTCCAACTACACTGAACCCCAGTTGTGGGCCTGTTGGGAGAGAGACTACACTGTCTGGTAGCGGGCGAAGCTCTAGGGCGCCTTTCTCTCAGAGGTGCTTGCAGCGAGTACCAAAGGACACTGAGGTACACTGAGACTCAGGAACCTCCGAGGGCGGGGCTAACCGGAAGCCAAGGCTGTAGGCTCCGCCCTGAAACTCCGCCCCATCCAAGCTGAACACAAAGGCTTTTGCAGGTTTCCAAGTCTAGTAGAATAAGGCTGTCTCCTGGCATAGACACAGCTGATCCTCCCAACCTACCAACTCAGGGAAGCAAGATGAGGAAACAGATCACATGCCAAGATGAGGAAACAGATCACATATGAAAGAAATGGAGGACAAAAAGCGACTGGATATAGAATTCAAAACCACGCTTATAAGGATGTTCAAGAATCTCCTAGAAAAGGCGGATAAAATAAATGAGACTTATGAGGACATGAAAAGGTATCAACTACAAATAATAAAGGATCAACAAGAAATAATAAAAGGTCAACTAGAAATAAAGAAAACATTGTCTGAAATAAAAAATATTATACAGAGTCCTAAAAACAGAATGGAAGATTGCAAGAATCAAGTCCAAGATTTGGAACACAAAGAGCCAGAGGACACTCCTCTGCAGAAGCAAGAAGACAAGAGAATCCAGAAAGTTGAAGACAGTGTAAGAAACCTCTGGGACAACTTCAAGCGAACCAACATCAGAATTATGGGCATCCCAGAAGATGACAGAGAGCAAGATACCAAAAACATATTGAAAGAAATACCGTATTTGCCGGCGTATAAGATGATTTTTTGGCCCTGAAAAATATGCCTCCAAGTGGGGGTAGTCTTATACGGCGAGTATATAACAAACTCTGTATTTTTAGTGGAAATTTTAGTGGGTCATCTTATACACCCAGTCGTCTTATACGCCGGCAAATACATATTTTTCAGGGCCAAAAAATCGTCTTATACGCCGGCAAATACGGTAGTGACAGAAAACTTCCCCCACCTGGTGAAAGAATTAGACTTACAAGTCCAGGAAGCACACAGAACCCCCAAAAAAAGGAATCCAAAGAGGACCACTCCAAGACACATCATAATTAAAATTCCAAGAGCAAAAGACAAAGAGAGAATATTAAAAGCAGCAAGAGAAAAGGCAGGTAGTTACCTATAAAGCAGCATCCATACGACTGTGAGCTGATTTCTCAACAGAAACTATGAAGGCCAGATGGGAATGGCAAGAAATATTCAAGGTGATGAATAGCAAGAACCTACAGTCAAAAATACTCTACCCAGCAAAGCTATCACTCAGAATCGAAGGCCAGATAAAGAGCTTCACAAATAAATTTAAGCTAAAGGAATTCATCACCGTCAAGCTAGAATTACATGAATTGCTAAAAGGGGTTCTTTAGGAAGAGGAAGAAAATAAAGATAGAAATTATGAACAACAAATACATAACTATCAACAAGTGAATCTAAAAACCAAGGGAAGTAAAAATCATGATGAACAATATTAACTGGTGAATATAATAGAATCAGAGGTATGGAAGGGGAGTGGACTGACGATTCTCAGGGAAAAGGGGAGGGGGGAGGGAAGAGACTGAACATAAACTGCACCTATGGATGAGGACAATGGGGGATGGGGAAAGGGCAGAGGGTGAGATGGAAACTCGGTGGAGCGGAGCAATGGAGGGGGGAAAAATGAGGAACATTTGTAATATTAACAATAAAGATATATTAAAAATAAATAAATAAAATGAGACCTGAAGGGGGGAAAAAATAAATAAAGCCTGATACCACAATTGCTAGTAACCTGCAGAAAGACATAACAAAAGTAATAGCTAATTATGGGTAATTAATCAGTATGCTGTCCATAATTCTATAAAATGACATAAAAAAGTAGCAGCTACCTCATTATTAAGAATTTGTAATCGGCATGTGGTCCGTAATTCTGTAAAATTAAGTTTTTTAACAGGAGCGGAATGTTTTGTTTTTGTTTTCTGACAAGGAGTTGGACAAACCATAAAGAAACCCAAGGAGCTTTATATCTTAATTCACTTTATAATGGCTTGAGAGATTTAAGCTTACTCAAATTTGTTCTGTACTTTTCTCCTCCGTAGTTTTCCCCTACCTGCAAAGATCACGGCCAAAGTCCTCTGGCTGTAAGAGTCCCTTCGTGCCCTGGCCCCATTGCTTCTCTCTCCACGCCGCATCTTTCACGTCTTTGGAGGCGTGGGCTAAACTACTGGGGCCTCTCTTTGTAAATGCTGTTTCTTCTTTCCAATTGTCCTTCCCGTCTTTTAACTTAGCTACTTCCTAATGGTTTTTTAGGTTTCGGTTCAGATCTCACCTTGTATTAGAAAATCCTGAAGACTAAGCTAAATTCTGTCTTCTTCATTCTTTTTTAAAAAATATATATTTTATTGATATTTCACAGAGAGGAAGGGAGAGAGATAGAGAGCTAGAAAAGTCGATGAGAGAGAAACATCGACCAGCTGCCTCCTGCACGCCCCCTACCGGGGATGTGCCCGCAACCAATGTACATGCCCTTGACCGGAATCGAACCAGGGACCTTTCAGTCCGCAGACTGATGCTCTACCACTGAGCCAAACCGGTTTTGGCTGTCTTCTTCATTCTTATACATCCTATGCTTATCACTTCTCTAAACATATCCCATTTATTACTGCCCATTGTCCCACTACCAGCAAATTCATGGGGGCAAAGGCACAGGTCTTGGGTGACTACTAAAAGTTGTATGAGTAGTTATTACCGTATTTGCCGCCCTATAAGACGATTTTTTGGCCCTGAAAAATACGTATTTGCCGGCGTATAAAACGACTGGGCGTATAAGACGACCCACTAAAATTTCCACTAAAAATACAGAGTTTGTTATATACTCGCCGTATAAGACTACCCCCCACTTGGAGGCATATTTTTCAGGGCCAAAAAGTCGTCTTATATGCCGGCAAATACGGTAAGTGGCCATTGCCTAAGGGTTTCCTAGGCTAACTTTGGAGGAAAGGTATGTGTGCTAGAGGGAAGGTGGGTAGATGTGTTGATCAGGAAGGCACACAAGAAGATAAGGTTCCTATTGAGTTTTAAAGGAAGAATTATCACAACAAAAGGGAGTGGAGGTAAGGGGAAGCAGGAACAAAGGCTTAGAATTGGAGAAATGGGTGTGGCGGCAGAAGGGCCACCCTACTGTCTAAGGTTTTATGTTTGCATATTTTGGCAGTACAGCTGACCTTTGAACTTCATGGGTTTGAATTGCAGGGGTCCACTTACACATGGGTGTGCGTTTTCAATTAAGTACCTGTACTGTATTTGATCCACACTGAAGACTGCAGATGTAAAGGGCCTACTATGCATTCATCTACAAAATTTTCTATAGCAGATGTGAACATCCAAAGATTTTGGTATTCTCGGGAAATTCTGGATACAATCCCCCACAAATACTAAGGGAAAACTAAGTTTTGGGGGAGTCAAAAGTTAGACACAGATTTTTTTTTTAATGCATGGAGGTCTGCATCCCTAACCCCAGGGTTATTCAAAGGTCAACTGTAATTAATATTAATTCCTTACTGTGTATTAGATGCTGAAAATGTTAACACCTTTAGTAAGGCAGGAGAACTTTATTACTGCTGGATGAAATACTGCTGCCATTAAATCAGGTGTCTTTCCAATACTATTGCCATTGTGTAAAACCGTGCCGTCCACCTTAGCAGCCACTGGTCACATGTGACTTTCTATATTTAAATTAATTACAATGAAGTAAAATTAAAAATCAGTCTCCTGCTCATACTTGCCACATTTCAACTGCTCAACAGCCACACATGGCTTAGTGCCTACTGTAGGGGACAACGTAAATAGAAACTATTTCTTTCATTGAATAAAATCCCACTGGACCATACTGATTGAAAACATTTACAAACGTTGGGGATTATTTTTTTAAAACCACATTAAAAGCACTCTTAAATCCATCATTTCATTGCTAATTTTTTTTTCTATTTGCCAAAAAGATATTGCGCAGTTTAATCAGATTCATTCACCACATTTGTCTATTTTCTAAATCAAACATTCCCTCAAAGGGAGAAGACGTACAACTGTTGTGACTATTTAAAAAAAACAAAACAAAACAAAACAAAAATGCTTTCAAAGGCTCTGAAAGCAATTCTTGATGTAGTGTCAGAAATGGTTTGCGTAATCATCGCAGCTTACCAGGGCCACTGCCTTTGGGTTAAGGAGGCTTATCTGCATATATAGATGGATATTCCTATGATTGTTCCTTCACTGTTTGCATATTAAGTAAATACAGTAGGGATGTAACTAACTGGTTTCTTGGGCACTCACGCCAAGAACCGCCTCCGATGACTTCTAAGGCCTTTTGCTAAATTGTCACTTCCAATGAGGGTCCCATCTTTTTTCTGTTTCTTATTATTTCTCCAGTGACCCCCCTTTTGGTCCTGTCCTTCCCTCACCCCAACATCCATACTCTCCCTCCCCTGGTCACTTTCAGAGCACTAGCATACCACCCACCACCAACTTGGAGAACTACATTTTGCTAGAATTCCTATCTACCGTATTTGCCGGCGTATAAGACGACTTTTTGGCCCTGAAAAATATACCTCCAAGTGGGGGGTAGTCTTATACGGTGAGTATATAACAAACTCTGTATTTTTAGTGGAAATTTTAGTGGGTCGTCTTATATGCCCAGTCGTCTTATACGCTGGCAAATACGTCTTTTTCAGGGCCAAAAAATCGTCTTATACGCCGGCAAATACGGTATCTATATCAAGCAAAACTGGTGTTTGTGGGAAAGACAGTCAGGCTGGTGTTTGGGGAGGGGATTTCTGAGAGGTTTCCCAAGAAGGCAGACCGAATGGGTTTGAATGGCTACACAAAGGGAGCTGCACTGAATGAGAGCTAGGGTAGGGCTCTTATAAGAGTCAATAAACTTAGTGGCTAAAGATTTTGCTGTGAATGATATCTAGATTCAAAATCTTGATTCTATCACATCATAGCTGTGGAAATCTCCACAAAGTGGTTTAGACCTCAGATTCCTCATTAATCTGCAAGTAAGGACAGATACCAGGGGAACAAGACCTGCCTTTCAATGCTGTTGGGAGTAATAAAATCACACATGTCCAGGGTCTAGCACAAAGCCTGGCACACAGTTGTCATTAGTTAATTTAGAGGTAAAGCACAGGGGAACAAACTTTATAAAAGATACAGAGCCCTGACTGGTTTGGCTCATTGGATGGAGCGTTGGCCTGCGATCTGAAGGGTCCCAGGTTCGGTTCCCATCAAGGGCTTGTACCTTTGTTGCAGACACATCCCCCCCATGTGGGGAGTGTGCAGAAGGCAGCTGATCAATGTTTCTCTCTCTCATTGATGTCTCTAACTCTCTATTCTATTCTATATGAAAAGGGATCAACTAGAAATAATAAATGATCAACTAAAAATAATACATTCTCTGAAATAAATAAAAAATATTATACAGAGTCCTAAAAACAGAATGGAAGATTGCAAGAATCAAGTCCAAGATTTGGAACACAAAGAGCCAGAGGACACTCCTCCATAGAAGCAAGAAGACAACAGAATCCAGAAAGTTGAAGATAGTGTAAGAAACCTTTGGGACAACTTCAAGCGAACCAACACCAGAATTATGGCTGTCCCAGAAGATGACAGAGAGCAAGATACCGAAAACATATTGAAAGAAATAGTGACAGAAAACTTCTCTCACCTGGGGAAAGAAATAGACTTACAAGTCCAGGAAGCATACATAACCCCAAAGAAAAGGAATCCAAAGAGGACCACGCCAAGACACATCATAATTAAAATTCCAAGAGCAAAAGACAAAGAGAGAATATTAAAAGCAGCAAGAGAAAAGGCAGGTAGTTACCTATAAAGGAGCATCCATATGACTGTGAGCTGATTTCTCAACAGAAACCATGCAGGCCAGATGGGAATGGCAAGAAATATTCAAGGTGATGAATAGCAAGAACCTACAGCCAAAAATACTCTACCCAGCAAAGCTATCACTCAGAATCAAAGGCCAGATAAAGAGCTTCACAAATAAATTTAAGCTAAAGGAATTCATCACCATCAAGCTAGAATTATATGAATTGCTAAAAGGGGTTCTTTAGGAAGAGGAAGAAAATAAAGATAAAAATTATGAACAACAAATATATAACTATCAATAAGTGAATCTAAAAACCAAGGAAAGTAAAAATCATGATGAACAATATTAACTGGTGAATATAATAGGTATGGAAGGGGAGTGGACTGATGATTCTCAGGGAAATGGGGAGTTGGGGGGGCGGGAAGAGACTGAACATAAACTGCACCTATGGATGAGGACAATGGGGGAGGGGAAAAGAGCAGAGAGTGGCATGGAAACTTGGTGGAGGGGAGCAATGGAGGGGAGGAAAATGAGGAACATTTGTAATAATATGAACAATAAAGATTTATTTTTAAAATAGTATAAAAATGGCAACATAAACTTGCAACTTACTTAGAGAATGCTAAGGCAGTGTTACAATAATCCTCTCTAATAAAAGAGAAACATGCAAATTGACCGCACCTTGCTACACCCACAAGACACGCCCACCAGCCAATCAGGGAGACTATGCAAATTAACCCAACCAAGATGGTGGTTGATTTGCATATCCAGGCCAGAACAAAAACTGAAGACAGCAGTAGAAAGAAGCCAAGCACTTCAGAAGGGAACAAAGCTGCGAAGAAGCAAGCAAGCAGGGTAGGGGAGAAGGGAGGGAAGTAAGAGGGGCAGCGGAGACCACAGCAGGAATCTCCCTGCAAGGGGCCTCTAGTAGATACAAAAAAAAGATTACAGTGAAGTGAAGTAAAAAAAAAAAAAAATGGGTAGGAAATCAAATTCAATTCATTTATTGAAACTAAATTTCATCATTTCAGTAAGTCAGACTACCTGATCTCATATCTCATATCTGACCCTTACTAGCTAATAATAGATCTCATCCATAAAATGGGAACCACAGTACCGCAGAATGGAAGAATATTAAATAAATTAACAGATGGAAAGCACCTAGAACAGTGCCTGGCACCTAGAAAGCTCTCAGCATCTGTTAACAGCTATCATAATCAATAAGTACATTCCATAGTGGGCAGTAATCAGAAACCCAGTTATTACAGCACTGAATTTTGTATTTAATTCATTATTTGGAGGTTTTCAGAATGTTTGAGTATGAAGTTGGAAAAAAACACAGTTTAAAAGGGGGAAATAATGCATCCATAAAGATACTGCACATTAAAAAATTTATTTAGACTCTCAAGAAAAAATGTGGTTGAATTGAATAATTTATTACCTCAAAGTACAGAATATCACTGGCATTCAAAGTTAGGTCTAGAGACTTCAAAGGAAACATGAATAGTGCCTTATGCAAGTTTAGTAAAACAGTGATTTCTAGCAGGTTATGTAGTTGATATGACATGTTGGACCACTTATGTCTTCAGTAAAAAAATAAAAAATTCCTGGATTGTAGATTTTTCCATCTTTTAGCTGCTAACTCCATATCACTATTCACCAAATTAAAGTCTATCCTAAGATTCCAAACTTAAAATATAATTTAGCAATAAGAATATAGTTTATTATATGTACACAATATTACTTATCACTCAGTATATAAGGTGTCCTCCAAAAATGTATATACACACTTTGAATAATTATAAAGACAGTGTTTATTAAAATACATCTTTTCAAAAATAAAGTGCGAATACATTTTTTTGAGAAGCCCTGAATTTTCAGAAAGAAAAAAAAGGTATTGCATCTTATGTTTCCAACACACAACATCCATTTTTAGTACTTTTCATACTAGTATACAAAACCTAGGTATCTTGGGGTGTATTAGTACCTTCATATTGAAATGACATACATTCTACATTTAAAATGGAGTTAACTCATTACTATTCTCAATATTATAACTCAGCAAAAGAAAGACCCAATAACAATAATAACAAAACCCCCACTGAACAATTTTAGGAAGATGCCCCTAGAATAAAGACTGTATTTCTAACATTATCCATTTAGAACTGCTTTATAAGGATTTTGTGAAGCATAATGAAAGTGTCTTCATGTCTTAAATGACGTGAGGCTCTATAAGTTGTACACGTGACTACCATTTTCTAAGTCAAAGAAATAGCTAAGCGTAATAGTAACGGTTTTGACAATTGATAAGTCCATCTTCCAAATTTTTAAAAATAAACACCGGAGGGAAATATAGAAATGAGCTGTTGCAATCTTAGGGTTCAGGTTTCATGGCTCTGTTAATTTTGCATCCCGAGCTCAAGTTATTTTTTAGAAAAAATAATTCAACTGTTGCCATATTATCCAGTTTGTATTGCAAGCTTTACAATGTGCTCACAGAAAGAACTGACCCTTGTAATATGGCGGCTCTATTAGGCAAATTAAAGTCTGAGTTCAATTATACTGAAGTTGTTTTGTTTTTAAAACCTTTTCTATCGATTTAATGAACCGGGTCCCTTTTTTTTACCCATAAATTTAACATTTCTCCCCAAATGGTTTATTTTTTATTCGTCTTTGTGTCCGTCCCATCTTTTCTGCCAATCCCACTGGACAAGCTACTTAGTTCACTTTTGTTTTACTTTTATAACCCACCACAATGAGTCCTATAAAAAGTTTAAAACTTTTTTTCGTTACAGAAACAATCCCCCCCCCCCAATACAGATCATGTAAGGTTTTCTTAAAAATGATCCTAACGAAAATAAAACGGCAATCTCATTACACACATTTGTTCACATTTCCCCTCGGGAAACCATGGGATAGGACAACCCATTCTTTTTATTCACTTTCAAATTAAGCAACTTTGTTCACAAACAAACAAACAAACAAAGGACAACTGGGGTTGGTAGCAAAGACAGAGGGCATTTTTTTAGCAGGCGTAATTCACTTTATTTTTTTTTTTTTGTATAAAAACACGTGGTGGCTTCTTATACTCCCATCGGTTTGCAAGCTAAGCCATGGGTACAATTCAGAGGTTGCTGGAATAGAACGATAAATCCTTCCACGCCAGGATGTGCTGTATAGCAGGCAAACTCCGCCACAAGACCTTAAGAGTGGCATCCAATCTAAGCTAATCACACAGATCAGACTATTGTTCAACCATTAGCCCTTGCCTGTATTTATTGAATACTTAAGGCACCACAAATCTAGTAGGCAAAACTGCCAATCTTGGAACAACAGAAAATTCTACATGAACTAATTAGCAGATACTATGGCTCCCTGAAATAAATGCAATCAACATTCTGACTGCAGGGTCAACAGGAACAATTTTATATCGGTGCGATTTACGAACATAAATGTCGGGGGTTTTACAGCAAAAACGTTTTATCTTTTGGCTAAAAGTATGGAACACTTTATGTATACTTTACTCGCTTATGAAATATGGTGATTGCCAAATAGCTCCCTAAAAATTGGTAAGCGCCTGTATAAGGGAGTCAATTGTTTATTTTCCTTCAGCCAATGCCGCCTCATTTTGAAATATTTAAGCTGTTCTATAATAAATGTAAGAATCATAGCTGGACAATGGCAACAGAAACTTTACACACTCCCTGCCGTGCACACCTTCTATTGCCAAGTGTAGTAAGGTGAGCTATTAGCTGCAGAAGTTACAGAAGGATAGCGAAGAGCAAGCAAGAATTTATAGATCACTAGTTCTAGAGTTAGCGTCTAACAATAGATGCACTGCTGAGACCTCAGGATATTTTTAAAACCCTCCCTTTGAAAACGTAATATTATTAGTTCATTTGCAGTGCACAACTTAAAACACACACACACCGTAAAACCATCACGCCTGTTTAGAACCTCAATAATACAATCCACCGCAACACTGCACAATCAGAGCGACAGTTGAGTATAAAACAATTACTTTCACTCATTTTTTAAAAATCCCCTATAACATTCGGGTAATTTCCTCGAGTTTCACAGCATATATTCAGGTCTTTGCAGGGTTAAAATTCTGCTTTTCAAGCGGCAGAGGAGCTAATGTTTTTAGTTACCGGAGCATCTTTATTCCTGCATTTGCCCCCGATTATATTATAACGAGGCGGAGAGGCCACGGATATGCATTGCTAACTTCTTTAATACATTACTGGGATGGGGCAGTGTTCCCCTGAAAGTTTTGGATCTCAAAACCCCTTCCGAAATCTACAAAGGGAAGCCACGGAGAAATCAGTTGCCATTGTGATTTGGTAGCGGCAGCAGCTTCTTACTACTCTTTTCTTCACATCCCCGGCCCGGAACGGGGGAGCTCTCCGAAGTCCCCATGCTGGACCGAAAAGGAGAAGCCGGGGGAGACGGAAAACCCTCTGCAAAGGCAGAAGCTGGCTCCACAGAAGCGCCCCCCCCACCCCCGCCCGCTCCTCGCTCCTCGGCAACTACCATCATGTCAGGCCCCGATCCCGCGGAGAGAGGCTGGGTCGGAAAAAGAGAAATTAAATAAGCCATGCAGTCCCTCCGCATGGATATCGGCCCTTCCTTGGCAGGGATCTCCAACCTGCCGCCAGCCAGCGCCCATCCCCAGCTCTCCCCGGCGGGGCTCAGCCCCCCAAAAAAGCGGACCCCGTCCACCTGGCTCCGCTTTCTCCTCCCGTGAGGCGCCAGGGCCGCGAAAAGGAAAGGAAGCGGAGCTCCTCCGGGGGCTCCCCGCAGGCCCCGAGTCGGGTCCTTCCTTCCCTTTCAAACAACATCCCGCCGACAGCGTCCCGGCCCCGAGGGCGCAGCGCTGGGGGAAGAGAGGGCCCCAGGCCTGCCTCCCGCCCAGGCCGACAAGAAAAGGGAGGGAAAGAAGGGCGAAGATGGGGCCTGCCCTGCGGCCAAGTACCTTGTAGAAAGCGCCATTGGAGCCCCGCACTTCCACCACCAGCTCCTCCATCTTCTCGACGGCCCTGCTGGCACCTCGAGTCCGTCCCGGAGACGTGGTCCGCGGGCGCTAGAGGCCCAGCCGCCGCCGCCTGCCGCCGCCGCCGCCGCCGCCGCCGCCGCCGCGCTCCCGCACGCCCCCCGGCAGAGGCGCCGCCGTCACCGCCGCCCGCCCGCCCGCTCGCTCGCTCGCTCGCACCGTAGGCTCGCGGCCAGTCGGAGGCTGCCCCTCACCGGAAGTGAAACCGAAACGGAGCCCAACGACGGACTGAGGCCAAAGGCTCCGGCCGTTCCGCGTGTAAACAGTGAAACCGCGTCACGTGACCGGCGCCGCCCCTCCCCCCCCCGCGCCCCCCCCCCCTCGGGGTTCGGCCCCTCATCCCCGCCCTCTTCTCCCTCCCCGCGCGCGCGCGGGGCCTCGGGGCGCGCGCCTGCGTACAGCCCCAGATCCGCTGCGTGCGAGCCGAGATCCGCTCGGTCGGCGCGCGCCGAACTCGGGGTTCCCCGGACCCCGAGGGACGCGGGAAGGTGGGAAGGGCGGCGACTTGGTCGTCTGGGAGGAGGAGGTGGGGCCGCCTGGCGGCTCCGGGGCACGGCTAGGGCGCCCGTGGCCGTGCAGAAGGGCGCACGGAGGCTTGGGAAAGGGCCTGCCGTAGCGATCAAGTGCATTCACTTAGAACCCTGGCGGGCTTGCTTTGGAGGTTTTTGTGTGTGTGTGTGAGTTTTGTGTTTTGTTTTGTTTTGTTTTTAAGCGGGCAAAGCTTGACTGAGGTGAAGGTGGAGCGCGGGGGATGGGGGACGGGGGGCGAGGTCAAGAATAAAGGTGAATCAGTAAAGAAGACTGAACTAGTAAAGATGGCAACTACAAGGAGAGGAATGCCGCCTCTTCCCCAAGATATTTGGGGCTGTCCTGTGGATACGTCCCGTGTTCTCCGAGAGGGGCAACGGATTGTGGACTGGACCACTGGAAATGTTAGTCCTTCCACGGACCCAGCACCGACCCATATACCTCCCTTGATTTAGTTCCATAGTTTTACTTGACACACAAAAGAAAAAAAAAAGACTGTGTTAAACACTTGTTCATTTACTCGCAGCTCATTTCCCTAAAGAGTGGGGTGGACAGTCAGGTAACCCATCCACAGGGGCCCAGACACCTATTCCCTTCCGCCTTACCCCCCCACGAAAGGACATACCCCAACTTCCTCATTCCTACTTCTGCAGTATAATTGGATCCACCTTAACCTAGGTTGCTTTTGGAAGGCTTATTAAGAAGTTTATTAAGTTTATTAAGCCTCTACCATATGCCAGGCACTGTGCTGCGTACTAATGAATCATTGGTGAAATAAAAAAGAAAGGTCGAGAAGACCGTCAGCATTGCGCTTGGGTCCAGAGGCAGAGATGGACAGAAATCCAGTGATCAGAAAAGTTAATGTGGAGTTGCAACTGTGATAAAAAGCTATGAAAGATAGGTACACCTATGATAGTGGAACAGGACCCAGTCTGGGGTGAGGGAGGGGTGGCCAGATTCCAGATTCCACCTGGAATGTGACCAGCGAGAGTTAACTGGTAGCCCTGAGTTGAGATAGCCAAGGTGAACTGTCCCAAGTATTAGTAAGGGCCCCAAAATGAGAGGCATCTTTGGGCCTCCAGTTCTCTTCCTACCCCATCCTAGCTAGAGCATCAGCATTACTTGCAAAAGCAACAGACCAAGGGGTCACATTCTTTTTTATTGTATTTCATATATTTTATTGATATTTTACAGAGGAAGGGAGAGAGATAGAGAGCCAGAAACGTCGATGAGAGAGAAACATCGCCCAGCTGCCTCTTGCACACCCCCCACTGGGGATGTGCCCGCAACCAAGGTACATGCCCCAGATCGGAATCGAACCCGGGACCTCCCAGTCCACAGATCAATGCTCCACCACTGAGCCAAACCGATTTCTTGGCAAGGGGTCACATTCTTTGAGGCCACAGTAAATAGGAAAGACTTATTGGACTAGGGTTTCTGGAGTAGTCACAGAAACAAAGACTGCAGTAGGGCCGAAATGAAATCTCACTATACCGGGGATGGGAGCACAGCATGATCCTTAAGCCCAGTGGTGGAAAAAGGGACGGATTGATGAGAATGATAATACCTCCCATGGGTAGGGTGTTGTTACCTTCACCGAGTGCTTTCGGTTATTATCGGCTCTCCACAACCACTGCAGACCACACTAAACATGCTACTGCTCCCTGAACCTAGGATGCACTGTCATGCCTTCATGTCTCTTCACCCTCTCTGGCCCCCAGAAATACCCTTCTCTGTTGCGTTATCTTCCTGATTCCTCTTACTTAGTTATTGTAACTCAGATGCAGCTATTTTAGCGAACTTTGCTCTTCAATTCTCAGCACATTGTCACCAGTCCCTGCGAGGCCTTTTTTATTATTTATATTATTTCATATTGCAAATATTATTTTTCCTCGACTTTCCCAATCCCCACTCTCATTCTTTTTCCAGACACCAACTGAAATATGGTTGCTATAGATCCTTGATCATTCAAGGCACGTTGTGTTTTGTGTATGCCTTTTGCATTTATGGGGATAGCGTTGAACTGTAAATCTGTTTCCCACTGTTTCCACTCGGGTCTATGGTCTTGAGCTAATCCACGTGGCTGGGTGTACACCTGGTTTTTGCCTCTAGCTGTTGCTGAGTATTCCATAGATTTTATGAATACATTTCCCTGGTGATGGGTGTCTAGGTCACTGCCAGCTCCCTGATGACACAGTATGGTGAAAATCCTTGTGAATGACTTTATGAACCTTTGTAAGAATTTCTTTTATGCTCTTATAGAGTTTTATTCATATCCCCTGCTTCCTCACCATCCTGCTTGGCATATGGCAGGGAGTCAGTAAATGTTGACTACTTCTACTATTATGCTTAATGGACTAGGATCATTTATTTATATTTCTATTTCCCTAATTGGACTATGGCTTCTTTCTAGTCAGGAAAGATATCTTGTTCACCTTTGTGTCTTTGGCACATACAATGTGGCTGATTTTAGGAAATGTTCAGTGAATCAGCATGACTATACTAGATACCTTGTGTATACTGTGACTTAGTCTTGCCCAGTTACCTCTGCATCTCAGCCTCTCTCTGATCTCTAGCTCTTGAAATGCCCTCTTCCTTTCTTTTTTCCTTTTTTCCAAAACATATTTTATTGATTTTTTTACAGAGAGGGATAGAGAGCTAGAAACATCGATGAGAGAGAATCATCCATCAGTTGCCTCTTGCACACCCCCCACTGGGGATGTGCCCACAACCAATGTACATGCCCCTGACCAGAATCGAACCCGGGACCTTTCAGTCCGCAGGCCAACGCTCTATCCACTGAGCCAAACTGGTTTCGGCGAGATGCCCTCTTTCAAGACAGCTCCACTGAATGCTGAATTCAGACTCAGGCTCAATGCTGGTTGTGATCCTCCTCCTCCCATATCCTTCTCTCGGTCTCTGGCAAACTTTTCTTGGAATTAGTTGCTCAGGCCTAAAACTGACTCATTTTGACTCTTATCTTTCTCTCACTCATCTAATTCATCAGCAAATTCTTTCTGAGTCCACAATCTATAACCAGTCGAACTGGTAAAACCATAGTGTAAGCCCCCATTGTCTGTTACCTGTATTACTGCACCGACTTCTCTGGTCCCTCAGCAGAATAGAGGGTGGGTGACCTTATTTAGTCAAGACACGTCGCCACTCACAACCCTCCACTTGTTCTCTAAATGCCTCAGGGTACAACTCAAAGTCCTTATTTATTCTGGCCTTAGTGCCCTTTACATACTACCCTCTATTATCTCTTCTATCTCACCTTTTATCTCCATTCCATTCCAGCCACACTGGCTTCTTTGCTAGGTCTTGAAAATACCAGCAGATTCCGCCTGTCTCCTCTCACTAGAAGGTAAACTCAGTGAGAACAGAATTTTTTGTTTCTTTTATTCACTGCTTATCCCCAGTGCCTACGACAACACAGTTTTGGGAACACAGTAGGCGCTTTCTCAATAGTTATTAAATGAATATGTGTTGAGGACACAGCCCTGGTAAAGTCTACTTCCTTGCCTGTAAGCCTTGGTTCCTAGCCTTCCATCCAATTGCTGCCTGTTGTCTTTGCATTGATTTATTCTGTGCTATATTTCCTGCTTCTCAATTTGAACCCTCTGAGTCTGTATCATGCCTCAATTCCAGCTGAAATTCCTTGTCCTTTCTAACTCTAGAAACCATACATCGCCTCTAGAGTCCAGCGAAAGCTTCATTTATTTCATGGCACATTCTTTATTTTGCCTCACATTGAGATGACCTTTGAACCAGGTAGTAGAAAACAAAAATCTATGTTTTCAAACAATTTCAGACTCACAGGAAAATTGAAAAGATAGAGTTCCCATACCAGCTTCCTGACACCTCCCTCCCAGTTTCCTCTATTATTATCTTGCGTTACTGTGCTAAAATTATTATCACTGATGAGACAATGTCAACGCATTGTTATGAACTAAACTCCATAGTTTACATTAAGGTCCACTCTTTGTGTTGTACTGTGTATGGATTTGGACAAAAGCATAATGTTCCATCACCCTAAAAATCCTTAGTCAGTACTCTACCCTCTAATCCCTGGCAACCACTGAGATTTTACTGTCTCCATAGATTTGTCTTATCCAGGATGTCGCATAAATTAGAATTACCGTATACAGTATGTAACCTTTCTATATTGGCCGCTTTCACTTAACAGTATGCATTTTAAGCTTTCATCATGTCTTTTTATGACTTGACAGTGCATTTCTTTTTATTGGGAACTAGAGACCCAGTGCCTGAAATTCATGCACAGATAGAATCCCTAGGTCTGGCCGGCGATCAGGGCTGATCCAGGCCTTCAAGCTGCTGGCTGGGGCTACCAGCCAGAGACTTCCTTTGTTCTGTGCCATCCCTTAGTGGTCAGTGCACATCATAGAGAGCAATCAAACTCCCAGTCTCCTGGTTGAACTCCCGAGGGGATAATTTACATGTTAGCCATATATATGTACACACACACACACACACACACACACACACACACACACACATATTAGAGGCCTGGTGCGTGGAATTTGTGCACAGGAGGAGAGTCCCTCAGCCCAGCTTACACCCTCTCTAATCTGGGACCCCTTGGCAGATGTCCACTGGCTCCTAACCACTTGCCTGCCTGCCTGATAGCCCCTAATCACTTTGCCTGCCTGCCTGATCGTCCCTAACTGCCTCTGCCTACCTATCCGCCTGATCACCCCTGACTGCCTCTGCCTTGGTCCCCAGCTTAAGCCTCAGTCTGGCCTCCCTCTGCCAGAGGCAACCTGGCCGATCAGGGGAAGGTGCTGACCCTGGCAGCCACCATGGCTGACTGAGCCTTGTGCCTTGTAGCCAGGTGTGGCTGCCTGAGCCTTGGACTGGCCCTCGCAGCTGCAGCTGCCATCTGCAGCTTGGCTGAGCCTCAGGCAGCTGCTGTGGCTTTGTCTGGAAGGATGTCCGGATGGTCACCTGGAAGATGTCCACCCTACTTAGCATATTACCCTTTTATTAGTATAGACTAGAGGCCCTGTGAACAAAATTCATACACAGGTGGTTCCCTAGGCCTGGATGGTCATCAGGGCCAATCAGGTTCCCCACCTCCCAGCCTCCTTGCCTCCTCCTATCCTTGCTGCCCATGCCCCGCCACTGCACAGTTCCCCACCTGATCTCATCCCCAATTTCCCTCCCCAGCTGGCCTGGTTGCCCCAACTGCCTTCCCCTGCAGGCCTGGTAGTCCCCAATTACCCTCCCCTGCTAGCCTAATCTCGTCTCCAACTGCCCACCTCTGCCAGCTTGATCTCTCCCCATCTGCCCTCCCCTGTTGGCCTTATCTTGCCCCCAACTGCCCTCCCTTGCTGGCCCGGTTTGCTCCAATTGCCCTCCTCTGCTGACTTGATTGCCCCTAATACCTTGCTAGCCTGATCTTGCCCTTACTGCCTCTGCCTCAGCCCCTACCACCATGGCTTTGTCCAGAAGGAAGTCAGACATCCTGAAAATGGCTGGTTGACCTGTTCTAATTAGCATGTCACCCTTTTATTAATATAGGCTAGAGGCCCGATGCATGAAAATTAATGCACGGGATTGGGGGAGGGGGGTCCCTCAGCCCGGCCTGCCCCTTCTCACAATCCAGGAGCCCTTGGGGGCAGGAGGCAACCCAGTGATCAGGGGAAGGTGATGCCCCATCACACATCTGCTGCTGCCACTGCCAGCAGCACAAGTCTAGGCTGGCCCTGGTTACCTGAGCTTCAGGTGGCCCTGGGCACTTGGGAAGATGAGATCTGAGGCCTGCCAGCACCTCGGGCTGGCCCTGGGCTGCTGAGGGGCTGAGGGGACTGGCGGACTCTGGAGGCAGGTGTGTGGCAAGGCTGTGCCTACCACATGCCTGCTGCCCCAGCAGGGCTGAGGAGACTGGGTGCCGCCATCTTTGAGGGCATGGCAGTCAATTAGCATATTCCCTCCTTATTGGTTGTGGGCACCACCATCTGAGGGAGGGTCCGTTAATTAGCATATTCTCTCCTTATTGGCTGTGGGTGCTGCCATGTTTGTAATGGTGTGAAGGTCAATTAGCATATTCCCTCTTTATTAGATAAGATAATATTCCATTGTCTGATGTATGTATCATGGTTTGTTTATCCATTAACTTATGAAGGCTATTTTGGTTGCTTCCAGTTTTTTGTCAATTATGAATAAAGCTACTATAAATATTCATGTGAAGTTTCTGTGGACATAAGTGTTCAACTCTTTTGAGTAAATGCAAAGGTACATGATTGCTAGGTCATATGGTAAGAGTATGTTTAATTCTTTAAGAAACTGCAAACTCTCTTTCAAAGTGGTGGTATCATTTTATATTTCCACCAGCAATGTATGAGAATTCATGTTGCTCCAAATCCTCATATTTTGCTCGTCAGTGTTTTGAATTTTGGCCATTCTAATAGGTGTCTCTTGGAATCTTGTTTTAATTTGCAATTCCCTAATAACTATGTTGAGCATATTTTTATATGCTTTTTAGCCCTCTGAATATCTTTTTTGATATATTCCCTATTTTGATCTTCTTTTTTAATTGAATTTATTGATATTACATTGGCTAATAAAGTTATATAGGTTTCAAGTTTACCATTCTATAATACATCATCTGTATATTTTATTGTGTGTTTACCATCCAAAGTCTAGTCTCCTTCTGTCACCATTTATCCCCTATTTTTACTCTTCTACCTACTCCCATTCCCCTTTCTTCTGATAATCACTATACTGTTGTTCCTGTCTATCAGGGTTTTTTTTCTTCTTCTACCTAACCCCCTCATGTATTTCACCCAGCCTCCCACCCCCTTCCCCTCTGACAGCTGTCAGTCTCTTCTCTATATCTCTGTGTCTATTCATTTTGTTCATTTGATTTCATATGTTAGTGAAACCATATAGTATTGTCTTTTCTGACTGTCTTATTTCACTTAGCATATTACTTATAAGTCCATCCTGCTATTGCAAAAAGTAAGAGATCCTTCTTTTTACAGCTGCATAGTATTCCATTGTGTAATTGTTTCACAGCGTTTTATCCACTCATCTACTGATGGGTATTTGAGCTGCTTCCAAATATTAGCTTTATAAATAGCCCTGCAATGAACATAATGGTGCATATATTATTTTGAATCAGTGTTTTGGGTTTCTTCTAATATATATCCAGAAGTGGAATCACTGGGTCACAGGCAGTTCCGTTTTTAATTTTTTGAGGAAACTCCATACTGAGGCTGAACCAATTCTCATTCCCCACCAACAGTGCAGTAGGGTTTCCTTTTCTCCACATCCTCGCCAGCACTTGTCATTTGTGGATTTATTCATGATAGCCATTCTGACAGGTGTGAAGTGATATCTTATTGTGGTTTTAATTTGCTGTTCTCTGATGATTAGTGATGTTGAGCATATTTTCATATTCTTATTGGCCATCTGTGCATCCTCTTTGGAGAAGTCTATATTCAAGTCCTTTGCCAATTTTTAAATTGGATTGTTTGTTTTTGGTGTTGAGTTGCTTGAGTTCTTTATAAATTTTGAATATTAATTCCTTATCAGATGTATCATTGGAAAATATGTTCTCCCATTCAGTGGTTTTCTTTTGCATTTTGTTGATGGTTTCCTTGATGCTGATGGGAAAGGTATTGTGTTTTTCATTTCAAATTCCAATTGCTCATTGCTGACATATAAATCCCTTTACTGATTTTTCTGCACCCCATAAATTTTGATGTTGTATTTTTTCATTTAGTTCAAAATATTTAAAAATTTTTTGGAAACTTTTCTTTTGATCCATATGTCATTTAGAAATCCATTGTATAATCACCAAATATTTGGGGATTCCCCAATTATCTTTCTGTTATTGATTTCTAGTTTAATTTCATTGTGTTTTGAGAGTAGACATTGTATGATATCTGTTATTCTAAATTTAAGGTATGTTTTATGGACCAGAATGCCGGAAGCCAATTCCAGCATTTCAGCAGGGCTGAATCATCTGGAGATGGCTGAGGGCATTTCCCTAAACCTGAAAAGGATTGCTTGCTGCCAGACAGGTCAGGGCATATTAATCTACATATTATTGCCTCCTACTGGCCAAACATCTGAACAGCCGTTGGCAAATTCTTCCAATCTGACTATGGACTCTGTATGAAACCCTACCCTTTGATGTGTAAATCTCTACCTTGCCTTAGGACAAATTGTGTTAATAAATAGCAAAGAGTCCTGAAACAAGGAGAACTTAGTTCCTTTAGCTAAGTCTTCTCTGACTCCCCATAATGCCTTCCAAAATTATGTTTCATCTTTGGACTCTCATTTAATTTACACACAGTGCATTCTTCAGGTTCCTGAACCCTTCTAGATGTTGGATCAAGATTACTGGCATTACCAGAGTGTGGTCTGTCTTGGTGAATGTGCCATATGAATTTGAGAAGAATATGTGTACTATTGTTGTTGAGTGAAGTACTCTTTGGTTGTCAATTAGATCAAGTTGATTGATGGAACTATTCAGTTTAACTATATTCTTACTGAATTTTTGCCTTCTCAATCTATCAATTACTGAAAGAGGGGTTTTGAAGTCTCTAAATATAACAATGAATTTGTTTATTTCTTCTTGTAGTTCTATCAATTTTTGCCTCATGTATTCCATACTCTGTTGTTGGCTGCATATACAGTAAGAATTTTTTAATTATTTTTTAAAATTTATTAAGGTATTATATGTGTATATAGCTTACCATTGCCCCCCCTCACCTCCCATTCATGCCCTCCTTCCCCAGAGTTCTGTGTTCGTTGGTTGCACCTATATTCATGCATACCAGTCCTTCGGTTGTTCTCTTATCTCCCCCCAGGTCTCCTTCCCCTCTCCGCTGTACAGTAAGAATTTTTATATCTTCTTGGAGAATTGGTCTCTTTATCATTATATAATGCCCTTCTTTAATTCCTGATTATTTTGTGTTCTGAAGTCTGCTTTATCTGAAATAAAAATAACTACTCCATTTTTTTAAATTAGTGTTAGCATATTTTATATCTCTCTATCCTTTCATTTTTAATCTAGCTTTGTCTTATATTTATAGTGGGTTTCTTAGAGACAACATATAGTTGTTTATTTTTAAATCTATTTTGTTCATTTACAGTAATTGTTGATATAGTTGAATTACTATACCATCTTTGTAACTGTTATATGTTCATTGTGCTTTCTGTTTCTTTTTAAATCTTTCTCAGTTTTTCTGCCTTTTCTGGTTTTAATAAAGATTGTATATGATTCTATGTTCTCTCCACTGTGAGGATATCAGTTATGCTTCTTTAAAAATGTTAGTGGTTTCCCTAGAATTTGCAATATGTATTTACATTTAAGTTTACTTTTGAGTAACACTATACTGCTTCATTGGCAGAGTAGATATCTATTACAGAGTGTTGCCAATTCCTCTCTTCTGTCCATCCTGTCATTTAATTTCACTTAACCAATAGATTGTTTCTATCTATATCTACTAGAGGCCTGGTGCACAAAATTTGTGCACGGGTTGTGTGTCCCTCAGCCCACTGGGATCGGGACTAAATGGGTAGTCGGCATCCCTCTCACAATCCAGGACTGCTGGCTCCCAACCACTCTCATGCCTGCCTGCCTGATTGCCCCTGACTGCTTCTGCCTGCCAGCCTGATCACCCCCTAACCACTCCCCTGCCAGCCTGATTGATGCCTAACTGTTCCCCTGCCAGCCTGTTTGCCCCAAACTGCCCTCCTCTGCTGGCCTGGTCACTCATAACTGCCCTCCCTTGCCAGCCTGGTCACCCCCAACTGCCTTCCGTTGCTGGCCTGGTCACTTCGTAACTGACCTCCCTTGGCAGCCTGGTACCCCCCCCCCAACTGCCCGCCCCTGCAGTCCTGGTCACCCCTAACTGCCCTCCCCTGCTGGTCTGGTCACCCCTAACTGTTGTCCCTGGCCAGCCTGGTTCCCCTCAACTGACCTTCCCTGCTGGCCTGATCATCCCCAACTGTCCTCCTCTCTAGGCCTGGATGCCCCTCAACTGTCCTCCCCTGCAGGCCTGATGGTCCCCAACTGCCCTTCCTTGAAGGCCTGGTCCCTCCCAATTGCCCTCCCCTGCAGGCCTGATGGGCCCCAATTGCCCTGCCTTGCAGGCCCGGTCCCTCCCAATTGCCTTCCCCTGCAGCCATCTTGTGGTAGCCATCTTGTGATGGCCATCTTGTGGCAGCCATCTTGTGTCCACATGGGAGCTGACATCTTTGACCACATGGGATGGCCATCTTGTGTCTTGGAGTGATGGTCAATTTGCATGTTACTCTTTTATTAGATAGGACTAGGAGCCCAATGTACAAATCCATGCACCGTGAAAGAAACTCTGGGCTATGAGGGTGTGGTGGGCACAGAGGCAGGTCTAGGCCCATCCTTCATGCCCCTTTGTGGCCCCTCCTGCCACTGCCCCCAGTCCTCTGTCTGCCAGCATCCCCTCTCCCACAGCTGCTCCCACGTGCTGATGTTGCCAGCCCTGTGCTCACCTGCTGATGGTGTGGAGTGATGGGTATGAGCAGGGCCAGCAGCAGGTGTGAGCCAGGCCAGCACCAGTGTGGGTGTGAGCAGGGCCATCGCTGGTAGCAGATGTGTGAGGTGGCTGCTGGCCCCAATCACCCCTCAGGAGCAAGGGTAGGTGGAGAAGCCCCTGAAGGGCAATCGGGGCTAGCAGCCACCATTCACACCCGCTGACAGTGCCAAGTGATCAGGGTCAGTGCTGGGCGCCTGCAGCAAGTGTAAGTGGCGGCTCCAGTGCTGGCAGTGGGTGCAAGTGCCAGACAAGACCGTGGTGCAAGAGAGCAAAGAATTTTAAGTAACCACCAGAGGCTGACCCCGACAACAGTGACCAGTGCCCCACTTACCGCCTTGGTCTGGTGCCCCAGCTTACCTGCTCCACCATCCCACCACAGCCAATGCCGCCATGTCTTGCACTCTGCTGCGTGCTGCTGACACCCACCATGTTCTGTGTGGGCCTCCTGGTGGTCAGCACATGTCATAGTGACTGGTTGTTCGGTTGTTCCACCATTCAGTTTATTTGCATATTAGCCTTTTATTATATAGGATTAGATTAATTATGATTAAGCAACATAAGAGTTTATTTCACTTTCATTTCTCCCTCCTCAAAAGTCCTTCCTTTCTTTATGTAGATTTGAGTGTCTGACCTATATCATTATAATTCTCCTTAACTTTGTGAACATTTCTTGAAGGTATATCTAATAGTAACAAATTCTCTTAGGAAGGGTTCAGGTAAGGTATTTCCTTTGGAGAGAAGGTCCTTATTATGGAAAACACAGGGTATATTGAACAAAATATTGCTGCCCTAGCCAGTTTTGCTCAGTGGATAGAGCGTCATGATGTGAACTGAAAGGTCCCAGGTTTGATTCTGGTCAAGGCCACATGCCTGAACTGTGGGCTTTATCTCCTTTTCTCTCCCTCTTTTTTCCTCTCTGAAATCAGTAAAATAAATGAAGGCTTTGCACCACCTTCTCGAGGAAACATGAAAGAATTTTTCTCTGTTCTTTACTGTGAGGAACTAGTGGGCTTCCTAGAGGTAAAACCCAAGAAAATGTATGCTTCCCCCTACGATTGGTCCCCCAGGTGTTTTCAGCCCTCAGCCTACTCCACACCTACCTTCAACTAATTCATCAAAACCACCCTTTAAATGTTCCTGCCAATAATTGGCTCCAACAACTTCTGCCTTCATCAGATCTCTGCTGTGATTCTTTGTATTCACTTGACTCTCCTCCACAGTTTGGGCTAGCAGGTTGCTCTGTGTATCTAAGAAAAAATAACATTTTTCTCTTTGCTCAACTTTTTTTTTCTTTTTTACAAAAATCTATTGTTGAGATTAGAAATACAAATGTCTCTCTTTTTCCCTTCATTGTCCCCCTTCACCCAGTTTCCGCTGCCCCACACCTTCATCACCCTATTGTTTGCATCCATAGGTAATGCATATATGCAAATAATGAAAAGCTAATATGCTAATTGTCCCCACATGCAGGGGTTCCAAAGAGCTGGAGTTAGATGTGCACTGACCACCAGGGAGTGGCACAGAACATGGCAGGTGTTGCTGATGCAGCGCTAGCATGTAGCGATGAGCCCTGACTAGAGCAGGGGGATGGTGGAGCAGGTGAGTTGGTGGCACCACGCCAAAGTGTGTGCGAGAGGGGGCCCTAAATTCCCTGCCAGTCACCCCAATGACAGTGACCAGCTGCAGCAGCAGGGGCCAGGGCCGGTGAGCAGGTAGCACCAGGCCAAGGCAGGTGTGAGCAGAGGCCCCCTATCACCCCAGCAGTTGCAGTCTATGGGGCAACCAGTGGGGCAATTGGTGAGGGGGCGGTGCTAGGCCCAGGCAGGTGTGAGTGGAGCCCACAATTACCCCACCAGTCACTCCAAAGATCGGCCCTGATCACTGGCCAGGCCTAGGGATCCTACCCTTGTATGGATTTTGTGCACTGGGCCTCTAGTATGCATATAAGATCTTGGCTTAATCTCTTCCCATCCCCCATCCCCATTCCCTCTGAAATCATCAGTCTGTTTCATTCCCATGTCTGTGATTATATTTTATTCACCAATTTATTCTGTTCATTAAATTTCTTATTCATTTATTTTCATTTTTAGATTCAGTTATTGACAGGTATATATTTGTTGTCATTTTGTTCATATTTTTGTGTGTGAGAGCTCTAATGGCACAAATGATTATAGCTACAAGTTATACATGTATTGTAAACTGTATATAATGATACAAAGTGCTAACTAAATAGATGAAGAATGCAGAATCACTTTGACTCAGTTAATTCCAATAATTTCAACAATTGGTTCACTTAAAAATTCATCTGTCTAAGTCTTCATTTTTTAGAACAGTAAATATTTGTACTGCAATCAAAGTAACTTGTTGCACTTTTCAATGTGCAAGTTTGCACAGTTTTACTCTTGACTCTTAAAATATTTGTAAATATTTTAAGCCAGTTTTCATCACACAGTGGAAAAACGAGGCCTGCCTTTTCATCTCCAAATTGTAAACAGGTGTAAAGCTTTTTAAACATTACTCTTAAAATGCCAACTCTTAATTATTGGATTCTCCTTTCTAATCACATAATCTGTTTCCAATCAACACAAATCTGGGGAGGAGCAAAAATGTCTGTCCCATAAGCTGGTGGTACCAATAAACACTGCATGATTCCATCTTACATAAGTTCTAATATGACCATGTAATAAACAGGACAAAAATTCACTGATATTTTTAAGAAAAAGGGCAAAACTAAATTTATTTTCAATGTTGAAAAAATATCATTAATATACCCAAGTTCAATCATACTACTGGTAGGACTGTTACTGAATTTCAAAAGAGAGCGATGTATGCCTGTAAAAAGTTGGTCTTATTTTAAGAAGAATTTTACTTTTCCCTCCCATAATACCAAATTTCATATTATAGCAGTTTAATTATTTTATTAGTTCTCTTAATTTTAACAGCTTTCCCAATTTTATTCAGGCTTTTCAAAAATCAGTGGATCATCAGATTTTTGTTCTTCCCAAAGAAATTTAAATATGAACACTTGAAATAAATAGGTTGCAGAAGACAAATCAAGTGTTACCAGGTTTAAGAATAAGTAGAAACAAGGTATAATAAAAAGATGTCCAAAATTATTTGGCATCCATTGCTAGAAAGAAACATAAAGTAAAAATAATTCAGGAAATTATTTTGTATATTATCATCTTTTTCTTAAAGATAGCTAGCTATATTCCTCAAAAATATAGAAATTGCCGAACCGGTTTGGCTCAGTGGTAGAGCATCGGTCTGCGGACTGAAAGGTCCCGGGTTCGATTCCGGTCAAGGGCATGTACATTGGTTGCAGGCACTTCCCTGGTGGGGAGTGTGCAAGAGGCAGCTGGTGGATGTTTCTCTCATCGACGTTTCTAACTCTCTATCTCTCCCTTCCTCTCTGTGAAATATCAATAAAATATATTTTAAAAATATATATATATAAATTATTTTTTTCTTACTCAGTATGTTATTTTCCACTATAACACATAAATTTTTAAAAACTTGATGTGAGAGAGTTAAATAATTTCTGAAAACTGGCAAACCTGGTTGTCAAAGTGTTTTTATTCAAGTCAACCTGATGTACTTTTTAATGAGTAAATTGCTAGTTTTAAAATTAACAATGTTCTCTTAATATTTGATAGTAATGTCTATATCATAAACAGTAATTATATATATATATATATATATATATATATATATATATAGGATATATAATAGTATCCTTCAGAGTCATGCTGTGTTTTGAAACCCAATAAATCTACTTGAAATAATTGGTAATCCTGATGTTTTCTAACAATTTGGTCCTAAAAACTTCACATTTTAGAAACAAACACACACAAAAAAAGTATGCATTGAAGGAAGCTGTTGAGAGTTCGGGAACGTGAAGAGTTTAATGTATCTGAAAAGATGGCTACAAGAGAGAATGACCAGTGCCTGCAGGATCGCAGGAATCACCGTGGGAAGATTATACAGTAAAGATTAAAAAGGAGAGGTCAGAAAAAACAAATGGCATCTTTTCAGAACTGTATCAAATGTTCCCACAAACCCAGTCTGTTTTCAAAGCTGTATAAGTACTTGGAATAACTCGGAAACAATTACCTGTGGAGTTTAAAGGCTTTTGAGTGTTCGTGATGCTTCCTGAAACAATATGCCTGTATTTACACCGCAAAGTGGACCTCGTTCCAAAGCTTCTTCTTAGAAAAAAACAAAAAACTTTTTTTTTTTAATTTAAAGAAAGTAACGAAAAATTCCCATGCAGCTAATAAACACAAAAATACCCAACACACACACACAAATCCCAAAAGCAATTTCATATTTCTAGGCCTGAGACATTCCTTATCAGAAATAAAGATTCTACACCATAGAAAAGACAGCATTACAACATACTAGTATTAAAATCTGCTGGTGTGTTTTAGTTCTTATTCTATTTTACCACTCATCATTTATATAGACCACCTCCTACAAATTAAAAGGTGCCATCAGGAGGCTTAGACAAAGCTGGTTTAAAATACATTTTTATTGCCCAAGATTTTTTTTCCTTGTGTCATATATGTTTTTTTCCTTGTTTTCTTTTTTAATAACTATAAACTCAAGCTTAAGGAAGCTTGCCTTTGTCTTGAAAAACAAAACAACAAAGCTTTTACGTCATTTGCTAATCTTATCTTGTTTTATGAGCAAGGTGCTGGTCATCTCGAGAGAGTAAAATTTATACTATGAGTGATTCTGGTCTAAGCTTAGTGGCACTAAAAGGAGACAATAGCATTACTGACAAAATTATTATCTACTGGTGGCATTTGCGGAAAGGAAGCCCTTGCAAATTTCTAAACAGTAAACTGTTAGGAAATTATAAAGTTTTACAGGCCCAAAGAGAATGAGGTTAGTAAAATGCCTCAACAGGGTTTGAATAAAATACTGGATTTGAGAGTTACTGGAGCTTGGATATGTAACAATAGGACTATCGGTTGGGTCATGCTTACAATGGTCTCAAGTTCAAATAAACTACTGTGACAATACACCACTACACAGAGTTCACATGTTCCGAGGCTTCTGGTCTACAGTAGGTGCTGGCAGAAGATGCCTAGCCCCAAAGCCGAAACATGAGAAAGGAAGAGAGATGGAATGAATACCTTAAGAAATTCCCCAGAGAAAATGCCCCTCTTCTTGATGGCTCCACTTTTCCTCATGCTTAAAGAAACAGAACTTTTAAGGTGCCTGAAGGGGAACTCCTTCGGGGGGATGTTTTCAGGCCTACTGGACCAGTCAGACACCCAGTCTACACTTTTCTTAAAGCATCAACTTCCCTCTCTCTCTTTCTACAACTTCTTCTGACGGAGCTATGGTCCCTGCTGGTGTGCATTTCCACATAAACCATAATATGCCCATCCTCTTGTGGGGAAGGGCTGTCACAGTGAGGACTGCCTCTTAAACTACTCTGTCCTGATTCATGTTGTGCATCCAAAAGAATTTTCTCCATGTCTCCATTGTGGAAAGAGGGATGAGGAAGGGACGTGCTCCAGTCCCCCATTTTCCCCATTGGTATTATCATTATCATTGCTGCTGTTTATGGGTAACTCCACCTAGGAACTGTTGAGGCCAGCTGGCGGGGGCACAGGCAATTCCCCTTCTTCGCAGTTGTTGTTGTTGTGCAGGGGCGGTGTCTGCTCTACTAAATGAGACGACAAGGTTGGCACTGCTGGAGGAGCAGTGGCCACAGCGGAACTGCATCCGGCTCTCGGACGGAAACACAATAAGCTGAGTCCCCTGCCCCCCTGTTGTTCATATTTTTTATCTATTTCTTCTTCTTCCTTTTCTTAAAGAGTACTCTTCAACATTTCGTATAAGATGAACTCCTTTAGCTTTTTCTTGTCCATGAAGCTCTTTATATGACCTTCAATTCTAAATGATAGCTTTGCTGGGGAGAGTAATCTTGATTGTAGGTCCTTGCTATTCATCACTTTGAATATTTCTTGCCACTCCCTTCTTGCCTGTATAGTTTCTGTTGAGAAATCAACTGATAGTTGTATGGCATTCCTGTGTAGGTAACTAATTGCTTTTCTCTTGCTGCTTTTAAGATTCTTTGACTTTAACCGTTAATATTTTAATTATGATGTGTCTTGGGGTGGTCTTCTTTGGACTTCTCTTGTTTGGGACTCTCAGTGCTTCCTGGACAGGAAATATATTTCTTTCACCAGGTAGGGGAAGTTTTCTGTCATTTCTTCAAATAGGTTTTCTTTTTTTGTTGTTGTTTAAAGTATTACAAATAGTAGTAATATGTCTCCCCTTTTCACCATTGACACCTCCCAGCCTCCCACACCCTGCGACACATGCCCTCACTCCTGCAGTGTATTGTGTCCACTGGTTAAGCTTATGTGCATGTATACAAGTTCTTTGATTTGTCTTGCCCCCCAACCCTCCCCTCCCTCTCTATTGCAGTTTGACAATCTGTTTGATGCTTCTTTGCCTCTGTATCTATTTTTTCACTTTTGAATAAATCTTTATTGTTCAGATTATTACAAATATGTTCCTCTTTCTCCCCCTCCCAATTGCTCCCCTCCACCAGGTTCCCACCCCACACTCTGCACTTTCCCCATCCCCCATTGTCCTCATCCATAGGTGCAGTTTTTGTTCAGTCGCTTCCCACACCCCCCACTCCCCTTTTCCCCTAGAATCATCAGTCCACTCCCCTTCCATACCTCTGATTCTATTATATTCACTAGTTAATATTGTTCATCAGATTTTTTAATTCCCTTGGTTTTTTGTTTTACTTGTTGATAGTTACGTATTTGTTGTTCATAATTTTTATCTTTATCTTCTTCCTCTTCCTAAATAACCCCCTTCAGCAATTCATATTATTCTGGTTTGGCGGTGATGAACTCCTTTAAGCTTTTTTTTTTATTTGTGAAGCTCTTTATCTGGCCTTCGATTCTGAGTGATAGCTTTGCTGGGTAGAGTATTTTTGGCTGTAGGTTCTTGTTATTCATCACCTTGAATATTTCTTGCCATTCCCGTCTGGCCTGCATGGTTTCTGTTGACAAATCAGCTGACAGTCATATGGGTGCTCCTTTATAGGTAACTACCTGCTTTTGTCTTGCTGCTTTTAATATTCTCTCTTTGTCTTTTGCTCTTGGAATTTTAATTATGATGTGTCTTTGTGTGGTCCTCTTTGGATTCCTTTTGTTTGGCGTTCTGTGTGCTTCTTGGACTTGTAAGTCTATTTCTTTCACCAGGTGGGAGAAGTTTTCCGTCACAGTTTCTTTCAATATGCTTTTGGTATCTTGCTCTCTCTCTTCTTCTGGGACCCACATAATTCTGATGTTGGTTCACTTGAAATTGTCCCAGAGGTTTCTTACACTATCTTCAACTTTCTGGATTCTCTTGTCTTCTTGCTTCTGCAGAGGAGTGTCCCCTTGCCCTTTGTGTTCTAAATCTTGGACTTGATTCTTGCAATCTTCCATTCTGTTTTTAGGACTCTTTTTAACATTTTTTATTTCAGACAATATTTTCTTTATTTCTAGTTTATCCCTTTTTATTTCTACCCTGTTTCACCAAAAATAAGACAGTGTCATATTAATTTTTGCTCCCAAAGATGTGTTAGGTCTTATTTTCATGGGATGTATTATGTTTCCATTAAGTAGGTCTTATTTTCGGAGGGTGTCTTATTTTCGGGGAAACACTGTAGTTGATCCCTTTTCATATCCTCATAGGTCTCGTTTATTTTATCGGCCTTTTTAAGAAAATTCTTGAAAAACCTTATAACTGTAGTTTTGAACTCAACGTCCATTCTTTTTCTCCATCTCCTTCCTTTGTGTTTTGCCTCTTGTCTGCATTTTAGTGGTTTTCCTGATTTGATGGAATAGTTTTGTGTGCTAGGTGTTCTGGTAGAGCCCAGTAGCACAGCTTTCCCAGTTACCTGAGATGGACAGTCTTTGTATAGCCCTTTGTGGGCTGTGTGTGCAGTCTTGTTGTTAAGCCTTGCTTATTGTTGGTATCACTGGGAAGCATTGATCTTCAAGACAAATGACTATGAGGATCAGCAGTGTCTCAGCTAGGAGGGCTTCTGTACTCCTCTTGGATGGGGCGGAGTCTTGGGGTGGCGTAGACAAGCTTTGGTTCCCTGTCAGTCTCATCTTAGGAAAGTCCTATACACGATGAATCCCGCAAGATTGGTTGCAGGCGCGCACACCTCTTTGGTAAAGGCACAAACAAGCTTTGGATTCCGGTCATTCCCTCTTTAGAGAAAGCCAGCCTCAGGGAGAGCTTCTGTGCTCAGCTTGGATGGGGCAGAGTCTCAGGTTGGTGCAGATAAGCTTTGGTTTCCTGTCAGCCCCTCCCTGAGTCCACAGTAATGGTCACTGGCTTCACATACCTCCTAGAGATCTCTGCCAGCTGCCTGACCATCCGGCCTCTCCCTGACTGGGGCCGTCTATCAGAGCAATAGGGTGATTCTGTTTTCCTCTCAAACAAGAAAGCCAGCTGCAAGTTATCTGTTCGCCCTCTCTGTGAGCCTGGAGAAAGCCAGCAGCGAACTTGGCCGCTCTCTCTATATGCCGTGAGCAAGCTAGCAGCGAACTCTGCGGCCGCCTTTTTAAAAAATTTATATTTTATTGATTTTTTTTACAGAGAGGAAGGGAGAGGGATACAGAGCTAGAAACATCGATGAGGGAGAGACATCAATCAGCTGCCTCCTTCACACCCCCTACCGGGGATGTGCCTGTAACCAATGTACATGCCCTTGACCGGAATCGAGGTGAGGGACCTTTTAGTCTGTAGACCGATGCTCTATCCACTGAGCCAAACCGGTTTCGGCCTGTGGTCGCCTTTTCACACACACACAGTTCTCCGCACCTTCATAGTTTCTGAGGCTCAGCATGCCTTCTCTCCCCTTCCCAGATGGTAGAGCCTCCTCTCAGCCAGCCATCTGGTGCTTCATGGCAATGTTTCCCCTGTTTTCCAGTTCTAAATTCAAAATTGTTGTGGTAGGCTGCATTCAGGTGTCTACCCTATGCCGCCATCTTGGTTTCTCTGTATCTATTTTTATTCATCAGTTTATTTTGTTCATTATATTCCACAAATGAATGAGATCATGTGATATTTATCTTTCTCTGCCTGGCTTATTTCACTTAGCACAATACTCTCCATCTCCATCCATGTTATTGCAAATGGTATGAACTCCTATTTTATCACAGTGTAGTGTTCCATTGTGTAGATGTACCACAGTTTTTAAAAAATATTTCTTTATTAATTAGGGTATCACATATTTGTCCTCCTCCCCCCCATTACTATCCCAAACCCCTCCCAATGTATGCTCCTACCCCCATGTTGTCCATGACCACTGGTTAGGCTCATATGCATGCATACAAGTCCTTTGATTGATCTGTCCCCCATTCTCCCAACCTCCCTTACCTTCCCTCTGAGGTTTGACAGTCTTATTGATGCTTCCCTGTCTCCAGATCTGTTTTTGTTAATCAGTTTATGTTATTAATTATTTCCCCTAGAGGAGTGAGATCATATGATACAAGAAATACACTTATAAGAACCGAAAATGAGACAAGCAATAATGGTTATGCTGGGAGGCAAGTGAATCAGTCTGTAGTGAGTTTCTTAAACTTTATAAAATAGTGCCAAATTGTTTGTAAAAGTGTTTCTACTGTTTCTACTCACAGCAGTAGTTCCCAGTACTTGCATCCTGACAAATATTTGATGATATCATATTTCTTAATTTGTGACAAACTAGTAGATATGAAAATATGATAAAAATATATTCCTCTGATAATTAATGTGGCTGAACATCTTTTTACATGGTTTTGTGCCACTCATTTTTCTTCTGTGTAATGTCTGTTCATGTCTTTGGTCCAATTTTCTGTTGGTTGTCTTTTCTTATTGATTTGTAAGATTTATTTATTTATTCTAGATATTATTTTGTCAGGCATATTTGATGCATATATATTCTTCTTGTTTGTCACTTATCTTCTCACTTTAAACAAAAATCCTCACCTGAGGATATTTTTCCATTGATTTTTAGAGAGAGCAGGAGAGGGAAAGATAGAGAGGAACATCAATGTGAGAGAAACACATCAATTGGTTGCCTTCTGCATGAGCCCTGACCAGGGTCCAGGCCCAGGAGGAGCCTGCAAACATGGTACATGCCCTTGACTGGAATTGAACCTGGGACCAACTCTTCAATCTGAAGGCTTATGATCTATCCACTGAGTCAAATCTGAGATTATCTATCCATTAGCCTAAAGAAAGTAGCTAGGGATCACTTTCTCTTTTGATGAATAGAAGTTAATAATTTTTGAGTGTGCCATATGGTAGGATATTCAATTGTCTCAACAGCATGTTTGAATAATCTGTCCTATCTCTGTATTACCACACCTGGCATATATCATTTCTAATATCCATGGGTCTATTTTTCTATACTCTTTTTTGTTTCACTTTTTAGATCTTTATTCCTATATCAATATCACATTAATGTTGCTTTATAATAATTTTTGACATCTGATATAGCAAAAGCAAACCTTGGATACCCTAGAGCACATACACTTTAGAATGCACCCATTGAGAATCTTTAAAATATATGTTGGTAATTTAGTTGGAATTACACTAAATTATGGATCATTTGACAATGAATAAGGTATCCCTTTCTATTTTTAAAGATTTACTTTAATATTTTGAGGATTTAAAGACACTAACAGTTGATCATTAAACCAGACAGTGTTTCTAGGCTCTGTATGATTGCAAAAATTGCATGTCCAGAAAACTGGCTCTGTCCACATTCCACATTTTATGTTGCCATCATTACTTGTGCTTACATTATGTCCAAGAGATACTATCAAAAGTTGCTAGAACTAGAAATAGAACTTTAAATACAGTATTTAAAATTACCAAGATAACCAGAAAGAGATAACTAGAAACATCAAAGATCAAAAATCAGGAAGATGAGAGACAGCCAGAGGGATCATGTGAATTAAGTGCTTCTTTCATATCAGGTATATTAGGGCATCAACATATAAATCAAGAAACAGATGTCTAAGCATAGGAGTCATATTTCCAAAGAGCCAAAAAGATGAATAGTAAAAATGGATAAGTGGAATTAAGGTTGAGGAAGGGTGAGATGGGAGAGGGTTTACAGCGTTTTTGTCCTAGGATTTTCTGTATCTTTTTTTTTTTTTTTTTTTTACCACTTACTTTTGTTACTTTGATAAAATAAAAATAGAGACAGGGAATGTTGCTTTTGGTTTTGTGTTGTGATAACTTAGTATGCATTAATTACTATAATTAAGTCTTAGCTGATTGTGGAGAGTTAATTTGATAGATCTTTGAATAAGAATATACAAAGTTTATAATGATTAATTAGACCCAGATGTTTTCTCATTCTCATAAATTGGATATTAATAACCATGAAATTTCCTTATATTTTATATACTTAAAATGGTTTTGTGACAGAAGCTGATTTGACTTTGGGTGGTGGACACACAATACAATGCACAGATCATGTATCATAGGTATGTATACTAGAAACCTCTTTGATCCTATTGACCAGTGTTATCCCAATAAATTTAATTAAAAATGCTTTGATCTGAGTAGATATTTATTAGGTGGCTGATATTTTTTATTGGTTTCAGAGAGGAAGGGAGAGAAAAATATAGAAACATCAATGCTGAGAATCATTGATTGGCTGCCTCCTGCACCCCCACCCTCCACTCCCCACTGGGGATTGAGCCCATAACCTGGGCATGTGCCCTGACCAAGAATTGAACCGTGACGTTCTGGTTCAAAGGTCTACACTCAATCATTGAACCATGCTGGAGTCAATTTTTATATTAAGTGTGGCTCTCTGTCAGATAGGGTGTATTAAGATTTTTTTTCAGACTGATCATCTATTTCCAGGGGGCATTTTCAAACCAGTTCTGAGTAGTAGGCACTAGAGAGATGGTTAACCTAGTGGGACCATGGTGCTGGAAGTTCAGATCCTGGTTCCCCTACTTACTAGCTGTCATGCCTTTAGCAAGTTATTTAATAAATCTATGCCTCTGTTTCTTCCCTTCTAAAATGCAAACAATTATAGTACTCATCACATAGAATTTCGTGACAATTAAATGATAAAGTATGTAATATACTTTATGAGTGCCTGAAACAAAAAGCAACTGTCTAGCTCCTAAAGATCATAGGAGAAATGTGCCTTAAAATACCTTTCTTTTTATCTAATGGTGACAAAAGCCAATAATTTCATGTATTTTAACCATTCATGAAAGACAATCTAACGAATCATGATCTGGTGATTAGAATATTGTTTGATTTTTAACTTCCTTAGAGATCCTAGTTGGCTCTATTCTCCAGGGTGAATAACATAGATAAACAAAACCAAAATTCTGCATCAAGTGTTTTCATGGCTCTAAATACATCTCAGATATGTCTAATAATACATGGTTTATTATACTGTAATTTTTTATTCTGGAGACAGCATGCCATTAAACTGTAAAGATAAAGCAAACCGAGTTTGAAACTTTCTTTCCTCTGAGGTACTGTCATGGGGAAATACATTACACTGCATTGTTTTATAATTTTGCAAAAAATTCTGCCTTGTATTTTTGTACCTGGAAATTTGATATTATCCTTATAATTAACAAATAGTTGAAGTTCTACTTAATATTGCTTCTCCTTTGCTTTGTTTTTCTCTGTCTCCCTTCCCCTTCTTCTTTTCCTTCCTTCCCTCCTTCTGGAAAGGAAAGTGAATATGTTTGGTTTCCAAAAGATAAACACCAAAGTATAACCTCACACTAGTCTGATTACCAACAGTGTTTGAAAATACCTTTCTCTTTTAATTTTGAATATATATCTGTATATATATATCTGTGTGTGTGTGTGTGTGTGTATATATATATATATATATATATATATATATATATATATAATGAATAGTAAGTTATAATGATTATAAAGTGTTCAGAAAATTAAAGAAATTACAAAGGATCTCTGAAACAGATCAGATTTATATACTCCTTTTATCATGTTTGCAGCTGTACTATAAAACTTAGAACTCACATTTAGGATATATGCCATTTCTGAAAATAACGGCATTGATGTTTTAAAAAGTTAACTTTTGCACACATATCACTAATGTTGAATTACAAGTAAAATTTTATTTTGATAGATCAATAGGACCTTTCTTTATTTTTTTTAAAAGTTTACTCATTGATTTGAGACAGAGAGAATTTGTTTTTCCACTTATTTATGCATTCACTGGTCGATCCTTGTATGTGCCCTGACTGGGGATTAAACCTGCAACTATGGTGTATCTGGATGAAGCTCTAACCAACTTATTTACCTGGCCAGGACTGGATCTTTCTGTTTCCCTAAAGTAGCTCATTGAAATGTGAGTAAATCTTTTCTAGTTATTATTTGAATTTTTGAGTGCCGTAGGAATGCTTGCTACTATTGGAATCTACCCTTGGGAATTGACAAAGTTTGTACAGTGTATTCTGGTGATTATTATCTCATGTGGTTATTCTTATTTGTTTATGACAACTAACAGTGAGTTAATGAATTAACCAGGACTCATTGTTTATGACAGAAACATCTCAAATCAGCTTAAGCAAAAAATAAAAACAAACAAACAAACAAACAAATGGGGGCTGAGGGTGGGAATTGGTTGACTTACCTAACCATGGATGGCCAAGAGTACAGCTAGTTCTGGGCATTCTAACAATATCATTTCAATTCTTTCTCTTTCCATCTCTTGGCTCTACTTCCATTAGTGTTGGCTTCGTTCTAAAGCAGGCCTTTCCCACTTGGCTGAAAAGAGATGCTGGCAGCTCCAGGCTTACATTGGCCTTGTTGCTTTGCAATCTCAGAAGAGGCTCTTTTATAACCAATAGAAGTCCCCCTAAATAAAAGCTAGGCTTGGCTTTATTTGTGAAATGTGTCCATCCCTGAACCAACCAGCACGCTTAAGAGTATCAGGTACATTGATTGGCTTGGGGCAAGTAAGTGCACTCTCCTAAGTTAGGGGAAGTAGAGTATGTGATAATGCATAGTCTCCCCAATGGGACAGTGTAAGATTCCAAAAATTAAAGACATAGCAGAGTCAAAAATTTAACCAAAGATTGCAGGGTCTTCTTTTTGACCTCATGTTCTGGAATTTCTCAATAAGATGATTTAGTGTGGTTCTATTTTCATACAATGGATTGTGTACCTAATGTATCCTTTCAAGTTGGAAACTTATATCTTTCAGTTCTGGAAAATTTTTCCTTTCCTTTCATATTTCTCTGAAGTTTTTCTCCTCTGGCAGATTGTATTTTCCAAAGATGATGCCAATACATCTACTTTCCTACATACTCTTCTTACAGTATGATCTTGGCATTCCTCCAAGGAGTGGTATAGTTTATATTTCCTCCCTTTGAGCAGGAGTGGACCTATGTAACTGCCTCAATCAATAGAATGTGGCAGAAAAGACACTGCATCTTCAAAGGCTAGGTCAAAAAAGGAAATATGATTTCTGCATGGATATCTCTCTCTTTCTTATCTCTCTCAGGATACTTATAATTATAATCAAGCTGCCATTGTGAGAAAGCCCAGGCCACATGGATGTACCAGTTGAAAGCCCCAGCTAGTCCTTCACTCCATAGCCAGAACCAACCACAAAGCATATGATGAGCAATGAGATTATTCCAATCTGCAGCTTTGAAGCCTTCAAGCAGAAGCCCAGACATTGTGGAGCCCTGTGTGAATACCTGTACCACAGAAACTAGAAGAGATACTGATTATTGCTGTTTAAACTGCTATATTTTGGTGAAAGATATTTTGCAGCAGTAGATAAGGAAAAACTTTCTAGGTTTTCTCTCTATTCTCTCTTGTACTGCCATCATTTGTGGGCTGTATCTCTTGGACTGGTCCTCTAATTTTCTTACCCCCTCCCCCTTCCCCCCGTTATTTTTCTCATTTTGCTCTATTTTCTGGGAGATTTTTCTCAATTTTATATTTCAATCCTTCAACTGAATTATTTTTTCATTATAATGTAATTTAACATACAGGACCTCTTTTTATGTTTTTTAATGTTCCTTATTTATAGTATCCTATTGTATTTCATATGTGTCCTATCTTTTCATACATATATCTCTAAGATTATTGTATAATTTTTATAGAAGTTTATTGAGATATAATTCAGATCCCATAAAACTCACCCTTTCAAAATATAAAATGCAGGTTTTTTTTAAAGTATATTCACAGTTATGTAACCACCATTATTATCTAACTAGGGACCCAGTGCACGAATTTGTACACTTGAAAGGAACTGTGGGCTGCAAGGCTGCTGTGGGCAGAGGGATGGGTCTTGGTCCACCCTCTGCAAACCCTCCCAGGTCCTCCCACTGTGGTCCCAGGTCCCCTGTCTGCTAGCAGCCCCTGGAGCATAAAAGAGTAATATGCAAATTGACCATCATTCAAAGATACAAGATGGCCGCCCCCATGTGGTCAAAGATGGCTGCCCTCATGTGGACACAAGATGGCTGCCACAAGATGGCCAGCAGGGGTGGGTAGTTGGAAGGGACCAGGTCTGCAAGGGAATGCAGGTGGGGACAATCAAGCCTGCAGGGGAGGGCAGTTAGGGGCAATCAGGTTGGAAGGGGATAAGTTAGGCATCAATCAGGCTGGCAGGGGAGTGGTTAGGGGTGATCAGGCTGCTAGGCAGAAGTGGTTAGGTGCAATCAGGCAGGAAGGCAGGCGATTGGTTGGGAGCCAGCAGTCCTGATTTGGGAGAGGGATGTCTGACTGCCTGTGTAGGCCTGATGTAACATCCCTTGAGGAGTCCCAGATTGGAGATGGTGCAGGATGCACTGAGGGACACCCCCTCCTGCATGAATTTTGTGCATCGGGCCTCCAGTTTTATATAAACAGATTAAAATAATATAATATATGGCCCTTAAAATCTGGCTCCTTTCATTTAGCATAATGTTCTCAAGGTTCATCTATATTGTAGCATGCATTAGTACTTTTTTTCCCTTTATGAATAGTCCTTGCTTTCTCTGAGTCATTTTTATTTGTTTTTAGTCTGTTTCTTTGGATTCTGTCTTTCATGTTGAAAGTATTCCACAGATGTCTAATAATCTTTGAATGTCTGGTTTAGTACTGTACTGGTTGGCTAGGGCTGCTATAAGAAAGTACCATGGACTCGGTGATTTAAACAACAGAAGTTTATTATACTCCATTTCAGAAAACTAAAAGTTTAACACAGCTTTGTTAGCAGGAATAGTTTCCTTTGAGGCCTCCCTCATTGGCTTGTAGATGATCATTATCTCCCCGTGTCTTCATATAGTTTTCCCTTTATGTGTCTGTGTCCAAATTACACTCATAAGAAAATCAATCATATTGGATGGATTAGGTCCCACCCTAATGACTTTGTTTTAACTTAATTAATTGCCTATTTAATACCATGCCTCCAATTATAATCACAATATGAGATACTGCCGGTAGTACTTCAACATATAGATATTTGGGAAAACCTATAACAAGTACTTTAGGTCTCACTTTTTTCTGATCAAATTTCTTCCAAACTTGTACCTGAAGGTATAAACATAGCTACCACAGCTCTGAAAGCTTAGTGGGGGATGAAAGAGGGAGATCTCAGCATTAACTGAAACTCTGATTTTAGTTACAGTAGCCCCAGCCCAGTACTGTGCCTGATTTCTCCCTGTCTAGAAACCTTCTATTTTACTCTTTCCAGAAATAAACTTTAAGCTCAAGCTGGTGTTAGGAAGAGTATCTGGAGTTTTAACTGGATCCTATGTAAACTTTCAAGTGACCCTTTCTTTCATCCTGCCACAGGTACCTGCTACTACCATTATGTTAGCATCAGGGGTGGGGGTTCTGTGTTATAAACTATGTTATATTTTTCAGCTTTCCTTATTATGAGTTTAGGATTAGGCTTTCTTGGTTTTAATAAGTTACCACTCATATTCTTTCTAGCTTACCAAATTGTATTGCTGTTTTTCCCCATTATTTTTTTCAGTTTGAACCTTTTAAAAACCTTATTATTGTTTTAGTAGAGTTTCAGGAAGAAGAGAAAATGTAAGTGTTTAATCCATCATCTTTATTCAGAAATCTCACATTTTCATTTTTCTAATGAGCTCATGCTACACAGACTGTTCTAGAATTGCTTTTATCATTAAATACATTCCAGTGAATATTTAAGTTGTTTTCATTTTCAATAAATAGAAATTGACATCAGTGGCTCTTAAGCTGGGATGTATATTGGAATCATTAAGCATTAGGTGGGGGGAACTTTAAAAAGTACTGATGCCTGGGTCCCATCTCCAGAAGTCCTGATTGAATGTATAAGAGGTTTTGTGGTGCTGGGGATTTTACAATCTACCCAGGCGATTCAAATATTCTAAGTTTAAGAATCACTGATCTATACTATTGTTAATCATGGTAATATAATATTCTATAGAAGATATGGACATCGGTATGTTTATATAAACCCCTTTCTGAACACATAGGGTGTTTCAGATTGCTTGATATTATAAACAATGCTGTTATGCAATGGTAATATATGTACACAGATAATAATTTAATAAAAATACATAAAAAACGAAAACAAAAAACAATGCTGTTATGAACTTTGGCATAAAACATTATCTATATTTATGATTATTGTATTGGCTAAACTACTAGAAGTAAAATCATTCTGCTAAAGGATATGAATATTAATAAAATTTTTGCCATAGTTCCTCTAAAGTTGTTTGGCCATTTCATACTCCCACCAGTAGTAGCATGTGAGAATCTTTGTTTCCCCACACTCAGAAATCCTTAACCATCCTTAACAATATTTAAAAAAATTAAAAATATAGTCAGTTTTTATTTTTATTTATTTTTTTGTTGAAAGGAAAAATGAAGCTTTAGTGATAATGATGAGGCATTCCGTTTCAAATCATATGCTATCAGAAAAGTGGAATTGTGACCTCAGAAGGTCAACCTCCAATAAATGAGATCTTCAATAAGTATGGAAGACTTGTATTTCATCACTATTTTATTTTTTCTGATTTTATTGTATTTTTTATTGTGGTAAAGTATATATTAACAGTATTTACCAATTTAATAATTTTAAGCATACAGTTCAGTGTCATTAAGTACATTCACATTGTTGGGCAACTATCACCCACATCTAATTTCCTAAACTTTTTTTATCTTCATCTGAAACTGTCCATTTAGCATTAACTTTTCATTTTCCCCTTCCCTTTTCCCCATCCCCTAGCAACCACCATTTTACTTTCTGTATGAATTTCTATATATCTCATGTATATATAATCATAAGATGTGTCCTTTTGTGACTGGCTTATTTCACTTAGAATAATATCTTCAAGGTTGCTATTTTGTTTTAAATCTATTTTATTATTTATGAGGTAAAACAATGTTCATGCTTATTTATCTACCTGTATCTTACTTTTTGTGTATGAGTTGCTTAGTCATATGAAGAATATCTGTGAAGAATATTTTTGGCTCAGAGTATCTGAAAACCTCATTAACAGTGGCTTAAACTAATAAGGGTTCATTTTTTTTATTCAGACAAACAGGAGTCTGGAAGTAACCAGCTGTTGGTGGTATTAGTTCAGCAGCTCAATGATATCATATTTGCAAGATGACTGCCCTAGATTCAGCAATACCATCCTTGTCCAAGGAAGGAGGAATGAGGTAAGGAATATGTATGAAATCTATACTTTAAACCAAGAGAACATAAATTTTCCTAGAAGTGCCCTTCTCCTCCAGCAGCTACTTACTAGCAAGATGGTGTCACATTACTCCTAGTTACAAGTGAGGCAGGCAAGAGAGAAGAAGGGTGGGAATGCATGCTAAGTCAAACAATGAATAGTACATGGCTCTTTGCCTATTAATCTATTAGAATGTTTATCTTTTTCTTATTGATCTGTAAAAGTTCTTTCACTATTAACAGTATTAACCCTTTTTGTCACATCATTTAGCAAATGATTTTTTCTTATTTGTACTTTAATTTTGTTTCAACATACAGAGATTAATATTATTAATATTATTTAATTTAAAAATATTTTTATTTATATCAGACAGGAACAAAGAGGGAGAGAGGGATAGAAACATGAGAGAGAATCATTGATCAGCTGCCTCCTGCACACCCCAACTGGGAATGAAACCTGCAACCTGGGCATGTGCCATGGCCATGAATCAAACCCTGACCTCTTGTTCCATAGGTTGACGCTCAACTGCTGAGCCATACCAGCTGGGTGAGATTAATACTTTTTATTGCGAGGGCCTTACATCTTTCACTTTATGGCTTCTTCTTTTGTTTTTGTGCTTACAAAAGCCTGGTCCATCCTGAGGGGGAAAAATGAATATTCTTTCATACTGTCTTCTTGATTTTTCATAGTTTCATTTTTTCAAAACTTGAAATATTACCCTTTTGACTTCTTACCTGAGACCAGAGATGGAGTGAGTCAGGGAGGTAGGTGCAAAAGAATAGGAAACAAATTTAATTTACCACTGACCATGGAAAATACAGCCCAGTTCTGCCAACTATTCAAGTACCTCATGTTAAAATGTTGAGTGGTGAGTAGTGGATAAGGTAGACTCTTAGAGGCCTATTGAAATGCAAAGACTTATTTTGTGGCAGACAAAGCTTAAATGTTGACTGGAGAGAAAAATATGAAACAAAGACACTGGCTGAATTTTAGAAGTAATTTGCTGAGAGAAACCAGGGGAATATAGCTGGAACTGAATTTAGATAGTACAGTGCTCAAAAGTAGGTTTTTAAAAATTTTATTTTTCAATTATTGTTGACATTCCATATTATTTTGTATTAGTTTCAGGTGTACAGCATAATAGTTAGACAATCATATAATTAAAAAATAATTTTTATGGAGGGTAGAGGGAAAAAAAAACCCAGCTTGCTTAGTAGAGACATTCCCTATATTCTGCATTAACCTAGGGCTTGACACAATCTATATTAGTTGTATTAGTTCAGCAGCTCAATGATGAAGTTACTTTACAGTGAAAGCCAAGTGACAGCCCAGCCCTGTATAATAATGAGAAATATACAAATATATAAGACATTTTAGGCTTAGAAAAAATATCTTCCTGTAGGTTTTCATGTAATTATATCTGCCTTTGATAAAGATGACAAACTGAAATCAACTAAAATTTCCAAAATTATTTTTCTCTGCTCTAAATAGAAACAACAAAATGGCCTAAAGAATAATCTGTAAATTCCTACCCCTGTCATAAAAAATCCTAGCATCGTGGTATTTTCCAGTTATTTTGAAACTGAAGACTAAATTTGAGAAAAAAAATTGTATGATGCTGCAATATTTCTCAACATTTATATGTGTTTTCTGTGTTGGATAGTTGATTGGGTGCTCAGGCAATTAGAAATTAACAAATTTGATGAATATTAGCCTTGGAAGGGACCTTTTCAGTGAATCATTTGTTTACTGAACTTCGGTCATCATTTGTGGCACATGATGCTTGTTCTTTGAGATCGCAATTCACTTCAGAAGTGTTTGCTCATCAAGGGGAAGGTAGAAAACTACAGAAACATCCATTTAACTAATTATTCTTCCTCAGCTCTTCTTTAATAACACTCAGTGTTTCTTCAAGAGTTGAGTGGCTTTTTTTTCGTGTTTTAACCAACTATTTTCCTACCTATTGGACTGGCTACATCAGGTCATTTTTGGAAACCACATGAATTGAGAGCTTTGTTCATAACTTTCAGTCTTTGGATTCACAATTATATTTCCATTTTGCTTTTCAGAATACAATAGACCTTGAAAAGATTGGTTAGTTTACTATACTTTGTACCCATCTTATTACATTTGGTTCTTCCACAAGTTACTATTAATGACTCAAATGTTACAGCCTTTGAATAATTTGTTACTTTCACTTTCTGCTTTTGTCCAAATAGTTGTTTTGATTACAGCTAGACCCAAACAATAACTGGCTTAAGATGTCTTATTCCTTTTTTAGCATGTTATTTCCATCTATATTAAAGCAAGGCTAAGGCACTTTAATAATCCCATATAATAAAATGGCAATATGCAAATTAACCATCACTCTGTCACAAAGATGGCAGCACCCAGTCCTCTCAGTCCCACTGGAGTCCCCCAGTCCCAGGGGAGAGGAAGGACGGCCACTGAGAGCTGGTAGCGTGAGTAGCCTGGAGGAATGCTTGCTTCATTGCCCCGGCAACAAGGCAAGTGTTCTGTGCCTGGCAACGTGGATGGGCCTCTGGGCCACAGAGAGCCTCTGCATAGCGGGTGCAGAGTGGTCAGGTCCTGCAGAGAGCTACTGGCACACAGATTCATGTGCAGGGCTACTAGTGAGCACATAATAGAGAAAATTGGGACTTAGGATTCATGAGGGTATTAGCAACACATCTCTTTTTGTCTGGTGCAACCAAACAATTCAGAAACTTCCTCAGGTGGTGCCTTGTTAGATCTTGCAGTGCACAAGGCATTTTCAATTGTAGGGCTTTAACTTTGTTGGATCTAATTGCACTTTCACCAACACAGCAGTATGCAATATAGTAAATGCACATTTCCTATGTGCAGTGTCTTTATGAACTTCATGCCTACAAGCTCTCAATCTGTCTTTTGCTGGCTTGGGACTTTGGAATAGACAGAGCTTCTATGTACTGATGCTTTGAGTAGGCTCCTTGCTGATAAATGAAATTTGTATCACTGGCTTTAAAAATACAATGTTCAGCCTGGAATGATCCTACACTATTAATGATCATGCCTTAACAATGGAGAAGCAGCCTTCTTTTTTTTTTTTTTTTTTTTTTTTTGAGAACTGGTCTGTGTGTGTGTGTGTTGTTCTCCTAACAACATTAAAGAGGGCACCTGTTTAAGAAGTGGCAACAGCAAATCTCCTGTGAGATAGTAAGGGGCCACATACATGGTTAGATGTGAGCCAAGTCTCATTAGAGCCTCCATTTGTATTCATGACCTCCTTTACAAAGATGAAATTGAACTGTTGCTGTTGTATTGATTTATTCTGTGTAAGCCTGGGAGAGATAGCAGCAAGCTTCATGATGACGGATGGGCAGTTCAAGATGATGGACACTTCAAGCCTTGTTTGGTAGCTTTCCTTCTTAATGGCTTCATTGTCTTCAGGCTTGATAATTGGTGGTGTTGAGCTCCAGCAAAAAGAAGGTAAGATGGGAAGGAGGAGGAAGCTTGAGAGACAGATCAGTACTATGACCCAAGTTTCATTAGATTTGTTCCCCAATGCTGCTTGAAATCAGAGAGTAGATGAATGCTGAAGTATACCATGTGATCACAATTATGTGGGGAGAAATGCATTGCAAAACAAGGGGGATGGAATAAACCATAATGTTAACAGTTGTTATCTTGCTATTGGGAATAGAGTTTACTGGCTTTTTTCTCATCTCTTCTGCATTTTCCCCATATTGTCTATGCTGGTTCTGTATTGTTTTATAATAGAGCAATAGTTTTATAAAAATGTAAAGAAAAAACTTATGCATGTCGAGATAGAGTTGCCTTTATATCTCACTACAAATATATCATGAAATATAATTACTAAATATTTTTTCTACTACTGGGAGTAAATAACAACATTAAATCATGGCTTTAATCAGCATCCTTGGAAGAGCACATTTAGCAAAGAAGTAAAAGCACATCATTGACTATTACTCCAAAACCAACAGTATTTCATAAGCAATTTTAAAATTTCAATAGCAAATAAACTCAGTGTTAAGAAATCATATCTTCATATATCTCAGAGTTATTGAGATATAATTCACCCATTTAAAGTGTACAATGCAGGCATTTTAAATATATTCACAGAATTGGGAAACTATGACCACAATCAATTTTAGAATATTTTTATCTCCTCTAAAAGACATCTCATACCACTTAGCCATCTCTCCTCAGTGTACCCCTGACTCCACCAGGTCCTAGTGACCACTAATCTACTTTCTATTTCTATAGATTTGCCTGTATACGTATCTTATAAATGGAGTCGTAACAAAAATGTGGTCTTTTATAACTGGCTCCTTTTATTTAGCATGATGCTTTTGAGATTCACCCATGTTATAGTATCATCCTTGTTATAGCATCAGTGTTTCATTCCTTTATACAGCTGAATAATATTCCATTGTATGGATAGACCACATTTTATTTGTTCATTAAGTTGATGGATGTTTGGATTGCTTCTACTTTTGGCTAACTAATGCTGCTATGAACATTTGGATATAACTCTTTATGTAGCTGTTTGTCATCATTCCCTCTCAGGTTTATACTTAGGAGTATAATTATTGGGTCACATAGTGATTCTGTCTAACTTTCTGTAACTGCCAGACTGTTATACATAGTAGCTGCCCTGTTTTACATTTCTGTTAGTGATGTATGAGGGCTTCAATTTATCTTCATCCTCATCCAACACTTGTTATTATCCATATTTTTTTATTATATCTCTTCTAATGGATGTTAAGTGGTATCTCGCTGTGGATTTGATCTGTGTTCTTATTAAGCCTATTCGTGCTGAGCATCTTTTAATGTACTCATTGGTCATTTCTATATCTGTTTTGAAGAAATCCTTTGCCCATTAAAATTTTTTTAAATTTATTTCAGAGAGGAATGAAGAGGGAGAGATAGAAACATCAGTGGTGAGAGAGAATCATTGATTGGCTGCCTCCTGCACACCACACACTGTGTATTAAGCCTACAATCTGGTCATGTGCCCTGACTGGGGATTGAACTGTGACTTCCTTGTTTGCAGGTCAACATTCAACAACTGAGCAACACTGGCCAGGCTAACTTTGTTCATTTTTAATTGGGTGTTTTTTTTTATTGTTGAGTTGTTAAATAATGAAAAGGATTTGGAGCCTGATAATTCTGGATTTGAACTTAGCTCAGGCACTGAGTGAAGTTGTTCAATAAGTGACAACCATTTTTACTGCTTATCATAGAGCTCTATAAAGAATAAGATGTTCTCTGTGGAGGAACAGGGTATTCTTTGTGACTGTATTTTCCACGTAACTGAAGTTTATCTGTTTGTTTGCCAAAAGTTGAAACATTTCTTAACTTAGTTATGTACATTATTTACTTTGTGCAACAGAGAACAATGAACCTGATTTAACTATTTTATGATGTCCCCCTGGACTATCCTGGATTGTATTTATTTGTATCCATATCAGGGCACTCAGGGGCGACTAAGTTGTGGAGGTTTGTTTGCTGAGGCTCTGAGACTTTTCTAGTGACTTCTTTCCTCTACTTGGAGTTCATTTTTTTAGCTAACCTATTTTCACCCCCTTATTGTTTCAAATTTGACTGTAATTTTAGAAAGAATGGAAGATGACCAGGGGAAACCAGATAATGCCACACATAATTAAAAAATATTAGTTTTTAGTTCAGAAGGCAGAGGGTAGCTTCCATGTCTAATACATAATAAAATACAGCCCTGTCTGGGTAGCTCAGTTGGTTGGAGTATAGTCCCATAAACCATAAGTTTGTGGGTTCCATGCCCTGTCAGGACACATATCTAGGTTGTGATTTTGATTCCTCATTAAGGCATGTACAGGAGGCAACCAATCAATGGTTATCGCATGTCCTCTCCTCTCCATCCATCCCTCCTTCCTCATATACTTGGGGGATTAAAAAATAAATAAAAAATAAAGTTTATCCCCTTTGTTTCAGCTTTTTCATTAAAGGTTCAGGTACATTTCCATTTACTTTCAAAGTCCAGATTGAGCTTCAATTAGTTAAAGTTGCTGGAAGTTATACTATTAGGCAAGTGGAATATTGTAGTCATTCCATGTTTCATAAAGGCTTTTGTTTCCTTGGTAACATTCTTTCAGGTATATGTGTGAAATTTCAAAATTCAAAACCACATAGGGAGAAACCAAGATGATGACATAGGTAAATACCTATACAGTAGTCTTGCACACAATTTCAAAATTGAAATTGAAAGACAGAGCGGACATCATCAAGAACCACCAGTAAGCTGGCTCAGTGGAAATTCTACACCTAGAAGGAAAGGTAAAAGGACACTGAGACCCAGAGGAGCTGTGGAGGACAGGTGCGGAGACCCGTGCATATGGAAAGGGCGGGTGGCTGAATAGGCTGCTGGCTTATTTGAGGCACTCATAGAGGGTGGGCATCAGGGGTATGGCTAGTTTTCTCATTTGGGAGGGAAACAAAACCTCCACATTGCACTGAAATCCAGTCCCGGGTGAGACTTTGGGTACCCAGACTCAATGGGGAGAAATTGGACTGCTTGGCAGTGGGAGAAACTCGAGAGCAGCCTTCTCTCAGAGGTGTGTGCAGCCATTGCTGCAGGACACTGAGACACAAGGATCTCTTAGGGCAGGGCTGATGGGAAACCAAGGCTGTCTGCACAGCCCTAAGATTCCACCCCATCCAAGCTGAGCACAGAAGCTCTCCCAGTGGAGATAGAGCTGATCCTCACAGCCAATTGGCCTGGAGGTCACCTCCTCCCAGTGATACTAACAACAATCTAGGCTCAACTACAATAAGACTGCACACACAGCCCATAAAGGGGCACACCAAGAGTGTCCACCTCAGGTAACTGGGAGGCTGAGACACTGGGTCCTGCTAGGACATCTAGTACACAAAGTTACTCCATAACTCAGGGAAGCAGCCAAAATGTGGAGACAAAGAGGCAGGCCACAAATGAAGGAAATGGAGGAAAGTAAGTGACTGGATATAGAGTTCAAAACCATGGTTATAAGGTTTTTCAATAATTTCCTAGAAAAGGCTGATAAATTTAATGAGACTCTCAAAGATATGAAAAAGTATCAAGTAGAAATTAAGCATACACTGACTGAAATAAAAAATATTATACAGAGACTTAAAAGCAGACTAGAGGATTGCAAGAACCAAGTCAAAGATTTGAAATACAAAAAAGCAAAAAACACTCAACCAGAAGAGCAAAAAGAAAAAAGAATCCAAAAAGTTGAAGATAGTGTAAGAAGCCTCTGGGACAACTTCAAGTTTACCAGCAACAGAATAATGGGGGTCCCAGAAGAAGAGAGAGAGCAGGATACTGAAAACCTACTTCAAGAAATAGTGACTGAAAACTTCCCCCACCTGGTGAAAGAAATAGACTTACAAGTTCAGGAAGTGCAGAGAACCCCAAAACAAGAGGAAGCCAAAGAGGATCACCCCAAGACACATCATAATTAAAATGCCAAGAGCAAGAGACAAAGAGAGAATATTAAAAGCAGCAAGAGAAAAGCAGGTAGTTACCTATAAAGGAACACCCATACTATTGTCAGCTGATTTCTCAACAGAAACTATGCAGACTAGACAAAAATGGCAAGGAATATTCAAAGTGAGGAAGAGCAAGAACCTACAACCAAGATTACTATACCCAGAAAAGCTATCATTCAGAATTGAAGGTCAGATAAAGAGTTTCACAGATATGAAAAAGCTAAAGGAGTTGATCACCACCAAACCAGAATTATATGAAATGCTGAAAGGTATTCTTTAAGAAGAGGAAGAAGAAGAAAAAGATAAAGATAAAAATTATGAACAGCAAATACATATCTATCAACAAGTGAATCTAAAAACTAAGTGAATTAAAAATCTGATGAACAGAATAAACTGGTGAATATAATAGAATCAGGAGCATAGAAAGGGAGTGGACTGACAATTCTTGGGGGAAAGAGGAGTAGGAGTGCAGGAAGAGACTGGACCAAAAGCATACCTATTGGATGAGGACAGTGGGGGGGAGGTAAGGGAAGAGGGTGGGTAGGAACCTGGTGGAGGGGAGCTATGGGGCAAAAAGAGGAACAATTGTAATAATCTGAACAATAAATATTTATTAAAAAAGGAAAAAAAAACACATAGGATAAAATTTTAAGTAATATTTAATTTAAAAACTCAGTCTGAATAAACCCTAACATTTCATTAAGTGGGAGAGTTTTTTTTTTTAAAATCAGACTCTTATATTCAACTTTTAATTATCTGAAGGTAACACATCTGTATTTAAGCTTACCATAGGGAACTATTACCTTCAAAGGACTCCATGTGGGCACTTGGGTCAACCATCAACACTCTTGGTTGAAAATTAACACCTGCCCCATACAACCTTATTCATTTATTTTGTTTTTCAAGTAATTCACACCCTATATGAAAAAGATTTTAAAGATTGCCTTGGTTTCAAGGGACAATTGCCACCCTTACTGGTGTGAAAGGGTTAACTGCACTTTAGTGAGGCCCACTGAAGGGGGGGAATTGCTTTGGGGAAGGGGTGCTTTAAGGGAAGGCTGGCATGCAGGTGCCTGGCTATGTCAGATATTATACTATACTATTTATCTGTTCAAAATACTTTAGGATTATAGGATTATGTCTTTAGTCATGAGAAACCAGCTTGAACATTTTCTGACAGTTTTAGGAGATGTGGGGCTTAATAAGCAAGCCAATGGAATTCGAGAGAACTCAGCCTGGAATCTTTCTGAAACTGCAGAACCAGGTGTAATATCCCTTGGGGGAAAACCATGACCTATAGGGTGAATTGCTGGCACCAGCTTGCCTGGACTGAGCTTAGCTGCAGGCAGGAGGTGGCTGGAGTGGCCCCAGCAGCTGAACTCTTGACCTACCAAAGAGCCAGCTGGATGGGGTTGATTTGAGGAAACAATCTGTTAGGAGAGTGCTTCTCACGGGGAAGTTAACTTGGGAAAAATTTTTATAAGAAGTTCATGTCTTATTATCTCAGACACTCCTTATTCTAGGCCCGGTTCTGTCTGTGCTACTTGATTCCACTGGCCTTAATTATTTCTTGCTCTACCACATCAAGAAACATTAAATTGGTAGGCTGGGTCTCAATTCTGTTGTGCGTCTTTTGTCTTCTTTTTTTCTCTTGGCAGCATGTGCCATTCATATTTTGGCTATCTTGTTAGTACTTGATGGTGGATATCTCATCTAAGGCTCCCAGATACCCTCTGTATTTCCCAGTGTCTGTAATTCTGAGATTCTGATGTAAAATCATGTATGCTTTATCTGCCAGTTCTCTGCCACTGCTGCTATGGCTGCACTTGTGACAACTGACATTTGCACTTTTTTTAAAGCCACTGCACATTTGGTCCTTGTCCTCTTATTTTGGATTCAAGTTTCCTTGTGTTTCCAGTGTTTGCCCGTTTATAATCTCTTGGTGCTGTTCTGTCCCCAAAAAGAAGGGCTGTAATTCTCATGATCCTCCTGAGAAACTTCTCCCTTGGTTGTATGACCACAGAGTCATACCCACACTGCGAACATAGCTTTCTAGTGTGAGTGACAGCCCTGACCCCCATATTGCCCTGCCCAGGTGCCACTGACGGAGCAGTGTGGCCTCATGGTTACTCTCACACTGAACATCTCAGTTTTGTAAACTGCTGACTTCCATGAAGCTCTGTTTCCTACCACAATTCGGCTCTGTTTGTTGTACTCCTCTTTTCATATCCTCTGTGGCTTTAGCTAGAAAGGAATAGCAGTTTCTGGGCAGCATGCCATGAGAGAGACTATTCCCTCAGGAGCAGCATTTTTTCCCCTGCTTCTCATTTTCAAATGTTCCTGCTTTAAATCTTCCTTCATTCCCCACCATGGCATGCAGGTTCCATTAAGGTCTCCTTTTCAGTCGCCACCTATAACAGAAATTAAGTAGTACGTATATGTTCTACAAAAGGAAAAATTGCTAAGATGTATCAAGATAATCATGCCTATTGAATTGATAAAAACAAAACAAAAACAAGTAATGAATAGCAAAGAGGAATTTCCAAGTATTTCTAATAACCCTGACTTAGAAGGAGTTACTGAGAAATGTAGTTATGGAAAATATCACCCTGAAACTAATGCGCAATGCTTCTAACATGAGGTGACCAAGTATTCAATAAAATTAACTTTAGAAAAAAATTAACTTTAGAGTCCCCCTGTAATGTGACTTTCTGTTTTGTGTTTACAGTAAACCTCCCAATGGGAAAATTTTACGTTTTACTTCTCCAACATGAGATTTTTTCCAAGTAAATGTTAAAATATTTTGAATCAAATTTAGATTTTTTTCTTTTAAAAATTAAATTTATTGGGGTGACATTGTTTAATAAAATTATATACGTTTCAAATGTACAATTCTATAACACATCATCTGGACATTGTGCTGTGTATTTACCACTGCAAGTCTAGTTTCATTCTGTCACCATTTATTTCCCCCTTTACCCTCTTCTACCTCCCACCTCCCTTTCCCTCTGGTAATCACCGTTGTCTCTGTCTATGAGATTTTTTTTTTCTTAATCCCTTTGAGCACGCAGTGGCAGCTTAAAATTGCTGTGTTAAGTACAGAGGAGCCTCACTTTACAAAACATGTGTGTTCGTGAAGAAATTTGTATGGTTACAATTTTAGAAAATCCAGTCACATCTTAAGGGCACTAAGGGATCGGGCTATTTAAAGGAACTGTGTTCAGTGAGTTTTTGTTTGTTTGTTTGTTTGTTTGTTTGTTTGTTTTATAAAATGAATGCTCTCCTAATATATCTATTTTATAAATTTCAGTTTTCTTAAGTCATGGGGCTCCTACATTTTTTCTTTTACTGCAGTAATTTTAAAGAATTGCTTTGAAAGAATGGAAATTATGGTTTTAATTATTTGTTGATTGACCCAGAAGTAAACATTTATAAGAATGCCTTAACAAACCCATGTATAGCCTGAAGGAACAGCTATTCAATTGAATCCATTAACAGCAGAGCTTGACATGCAGTTTTCTCTTTAGGGTTTAGACTACTTAGTTACCCTTCTTAAGAACCTCAAGTCACTTTTGACTACTTCTATTTTTACTACTTCTAAAATACTGTTCCTTTAGTACCTGACCTTGTATTTTTTGTTGTTGTTGCGTTTTTTTTTTCCTATAGAAAAATTCTTTACTGAAAGCTTTTAAATGGCAACAAAAGTCTCTTTTATTTTTGAGTAAAAAGAATCTAGCCAGGAATGCAACATGGTTTTTGAAACACACATATGGGCATATATATATGTATACATACATGCACACACATCCTTAGCCATATTTTCTACACTTCTCTGGATGGAGAAGTGTTATAGCAAGGCCTTTAAGAAATAGGGACTAGGATAATTTGTTATTCATTAATTTATTCAACAAATATTTGTTAAATATTTACTAAAAGCCCAGGCACTGTAGTTACAGTCATCTTTCTGTATCCTTAGGTTCCACATCCACATGTTCCATCAACTGTTGATAAAATATATTTTTTTAAAAGTTATGTTGTTGCTGACTTGTACAGTAAGTCTTCACTTATTAATAGGTTCTGTGACTTTAAGCAAAATTATGTATAACAAGACCAATTTTACCATTGGCTAATTGATATGAACAAGAGTTAAGTTCCTCTGGTATCTCATCATAGCAAAACAACATTGAATGAAATGAGGATCTGCTATACTATGTAGTTAGGCCCAAGATGATTGTGTCTATACTGAATATGTACAGACTTTTTTCTTGTTATTAGTCCCTAAACAATTCAGTATTACATAGCATTTACATTGTATTAGATATAAGTAACCAAGAGATGATTTAAAGGAATGGTGTGCATTGGTTATATACAAGTACTACACATTTTTATAGAAAGTACTTGAGCATCTGTAGATTTTGGTATCCATGGGGGTTCCTTGAACCAATGCCTTGCTGATTAAGGGATAACTATATTTAACATTTCCCGCCTTCTGTAGGGAGAACAATATTATATAAATAATAGAACTTTAAGCTGGGAGAAGAAGGAAATAATGGGGGGAGGTTAACATTATCCTCCTCCCCACCATGTTAGATTAGTGGTCAATGCTGAATTATCACAATCATAGGTCATAGACTGTTAAGGTTGAAAAGAACTTCTGAAATTCCCAGTCAAAAGCGTCCATTATACAGAGGAGCAAAGTAAAGCACAGAACAGAGAAATGACTTGATTAATGTCACATGGTGAAAAAGTAATAGAGCCAGAACAACAACTCATAATAATAGTATTCCATCTCATAGAACTATGAAGAGGATTGAATGAATTAATAATTATAAAACATTTCGAATATTGCTTTATACTTAGTAAGTTTGATATTAATATTTGTTAAGTAATACCACCACCACCACTGCCAACATATCATGCTGCATCTCAAGCAGATCTAATTTTACCTGTTTCATTCTTTCTGATCACTTCAGAGACTTAAAGAGGCTTTCAGAAAATTGGAGACTCAGAGAAGGCATTCCTCTCATTTTCACGGAGTCAAACTTGCCTTATGAGAGGATAAGATAAATGATGTTAGGATTGGAATTTGGAAGCTATGAAGGCCACAGGTAAGAGAAATATACCTACACATCCTGGATTTTGAATGAGGTCATTCTTGATTTTATTTTCTATTGTGTTTTACGCAGATTTGCTCTCTTCATCTGGCATGTACTTGTGTGTGTGTGTGTGTGTGTGTGTGTGTGTGTGTGTGTGTGTGTGTGTTTCTACTCTCTTCAAGTGTAGTTCAAAGCCATGACTTCTTCACATTTCTTGTTTGACGTCAGGGCAGCATTCCAATGTTCTGATTATCTCTTGCTTAAAGAATAGTTTCTGTTAATCCGCATTCTTTATCTTTTTTCTGTGAATCCACATTCCTTATTATCCTCCCATCTCTCTGTCCAGCCCCTCCCTGTCTCTGGTTCCTCTCTCCCTCTCTCCTTCTTTCTCCCCCCCCCGCCACCCTTTACCTGTCCCTTCTTTCCTGCCTTCCCTCTCCCCACACCATGGGAAATAATGGACAGTTCTTCCCCATGAGGTTATGCCACCAACTCAGTATGCAGTTAGGTTCATTTGCTTTTTATTTTTTTTTAAATTGAGTTCTTTTTTAACATTTAATTTTATCTTATAATTATGCAAAATATTTCTGTAGTTATAATATCAAATCTATAACACAAGGCATATTCAAAGAAGTGTTGCTTCTGTTCTTAACCTCTCCACCATGTTCCCTCTTCCTCTCTACAGGTAACCATTTAACTTTTAGTTTTTGATTCATCCTTCCATTTAAAAATATATTATGTATTATTCAGATTTTACCCACATCTTTACACCTGTATTTCCATCTGTTTCCTGCCCTCCCCTATACACAGTACTGAAATCAAGTAATATTGAATTATTTAAAGTGGCTCTATGTGTGTGTATATATATACTTCCCTTGCCTAATTTCTTACCTTTAACTTATGTAACCCATTTTACATTTGTTTCCTTGCCCCTTTCTGCGATACTTCAACCATGCTGAATTATTTGAAGGGCTTCAATATACTATGCTTCCGATTGCCTCTGAGCCTTATTAAATATTCTTTCACACAGAATTCTGATTGGGAGGAGTTCAAGGGAGAATGCAGGGAAAGCCTAGAGGAAAAGGACACTGGCATACATTACTAGTGGAATGCATGTGGGACAACCTCTACAAAAGGCTATCCTACCAAATTTCAATATTCAATTCATCAGCTCCACATGCCACATATACAAAATGTATGTATGAATGTATGTATGTATGTATGTATGTATGTATGTGTATATATCTAGCTTTACCTCTATCTTTATTTAACATCCAAAAGGTAGAATAGGATGCAGCTGGGGAAAAAAAGGCTGAGGATGATATTTATGTGGTGATATTGGAAGCTCTCCAGGATATATTGTATAAAATCATGTGTGGCTTGGCTGGCATGGCTCAGTGGTTGAGGGTCAACCTATGAACCAGGAGGTCACGGTTCAATTCCCTGTCACATGCCCGGGTTTTGGACTCGATCCGCAGTGTTGGGTGTGTGGGAGGCAGCTGATCAATGGTTATCTCTCATCATTGATGTCTCTATTTTTCTCTCCTCATATTCTCTCTGAAATCAATAAAAATATAAAAACAAAAACAATGTACAGAACATATGTGCTTCAGCTGGTGTAAGAAAGGCTGGGGAGGAGAAGACTAAGCATTAACAAGTGCTTTTTATAAATAAATGTTGGAAGATAAAAAAGAAAGTGAAACACATAGTTGCCTGTTGGGAGGAAAAGAGTGGATGGAGCAGGGAGTGTTAATAAAACACACTTATGAAAGAAGGAAAAATAGAATGGAAAGGAGATAAATTGAAGAGAATACTGAAAACTCTTTTGAGAAATATTGCTGCAAAGCAAATATGAGATTGTTTTCACAAAAGGGAAGTTAAAATTCTCATTATTTTTTCCAAACTCAATATTTTATTTCTTTTAAAATGTTTGGAATTTTATTTTTCATAATATATATATATATATATATATATATATATATATATATAGTTATATAATATAAACAAAATACATTTTAATCAACTCCCTCTTAGATGCCACTGATGCCCTCCACTTTACCCCTACTGTACTATGCACTTAACACTTCCTATGTGTGCTCTGATATGAAAAATGTGGGAAACACTGACTATTGTGACTATTCATGTATGAGTATTATAACTCAGTTGCATTAGCTACATTTTAAGTGCTTGATGGTGACATATGACCATTGGCTGCCATTGTGGGCAGCACAAATCAGAACATTTCCATCATGCTGGATAGTGTGGCTCTAGGGGTATAGTGTATATAACTGAAAATAAGGTAAAAATGTTATCCAGAAGAAATGCACATTATGAAATATTTTAAAGCTATTAATATAATCACTTAAAAAGTGAATTAAAAATACTTTTCTCAAAAATATCTTTCTCAGATGAAAGTTTCCAGAGGATTAATGCTTTTATCTTTTACAATACACATTTGGAAAATCTCCACCATTATATCTAAAAGATGTAAACTGTAGTAGTTCACTTGTACCACAAGAGGACCTGCAAAGACAAGTTTGCTCAAATTTAGCTATGCTTATGTTATTAAATGGAAGTGTAATTAGGAAAACATATCACCGTCAACATTAATATCCCCACATCTGCATTTATTAAAATCTAAAAAGGTATCCATTTTAATCTAATTTTAAAATAGTACATGGTGTAGGCGCTATAAATGGTAACTTGTAACTATCAAAAGTACCATTTCAGCCCAAACCAGTTTGGCTCAGTGGATAGAGCGTTGGTCTGCAGACTGAAGGGTCCCAGGTTTGATTTCGGTCAAGGGCGTGTACCTTGGTTGCGGGCACATCCCCAGCAGGGGGTGTGGAGGAGGCAGGTGGTCGATGTTTCTCTCTCATCGATGTTTCTAGCTCTCTATCTCTCTCCCTTCCTCTCTATAAAAAATTAATAAAATATATATTTAAAAAGTACCATTTCAGCAGGAATTGTGAGACAGTATATAATAGTTAAGAATACAGGTGTGAAGTCATATAGGCCAGGGTCAAGTCCTGCTTTGCTCCCACACAAGCTTTATGACTTCAGGCAAGACTCTGAATTCTAAAATACAGCTAATTATAGTACCAACATTCTAGATATTTTTGAGGATTAAATGAGATAGAACATAAAGTGTTAATTGTAGGGAAAAACCAAGATGGCGGCATAGGTAAACACCTAACTGTAGCCTCACTCAACAATTTCAAAAAATACAACTAAAATATAAAGTGAGCATTATCCAGGACTACAGGAAAGTTGACTGACTGGAAATTCTACAACTAGAAGGAAAGAAAAAACCAGAAGGACAATCAGAGGAGCTGTAAAAGCCTAAGGTATGGAGACATCATACTGGGGTGGGGAGAGGATGGAGCCGGAGAGGAGGGGGCGGCTGAGTGCCTAGGTGGCATTCCCTAGCGGGAAGGAGATAAAAGCTCCGGACTGTGCTCAACCCCAACTCTGACTGCACTGAACCCCAGTTCTGGGCGAGACCCTCGGGCCTCAGCCTCATACAGAGGGAATCTGGGCTGTAAGGTGGAGGCTCAGGGAAGCAGTGAAAAGCAGAGCCCCGGAGCCCCGACATTTTGCACAGAGGACGGATGGTTGATTTGGCCCCTGGATTGCCCTAGCAGGAAGGAGACATAAGCTCTGGACTGCTCTTAACCCCACTTCCAACTGCACTGAGCCCCAGTTGTGGGCTCGTTGGGGGAGAGACTAGACTGTCTGGTAGTGGGTGAAACTCTAGGGCACCTTTCTCTGAGGTGCTTGCAGTGAATACCAAAGGACACTGAGGTACACTGAGACCCAGGAACCTAAGAGGGCGGGGCTAACCAGAAGCCAAGGCTGTAGGCTCCACCCTGAAACTCCACCTCATCCAAGCTGATGAGGTTGTCTGATGAGGAATAATAAATAGCATTTCTGAGTACTCACTGAGTATAATACAATTAACACTTTATTTTTATTATTTTTTAAAATAAATCTTTATTATTCATATTACTACAAATGTTCCTCATTTTTCCCCTTCCCTTGCTCCCCTCCACCAAGTTTCCATTCCACCCTCTGCCCTTTCCCCATCTGATGAGGAATAAGGTTGTCTTCTGGCATAGACACAGCTGATCATCCTAACCTACCAACTCAGGGAAGCAGCGAAAGTGCTGAGACAAGGAAACAGATCACAAATGAAAGAAATGGAGGACTAAAAGCGACTGGATATAGAGTTCAAAACCAGGCTTATAAGGATGTTCAAGAATCTCCTAGAAAAGTCCAATAAAATAAAGGAGACCTATGAGGATATGAAAAGGTATCAACTAGAAATAATAAAGAATCAATAAAAAATAATAAAGGATCAACAAGAAATAATAAAGGATCAACTAGAAATAAAGAATATATTCTCTGAAATAAAAAAAAATATTATACAGAGTCCTAAAAACTGAATGGATGATTATAAGAATCAAGTCCAAGATTTGGAACACAAAGAGCCAGAGGACACTCCTCTGCAGAAGCAAGAAGACAAGAGAATCCAGAAAGTTGAAGACAGTGTAAGAAACCTCTGGGACAACTTCAAGTGAACGAACATCAGAATTATAGGCATCCCAGAAGATGACAGAGAGCAAGACACCGAAAATATATTGAAAGAAATAGTGACAGAAAACTTCCCCCACCTGGGGAAAGAAATAGACTTACAAGTCCAGGAAGCACACAGAACCCCAAACAAATGGAATCCAAAGAGGACTACACATCATAATTAAAATTCCAAGAGCAAAAGACAAAGAGAGAATATTAAAAGCAGCAAGAGAAAAGCAGGTAGTTGCCTATAAAGGAGCACCCATATGACTGTCAGCTGATTTCTCAACAGAAACCATGCAGGCCAACGGGAATGGCAAGAAATATTCAAGGTGATGAATAACAAGAACCTACAGCCAAAAATACTCTACCCAGCAAAGCTCTCACTCAGAATCGAAGGCCAGATAAAGAGCATCACAAATAAATTTAAGCTAAAGGAGTTCATCACCACCAAGCCACAATTATATGAATTGCTAAAAGGGTTTTTTTAGGAAGAGGAAGAAAATAAAGATACAAATTATGAACAACAAATACGTAACTATCAACAAGTGAATCTAGAAACCAAGGGAAGTAAAAATCATGATGAACAATATTAACTGGTGAATATAATAGAATCAGAGGTATGGAAGGGGAGTGGACTGATGATTCTCAGGGAAATGGGGAGTTGGGGGGGGGGGCGGGAAGAGACTGAACATAAACTGCACCTATGGATGAGGACAATGGGGGATGGGGAAAGGGCAGAGGGTGGGATGGAAACTTGGTGGAGGGGAGCAAGGGAAGGGGAAAAATGAGGAACATTTGCAGTAATGTGAATAATAAAGATTTATTAAAAAATAGAATAAAGTGTTAATTGTAGTATACTTAGTGAGTACTCAGAAATGCTATTTATTATCACAGTTATGTGTTTTATAAGCTTTTAATGCTTTCAGAATTTAGAACATTTGTTTAGTAGAGGAGGAGCCTTGCTTTAAGCTTATGATACTTTGTAATGTTACTTCTGTATAAGCAGCTACAGGAAGACTTACATATAGTAGTGTATCCAAACAGGAAGTAACTATATTATATAGGTTAGGGGTCCAGCCCTTCCTGGCTCCTGCCTACACTTGGTCTTCCCAAACTTATATTGGAATCAAGTTCCTTGTCTCCAAGTACCTATTTTTGTCTTGGGACCAACTTCCCTGGCTATTTACTATGTAGTTGACGCTCTTGCTTTTATGAACCACAACTTTTTGAAGTTTGATACTTGGTATCATTTTCCCAGCTTTGTCCCTGACCTTACTTCTTGGCTTTTCCTCTTTAGCCTGCTTTAGATAAACAACTTTGCCAGTTTTATTTGACATATTCCTACTGAATCTTATCTCCTTCAGCAATGCTTCCTCATTTCTGAGGAAGAATTTGCTCTGAAAGGTCAAAAGAGCTCTGACTACAGAATGTCTATTAAGTTACTTTAAGTCATTTACAAAGATATTTTTAAACTAAATAATAGCATGTGCCTTTAACATTGGTCATGTGTGCATTTTGGTTTGCAATCGTCTATCAAATGTATATTATTTCATGTAAATATGCAAATCTGTATAATGTCAAAGCAATTACTACCAAACATTTAAAATCCAATGCCCATTATTTTCTCTGTAGCAATGTGCCATATTTAAAATTGTAATTATTGGGAAGACAAATATTATTATCCCCTATGAGTTTAAGTAAATTCCTCATGTGGAAGGCCAAGACTGTAATCCAAGTTTTATGACTTCAAGTCTTGTACTTATTCCCTTAAACCACAATGCTTCCATCATCGACCCTCCTTCCATGCCAAAAAATGATATTTGAGCCTCTAGATCCACAGGCCTTATTTTCCTAGGATCAATGATAGAAATAAAAATGTTTCTGGTTTTCATCTTTATATAAATAGAATCATTCTATCCACATCTATTCTTCTGTTCTTCTGAGATTGGTTTATTTCAGTTAATATTGGATTTTTGAGATTCATCCAAATTGATACTTGTGGTTATAGTTTATTCATTTTTACAATTGCAAAGCATTCCATGGTGTGAAAATACCACAATATTGTCATTCATTTAATTTTTGGTGGACTTTACAAAAATGTTGCTGGAAATAGTTTTGTACGTGTCTTCTAACCTAGTGAAATAGTTTGTCTCAGGTATATTGACACTGATAGTATTGGGTACAAACCAACATTCATTCTCATTGGTTGATATCCACGATTCACTTGTTGAACAGTTTTAATGTTACCTACAGATATATCTAGGAGTACAATTTCTGGCTAATATTAGTAGAATATGTGAATATTTAACTAGGCAATACCAGATTGCTTTTGTAAAGTGATTATAGTAATTTTTACTCTGATTAGCAGTGTATGAGAATTCCATTGGTTCCACTTAGTTATCATCTCAGCATCAACAATACCTTTCTTTTGGCCATTCTGATAGGAGAGGATTTTTATGTCATTGCAATTTTAATTTGTATTTTCCTGGTTACAATGTGGTTGAGTATCTTCTATTGGCCATTCTCTTTTCTACTTCTCTGAAATGTCTGTTCATGTCTTTTGCTGATTTTTATATTTTTCCTATAGACTTATATGAGTTTTATGTTTCTGAATACTAATCCTTTGTTAGTTATATGTATTGGTATTATAATGTCTTCCCCCACTTTGTGATTTTTTTTTTACCAATAACTTTAAATTATTGTTTTGTTTTTTGGCCACACATTATTTTTTTTAATATATATTTTATTGATATTTTACAGAGAGAAAGGGAGAGAGATAGAGAGCTAGAAATGTCGATGAGAGAGAAACATCGACCAGCTGCCTCTTGCACACCCCCTACCAAGGATGTGCCTGCAACCAAGGTACATGCCCTTGACCGGAATCGAACCCGGGACCTTTCAGTCCGCAGACCGACGCTCTACCACTGAGCCAAACCGGTTTTGGCGGCCACACATTCTTAATTTTAAAATTGTTTAATTTACCAATCTTTTACTTTATGGTTTGGGCTTCTATATTTTACTAGATGCCTGATGCATGAAGATTCGTGCTAGAATGGAATTTCCTTTCTCTGGCTGCCTGCACCGTCTCTCCACTCCAGCCCAGCCCAGCCCCTTTCCACTCAGGCCCCAGAGCTACCTCTTTCCGCTCCAGGAGCCACCTCTTTCCACTCCAGCCCCACCTTCCCATGCTGCCCAGAGGGATGTGTATATGTTTACCAATTATTTCTTTTTGTTGATTGCTCCCTTTAGTATTATGAAGTGGCTTTCCCTATCTCTTTTTATGTCCTTCACTTTGAGATCTAATTTGTCAGATATAAGTATTGCTACCCCAGCTTTTATTTTTTTTTTCCATTTCCATTCGCCTGAAAAACCTTTTTCCATTCCTTCATCCTTAGTCTGTTGCGTCTTTTTTTCTGATGTGGGTTTCCTGTAGACAGCAGATATATGAGTCATATTTTCTTATCCAATCCATTAACCTATGTCTTTTGATTGGGGCATTTAATCCATTTATATTTAAAGCTATTATTGATAGGTACTTGTTTGTCACCATTTTTATTCTTTACCCCTGTGTTCCTTCTTTGCTTCCTATTCCTTCTTTTTTATAGCAGACCCTTTAGCATTTCTTGCATTGCTGGTTTGGTGGTAATAAATTATCTTAGTCCTTTTTAGGTCTGTGAAGCTCCTCATTTGTCCCTCAATTTTTTAAAATATATTTTATTGATATTTTATGGAGAGGAAGGGAGAGAGATAGAAGGCTAGAAACGTCGATGAGAGAGAAACATCTACCAGCTGTCTCTTGCACACCCCCTTCCGGGGATGTGCCCACAACCAATGTACATGCCCCTGACTGGAATCGAACCTGGGACCTTTCAGTCCGCAGACCGACGCTCTACCACTGAGCCAAACTGGTTTCGGCCCCTCAATTTTTATTAATAACCTTGCTGGGTACAGTATTCTTGAGTTCAGACCCTTCCTTTGCTTGACTTTGTATATTTCATTCCATTCCTTTCTTGCTGATGTGTTTCTCTTGAGAAATCATTTGCTAGTGTTATGGGGGATCATTTGTAGGTAACTTTCTGTCTCTCTATGGCTGCTTTTAAGATCCTTGCTTTGTCGTTGGTGTTTGCCAATTTAATTATAATGTGCTTGGGGTTCATTTTGTTGGCAACTCTGTGAGCTTCTTGGATTAGTGTGGGTTTTTTCTTCCCTATATCAGGGATATTCTCTGTCATTTCTTCAAACAAGTTTTCTAGTCCTTGCTCAGTTTCCTCTCCTTCTGGTACATCAATTATGTGGATATTGCTTCATTTCATGTTGTCCCAAAGTTCTCTTAGGCTCTCCTCCTTTTTAATGTTTTTTTTTTCTTTTTTAATTTTTTTCCAAAAGCTGCTCTACTTAGGTATTTTTTCCTACCTTGTCTTCTAGGTCACTGATCCAGTACTCTGCTTCTTCTAGTCTACTGTTGATATGTCAGCCATGTCATTTTTTTTCATTTCTTCTTGGTTCTTCTTCATTTCCTTTTGGTTCTTGAAACATATTGTTGAATTTGTCTTCCATTCTTTTCATCCACCTTATGACCACTTCTCTGAATTCTTTCTCAGACAGGTTGCTTGCCTCCATTTCTTTTTCTTCCTTTTCTGGTTACGCCTGCTTTTCTTTCATATGTGGGCTGTTTCTTTGTCTCCCCATGTTCTCTTTTCTCCAGGTGTCTGGCTATGTAGTTCTCTCTCTCCTTATGTCAGGTGAAATATGACCTTTCTGTGAGGAGGCGTAGAGCTCCTCCAAATCCATGTGCTGGCGCCACGTGGAGTTCATTGTTCTCGGGTTCACAGCTCTTTGCTGAGCACCATAGTTGTATATTCCTGGGATTTTTAGGTTTCTTATATCATCCACTCTCCTCTTCAAGATGGCACAGTCTCTGCCTGTCATATGTTTTTTTTTTTTTTTTTTTTTTTTTTTTAACACTCTCTTACTGACATAACACATGGATCCCCATGGTATGTGTTCTCTCCTACTGCACTGAGTGAAAAACTCAACTTGTTCAACTAGTGGTATGTTCCTGGTAATGTTTTGCTAGAGGACATTGACACTACTAAAAGAATATATATATATATATATATATATATATATATATATATATATATATTGGAGGCATGATATAAACAGTAGTACCATTAATAGAGAAGAGTATGCAGATTCTAGGAACAAAGGTAAAACCAGTAATACTTGATTTGATTTGTAGGTTGAGAATGGTAAGGAGAAAGTTCAAGTCTGTTACATGAGTGAATAATGATGCTATTCATGAATGTGGAGAAAACAGAAAGAGGGGAACTTTTAGGAAGGAAAATTAAAGTTCTTGTGAGACATCCAAGTGGAGAGGTCCAGCAGGCAGTTTATTATATGGGTTTGAAGCTAGAATAAATCTGACCTTATAGTATATCCAAAAAAAGGGGATGAGATCACCTTGGAAATATGTGTAAAGTGAGAAGGGCAATTAGTTGAGAGTTAATCTTGGAGATTTTTCAACATTTGAATAGTAGTCAGAAAAAAGAGATGAAAAAGGAGACCTAGGATTATTGAGTGTCAGGAACATATGGGTGTGAAAATTTTAAAAACAGCATCACATACAGTTAAGACATCAAATCTGTTTGGTTTGAAAATTATGAAATTACAGTATGGTGGCCAGAGGGAGGGCAGTTTAATTGGAATGGTGGTGTGCATGTATTAGTATACATCAGTGGTTTGGGGAATTAATGGAAAGAGAGAAAATGGAGATATTAAGTGTGAGCCACTCTTTTGAGACATTTGGATTAGAAGAAATGTAGTTGGTCAGGGTGGAAGCTAGATATAGATATGGAGTCAACAAGTAAAGAAGGATAAGGTAAAAAATACCATTAGAAATTCTTGTTCAGAAGTATATTGCTAGTAACCCTAATAGTGCTTGGCACATACATAAACATTCAATAAAAATGTATTGAATGACCCAGCCAGTGTTGCTCAGTAGTTGAGCATTGACCATTGAACCAGGAGATCACGGTTTAATTCTCAGTCAGGACATATGCCCAGGTTGCAGGCTTGATCCACAGTGGGGTGCATGCAGGAGGCAACTGATCAATGATTCTCTCATTATTGATGTTTCTATTTCTTGCTCCCTCTGTGAAATCAATAAAATGTATTTTAAAAAATATATTGAATGAATGAATGATGGGATAATTGGTAGATAACTTTCCAGAAGATATAAAAGGGGTTGGAGTCAAGGGAGAAAAAGGTAAGTTAGTTGTTAACCAGAGAAGTCACATATCTTCCTCTGTAGTGAATTCAGAGACACCATTCCATTTAGTCTAGGGTCTTTCCCTAGAATAACTTGATCTTTTCTGCTATCCCACCATATATAGTGTCATCCCACTCAAAATTTTGAATAATACTATCACTGTAGATTTTTTTTGTAATAGAACCATCATCATTTGGAGAAAGTTTGTGAATTAATTTCAAATATTAATAACTGTCTTTAATGTTCTGCATATGAAACATTTCCTATCTATAAAGCTGTTGAGATTAAAAAAAAATTTTCTGAAGAACTTTTTGACAATCTGAATAGGCCACTGATAGACTGGATTGCCCCAGAATGTACTGATTTCCCCATCAGTGAAGGGGTATTCATGCAGAGTCTAGCCTACACGTTGCTTAGAATAAAGTAAGTAGAATCCAGGCATCATGTAAGATTTCAATTAGATAACTTCAAAAAGTCCACTGCTACTCAGAGCTTTTAAGATTCTGCTACTGCATGTCCAAATAATGCCCTTTCCCATTTTAAAAGCAAATGTGTTTCCAGTGTTATCTCATATTTTAGGCTGTTTGAGTTGAAACTTTTGATATTGGAAAACAAATTTAAGATTTTCACAACCATATCATATGCGAGGGATTTCATATTATGACAAATACTTTAAGTAGTCTTTCCTAAGAATGTGGGGAGGGAGTGGGAGAGAGGATATTGAATGGAAATTAACTATTTAACCTCATTTGCTTTCTACTAAGAAGTTAGGATCCCATCCTTACCCAGAAACACTAGACTAATTTGGTTTTTTTTTTTTTTTTTTTTTACACCAAAGAGTTACTGTCAGGAAGCTATATACACGAGTGGGCAGATTATTATGACCACCCCATCAGTACTTCATTGGGCCACCTTTTGCCTTCAATACTGCAGCGATTCTTCTTGGCATTGATTCCACGAGACGTTGAAAGGTGATGTGAGGAACCTGACACCATGCCTGATGAATAGCATTGTCCAGTTCTGTGAGATTTGTTGGTTGTGGAACAAGCTGCCTGATGGCTCTTTTAACTTCATTCCACAAATGCTCAATTGGATTGCGATCTGGTGATTGTGGGGGCCACCTAAGCAAGGAAAAGTCTTCCTCATGTTCTTAAAACCATCCTGCACAAGATGAGCACAATGGCATGGCACATTGTATTGTTGAAAGAAGCCATCTCCATTGGGATATGCCATCAACATGATAGGATGAACTTGATCAGCAATGATACTTAGGTATGTTGTGCTATTCAGACATTGTTCCACACTAATTAAAGGGCCCAAATCATTCCAGGAAAACATGCCCCAAACTATAACACTGCCCCCACCAGCTTGAAGGGTTGTACTCATGCATGTGGGGTGCTGTTTCTACGAAATTCTCACTCTGCCATCTGCATGATACAATTGGAAACGTGATTCATTAGACCACATGACTTTTTTCCAATGCTTGACTGTCCAATTTTTGTGTTCTTATGTGAATTTGAGACGTTTTATCTTGGTAACTGCAGACAGCAAAGGTATCCTAACAGGCCTTCAGCTTCCATATCCCATATGATGCAGTGTACAGCTAGTTTGCCTACAAACATCAGGTGGTCATAATAATCTGGCCACTCAGTATGATCTCTAAATGCATAATAATATGGCCACTCAATATATATATATATATATATATATATATATATATATATATATATATATATTAGAGGCCTGGTGCATGAATTTGTGCATGGGTGGGGTCTGGCCAGCCTGGCAAGGGGGAGGAGACATGGGCGGTTGGCCAGCCTGCCTGCTGGTCGAACTCTTGGTCGAGGGGAAAATTTGCTTATTAGCCTTTTATTATATAGTGTATACACTGAGTGGCTAGATTACTATGTGTTCAGAGATCATAATAATAATCTGACCACTCAGTGTGTGTGTGTGTGTGTGTGTGTGTGTGTGTGTATTTCCCATGAAGCATAAAATTATTGCTGTTCTCCTGATGACTCTGAGAGATTTATAGTTTCAGAAACCTGCTTTGTCAATTCCACTGGATAGTTACACCAATGTAAACTGACTGGTCTTCCATAAAAGCCTGTTGTCTGCTAGCTGCTTTAGTGATAAGAACAATATGAAGCTGTTGTGGCTAAAAAAATTAAGTGCACTCATGACTGAGGGAAGGTGCTTAGAAGGGCTATGCTATGGAGGTCCTCCTGCCTCCAAATCTGGTAGTATCCATCTAACCCTAGCTCAAAATACAATCTTTTTCAAAAGTCATAATATTATCTTATTTTAGGCTTGTGAAAAAATATAATTAATATTAGTATTGGCTAGTTGGTCTTAGGTTGTAAGCCTCTCAATAGCTCAGAACTCCTGAACTTGAACTCCTGAACATTTTTTCCTCTCCCTATCACTCTGTCCCTTTTAGGGCCTCCTCATATGGGCTGTATATTAGACACTGAACAAATCTAGGGAGCACCATTAATATCATATTTTAAATATGAAAAATATTGAAGAAAGACATATTTCCCAGGGGAATCTGGGAGAGGGTAGAAGGATGCAAATGGGTGAATGGGGGACATCTGTAATGGAGTCACCAATAAAAAAATTAAAAATAATTTTTATATATTATATTTGGAAAGTCACATATACTCAGCATCCGGGGAGCAGACCCACTCCTAATATTTGCAGAGACTTGGACAAGAGTACAAATGGAGGCCCACATGTCATTTTATCTAAACATTTGAAAGTTATAAATTTCACTTAGAGGCTACTTAATGAAATATGTTCTATCCTTCCATTTTGAAAAATCTACTTTCATAATAATATTGAAGGCAGTATCACTTTAGAATTCTCAGACTCTCAGTACTTTGTGCCTGAAGGTGATGTTATATTTCTCTTCCCAATCCAGCTCAGCTCACCTCAGGAGGGATCTCCTACAGAAGCATATGGATACTCCAGGCCATGTATTCAGATCCCTTCTAAATGGCCATGCCTTTGTCACCCCTTAGATCTATTGGTGTCTGGCTTGGTGTGCAGACCTCAAAAAGACACCTGAGTAGGTCTTGGAAGCAGACTGCTGTCTTCTGGGAAATGAATTCTTGAGTCCCAGGTGCCTAAATTGGTATCTAAATGGGGTGAGCATAGGCTCAGGTGAGCACATCCTTTTAACTATGTGGGCTTTCCACCCTTGGGAAGAGGCATAGTCAGGGAAAGGCCAGAATGGAATTATTTGTGTAAACCAGAGTGTAATGGGCAAGGCACTGTGAAAAATAGGCCAGAGCTCTGCTACTCTTCAACTGTGAGATCAAGGGCTTTCTTCTTTGAGCCCTCTAAGATGGTTTAAGGACATTCCAGTTAAGTGGAACTTGATGCCCAAAACTAGGTAGAGACTAGGGACATTTGTGTCACCCTCTGATGAGGAAACCAAATGTATTCAAACATGAGCAGCTGAGTCGAGAAAGGGTCTGCCACCCGTAAGCCGCACTGAGAGGGCCATCACTGTTCCTGCTGAGACCTTGGCTAGTAGCCAGAGGAGCCCAGGTTGTCTCCCAATACTCTATGAGACTAGAGCAATCCCTGACTTCTGCCAGAGAGATCCATTGGAACTCATTTCAGGTCTTGTTGTGCTGTCAGATCAGGAAGGTGTGGTATGAATGTAGCTGGTAAGAGAGATAACTAAGGAATAATAATTTGGCAGTGTGGTTCCAACCAGTTCTGGCTAAGGGAGACAAGCACTATGTCTTGCAGACAACGCTGCTGCTCCCAAGGTGTGCTTAGGAGTAGATTGGGGGTTAGTAATTCTCCAACCCTTGTCACAGCCTGGAGACAATGGTCCAGCAACTAGGCCAGTCAATTTGTTCTCCTTCATACTGGAAAAATAACCTTCAGAAACTTGGATTCCCATCTACTTCCTTACTAGTGAGGCTGCACATCAGTCACTTGGTAGAGAGGTATTTCCTTCACACAAAATGAATATATTGGTTTCTTTTCTGTCAGTTAGGTCATCAAGAGAATGACTGAATGAGCAAAGCTGAGGTGTTGACCCTGTTTAGTCCAGACTTAGGCTCTTCTCTCTCTCTCATTTTTGTTTTACCATTTCATCTCTTTCTCCTGTTTCTCTTACCTTTACCCTTCTTCCTCCCTCCCTCTCTCCCTCCCTCCCTCCCTCCCTCCCTCCTTTTCTCCTTCTCTCCCTCCCTCTCTTTGACCCCTCTCCTCCTCCCTTCCCATCTATCCTTTTTCCCTTTCCCTCTCCCTCTCTCTATTCCCCTCCCCATCTCCTTTCCTTTTTATCTTCCTTCCTCACTCTATCCTTCCTTCCTTATCCCCTCTCCCCCTTTACTTTCTCCTTTTTACAAAAAAAAATTTTTATTGATTTTTTACCTGAATCGAACCTGGGACCCTTCAGTCCACAGGCCGATGCTCTATCCATTGAGCCAAACCGGTTTCGGCTCCTTCTTTATTCTCTTTCCACTTTCTCTGAATCTCTCTCTTCCCATATTCCCACTTTTTCTCTTCTCTTATTTTTCTCCTCTTGCTCATTTCTCCGTTCCCCTAACTCTCATCTACTCATTTCCTCTTTCCCCAAATCTTTCCCTTCTTTATTAAAATTCCCTATATAAACTATTGCTAAAGTCAATAGACCACCTACATTTTAAATGCTTGAGTCTGTTTATAACTATTTCACCAGAGTACAACTTTCTTTTTCAACCAGAATTTCATACAGTGAAACAAGAAAGAGAATAACATAATTTTCAAAGAAGCATTAGATCAAATCCCTCACCCTTCTACCCATCTCACATTCACACTCATTCCAAAATTCAAGGAACAAACTCACAATATATTAGACAGAAAATTCTGCTTGTATCTTTATTAATGTTTTTCCCCTCTCAGTTCTGGATGAGGCCTCATGGGGGAGCTGCTATCTCACAGTAGATAAGAGTATACTGTTGTTTCCAAAAAGCAGTGACCTTTACACATAGGAATGAAGGTTGACTTTGCTGCAAAGAAAAAGGTTCTCAATTGTTATTTTCCTGCAGGTGTCTTTATTTCATTCCCCACAAGAGGCCACAAACACATTCTAAACAAGCTTAGAGCTCCATCTTGCCTTAGCAAAATAAAACCTCAAAATGAAAAATGAGATGTTCATTGTGGATAGAGTTTACTTGTTGAATATTCAAATCAAAGACAGTTGTTTTTTTCAGCAGAGGGGTTTCACATGTAGCATCCTCAGAGGAAGAGTTATTTATAAATTAATTTTGTTATAGCTACATCAAATGTGTAAATATTTTTCAAAATACAAGATAAAAAAGAAATTGAATTGTGTGGGCATAAATTACAAATTAATTTACATATACAGATCTTTTAAAATAGTTTCAGGATAAAGTAAACAGGTTATTGCTGCAAAAGCTGATTTGTCTGGCATTTAATCAATTGGAAATTCCTACAAGTCCACATTTTGGTGAAGCTCTAGGACATAAAGATTGATGTTCCTATTGATGACCCACAGGCATTGCAGATCCTCAGCATCTCCTGACTCATCAGAAAAGAAGCAGTTTTGCCTAGGGGAGCTTTAATACAAAGCAGATTTTTTTGAGGGTTCTATATTAAAAAACAACAACACCTGATTAACATAATACACTTGTTATATATCCCTACTATGCAAATATATATATATATATATATATATATATATATATATATATATATATCTACTATGCAAATAGAATGAATGGCAGAAAAACCAAACAATGAAACAACCTAACAAGTGGTAACTAGGACATGCACTGACCACCAGGGAGTGCACACAGAACATGGCTGGCATCGGCCATGGCAGGATGGTGAAGCAGATGAGCAGGGGCACCAGACCAAGGCAGGATGGTGGTCACTGTCATTGGGGTGAGCCTCTGGTGGTTACTGAAAATTCTTTGCTCCTGCATGGTGCGGTCCTGCCTGGCACTCGCACCCCCTGCTGTTGCCTGGCACCAGCCCTAATTACTCCGTGCTGTCAGGGGGTGTGAGCAGCGGCTGCTAGCTCCTATCACCCCTCAGGGCTCCTCCACCTCCCCCTGCTTCTGAAGGGTGATCAGGGGTGCTAGCCACCTCTTGCACTTGCTGCCAGCACTAGCCCCCCTTGCACCTATGGCCGGTGCTGGCCCTGCTCACACCCACAGTTGGCTGGAGCTGCTGTTTATACCCGCTGCTGGTGCATGGCCCTGGTCCTGATCACTCAGTGCCATCAGTGTGTGTGAGAATTGCTGGCATAAGTCACCCCTGAAGGCTTCTTTACCTCCCCCTGCTCCTAAGGGGTGATCAGGGCAAAAGCTGCCACTTGTACCTGCTAATGGTGCTGGCCCCCTTGTACTCACTTCTGGCACCAACCCCAATTGCTTAACGCTCTCAGAAGGTGGGAGTGGCAGCAGGGGGAGTGGGGCAGCCAGCACACAGGGGACCAGGGCCTGCAGCAGGAGGGGCTAGGCAGGGGTGCGGAGGATGGGCTGAGACCTGGCCCTGAGCCCATTGTAGCCTTGTGGCCCACAGTTCCTCTCAAGGTGCATGAATTTGTGAGCTGGACCCCTAGTCTTATCTAATAAAGAGGAAATATGCTAATTGACCACTACACTCTCACAAAGATGGCAGCATCCACAGCCAATAAGGAGGGAATATGCTAATTGACTGCCATGCCCTCAAAGATGGTAGCACCCACAGCCACAAGATGGTAGTGCCCAGCCCCCTCAGCCCTGCTGGGTGGCAAGCATGTGGCATAGCTGGGCCTTCCCCAAGGAGTGTCCGGCCACTCCATGCACCTGCCTCAAGAGTCCTCCAGTTCCCTCATCTCCCCAGCCACTCAGGGATGACTCGAGGTACAGGCAAGTCTTGGATGGCAGCTGCCCAGCTGATCCCTGAGGCATAGGCAGGCCTCAGATAGTGGCTGCCCAGTTGTCCAGGGCTGCCTGAGACTCAGATAACCAGGACCAGCCGAGGCTTGCACTGCTGGCAGTGGCAGCAGCAGAGGTGTGGTGGGGCGTCACCTTCCCATGATCGCTGGGTAGCCTCCCACCCATGAGGGCTCCCAGACTGTGAGAGGGGGAAGGCCAGGCTGAGGAACTCTACCTCCAGTGCATGAATTTTCATGCACCGGGCCTTTAGTATTAAATATAAACTGTAATTGAAAAAAATTAAAAATGTAAAAAAATGTGGTTAACCAGGACATTGGTCAATATTATAAATTATTTATTTTAAATATATTTTTATTGATTTCAGAGAGGAAGGGAGAGGGAGAGAGAAATAGAAACATCCATGATGAGAGAGAATCATTGCTTGGCTGCTTTCTACATGTCCCCCATTGGGGATTAAGCCCATAACCTGGGCATGTGCCCTGATCAGGAATTAAATCATGACCTTCTAGTTCATAGGTTGATGCTCAACCACTGAGCCACATGGGCTGGGCAAGATTGCAAATTATTTAGTTCATGTTTCTTATTTTGCATTTGAGGAAAGGAGAGGGAGTTCCTCATAGTTGTCCAGTCATGGTCCTTTTCCACCTGTGTTCTATGGAATCTAGTGAATCCTGGATATACTTTCAGGGCCACCAGTATTGGTCATTCCGTGGGCCCATATATCTGTTTTTATTTGTATGATAGATATACTATTTTGATAATATTTATCCAATGCACTTCCTTCCTATTCTCTACTTGTTGGTCATTATAAAGCTTCTTAATCAAAATCTATGTGAGGCCAATAGAGATGGTGAGACTTTAAAAATAATATGTAAAGGTTATTACTGCCATCATTAAGGTTTAGTCATTAGCGTTAGTGCCCAAGAAAAAGGAATTGGCTATGACATAAGGGAAGTCTCTACCATAAAAGAAAATAAAGATAATATCTATTAACTAAGTGGATTCTCGGAAGAGAAAGGGGGCTGATATAGAGCAAGGTAGTATGAAATACACAACCCCTGACAACCCTCTCTATAGGCTCAAGTCCTGGAGTTGGGTGGGTATTACATAAGGAAAGGTAGATGCAAATAAACTTTTCCCCCACTCCCTGTTTAGAGCCTAGGGGTAGTGGGAAAGTGATATGATAGCTTAGCAGTGAGGGAGGAATATGACTAGATTAATGCATTTGACTTTGCATTGCCTGCACCTGGTATGCAGAAAATCCAGAAATTTCTAGTTGTCCCACACATGAGAAGATCAGGCCAAAGAGGTAGTTGTAGTTAGGAATGTTAAGGTTATGACAAATGAGCTTCAGGGGTGAGTATATAAACCCAAAAGTCCAGAAAGGACCAGTTGCATTTTAGTGGTCACCAGTTCAAGGACCAGACCAGTGCAGACATTCCCCTGCAGAAATAAAAAAAATAATCAGAAGAGCCCAGGGAGATCTGAGTTCCCACTTCTCTCCTTCTACTGTGAGGTTAAGTAAACAACCCCTTCTCAACTGGAAGAGATGCAGAGTGACTAAGAAGCAATATGAAAGAACAAACAGATAACTGAAAAATTATCATTCAAAAGACACTGCTTAAGCCAGCCCTGTTTTCAGGATTGAATAAGGCCCCAGGATTTCAGGCTCAGACTGTTACTTCTTCCTTTCCTCTTTCTGGAATATGTTCAAAGTTAGGTCATCAGAGATACTCAAACACAAGAGGCAGTGTGATTATCTGGAAAGCACACTGGAAATACAGGAGAGCTGAGTTTTAGTGATAACTCTGCATTTAAGAACATGTGAGCCTAGGAAAGTTGCATCACTCCTGAGTTGCAGATTCTATATCTATAAAATTGGAATCACTACTCCTTTGAGATCCTTTCTTCTTTTTAAAATATATTTTATTGATTTTTTACAGAGAGGAAGAGAGAGGGACAGAGAGTTAGAAACACTGATGAGAGAGAATCATCGATCAGCTGCCTGTTGCACACCCCCCACTGGGGATGTGCTCGCAACCAAGGTACATGCCCTTGACCGGAATCGAACCTGGGACCCTTCAGTCCGTAGGCCGACGCTCTATCCACTGAGCCAAACCGGTTTCGGCTTGAGATCCTTTCTAGCATTTGTATTCAATCTTATAGAAACTCTAATGTTCCCTTTTGTGGGTCTCATAATTCCCTTCTAAATTTTTTGCCTGGCATTTAAGAATAAAATTTAAGAGAGAGTGAACCTCATAGAGTGTTATTTCTTAGTAGGGTTACCATAGCTCCAGGTTTGGGGCTCAACCAGTTCAAGACTTGGATGGGATCAATGAATATAGAGGGGATCAAGAGGCTGATCGAGTTGTTAGTCTATCCAGTCATTTTGACTCTTGGGGCCTAGAGGAAGCTTAAAGGGAAACAAATACCTTCTGTTTTCACAGCCTCTTCAGAAACTGTGTATATCACAGTGCCTCTTGTGCCATTGGAGTTCAGGTGTTAATGTTTCAGCCTAACTCCAAAATTACTCTTGCATTTAATAATTGAATGGTGACTGTTCAGACCACTTTGGCATCTTGTTATGTTTGCCTATAAGGGCCTACAGCAGACGTGGACAAACTACGGCCCATGGGCCTGATCCGGCCCATTCGGCTGTTCTATTCGACCTGCAGAGCCGAAAGAGCGGAGGGTTCTCTTGCTCTCCCCTCCGCACCTTCACCAGCAGCCTAAGGTGAGAGTGCCAGCATGGTCAGGTTGCTTTTGTTCCTGCCCTCCGGTCCAGTTTAAGGACCTATTGTGGCCCTCGAGTCAAAAAGTTTGCCCACCCCTGGAAAGTATAGGGCTTTCTCATTCACCTTGGTGGTTGGCATGGCTCTTTCTCCATCACTCAGCATCAATAAATCAGTCAAATTCCCAGAATTTCAGAACTCCTGTATATCAAATAGATGGCATGGAAAGTATTTTAGGATGAAAGAGCCACAAATAATCAACAAATGGCAGCTGATTAAAGACATGCAGAAGTCTAGGAGAAGAGAAGGGAAGAAATAGTAACTAGGGTGGCTGTGAGGCAAGATACTCAAGAATTAAGTGTGGAGCCCAAAATAAGAAACATAATTCTTATTGAAGAGACCCTAACAGATGGCAATGCAACAATGTATTTTTATTACATTTTAATTGGATTTATTTCAATTATATCTGTTAATAAAATTATGTAGTTTTCAGATGTACAGTTATATAATACATCATCTGTGTATTGCATTGTGTGGTCACCACCCAAGTCAAATCTCCTTCCATCACCATTTATTCCCATGCAACAATGTAACTTAAGTTGAGAAATATAGCTTCAATTTCTACCATTTAGGAAACTATACACAAGGTAGCAAAGCTTCTAGCAGAAAATGACTTCCTATTCAGGGACACAGAAGAGAGGAAAACTGAGGCGTCCATGGTTCAATGTCCTTAACTGTCACATCCTGATGATACTGGTACTGAGGAAAGAATTATTTTGTCAATGAGAAGAACCCCCAGGATTTATACAAGGCTGCAGACCTGGGAGTCAGTTTAACTCTTTAACGTCTTTGGTTTGATTCAAGCAGTCCTTACCCATCTGTTGCCACATGGTTGCTTCAGACAGTGTAGTCACCATGCAATTGAGTGAATTACATCTTCACATTTATATTCTAGTTCTCAGGAGATAATCTGAGTTTTTCATGGATGCTTTAGAAATCCCTAAAGCTGTAAGCAAGCTGTTTCTTCTTGAATCTTATCTCCTCTGCCACATGCTGATTTGTACTAGCTTCAGCTTCAAAGGGTGGGGCTTGTCCTCCTTTGGCTCCCTATATAACACTACAAATACCACTGTCTCTCTACCACTAGCAACAGTAACCCCCAGGTTTCCTCTATTTATTGCATTCCAGAACAGCAGCTCTTGTCAGAGTGGTGGTATGTATTTGAAGAAGAAAACGATCCAGGGTATCCACTTCCTTCTGCTGGAAATGTAAGTACAAGATCTGATTATAAAGAGCGCTTGCTAGATAAAAGGTCCTTGAGGTTCTCCCTCATTTTAACCTCATATCGGGCCGGCCAGATATTCTCATTTTATAAATTGGAAACCAAGCTACTTTCCACTGTTGAATGGTGAAGAGTCTTCTTCTCTCTGGGAGAATTGTTTTCTTTGAGCTATTGGTAGAGTTTCCAGCAGGATGCAAATAGGGTGGTAAAGGAGGAAGGCAATGTTTGGCCAGTTAGATATGTCTGGCCAGTTAAATATGATTACTTTATTATGATGACCAAGGGGGTGAAAGAAAAGACATCCAGTTCAATCTCAGCTTTAAGGCTGTGCATTTATTAGTGGTAGAATGGGAACTATAACCCAGGTCAGCTTAGATCCGAAACCCAAGGTCTTAATACCAACCTACACTGCTAGCTACATTCATTCTTAGGTCTAAATATTCACTGCTTTTCTTTTTTTAAAAAATATATATTTTATTGATATTTCACAGAGAGGAAGGGAGAGAGATAGAGAGCTAGAAACGTTGATGAGAGAGAAACATCGACCAGCCGCCTCTTGCTCACCCCCTACCGGGGATGGGCCCGCAACCAAGGTACATGCCCTTGACCGAATCGAACCTGGGACCTTTCAGTCCGCAGACCGACGCTCTACCACTGAGCCAAACCAGTTTCGGCACTGCTTTTCCTTTTAAAAAAATATATGTTTATTGATTTCAGAGAAGAAGGAAGAGGGAGAGAAATAGAAGCATCAGTGATAACAGAATCATTGAACCACTGCCTCCTGCATGCCCCACACTGGGGATCATGTCTGCAACCTGGGTGTGGGCCTTGACTGGGAATTGAACCATCATCTGTTTCATAGGTCAATATTCAACCCTTGAGCCATGACAGCCGGGCTCACTGCTTTTCTATAGAGGCATCCATTTGTTCTTGTGAAGATAAGTCTTCACTTGGCTGCAGAGGAATTCACTCATAGCATTGGCATTTATTCTTTTTCACTCCATTTTGATCCCTCTGCGAGCTGCATCTATAAGTTAGTGAAGAAATTTATTCCAGTTATAGGAGAACCATTCATCAGTAGAAAAGGGGATTGAATTAAACAGATCAGCGTGCCTACCTGGTTCCTAAATGATTGAGTGGGTAAACAAGAGTTCGTTATGGCTGAGGATAAGACTGAGATGAGTAAAAATGTGAGGAGAATGGCTTACACATAACATTGACATGGTTTGGGATTGAAAACTGGGTTCTAGGAGTATGAATACCACCTGAGCAGATGGGCAGGTAAGTTCAAAGGAGCCATGCTTTTAGGAGATGCCTTCATGAGTCACGAACCGGCCATCCAGCATTAGTCAGAATTCTTTCAACCTGGGCCTGGGCTTATGCCTAGCCTTATCTGATTTTGGAAAGGGTGTGCAGCTCTGTGGAATTTTTTCTTATGAAATTCGACCAATAGCTTTGTGTTCTAAAACTTACATACCCTCACCTCCCAGACCCCATGATGTCGCTGTGGAAAGTGGGTTGATGAAAGCAATATTAGCTAGGTAGGGAAAGCTACAGTGAAAAATTCCTATGCAACCTTCAGATTTGATTTCTAAAGTCACTTGCTTCCCTGAGAAAATTATGTCCCTATCACATATTCTTATAATATGGTATCCCTTTCCATCAGATCCATGCTCACCATTGCAATTATATATGTACCAGTATATATTTGATTGCCTTCCTCTGCCCCCTACTACCCAGTTTGTAAATTCCATTAAGGGCAAGAACTACATTGTGTCTTGTTCATTAGAGCATCTCCAATAGCCAATGCAAGGCTTGTCATGTAGTAGACACTGCATAAACGTCTGTGGAATGTGCAAATATTGTCCCTTTCATTTTTCAAGGTGAACAATAGTATAGTATAGGCCCAGGCTTTAGAGTCAGACAAAGGTGATGAAATCTTGGATCCACTACAAAGTAACTATAAAATCTTAAACAATTTTTTTCACCTTTATGTTTTAAAATCTTGATTATTGAAAGTATTGCATAGGTCCTTCCCCATTTACCTCTTCCAGCTCACTCCCATCCCTCCAGGCCCTTACCACCCCACTGTCTGAGTCCATGGGTTATGCATATATGCATACAAGTTCATTGGATGACCTTTTCCCACCCACCGTCCCAACCCTAACGTTTTTTCACATTTAAAGCTCAATTTCTTCATTTGAGTAATAAAGCTGATTAATTGAGTTGTTATAAAAACACCATGAGATTAGGCATGTTAAATTCTGGGCATAAAGTAGGTATTCAATAAGCAATAAGCATTTTCCTTTATCTTCTTTCCTTTTGTTAGCAGGTATATGTTTCCCAAGTTCACCTGCCTGCCTAGATACTGTATTAATTTCCGACTGCTGCTGTAACAAACTACCACACATTGGGTGGTTTAAAATAATGCAAATTTATTCTGTTACAATTCTGGATGTCAGAAGTTCAGATTGGGTTTTAGTGGGTTCAAATCAAGTGCTGGTTGCTTCTGGAGGATTGAGGGGAGATTTTGTTTTCTCATCTTTTCTAGCTTCTAGAGCAGCCATGGGCAAACTACGGCCCGCGGGCCGGATCCGGCCCGTTTGGCTGTTCTATCTGGTTCGCGGAGCCGAAAGAGTGGAGGGTTCTCTTGCCTCCTCTCCGCTCCTTCACCAGCAGCCCAAGATGAGAGTTGCCAGCATGGTCAGGTTGCTTTTGTTCCGGCCCTCCGGTCCAGTTTACGAACCCATTCTGGCCTTCGAGTCAAAAAGTTTGCCCACCCCTGTTCTAGAAGGCTAACTATATTCTTCGGTTTGTGGCCCCTCCTCACATCACTGAAATTCACATCACCTTCATCAACTCTGATCTTCTTGCCTTTTTCTTTAACTTAATAAGGTTTCTTAATTATTGCATTGAGCTCACCCAGATATTCAGGATAATATCCCATCTCAAGATCCTTAACTTAATCACATCTGCAAAGTCCCTTTTGCCATGTATGATAACATTGTCACAGGTTTTGGGAATTAGTACATGGGTATTTTCAGGAGGGGCATTATTATTCTACCTACGACAGATGCTTTGGAGAAGGTATAGGTTTGATGAGATTTGCATTACAGACCCACAGTAGGGGCTGGGGAGAGACAGCTCTTCAACTGTAGCCAAAGACACATTATCCCCTGCAGAGATAACTGGGCCAGGAATAATAAGTCTCAGGGCCAGAGTGCTGGGGAAAGGACAGGAATGGCATAGTTCCACTAATTTTTTGTTTCAAAATAGTTTTGAAAACACAGAGGAATTTCAAAAACATTTCCTGAACCTCTAGAAATATCCAGATGTTTGGCTTTAAAAGAAAGACTTTCATGATCTTGTGCCTTCAGAGTCTACAAAATCATCTTCCAGGGAAATTAAGGGCAGAGCAAGATGGGTTATCAGATAAGACCCAGAAAGGTGATCTCAAGTTTTCTGGGGGTATACAATAAAGACTCAGTCTTCCCCATCTTGGTTGGGTTTACACTCTCTGCTGAAGGAGAGGGAGTTTGCCTTAATGTGCATACTCACTGACAAGGTACAGGAAGACCCTCTAGATGCCTGCTTTAACTTGGCTCAGGGATTCCTGTGCATATGCAAAGAACTCTTTCACCAATATGATGGAATGATGTAGAGATTTCTTTCTTTCCTACCAGTAGTTCTTCGATTGTGTGTGTGTGTGTGTGTGTGTGTGTGTGTGTGTGTGTGTGAAACCAAAATGTGAACTCTCACTTTGTTTCTCGCTTCTTTATTTCTTGCTTTACCCTGAACAAACTTGGATGTAGGATTCAATGACACAGTTTGTCCCCTCGAAGAATCCTCTTCCACAAATATGGTTATATGTGATAAGGATGTTACTAAAGTTTTATAGGAGACATGGAATCCCACAGTAAAGTATGAAACAAATTTCACTTACCATCTGTGTACTCTCTCAATATCCCCATTCCCTACCTCTGGGGATCAGCTCTCTAGCTATCATCTCACATCATTCCTATAGCTTTTCTAAAGACAGAGGAGCAAAGACCAGGGTAACCGGTGTTTTGTCTTAGGAGCCATGCCTGTGATGTGGCCACAGGTGAACCCTGAGAAAACTTATCTCCAGTATTGATCTAATTCTACTACACAGCCTCATTAATCTTTTGCCTTCTGAATCTTCATTTGTGAAACATGGGTTTTAGATATATATGAAAACTTTAATTTCCTCTTGAGTCCCTCTGTCCCTTCACACTTTTTTTTTTGAGAAACTATGCTTGTAAGTGGGGTGGAGGAAGTCAGATGTTTTAAAGACATTGAAGTACAGTGAGGATTTCCAGGACACCATTAGCAGCCTTATGTAGTCCAAGGAATTTCCAGTGCTCAACTGCAGAAAGAACCTTCCTCACTGATCATTCATAACAATAACCAGACTAATTGCACTGCCCTAGTTTCCTTGTGTCTGAATATGGGAAATAGATGTTCCTCATTCTTGGTTACAGAAAGAAATAATGGGTGAGGGAGTGGCTAATTACATCAGGCATAGTCAGAAGAAAAGCACTCCCAAATTCACTCCCAGAGAAGCATGGAATAGAGTTGGGGTCTGGTAGGGATAGCCCAGAATGCTGACAGCAGACTGAGCAGACAACTAAAATGTGGCATATTGGGGGTTTTAGGACCAAACCAGGCAGGGTTGGACCTGCATTGACACCATGTGCCCACCATCCAGATATAATTGCTGTCATGTACATATAAGGAACTGTTTGACATTGAAATGGGGACTCAGAACTGTTGGACATTGAAATTGGGACTCAAACAGTTTTTGTTATTATATGTTTATTTCTAGTCTGCAGAGGCAAGATTTTTTTAAAGGAAAGAAATGGGGAAAAATAGATACAGAGGCAAAGAAGCATTAAACAGATTGTCAAACTACAGCAGGAAGGCAGGGGAGATTGGGCGGGCCAGGGGGCTGTAATAGATCAACCAAAGGACTTGTACACATGCATATAAGCATAACCAATGGATACAAGACACTGGGCGGGGGGGGGGCAGGTGAGGGCATTTTCTGGGCGGTAGGGGATGTACTGGGGGGTAGGGGAGGTCGGGGGGAGGTCAATGGGGGAAAAAAGAAGACATATGTACTACTATTTGTAATACTTCAAACAATAAAAAAATAAATAAAAATTTAAAAAATGTGGCATATTGGGAGTTTTGACCACCCTGAGACCCTTTCCCTAGCCTACTAGTAGATCTCAGTGGCATGTTCAAAGCAGAGGAGCCATGCAAGTCTTTCCAGCAAGCTATACAGGGCAACTAATGGTGCCTTGTCCAGGCAAGGTGACTAAGGAAAAGATTCTAAGTCAAGAACCAGCATACAAATCTGTTTATGACTTTTCTCTGTATTTCCACATGTGTTTTCTTTAACAATTAAAATTAAACAGCTTTCTTGATATTTACATGTAGCCAACAAACTATAGAAACATTAATCATGGTTTATAAAATTAGAAATACAAGGGTGGCAATGATATTTCAAATCTTCCCTTCTTTCTGGTTCATCTAGAATTTCCCCCATCAAGCAGACTCCAGTGCAATTTATGATACATCCTGTATCTACAAATTTCTTAGACAAAGACATTTTAGTTAAAGAGGGAGGTGCATATATTCCTTTAAAACAGAAAGCATTATGGCAACTGAAAATATGATTTGCAATAACCTTGAATCTATTGCTATTCAGATAAAAGCACCAGGCAATAAAATATATTAAAACTGTGGGGACTGTCCTAACTAGTTTGGCTCAGTGGATAGGGCATTGGGCTGTGGACTCAAGGGTCCCAGGTTCAATTCTGGTCAAGGTCATGTACCTTGGTTGCAGGCACATCCCCAGTAGGGGGTGTGCAGGAGACAGCTGATTGATGTTTCTCTCTCATCAATGTTTCTAACTCTATCTCCCTCTCCCTTCCTCTCTGTAAAAAAAACCCCACAACTATGGGGACTGCTGGAAGAGATTTGAACCCTAGTGTATATCCACTTCAACATTTTGTGAGAGTATCTTTTGGATTTGTGTTATATTCTTTTACATCTCTTAAAAATGTGAAGTTGAAGGACACATTTAGCAACTTGGTGAAGGTCTCAGATTGAGCTGGTGACCATTCATGAACAATTTTCTGTAATATCATAATAAGCATTTGATTTTAGACAAATAAGTCACAATGGAAACTTTCCACAGGAAAAAAAATCTGTGTGCAGATTCCAGGAATTATTATGGATAATAGTAACAGTTTAGTAACAGTAACAGCTATTTTGAAAGTCAGTAAAATGCTATTAAAAAAAATCCCATCCTATGTCTTATTTAAAAAACATACCACACAACTATAAATGCTGTTTATAGGGGTTATTGAATTAGTATTGGAATTATATTGCTGCAGCAAAATAAGCACCCTCTGTTCTTCATAAGTGGTCATCCTTTTATTAGTTAGAGCCCAAGTTGAGCTTTAGGATACAAAGGTACAGTGAGTGTGAATGTAGGCTATTGGGGAGAGGGTTTATATTTCCATTAATGGTGCTGCCCATCTGGAACTCACAGACTTCAGGCTTCTGGGAGACTGAGAACATGCAGAAAACATTCTAGTAAAGTGTGTTTTTATTCTTAAGCCATATATTCCCCCTGAAACCTCACTTGCTTTTCTTCTCTGATTATATGAGATGGGCCACCTAGAAGGAAAACTCATCCTTGTCTTCTTTCTCTTCAGAGCCTATACCCAGTTTGGGGGATTCTACAATCTCTTTTTTTAAAATATATATTTTATTGATATTTTACAGAGAGGAAGGGAGAGAGATAGAGAGCTAGAAATGTCGATGAGAGAGAAACATCAACCAGCTGCCTCTTGCACATCCCCTACTGGGGATGTGCCCGCAACCAATGTACATGCCCTTCACCAGAATCAAACCCGGGACCTTTCAGTCTGCAGACAGATGCTCTACCACTGAGCCAAACTGGTTTTGGCTGATTCTACAATCTCTTATTTGGGCTCTACCTCATTCTCTGTTAACTCTCCAAGGTCAAAAATACTTTAAGAAGGTGCCCCACATACAAAGCTCAGAAACAGAAGAGGGAAAGGACCCTTCATGTCTTCTTTTTAGTTTTTCATATTTGCTGTAGTCTTACTTACAAAGGTTCCATTTAATTGCTCAATGCTAGGATGCTCTCTGTTGGGAGGGGTGTGAGAGTGTGACAGAATTCTTAATTCTGCTGAGTGGGGTTACTTCCTGCCTACTTCCAAGCTTTATCATTCCCTAGTTGAAGATCCCTGAGGGCTACCACTGTACCCTCTCCCAAATGAAGCTGGAATGAGATTTACCTAGGGCTCTTCTAACCATTTCTGATCATTCTTGCTTTACCTTCCTTGCACAGAGTTTCTGAACTTCAACAGAGAGGAGATTACCAAATCTCAGGAATTTAATGTGAAACTTGATTCTCATGCTATCTCTGAGAAATGACTAGTTTCTCCTTGTGCATTTCTCAAAAGGAGTGTACTTTGAAAAATATAATGTACTAACTAGTTTTCCCATAATTCTGTCTACCATTAGAAAATAGGGAGTTCTACCTTAAAGCATTTAATAAAGGTAAATACCCCAGAGATAAAAGAGAAGTGTCCAGTTGAGAAACTGCCTTAATACAGGGGAAAAAATTGTCTGTATTGGCACACTCTACTTCCTTGAAGAGACTGATGCAAAACTAATACTATTGGCTCTGTAAATCAGTTCCACTTTATGATGTTCAGGGTCTGCCCAAGACAAATAGCAATGCTTGTCTATGAAAATGCATCACTATACACAAAACTTCCTAATCACTCTAGTAAAGTGTGAAGTTAAAACTTAGATGGAAGACTAAGCTGGTGGCAGGTCAACAGGATGTCATTGCCAGCAGTGCTGTTGGTGGGTCATATCCTTTAGAGTTTTTAAGATACAACAGCAGGATTTAGGGTACTTTTTGCCAAATAACCTCTGAAACTCAGCTTATATTAATGTGTGTGTGCTTGATAAAGGTCTTAGGGATTTTCTACCATAATTTCTAGGCCAGGCAATTCTGTTCTTCCTCCCTAAAGGTTATGCTTGGAATATTAATTGGAAAAATTGGATCATAAAAACCTCTAGGTAGCAGTGCTGCTTTTCTGCCAGAATCCTGCGTTCTCCTCCAAAGTTTGATCATAATGGTTTTGGCTTTAGGCCCCATATTTCAGTTCTTCCCACTTTTTTTTTTAATCCTGAGAGAGTTTTGCTGATATTCTCTTGGTTTTTATGTAGTTTGAGTCAATTTAACAGACACCGTATTTTTCTTGTCATACCATTTAAATTAGTTCTATTTAAGGGCATTAGGTCCACTTTGGTATTTGTTATGTAAACCTAAAAAACGTTGCTGAAATACTTAAAGTAAAAATCAATTTTGTGTTATACAGGATTGCCCCAAAGGAAGGATATTGCTTTTGGGTGCAAATTATTATTAAAATCAAACTAATACTTGATAATGGTATTCAACTTCCATTGAGAATTAGATAGTAAGAGGTAGGACAGTTCTTCTGAATTTGATAAAGAGATATCAAAGAATATCAGAGAATTCAGCACTAAGAATATTTTTTTTTGTGAACTTGACCACTTGAGGACCCTTAGTGCTTTCCAAATGTGGATGAAGTGGTTGTTCTTTCAATAAATAGATTATATGGAGAGTATTATGCTAAGTAAAATAAGTCAGTCCGAGAAAGATAAGTATTATACGATCTCCCTCACTTGTGGAATATAATGAACAGCATAAACTGATGAACAAAAATAGATCCAGAGACAGAGAAGTATTGAACAGACCATGAGACCTCAGAAGAAAGGCAGGGGAGGGGAGGAGTGGGGGTAGAAAATCAACCAAAGGACTTGTATGCATGCATATAAGCATAACCAATGGACACAGATAGTAGGGTGGTGGTAGTGAGGGCCTTGCTGGGACGCGGGAGTGGTCAATGGGGGAAAAGGAGACACATATAATACTTTCAAAAATAAAAATTAAAAAAATTTAAAAAATCCCAATTCAGACATCTGAGAGGGCCCACACTCCTACTTCTTACTGGTTCATCTCACCAGAGATAGTTGGATGGACATTAAGCTCCAAATAGTAGGAGTTTAAAAAGAGTGGACTATAGGAACCTTGGGTCAAATGGCAGTTCCACTTTTTAATATTTTAAAGGAAACTCCACACTGTTTTCCATAGTGGCTCAGTAGTGCATTCTCAGTAACATTGTATTAAGGTTCCTTTTTTTCTTCATCCTTGCCAACACTTGTTTGTTGATTTATTAATGGTAGCCATTCTGGCAGACATGAGGTGCTACCTCATTGTCATTTTAACTTGCCTCTCTCTGATGATTAGTGATGTTGAACATATTTTTATATGTTTCTTGGCCACTTGTATGTCATCTTTGGAAGGGTGTCTATTCAGATCTTCTGCACATTTTAAAATTGGGTTGTCTTCCTTTTGTTGAGCTGTATGAGTACTTTATATATTTTGGATATTAACTCCTTATCAGATGTATCATTAGCAAGTATGTTCTCCCATACAGTGGGTTCCTTTATCATTTTGGTGCTGGTTTCTTTTGTGCAGAAACTTTTTATTTTGATGTAGTAACATTTGTTTATTTTTTCCTTTGTTTCTCTTGCCTGAGGTGTTGTATCAGTGAAAGTTTTGCTAATGAGATGTTTGATATTTTGCTGCCTACATTTTCTTGAAGGATTTTCACATTTAAATATTTTATCCATTTTGAGTTTATTTTTGTGTATGGTTTAAGTTGGTGGTCTAGTTTCATTATTGTGCATGTACCTATCCAACTATTTCAACACCATTTATTGAAGAGACTGCTTTTACTCCATAATATGTTCTTGCCTCCTTTATCAAAGATTAATTGAGCATAATGGTTTGGGTCAATTTTTAGATTCTCTGTTTTGTTCCACTAATCTATATGACATTTTACTCTGTGCTCTAATTTCTAGGAATATATCCCAAGAAGCCTGCAACACCAATCAGAAAGAATATATACATCCACATGTTCATAGTAGCAATATTTACAACTAGAGGCCTGGTGCATGAATTTGTGCACAGGTGGGGTCCCTTGGCTTGGCTGGCAATTGAGGCCTATTGGAGGGGGCATCTGGCTGGGGAGATAGACCCCGAAAGGTTTGCCAGTTGGCCCCCCAATTGGGGCCTATTGGAGAGGGGTCAGCTGGCAGGGGGAGGGGCTGTGGGAGGTTGGCTGTGGGAATGAACTGACCACCAGGGGGCAGCTCCTTCATTGAGCATCTGCCCTCTGGTGGTCAGTGTGCTTCATAGGGACTGTTTGACTGGTCTTTCCAGTCATTCGGTCATAAAGGTCGCTTAGACTTTTATATATACAGTGTATAGATAGCTAAGATCTGAAAACAGCCCAAGAGCCCACCAGTAGATGAATGACTAAAAGAGCTGTGGTACATTTACACAATGGAATACTATGCAGCTATAAAAAAGAAGGATCTCTTACCCTTTGAGACAGTATGGAGGGATCTGGAGAGTAGTATGCTAAATGAAATAAAACACCCAGAGAAAGACAAATATCTAATTATCTCACTTATATGTGGAATCTAATGAACAAAATAAACTGATAAACAAAACAGATCCAGCGACATGGGAGCCTACAAAAGACTGAGGATTCTTAGAGGGAAGGGTAGAGGAGGGAAGTGTTCCACCAAAGAACTTCCATGCATATATTTGTAACCCGTGGACACAGATAATAATGAGGTGAAGGCTTGGGGAGGAGATGGGGATGGGGACAAAGGGAGACAAAGGGGAAAAATGGGAACAACTGTAATAATTTCAACAATAAAGATCTTTTTTAAAGAGTGGACTGTGATTCCAGAATTCTGGGCTTGAGTCCCAACTCTTGTAACAAAAACCTTGAGTGAAGCATTTCCCTTTGCGCCTCATTCCCCCATTTCTCAAACAAGGCAAGGTGATTCTTGGCCTCCATATCTGTGGGCTCTTTTAGTAATAAAGGACTTTATCTGATAACCAACAAAGAGACTAAATTCAGTCATCTCAGTTCTATTTAAACTGCTAACCTGCAGGTATTTTTTTTTAAATTACATTTCCTTAGGTGGCTTTACTTTTAGGTGAGTTATGACACTTTTGTTTACTCTGGGTGTATTAGCTTCATTAATCTATGTACCTACCAGGCAAGGGATTGATTGATTTTATTTCTGAACTTTTGTGAAGAATGTTTTGAAGACAAATGTATCATCATTTACCAACTACTTTCTTGTTGAAACTTGTTAAGTTCAGAAACTATTTCTGCAGTCATTTCACTTATTCCATTAATTCAAATATTGATTTTACTTTTCCTAGAGACATGAAATAGATGACATGTGTTTTTATATGAGAGATTAAGAATGCCTTATACATTCTCAATTAGAGCTCTCTCTATTAATTAAAAATTACTTACATTACATTAGGTAGAGTGGATTTATGGAGATAAAAACTATTTTGTCTTTCTCCCTGTCCCCCCTCTCTCCTTTGCTTTTTTCCCTTCTCTCCCTCTCCTCTCTCTCCTTCCTTTTCCTCCCTCGACCTGTACTCCTCCCTCCTTCCATTCCTTCTCCCCGTCCCTCCTAGGGAGTATATAGAATAGATATATTGAGTACTTACTATGTGTCAGTTCCTCTGCTAGATGCTTTTAAATGCATTTAATCATCAAAACATATTTTTAGATAGGACTTATTACTACTGTTTCACAGATGTTAGAACTGAGGATCACTGATGTAAAGAAATTCATTCAAGGATATAGGATTAGTGAGCCTTCCCCACCTATACCTACTCTCTCTGGTATACCAAACCCAAATTACCCCTTTCTCAACACTATTTTATTAGATTTCCAAGCAAGCTTATTGAATAGAAACAGCTTTGGAAGGGGGTTTGGTTCTGTGTAGGAAGAGATTGGACAAAAATCTTATGCCTATGGATGAGGACTGGGGCGGGGATAAGGGTATGGGGTGGAGTGAGAACCAGGTGGAGGGGAGCTAAGTGGGGGGAGAAACAACGGTAATAATCTGAAGAATGAAGATTTATTAAAAAACCAAGATGTAGGTGCATTTCAGCATGTGAAGAGGCAGTTTAGGGCTAGGATCAAAATCCCGTGGTGTCAGGGATCCAAGCTTCTCTTACTTTGTTGCTCAGTCATGTTTGGCTTAGATTTCCAAAGTTCCCTCAGAAGTCAAGATGGCTCCAGTGGTTGCATCTACATTCCCTGCAATAAAAAGGGAAAGAGGGAACAATGTCACCTCCGTTCTTCTTGGATGTACCATATTGGACTTCCACTTGTCTTGAACTGGTTCACATGGTCAATTCACACTGTAAAGAATTCCTTGAAATATACTTTTCTTAACTAAGGGAAATGTATCCAGCTTAAAAATTGGGATTCTTTTGCTGAAACTGGTTTGGCTCAGTGGATAGAGCATCGGCCTGCGGACTGAAGGGTCCCAGGTTTGATTCCGGTCAAGGGCATGTGCCTTGGCTATGGGCACATCCCTGGTAGGGGGTGTGCAGGAGGCAGCTGGTCGACGTTCCTCTCTCATCGATGTTTCTAGCTCTCTATCCCTCTCCCTTCTTCTCTGTAAAAAAAATCAATAAAATATATTAAAAAAATTGGGATTCTTTTGCCCTGTCCAGGAAGCTGAGTGGGTTATAGCCTTGTCCCAATATGACAGGATTGCAGGTTCTATCCCTGGTCAGGGCATATATAAGAATCAACCAATGAATACATAAGTGGAACAACAATTCAATATTTCTATCTCCCTCTTTCTCTCCCTCTCTCTTTAAAATCAATCAATCACTCAATTAAATTTTTTAAAAATTTGGGTTCTTTTATTAAGAATTAAGGGGAGATTGGATATCAGGAAAGCAAGTAGTCTGTTCTCTATGGTGCTTTTTATTAATCTTTGTCAGAACTACAATAGAGTCTATCAAATTCTAACAATGTCTCTGATGTGATGGAAATTTTTCCTGTTTCATGGACTTGTGATGTTTGTCCCACCTGCTGTGCATAAATATTTCCCAACATTATTCTTCATGATCAGTTGGATGGATTATGACTGATTTTGGATATAATAAACTGGTTATTCTTATTTTAGTTATAAATAAGTTTCTTAACAGAAATTTAATCTATTTCTGTCTTTTAAAAATTTTACATCTTAATTGACTTCTAAATCATAAAGAATCTGATAGAGATTAAAATTATTATAGCCAAAATATTTTTTTTTAAATTCTGACTTTCTCTGCAGCTTTTTCCAGATAAACACTAGACAAGAAATCCAGAAAGAGGACTATCACTTATTTTGATATTAAGAAATTTGCCAGTGATATAATACAAATATATTCATACTAATACAGGATTATTTGGCATAATGTAATATGACTAATATAAGATTACTCTTTTAAAGGATATGTTTTTTGTTTTAAAATTTTATTTTATTGTGGTAAGAACATTTACCATGAAATCTACTTATTTAAGAGTGCATAATACAGCATTGTTGCTATAGGGATAATGTTGAACAGCAGATCTCTAGAGCTTATGCATTTTGCTTAAGTGAAACTTTATGCCAGTTGATTAATATCTCCCCAAACACCTGCTTTCTTTTGTTTGGACATTTGTTCATTATATCTGTCTAGAAACCTGTCCTCACAGATTTTGGGATGACAATAAAAAATTATTGAAGACAAAATGCAATATACTGAGAAACATAAATATGACTTTGGTAGAATTGGAGAAGGAAAGGTTCAAGACAGGGGCAGTGCAATCTGTCAGGAAAAGGGGTGATAGAAATGAGTTAATGTTTTATCCTGTCACCTACACTGTAATGAAATCTCAGCATTTATTTATTTAATATTTAAACAATATATTTTTATTGATTTCAGAGAGGAAGGCAGAGGGAAAGAAAGAAATAGAAACATCAATGATGAAAGAGAATCGTTGATCAGCTGCTTCCTGCATGCCTCCTACTGGGGATCAATCCCACAACCTGGGCATGTGCCCTTGACCAGAATCGAACCTGGGACTGTTCAGCCAAAGGCTGATGCTCTATCCACTGAGCCAAACTGGCTAGGGCTGTTTTCTTTTAAATATATTTTTATTGACTTTGGAGAGGAAGAAATATGGAGAGTCACACCTGAAACTGGATTTCAGTGAAATCAGGAGGTTTTGTTTCCCTCCCAAATGAGAAAGCTAGCCAAGCACTTGCTGCCAGCCCTCTCCACACACCGCGAGTTAGCCAGCCACTCACCCTTTCCTTGTAGGCAGGTCTCTGCATCTCTGTCCTCCACAGCTCCTCTGGGTCCCAGTGTCCTTTTTAAAAATATATATATATATTTTATTGATTTTACACAGAGAGGAATTGAGAGGGATAGAGAGTTAGAAATGTCGATGAGAGAGATACATCAACCAGCTGCCTCTTGCACACTCCCCACCAGGGATGTGCCCACAACCAAGGTACGTGCCCCCGACCGGAACCGAACCCGGGACCCTTCAGTCCACAGGCCGACGCTCTATCCACTGAGCCAAACCGGTCTCGGCCTCAGTGTCCTTTTATCTTTCCTTCTAGTTGTAGAATTTCCACTCAGCCAGCTTTCTAGATGATGTCCACTCTGTCTTCCAATTGCAGTTTTGAAATTGTTGTGCGAGGCAGCAGTATAGGTGTTTACTATGCCTTCCCTGCATGTACTCTTTTTTAAAAAATATATTTTATTGATATTTTACAGAGAGGGAGGGAGAGAGCTAGAGAGCTAGAAATGTCAATGAGAGAGAAACATCGACCAGCCGCCTCCTCCACACCCCCTACTGAGGATGTGCCCGCAACCAATGTACATGCCCTTGACCGGAATAGAACCCGGGACCCTTCAGTCCACAGACCAACGCTCTACCACAGAGCCAAACCGGTTTCGGCCCCTGCATATATTCTTGAAGCATACCACATTAAGTATTTTAACTCTGTGTTCAGTATATACAAAGAAAATTAATATGCAAGAAAATGAATGCAACTACTGTGGCCAAATAATAGCACTTTTCTTGTGCTGTTTTGGTGGTCATACCCCAAAGAATAGTAGCTTTATCAAGGAGGTCAGTTCACAGGGCTCATTATGTGACATTATCATTCTACCAAATACATTCTCTCCTATTTATATTATGCCACCTGAAAGGTTTTGAATTACAACTCCAGCAAAAGAGAAATTCCCAGGTCTCTTTTTAGTCACTTCTAATATGGTTCATATCAAAGGTTGCATAACATTGCCTACGTGTTCACAATACTACCAGTGGGTAAGAATAATCAGCACCATCTGAAGGAAATTTTGTTTCTTGAATACATTCCTTCTACATCAATATCGATGGTGGTCTGATGGACTCCACGACTGAAGGTCAGGACCCATAATGATTTCTTCTTGAAAAAAAGCTGCTACCACTTTCCCATTCCCTATTGGTTTCCTTTTTGAGCCTCCTATGGTTTCCCCATCTCCTTTGGCCCCCTCCCCTGCATCTCCCTGCTGCAAGCTCTAGCCTTGAAACGTGTATGTTGTATTACACAATTCCACAGCTATTTAGCAAATTTGACTTAGTTCCCAGGTAGCTGCTTTGATTCAGGAAATACTTGTCTGAACAGACTCAACTTATAGCCATATGGAATGAATGAATTATGGAGAAAGTCTTCTGTTCACTTGCCAAGTTTAGAGTCCATAGGTACAGAATACTTTCAAGCATGTGCTGACTATTTGGACATGTATAAGAGTTATTTGTTATAATTCAGAGTTTCCTTTTCTTCCTTGTAATACCTCATTTGTCAAACTTTGGTAGGAAATGAGTTATCTCACATCTGTGAGTTATTCAATTAGCTGGATACTACCATTTAAGTAACAAAGTTTGGTTTATTTTAGCTATTTTATGGATATATTGCTTAAATTAATTGTATAGCCCTCTGCTTTCTACATTCAATTAACAGAATGAGCCACACTGGTCCTTTCTTTAAAGCATAAGTGACATAGAACTCTTCTCAGGATTTACTAAGAGGCCTGGGACAATTCATTCCCATACTCAGTGGCCCTAGCCAATTACATTATGTGAATTCTGGTACCTGCTTTGGTAAGTTTTTCTCTATCTTGCTTTCATTACTCAGAGATACCAGCTGCAATAATGTATTTCTTCCCTTGTTCCTCTTCTCTTTGGCTGCACAATCCCCCTTTGCATTCCACCCTACAACTCTGGCCTCAACCCACAAAAATTTTCTACAGGTGATATTCTATGCATTGAGAAAATACACCCAAGCATGTTAGAATTGTGTATGTGAGAGGAGGAAATGATCACATATTGTAAGGTTGCAGAGGGAACTAATAGGAAGGATGCATGGAAAAAGAAGCATCTGAATGCTGACATATCTCATTTGAATGTTTTTAAAAAAATATATATTTTATTGATTTTTTACAGAGAGGAAGGGAGAGGGACAGAGAGTTAGAAACATTGACCAGCTGCCTCCTGCACACCCCCTACTGGGGATGTGCCTGCAACCAATGTACATGCCCTTGACCGGAATCAAACCAGAGACCTTTCAGTCCACAGACCAAAGCTCTATCCACTGAGCCAAACCAGTTTCAGCTCATTTGAATATTTTGTTTCCTTCCCAGTTCTAGGCTGTTCTCTAGGAGCAGTGCTCTGCACACTTTTTAATATTGCAGGGCCCTAGGAATTTGTAGAGATGCCAGAGGCAGCCAAGAGGTGTGCGTGTGTGTGTGTGTGTGTGTGTGTGTGTGTGTGTGTGTGTGGAGAGGGACGGTGACAGGGTTAGGGTCATCGGTTATGGCAGAGGGAAGCCAGTGATCACATTTTACCCCTAGCAGTATACCTTTACATTATCTCATACATTGAATGTTAGATTTCACTACCAGAGATACAACCCCACAAACAAAAAACAAAATAAAAGCAACAAAATTATTTTAATTCAAATAATTCCTGTTCTTTATAAAAAGAGACAAATATGGATGAGTAATATAATAATACAATTAGGTGAGTGCTTAATTACCCTTTTCCAGAACATGCTTTACAAGGGTGTTTGGGAAGGCAATGAACATTTTCTAGGCATTCATAAACCATCTAGTTCAAATAATTTAACTCATTATTGGGGATAAATAACAAATTTTAAAATAACAAGCATCATTTAAATTGTTTCTTCTTTGTTATATCTGACTTGAACAGTAGAGTGTGTTTTAGAATAGGGATGTACAACCAGAAATATAATGGGAATCACACAGGGAATTTTAAATTATCTAGTAGTCAAATTCAAAACAAAAATAAATGGACAAAAATTATCTAAATATTTTTTAATATCTTATTTAATCCAGTATATCCAAAACATTTTCATTTTAACATATTATAAATATAAAATGATACTGGTTAAGTTTTTAAATTTAAATTACTTAAAATGATGTAAAATTAAAAATTAAATTCCTTATCCATACTAGCTACATTTCAAGTGCTCTGCTACATGTGCTTCGTTACTATTATATTAAATAGAATGATTTTGGAACAATTCTGATGCATTTAAAATGTTTAATAATCATTGGATAACCCTTTTATGAGAAGAGCTTCAAACAAAATCTCATTAATTTTGGCTCTACTACTTTAGAATTTATGATAATTTTATCAGAGTTCAACTGAAGTTTACAATCTGATCTCTCTGTGGCAAAAGGTATTACTTGAATATTCACCACATAAATCAGATCACAGGAGGTATGTTTAATCCACTTAACAGTATTAAGCATTTCGTGGGACTTTAGTACAACATTTATGAATGCAAAAATATTCTGCTATGCACAGCAGAGTGTCCTATATTCATTAAAGGTCATCTAACAGGGTGCCCTTTCCTTTGGGACATATCATTAGCTGTTAATAATTATTAAACTATTTTTGAAAGACTTATAGAAGTCAAATTTCCTATGAAATTGTCTAAAATATGATTTTTTAACATTTCAGATAATTATTATCTAAATTAAATAAAACTTCACTAAGATAGTCTATGTTGAACTTAAATATAAAAATTACATGGAGCTTCGCTTCAAGGTGATAATATCTTTTTCACAGAGTTGTGAAGTTAAAATGAGATAAAGAACTTTATAGATTGAAAAAAAAAGTTTCATGTATATTATTCCTTCATTTAGTAACTATTGCTTTACTGGCTTTTATTTTTTAAATTTCTTTATGGATTAAGGTATTATATATGTGTCCTTATTCCCCCATTAAACTTTCAACCCCCTTACCCTTAGGCCTTTACCCCCCTCTCATCTGTGTCCATTGGTTAAACTTATATGAATGCATACAAGTTCTTTGGTTGATCTCTCCCCTTACCTCAATCTTTCCCTACCTTACCTCTGAGATTTGACAGTCTGATCAATGCTTCTCTGTCTCTGGATCTGTTTTGTTCATCAGTTTTTGTTGTTCATTATATTCCATAAGTGAGTGAGGTCATGTAGTATTTATCTTTCTCTGACTGGCTTATTTCACTTAGCATAATGCTCTCCAGTTCTATTCATGCTGTTGCAAATGGTAAGAATTCCTTCTTTTTAACACAGCATAGTATTCCATTATGTAGATGTACCACAGTTTTTTAATCTACTCATCTGCTGATGGGCATTTAGGCTTTTTCCAAATCTTAGCTATTGTAAATTGTGTCATTATGAACATAGGGGTGCACATATCCTTTTTGCTATTTGATTGGTGTTTCTAGCTTTTTGGGGTATATTCCTGTAAGTGGGATCACAGAATCAAATGGGAGTTCCATTTTTAGTTTTTTGAGGAAACTCTATACTGTTCTCCACAGTGTCTGTACCAGTCTGCATCCCCACCAGCAGTGCACAAGGGTTCCTTTTTCTCCACATCCTTGCCAACACTTGTTGGTTGTTGATTTGGTGTTGATAGCCATTCTGACAGGTGTGAGACGATACTGCATTGTCATTTTTATTTGCATCTCTCCTATTATTAGTGACTTTGAGCATGTTTTTATTTGTCTCTTGCCTTCCTTCTGTCTTATTTTGAAAAGTATCTATTTAGGTCCATTGTCCATTTTTTGACTGGATTGTTTATCTTCCTTTAGTTAAATTGTATGAGTTCCCTGTGAATGTTGGAGGTTAAACCTTTATCAGTGATAACATTGGCAAATATGTTCTCCCATGCAGTGGGCTTTCTTGTTTTGTTGATAGTTTCGTTTGCTGTGCAAGAGCTTTTTATTTTTGATGTAGTCCTATTTGTTTATTTTCTCTTTAATTTCCATTGCCATAGGAGCAATATCAGTGAAGAAATTGCTTTGGCATATGTATGAGATTTCGCTGCCTGTGGATTTCTCTAATATTTTTATGGTTTCCCATCTTATGTTTAAGTCCTTGATACATTTTGAGTTTATTTTTGTGTATGGTTTAAGTTGGTGGTCTAGTTTCATCTTTTTGCATCTATTTGTCCAATTTTCCCAACACCATTTATTGAAAAGACTGTCTTGACTCCATTTATGCTCTTGCCTCCTATGCCAAATACCAATTGGTCATAGTTGTTTGGGTCGATTTCTGAGTACTCTAGTCTATTCCATTGATCTATATTCTGTTCTTGTGCCAGTACTAGGCTGCTTTGAGGACAGTCACTTTGTAATACAACTTGATATATGGTATTGAGATCCCACCTACTTTGTTCTTCTTTGTCATGATTGCTGCAGCTATTCAAGGTCATTTTTTATTACAGATGAATTTTTGGTACATTTGTTCTAGGTCTGTGAAATATGCCAATTGTATTTTAATGGGGATTGCATTGAATCTATTAATTGCTTTGGGTTGTATGGACATTTTGATGATGTTGATTCTACCAATCCATGAACATCATATGTTCTTCCATCTGTTTAGGTCTTCCTCTATCTCTTTTTTCAGTGTCCTATAGTTTTTTGCATACAGGTATTTAACTCCTTAATTAAGTTTACAACTAGGTATCTTAATTTTTATGGTATGATGGTAAATTGGATTGCTTTTTTAGTCTCTATTTCTATAAGTTCACTATTGGTATAAAAGAAATGCCATAAATTTCTTGGCATTGATTTTGTATCCTGATACATTGCCGAATTCATTTATTAAGTCTAATACTTTTTTGATGGAGTCTTTAGGGTTTTCTATGTACGGTATCATGTTATCTGTGAATAAGGACAGTTTTACATCTTTTTTTTTTTCCAATTTGGATGCCTTTTATTTCTTTCTGTCTAATCACAATGGCTAGTACTTCTAGTACTCTGTTGAACAGGAGTGTTGAGAGTGAGAATCCCTGTCTTTTTCCTGTTCTTAGGGGAAATTGTTTTAGTTTTTGTCCATTGAGTATGATGCTGGCTGTGGGTTTATCATATATGGCTTAATTATGTAGATATATGATCCTTCTATTCCTACCTTGCTGAGAGTTTTTATCAAGAAAAGTTATTGAATTTTGTCAAATGCTTTTTATGTGTCAATTGATTTGACTATGTGATTTTTATCTCTCAATTTGTTTATGTGATGTATCATGTTTATTGATTTGCAGATATTGTACCATCCTTGCTTCCCCGGGATAAATCCTACTTGGTCATGGTGTATGATCTTTATGATGTATTGCTGGAGCTGATATGTTAGAATTTTGTTAAGGATTTTGGCATCTATGTTCATGAAGGATATTGGGCTATAATTCTCTTTAATTGTATTGTCTTTATCTGGTTTTGTTATTAGGGTAATGCTGGCTTCATAAAATAAGCTTGGAAATGTTCCTTTTGAATTTTTTGGAATAGTCTGAGGAAGATAGGTTTTATTTCTTTATTGATGTTTGGTATAACTCCCTTGTGAAGCTGTCTGGCCCTGGGCTTTTGTTTGCTGGGAGCTTTAAGATGACTGCTTCAATTTCTTCCATAGTTATTGGCCTATTGAGATTTTTAGAATATTCCAGATTGAGCTTTGGATGGTTGTATTTTTCTAGGAATATGTCCATTTCCTCCAGGTTGTTTAGTTTGTTGGAGTAGAGTTGTTCATAGTATTTTTTAAACAATCCTTTATATTTCTGTGGGGTCTGTTGTTTTTTACCTCTCTAATTTCTGATTTTGTTTATTTGGGTCCTCTCTTTTTGCTTCTTGGTGAGCCTGGCTAGAGGTTCATCAATCTTTTTAATCCTTTCAAAGAACCATCTCTTGGTTTCATTGATCTTTTTTGTTTTGTTTTGTTTGGTCTCTACATAATTTATTTCTGCTCTGATCTTTATTATCTCTTTCCTTCTGCTCACTCTGGGATTTTCTTCTTGCTCACTTTCTAATTTTTGGTGTTGTAAAGTTAGATGATTTACTACCATGTTTTCTTGTTTTTTGAGGTAGGCTTGTAGAGCTATAAACTTCCCTCTCAGGATTGCTTTCATTGATTCCCATATATTTTGGATTGTTGTGTTTTTATTGTCATTAGTTTACAGTATGTTTTTAATTTCTTCTTTGATCTCATTGGTTACCCAGTCATTATTTAATAGCATGCTATTCAGCTTCCAAGTCTTAAGGTTTTTGGATTATTTTTATTGTAGTTTATTTCTAATATTATGCCAATGTGGTCTGAGAAGATGCTTGGTATGATTTCCATTTTTTTGGAATTTGAGGAGACTTTTTTGGTGACCCAATATGTGATCTATTTTATTTTATTTTATTTATTTATTTATTTATTTATTTATTTATTTATTTATTTTTACATTTTATTGGTATTTTACAGAGAGGAAGGGAGAGAGATAGAGAGCTAGAAATGTCGATGAGAGAGAAACATCGACCAGCTGCCTCTTGCACACCCCCTACCAGGGATGTGCCCGCAACCAATGTACATGCCTTTAGACCGGAATCGAACCCGGGACCTTTCAGTCCGCAGACCGACGCTCTACCACTGAGCCAAATCGGTTTTGGCAAGTGATCTATTTTTTTAAATGTCCCATGTGCACTTGAGAAGAATGTATAGTCCGTGGCTTTGGCGTGAAATGTTCTGAATGTGTCAATTAAGTCCATGTGATCTAGTGAGTCATTTAGGATTGCTGTTTCTTTGCTGATTTTTTTTTTTTTTTTTGTCTAGGGGATTTATCCAGTGATGTCAGTGGTGTATTAATGTCCCCTACTATGATTGTATTTTTGTTCAACTCTCCCTTGATATCTTCCAGGATTTTTTAAAAAATGTATTTGGGTGCTCCTGCATAGGGTGCATATATGTTTATTAGGGTTATATCCTCTTATTGTGTCAATCCCTTTAGTATTATGAAGTGGCCTTCCTTATCTCTTGTTATGGCATTTACTTTGAGGTTTATTTTGTCATATATAAGTATTGATACCCCAGCTTTTTTCTAGTTTTCTTTTGCCTGAAATATATATTTCCATCCTTTCACTTTTGGTCTATGTGAGTTCCTTGTTCTGAGATGGGTCTCTTATATATAGCATATATTTTGGGTTGTGTTTTTTTTTAATCCATTCAGACACTTGTTGTCTTTTGATTGGAGCATTTAGTCTGTTTACATTTATGGTTATTATTAAAGGGTACTTATTTGTAGTCATTTCTATTTTTGTGCCTGTGTTCCTTCCTGCTTTCTTATTTCTTCTTTTTATAGTATTCCATTTAGCATTTCTTGTGTTGCTGGCTTGATAATGATAAACTCCCTTAACCTTTTTTGGTCTGCAGAGCTCAAGATTTCCCCTTCAATTTTGATTGATAGTCTTGCTAGATAGAGTATTCTTGGATTCAGTCCTTTGCTTTCCAACACTTTGTACACCTCATTCCATTCCCTTCTAGCTTGATGTGTTTCTTTTCAGAAATAATCTGATAATATGATTGGTGATCCTTTGTAGGTAACTCTCTGTCTCTCTCTTGTAGTCTTTAAAGCTTCTCTCTTTGTTGTGAACATTTGCCATTGTAATTATAATGTGTCTTGGTGTGGGTCTCTTGGGATTCCTCTTGTTGGGACTCTCAGTACTTGTGTGTAACTCCCCCCCTCCCCCCATATCTGGGAAGTTTTCTGTCATTATTTCTTCAAATAGATTTTCTAGTTCTTGCTACTCATCGTGTCCTTCTGGCAGCCCTATTATACATATGTTGGTTCGTTTCTGTTGTCCCAAAGCTCCTTTAGGTTCTCCTCCTGCTTTTTAATGTTTTTCTCTAGTTACTGTTCAGAGTGAGCTTGTTTCTCTACCTTATTTTGTAACTCACTAATTTGGTCCTATGCTTCTTCTAGTCTACTGTTGAAACCTTCCATGGTGTTTTTTTATTGTATCTATATCACTTTTCTTTTCTTCCTGATTCTTGCATAGGTTGTTGATTTTCTCATTGATCCAGCAAATGAATTGTACAACCATTACTCTGAATTCTTTTTCTGTCATGTTGCATGCTTCAATTTCACTAATTTCTTTTTTGGTGACTCCTCATTTTCTTTCCTCTGGGGATTGTGTCGTTTCCCCATTCTGACTATCACCAGAAGGTTTAAATGTTGAGTTTCATGGGTCTGGGACATATGCAGTGGAAGTTTCACACCACCCGAGTGTCACTGAAGAGCTCTGACACTATGATGTGTGGCTGCCATGAGTTGGTGGGAACCAGGCTTGCCCAGGGTCAGCGTTAACAGTGCTCAGTGTGGCCTCATGTGCACACCTAGAATCAGGGTCCCCACCTGAACCAAGCTGAAACAGAGACCCTGCTGGCATGTGCTAAAAATGAGAGCCGCCGAAACCGGTTTGGCTCAGTGGTAGAGCGTCGGTCTGCGGACTGAAGGGTCCCGGGTTCGATCCGGTCAAGGGCATGTACATTGGTTGCGGGCACATCCCCAGTAGGGGGTGTGCAAGAGGCAGCTGATCGATGTTTCTCTCTCATTGACGTTTCTAGCTATCTCTCTCCCTTCTTCTCTGTAAAATATCAATAAAATATTTTTAAAAAATAAATAAAAATGAGAGCCACCTAACGTGTGCCAGGAGTCAGAGTTCCCCTGTGCCTGCACCAAGAATCGAGTATCAGAGTCTCTGTTGCTTCATCTGGCCTTGCTCTGAGAATCAGGGTCCCTGTGTGTGCATGCACCTAGAATTGGAGTCACTGGCTCTTAGTGTAAATGCACTGGGAGTCCGGGATCCCAGGCACACACAGTAAGAAACAGAGTCAATCACTGGTACTTAGTGCTGCCTCCCTCCTTGAGTATTGGAGTCCTGGTCAGCTTGTGGGACTGGGTTTCACAGTAGCACTCTGTTAGAAGGTGGTCTGCTCCTATGCTGTTGAAAACAGACTTCTGTGTACGCTTGCCCAGAATTGAAGCAGGTGGTACTGCAGCCCTGCTTGGGCTTGGGGTTTGTTTGCCCAATTATGTTGCAGGGAACAGATTCCAAGTATCTGCATGCTCCCAGGCTCAAATTTCTGTAATGGAGCTGAGGCCTATGCGATAGGCAGGTCTATCAGTTTCTATGGTGCTACCCGTGAGCCTCTGGGGAGGGGAATAGGCTCTGTGACTCACAGAAATCTGCCTCTGGGATGTCTGGATTCTTGGTGTCTGTGGTTCTGCATCTGTGGTTGCAGGTCTCTGTCCACAGTTGCTGCAGGATCCTTATTTGCATCTGATACCAGACTAGGTGGTAGTGCTGCTGAGGCCAGGATCCTAGTCTCAAGCAGCTCTGTTTCTCAAGATGGCATGGTCTCTTTGCCCAAGCTGGTTGACCTGGTGTGTCCACATTGGGAGCAGGGCTCCCATTTTGCAGCCCCTTAGAAGGCCTGCAGGATCTAACAGTCCCTTGCTCATACACATACACCACACACATCCACACACTCCTATCTCACTCTCTCACTCTCTCCCTCCTTACCTCCCTGCTGGTCACCATCTTCATGGGCAATCTTCTCTACTTTACTGACTTTTATAAACAAGGCTTGATATTTGATGGTAGGTATATAGCTTTGAAATAGATGGATAGACATGATTCCACCCCTCATGTAACTTATAAACTGGTATAAATAGATAGGCAAATTAACAAGCAATTAAAGTTAAGAGTGGTAAGGAATATTTTAGGTGATGCAAATTTCTAAGAAAACGTATAGGAGATCCACATAACTCAGTTTAGTTAAAAGGGATGATCGGGAAGCCTTCCTGTAAGAAGTGACATCTAGGCTGAAACCTGCAAGTTGTTTGGAGTTAGCTTAGAGAAGGAGTGGACTGAGTAGGTATCAATCTTTGGAAAGAGGAAATAGCTTGTTCAATATTCAAGAGGTTAAAGGAAGACCATGAAGAAGTACTGGAACAGAAAGTAATTCTGTGCAACTGCAGTAGAAAGTTCAAATGAAAGATGGAATGATAGTGAAGGTAGAGAGGCCAATAACACCAGATCACAAAGAACTCAAGGAAGTTGGACTTTACTTTCATTTCAAGGGCAATGAGTGACTATTGAAAGGTTTTATGCAGGAGAGTCCTATGATGTGTTTTGCAATAATCACTTGGCTGTTTCATGGAGAAGGGCTATGGGAGGATGATAATGGAAGCCACATGATCTCAGTAATACCATGGCTGGATACTCTTGGGGCTGGAACCAAGGTACTGAGAGGATGAAGCCAGAATGTGGTAGATTTAGGAGGCAAAAACAATTACGTAGCCTTAGTGATTGATTGGATGTATGGGTAGAGGGATAAGGAAAAGTGATGTGGGCAACTGGGTAAATGGTGGTATCTGGCATTTACTGAAAACATACATACATACATACACACACACACACACACACACACACACACAGCACACACAAACAACAACAACAACAAAAAAACAACAACAACAAAACCAAAACAAAACAGAAAACTGCAGATAGAGCTGGCTGTGAGTATATGTGGATGTGGGGGAGGAATGAGAGCATGAGGTCAGTTGTGGCCATGCTGCAGCTAATGTCCCACAGGCAGCATCTACTTAAGGGTATCCTGCAGTCAGATAGATTTGTGCATAATCATAGCCTGATGAGATATTCTGGCCTTTGAAATTTAAATGGAAAGGATTTAAACCCCATCCCATGTGCAATGAGAGCTCTACACACTTCCAAAAGTCTCTATAGATTCTTGAGAGTGTGATTAATGTTTTTCCTCATTGCCTATAGACCTCAATTTTGACCTCTGCTGAATTAGTCGGTTGATGGATCATCTCCCTCTCCTGGTTCTGTGCCACATTTCCCCAGATGTTACACTAAGCCACTTTCCCTTAATTTTCACAAAACCAAAACCAAAAAACCCAATCACATAATGCCATTGCAGAATATTTGACTCATGATTTCTGGAGACAGAAGGGTATTGGGTGGCTGCAAGGTAATACAATTGAAAAATAAATAACTGTCATCTTGTTCTTAAGAAGCTCCTGGCCAACCTGCCAACCTGGACTGCAGCCTCCTCCTGAATTACTCTGCCCTTTCTACTTTCCCTCTCTCAGTGCCTCCTAGAAAGAGAAACAAACCAAAGCAAAACAAAACTATCCATTGCATTAAGTAAGAAAGAGTTTAGCCCCCCCCCCCAAATAATGTTTGCATATCCAGAGATTCATAATGTGCTCTGCTCACTGTGATATATATCTTCAGGGTTGTTCCCCACCCTCCCTGTTCCCCTCTTCTACATATCATAATTATAAGACTTTTTTTTTTACCACTGATATGAATGATACCTTCTATAAGGGTTATAGCCATAGTTAGTTTTTATTTTAAGTATTGTCCTCATTCATTATATGAGTCTGGCAAGAGAGGGGTGATGATAGAGATTTGGCAGCTAACAACATAACTCTTTTACTTGAAGCAGTACATAGTCTGGGTTATGTGGATCTTCCATATATTTTCTTAGCAACTTGTACTTCATGTATCGTATCCCTTACTGCTTTGTATTTTAACTGCTTGTTTATTTGCCTATCTCACCATTCAGGATTATAATTCCACGAGGGGATGATCACTGAAAGATAATGTGTTAAGTAAAAAGAGAAGGTTGCCTAGAAGGGAAATCTAGTACCTACGAACATTTCAGCCTTAAATTTTAAGGGAGCCACAAAAGAAAAGGGGTTTGAAGAAGATAAAGAAGGAGGAAAACCTGCAGTGTGTGTGTTGTCATGCAAAACAAATTAGGATGATACTATTTCTTGTTAGAAATGAGATAAAACCTGGATTGTCTGTCTTTGTCACCTAGTGTCTTTAAGAGTGCCTAAAGTATAATAAATGCTCAATTAATATTTGTTGATTTGAAATAGTCAACCTTGATAGTCTGACTTCCACTCTTTTAGAATGCACACAGCAACTGTTCTAATTATTTTCTATAGATTTCAAATCTCCAATGTACACTTTCCTTCTCCACTGTCATAACATGAGTTGGCTTGAGGTCCTCTGTCAAGTGTTCCCTGATCTTTGTTTTTTTCCAAGCTTACAGTTTACAATATTTGTCTCTAAAAGTGCCCACTCTACCACAACACTTCTTTGTCTCTTTCTTCTTGCTCTGTGTCTCAGAAAACAAGATGTCTCTTCTCTTTTTGCAAGGTCCACTATACTATCAGCTCTTCTCTTTAAGGGAACTCTCATCTGTGATTATCAGAAGCTCTAACTAGACAACTAGCCTAGATTATGAAAAATTATGATCCTCATTATCATTAGACTAGAGGCCCAGTGCACAAAATTTGTGCATGGGTGGTGGGTCCCTCAGCCCAGCCTGATCCCTCTCCAATCTGGGACACCTTGGGGGATGTCCGACTACCTCTCACAATCTGGGACTCCTGGCTCCTAACTGCTCACCTGCCTGCCTGCCTGATCTCCCCTAAACCCTCTCCCTGCCTGCCTGATCACAAATAAAGTTTCTGTTTCAATAGGGAGACACCAAAGTTGTTTATGCACCACAAATAAGTCAAAGTACATTTATAATCTATAGGTTTCTTCTTAAATTAGTAAAAATAATGCTTTTATAGCCTCACCAATGTTTTGTATTTGTATTGCCACACAAAACAAATATTTTATCTTCAACTTTGAAGCTTTTAATTGAACTTACAATCAAATTTACAACAAAGTCAGATGTTTCATCAGAATTAACTTCCATAGCTTTACTTTCATTCCATGAATTGGGTGAAAGAAATCAAATAATTATTTGAATATTTTATTTGAAGTATTTGATGACCCAGATGCTACTAGCACCTTTGAAGAAAAATTTAAAAAATATATATTTTTTACAGATTTTTTACAGAGAGGATGGGAGAGGAATAGAGAGTTAGAAACATCAATCAACTGCCTCCTTCACACCCCCTACTGGGAATGTTCCTGCAACCAAGGTACATGTCCTTGAATGGAATAGAACCTGGAACCCTCAGTCCACAGGCCAATGCTCTATCCACTGAACCAAACCAGTTTCAGCTACTAGCACCCTTTAATTCTCCAGAAAGTTCTTCTGCTCATGGAACCAAAACATTAACAGCTGTAGCTTTACTTTTCCACAAAGTATTAGGAAATTTGGAATGGAAAATAAGTTAAATTAATTTAGAGCAGTCATTTGACCTAAATGAAAACCAGATTTCACAGAGTGATATCTAAGACTACCTTCTGCAGTTGCACATTTTCTTTGGACAGACACTTCTTTAAATATCTACTAACTTTTGAAGAAGATGTTGATGCATTTTCATCCTAATTGTGTCTTTTTAAATTTTTTTAATTGATTTCTTACGGAGAGGAAGAGAGGATAGAGAGTTAGAAACATTGATGAGAGAGAAACATCGATTCAGCTGCCTCCTGCACACCCCCCACTGGGGATGTGCCCGCAACCAAGGCACATGCCACTGACCGGAATAGAACCTGGGACCCTTCAGTCCGCAGGCCAAAGCTCTATCCACTGAGCCGAACCGGTTTTGGCTACTTGTGTCTTTTAATTGTCTTGTTGGCACAGTGAATTCCATGCTAACAAGAATTTTGTGTTTCCCATTCATCATCAATTTTCTTGAGAAATGGAAATTTTATACTAATTTTTTATTAAATGTACACATTGCTTTTTTTAGTTTATTGCATCCCAAATAGCTCTTGCAAAATTTAAAAATATATTAATTATACACTTACCCCATACAGTAAATAACAGATCCACTGTGCAAGAGTGGTCAGACTTCTTTCCATATACTCAATGGTAAGGTTGCTGTCTCTGTTCCCTATTTATATATACCTAAATATCTTTCCTTGAGCAACTTGCTGGTCAAGGCCTGGGCCACATTACAACTGGCTGGTACATCAAGTGTCTGGCAAGGTCAAGAAAGACATATGATTCCCTTATTTTAAGTGAGCCAGAGGGGGTTAGCTATTGCTAACATCTTATATCATAGAGCATTTTCATTTCAGCAGTGATTGTGCTCCAGTGTTATCTTGCAAGGAAAGCGTTCATCATAGATCAGCAGAGATCATCATCTTTTTATTTGGTTATCTTTAAAATTTAACAGTGCATTAAAATGAACACTGCATACTGTACATGCTTCTTACAGACTTCTAGAGGAAATCATAGCAGAAGCTGGATCCATAAAAACAGGGTACTAAACACATTTTAGCTTATTTTAGTGAAACCATTAATAATAATGCTTCATTTAAAAAATCACCAGGACAAATGCTAAAATAAATGGGATTCTGGGAAAATAGGCATAGAACAGGAATATTATGGGCAACTGGGAGATGTGATTACCCTATGTTTGGCTTAATTTAGGAACACTCACACATTACAGATAATCTGTTACTTCTTTAAACTTGCATCCTACTCTGCCATGCTTCTATTTCAATGTTCTTCCTTCACACGACTCTAAGATCCTTGAAAGCATGGACTATATTTGTTTCAGTATGAAGTCTCCATAGCCTCTGAAAACCAGTTCTTTCTTAGTAAACATGACTCATTAACTAGTTTTCTCTTAGCAAAGGCAACTTGAAAAAGCAGAAAAAGCATGGTATTAACTTTATTGCTTTCTAGCTGTGTGATCTTTAAAATGTACTATTTCCTTATCTGTAAATATGGATCAAGATGTCTTTTTAAATAAGTCAGATGGATTGCTGTTGTAAACCCAGGATCATCCTCATCCCCCTCCAAAATTTCTCTGGCTTGCAAGGCTTAAACCTAGAGCAACATTTCATAGATTCCCTTTCATCATGAGTCTGGTTTATAGCCTTACAATGGGAGGGACTTGTGTGAATTCTGAAAGCAAAAGAGAAGCTGGATCATCTGTATCAGCTTTCCTTGTTTTTTGTTTTTTTATGTCCTTATAAGACTCCTAGACTGAAGTGCTGTATCAGCCAAGATCATCACAGTGGTTTCTTGAGATCTCTGCACTTTTGAATTTCAGGAAAGTGACCTTCTTGACTTTCACCACCTAACCCCTCTAAAGGTTACAAACTTCTAATTCACTGTATTCAGCCTTTCCATTTAAAATACAAACTAGCTATGTTTTGCTGATAAGCTCTAACTGATATCATAGAACCCAAATATACCAATTAGATGCTCAATCAACAGTAGCTGTCATTATTATTACCATCATAATAAAATGTCATTATCATTATCATGCCTTGATTTATTCTGCTGTTCATTCTAACTCAGGACAAAATCATGTGCTATGTACCTTTGAATGATTTCTAAGCTCAGATGCATCTGAATTATGGCCATTCCTAGAAATACTATTTTGCTGTCCATGGCTCCAACAGTTGTAGACCCATGGTTCTCTTTCTTGGACTAAGCATAGTAGGTCTAGGTATGGAATCTTCATAAGGATGATGTCTGAACTTCAATTTATAGGAGGAAAACAGTGGGATAAGGAGAGGAAAGTCTAAGGTCTTCAGCTTAGTGAGCAACTGATATAGAGAGACTGATATAGGAAAGGGATGACTCTACCTTGTACTGGTGCTAAAATTCAGCCAATTTTTAATACTGTTGCAAAATTGATACTGCCCTATCATCAAAGCACAGTGGTTGGCACTGCCCCTACATATTCCTATATACACAATTTTTAAATTTTGAAAACCCCTGCCAATGACCTGCCCCTGCCAATCTGGAGGTTGATGGGATAAAGAGAGAGAAGCATAGTATTTGTTCTAAACTCTGCCATCCCGTGTCCTCCCTTCTCCAAACTACAACTGTGGAGATGAAAAGAGTTGGCTTTGTTTGGCCTTCTTTCTGTTTGTGAAATGATGCAAGGTAAATTTATCTTGTAAGACCCCAGGTAAGTGCCTGTATCTATGTATTAGTATACACAGTAGAGTGGAAATAGCATTAATATACGAAATAAGAAATCTGATTTCAATTTAGATATGATACCTCAGACATCTCATTTCCCTTTTCTGAAACTTGGATTTCTTCATGCATAGAATCAGGAATCATGCAGGTCTGTAACCCCTTAACTAAAACTCTTGAGATAGGATACGAATAAGGATTTAGAATTTTTCATTAGAAAGGTAATATGTCATATATTATACATTCAACAAAATTAGGGACAACATCCTGTAATAAAAAACATTAATACTTCTTCAGTGAAATGTATGAACATTCACATTTTAAATAGATACTATAAATAACCTAATGCCAGATTAGGTCATATTTTTGGCTTCAGGAGAAGGAACATTTGAGCTGAAATCTGAATGGAAAGATGCAGCCTACCATGTGTGGGTCAGGGGAAAGAGCAGTCTATGCAGAGGGTAAAGCTAGGGCAAAGGTCATGAGGTGAGAATGATTTTGGCACAAGTGGATCAAAAGGAAAGTCAATGTGGTTGAAGGTAATTAGGCAAAAAAAAGTATTATAAGGAATTGGGGGAGGGAGTTAGGGCTCAAATCACTGAGGGCTCTCCTGGCCTAGGTAAGAAATGTAAGTGCAGTAGGAAGTCTTGAATGCTTCAAGCAAGGAAGTAACATAATTTTAATTACCTTTGATGAGGTTCAGATGGGCTGGCATGTGAAGAATTGAGATGAGCAAGAGTGACAGAGGAGGAAAGGCCAGGGAGGTGGGAGGAAATCCAGGAGCTTTGGCTGAGGAAGGCACAAAAAGAGTTTCAAAAAGAAAGATGTGGCCAGTTGTGTTGACAGCTGGTGAAGGATCAAATAAACTGAGAATCAGAAACTGGCATTGGACTTGGCAGTGTGGAAGAAATCATTGCCTGGGAATAGTCTCAATGGAGAAGCCAATTTGAGTGGATTGAAGAAAAAAGGTTCTGTTGCTAAGGGAAGAAGATAAATGGGGCTGTAGTTGAAGAGAGATGTGGGAAGAGGGGATGGTGAACAGCCGGGACGAGCCCACATGTGCCAGGCCCCAGCGGACACCTCTGTGTGCTCCTTCCCTGCGGGGGAGGGAGGGGGGAGCCAGCCCCCGACAACCCTATCCCCTATCCCTAACCCAACCAATCAGGGGTCCATATCCCCTATTCTCTATCCCTAATCCAACCAATCATCCCCCATCCCTAGCCCAACCAATCCCTTATCCCCTATCCCTAACCCAACCAATCAGGGTGATATGCGCCCGGGTATAAAACCCATGGAAATGGGACTTTCGCCCTCTTTCTCGCCTCGCTGTTGCCGGCGTTGGTGGGACTGAGCTCGGGCTGGTCCGAAATAAATCCAGACTTCCTGAAGTTACCTTGGATGCGGCTCCCTGATGGTCTTTGGTATTCAGGTACAGGGGCACAACAATGGGTGGGGATTATAATCTGAATGTAGGTTTAGGGTTAGGATTGGGACAGACTGAACCAAATATTATAAAATGTGACCAACCATATAGACTCCAGCCTCAAATGATGCAACCATATTGCTTGAGGCTTTCTCTTGCAAGTGTGCTAGGAATAATAATACTAATTACAAGAATTTGGGAAAATGTCAGTACCTGAATACAAATGCTTCTATGCTCAGCATTCCCTGGAGGTCACCTCCTCCCTTGGCTAGTTTTTGTATGAGGTAATTTAACTGTTACTTAAGAATTCCAGAGCTTATCTTAAACTTGGCTGGATGATTTTCTGCTTTGCTCATGGTTTTAAAAGCTCATTCTTATGAAATTGGAATAATCTGGCACTTCTCAAAGTGAAAGGCAGATAACTAGAAGCCTCCACGATTCTTTCTCTGAAAAACAGGAAGTATCCAAGGCACTTTGTTCTGCTTGGGTAAAGTTTAAATGGTTCCATTTCATTTTTAAAAATTGAATTTATTGACCTTGTTTTTCCTGTGGCTATCACCAATCTGTGTATCTGTGGTACATGTCTATGTATAAAACATATAAAAAATTGTTTTGCATAATTCCTGCACCTTCTTTCATTCAGTCACCCCGACTGTTTTGTCTCACAGGGCATCCTGTAAACATTTTTCAAGTGTGTGCCTCATATAAGAATCTGGAGAGCATGCCAGTGAATAATACTGATGGTATCTCTTGGAGAGATGATTAATTATTATAATACTAGAGGCCCAGTGCACGGATCCGTGGACCTGTGGAGTCCCTCGGTCTGGTCTGTGGGGATTGGGCTGAAACCAGCTCTCCAACAACCCCTGAGGGCTCCCTGATTGTGAGAGGGTGAAAGCCAGGCCAATGGATAGGGGCATGAGGATCGGGGCTGGGGAGGGGCTGTGGACAGGCTCCAGGGCATGTCTCTGGCCAGTCTTGACCAGTACCAATTGGGCTGATTGGGGCCAGCCAGCTGGGGAGGGACTGTGGGAGGTTGGCCAGCCTGCAAGGGACTTTGGGAGGGCTTCAGAGCATGTCCAGCTCATCTCACCCAGTCCCAATTGGCTGGACCTCAGCAGCAAGATAACCTACTGGTGAGAATGTCTGCCCCCTGGTGGTCAGTGTGCATCTGAGCAACTGGTTGAATGGTCGAATAAATGGTTGGACACTTAGCATATTAGGCGTTTATTATATAGGATATAAGAAATTCTTCTGAGTACTTTACCCTCATGACTTCACTGGATCCTTGTCTGTGAGGTAGACTCTTTTAGTATCCCACTTCACAGACAAAGAAATTGATGCTCGGTGAGATAAAATAATTTTCCCAAAGATATACAATTGGGAAGTGGCAGGGCCAGTATTTGAGATTGTAGAGCAGCATTGTCCAAAAGAACTTTTTGCCTTGATGGAAATATTCTATATCTGCACTGTTCCATGTACTACTCATAAACCACATGTGACTATAAAATAGTAGAAATGTTGCTAGTGCAACTGAAGAACTACATTTAAATTTTTAATTGAATCAATTTAAATGTAAATAGCTCCAGGTGGATAGTAGCTAACATAATGAATGGACAACATAGTTGCAAGAATCTGTGTGCTTTCTACTATATCATGCTGGATCACTGTAAGAATGGTATGACAAGGATGGCTATTCCCTAGTTACCCAGATTTGGATGCATTAGTATTCTCTGGTCAATCCTAGAGTGTCAAATGTAAGTTCCAGTTCCCAGCACACATAGCACATAAGGGAAGCAATGAATACTACCACCTAAGTACAGACATGGGGAGGTGAGATGTGACTTAAGTAGGGAATATGGTGATTAGCTAGTTTTGTCTCCCATAGCAACCATGAAGTTGAGGATAATTAAAATGGTGGATTGCTTAAATGGGCTGTGACCCAGACTGAGGTACTGGGGTAGGTCCTTCTTGTTGGCTATTGCTCAGTACTCAGCATGTTTCCCTGTCCCTTAGGTTCTATTTTCCTGGGCCTCAGCCAGAGGGCCAAGTACACTCAAGTGTCCTCCAGTATTGACCTGAGAACCACCCTACATTCCTCCCTCAGAACCTTATTTCTGAAAAGAACTCTATAGGACTCATATTTTCAAAGTGTTTTGTGTGGTGGTGGTGGTGATGTGTGTGTGTATGTGTGTGTGTGTGTGTGTGTGTGTGTGTGTGTGTGTGTGTGAAGGGCATATTGTCTATCTCTGCTTATCCCTTCTTTGTTTATTTGAGATATGACCAAGGTGAGTTCCTGGTGCCCTTATCACTAAGTAGAGATGGTGACTTTTTAAATTCTTCTTCATCCTTAGTTTGTCTTCAGGGAATGGACAGAATTTTCCCTAGGTCTTCTAGCTCTGTTTTCCATCCAGATCCTTAGGATGGAAATTTTCACAAACAAAGAAGTATTCTGGATGTGGGTGGTATTTCCCCAGGCTTCCTAAGTACTGTGTAGCTGAGCCTGATTTCTAGATGATTGTCTTATTTCCTTTTGCCACTTAGGGTCAAAATTTTAATTTATATGGTTCTTAATGATACCTCTAGATCATTCATATAATTTAAAGGCAGTGTCCCTGCCCTAACTGTACCCTGAATTACTAGTTTCAGTCCTATTTCCCCTATCTCCAGTCTGGAAGCACACCTTCAAGTTCTGCTTGGGAGGCTGCACCCAGATCCTTCCCTGACTGATTCTGATTTATCCTATATTTATTCTATATATCCCCTACTAGTTCTCTTTGGGACAAGAAGAAATTTCTGTGGCTTGTCTTGACCTTTTATGCACACTCTTTACTACTTGAGCACAGAAAGGCTCCTGAGATTCCTACGATGAAATCCATGTGTTCTTTCAGAAGTAGGCCAGCCTGATTCCTATAATTGCTCTCTAAAGTTCTATGCATAGTGAATTAGATTCCCAGAATTCATTTCCATATATACTTACTCCAAAGTAGAAATTGATTAGCAGCTCTAGTTTCTTTCCACATATCAATAAATAAAAGTCAAGTCCTGTGGTATCATTTATGGTGGTATTATAGTCATGTACCCAGCATGTCATATTGGTTTCTTTTTACTTAGTCTGAAAGTGTGTCAATGACATTTAATTTGTAGGTTTTCTAAAAAGTGCTGTGCTTTGGAGAATACATGAATTTGGAAAATAGTGTGGTCTTGGATTTCTGTACTCTAGCTAGCTGAACCTAGTGAATGATTCTTAATATTTCTCTTTATCTTACTGGCCGAGTAACCCATCAAGACTATTAAATTTGATATTTGTGTGTATAATGGAAGACTCAGTAGAACCATTAAATGCCAGAACATATGCCTGTGTACACCATTCTATCACTATCTTAACATCTGAACACAGACCTCTTTCCTATTCTGAAGAAGTTCGCCCAGAGAGCTTGTTGGAAAGGTAGAGTCCCTGGTCCCACCTCAGACTTATTGAATTAGAATCTGCATTTCAACAAGATCCTCAGGTGATAAAGAGGCACATGTAAATTTGAGAAGCATGGCTCTAGAGCCAAGATTAGCAACCTTTTTTTTTTTTTTGTAAAGGGCCAGATAGTGAATATTTAAGTTTTGCAGGTCATATAGTCTTCTGTTACAGTTACTCATATTTGCCTTTGTAGTACAAAAGCAGTCACAGACAACATAAATAAATGGGTATGGCTGTATGCCAATAAAACTTCATTACAAAAAAATAGGCAGAATTGGGTCATATGTTGTCTTTGGGCTGTAGTTTTCCAAGCTTTATCCTGGATGGTTTCTACTTTAGTTTTTTTCTACTCTGTTAGTTTTAAGTTCCTTGAAGACAAGGACTTGTTTTCTCCAGGATGGTCAGTCATTGACAAATGGCAATGCTCTATACATTCTTGCTAGTAGTTCCCTTTATCATGCATATAAGATTCCTTATTCATTAAAATGCAAATGAAAGGGAAAATATGTGTGCTGAAGGCAAGACTGTTGCTCTAAAACAGGAGGTTTCACAGTATTTGGCCTCTGTCCAGTGCCATCTGTCAATTTTGCAAGCATAGGAACATGCTTAGTTAGTTCATTGAGAGTGGATTCAGTTCTCAGAACTAGATTCAAAATGACCAAGTTCATAATATTAATTTATAAAGCCAGAATGAGCAGTCAGTAATATACACTGAGAAATAATTCTCATAGGGGTAAGAATATGCATTGGCATGACTAACACATTCTTTTTACTTTGGGTTCTTTGGATCCAGATAATCCCGGTGCACCTGAAAATTGTATCCAGTCTTCTGGCCAAAGGCCCCTCCTCTCCCTTTGCAGCCAAGGAGCAGATGCCGGGCTCTCATTGCTAGGGCGATGCCACCAGAGTCTGCTATAGGTGCCACCATTTTGCTATGGAGTGACAGTTAATTTACATATTACTCTTTCATTAGATAGGATAATTTTCTGTTATATACCGGTATATATATTTTCTGTGTTTTTTCTTTCTATTTTGTTTTATACTTTTCTTCTTATACACTCATTCTCTTTCTACCTCCTCTATACTAAATTGTGGCTATTTCCCCATTCAATTCCTTGCCCTGACCATCTGGAAATAAGCTCTGCTTCCTCAGATTTATCTAGGTGTTTGTTGTTTATATGCTTGCTGTTTGCATTTTTTTGGATTAGTTGTCATTTTATTGGAGTTTTCTTCCCATATACATGTATCTCCTTTTCTTCTATTTTTCTCCTCTTTCTTTTCTCTCCTACATTTTTTCTTTTCTCAATATCATTTTACACTTTTTTCTTTCCCCTAATTCTCTTTTCTCAGGTGGTCACCTTTATTTTGGGTTATTAGTATAGTGAATACATACTTGTATTCACTACAAGCTTGGTGTCCTGTGCAATGTGTCTTATTGTATTCTATTTTGTGCCTCTAAATCAACACAGGAGAGGAGAGGAAAGGAGAGGAGAGGAGAGGAGAGGAGAGAAAGAGAGAGGAGAGAGAGAGAGAGAGAGAGAGAGAGAGAGAGAGAGAGAACGAGACACCCAGAGATAAATAATTATGGGGAGACTAAGAAATAGCCCACATACAAAAAAAAGGAGGTATCACCAAAATAAAGAAGAAAATGAAATGGAAACAAGCAACCTATCAGAGAAAGAATTTAGAGAAATGATCATAAGGTGGATGAAAAGAATGGAATACAAATTCAACAATATGTGTAAGAACCAAGAGGAAATGAAGAAGAACCCAGAAGAAATGAAAAATGACAACTCGGCAATAAAGAACTCAATAGAAAGCATTAACAGTAGACTAAAAGAAGCAGAGGACTTCATCAGTGAGCTACAAGACAAGGTCGGGAAAAATAAGAAGGGAGAAATTGACAGAAATATAGTCATAGCAGAGAACTTTAATACCCCACTAACACCACTGAAAATATCCTCTATTTTGTTCTTAAGATTCCACATATAAGTGAGATCATGTGATATGTATCTTTTTCTGACTAGCTTATTTCATTTAGCATAATTCCATGCTGTTTCAAAGGGTAAGAGTTCCTTCTTTTTTACAGCTGTATAGTATTCTATTATGCATATGCACCATGGCTTTTTTAGCCACTCATCTACTGATAGGCACTTGGGCTGTTTCCAGATTTTGGCTATTATAAATAATGCTGCTATGAATATTGGGGTGCATGTGTTCTTTCTGATTGGTCTTTTGGTATTCTTGGGCTATATATCAAGAAGTAGGATTGCTGGGTCAAAAGACAGTTCCAATTTTACTTTTTTTTGGGGGGGGGGCACTATACTGTGGCTGCACCAATCTACATTCCCACCAGCAGTGAACTTCCCTTTTCATTATATCCTTGCCAGCACTTGTTTGTTGATTTATTGATGATAGCCATTATAACAGCTAAGAGGTGATATATTGTGGTTTTAATTTGCATCTCTCAAATAATTAGTGACTTTGAGCATTATTTCGTATATTTTGGCCATCTGTATGTCCACTTTGGAGAAGTGTCCATTTAGGTCCTTTGCCCAAATTTTAATTGGAACATTTGTCTTCCTTTAAGTTGTATGAGTTCCTTATATATTTTGGATATTAAACCTTGATCTAACGAATCATTGTCAGAAATGTTCTCCCATATAATGGCGGGTTTCCTTTTCAGTGTTTTTGAAGATTTCTTTTGCTGTGCAGAAGCTTTTTTAGTCTGTTGTACTTCCACTTATTTATTTTTTCCTATATTTCTCTTTCCCTCGGAGACATGTTGGGAAAAATATTGCTCTGAGAGATGTATGAGATTTTACTGCCTGTTTTCTTCTATGATTTTTATGGTTTCATGACTTACAATGTGGTTTTCTTTGTTACTTTTCTTGATCATTAGATTTGCTTGACAACTCATGAGATCTCTCTCTTTTTCTACTTCCATTTTCCCCTGTTTTGTTTTCTTTCTCTCCCCTGCTTCTTCTATCCTTAGCTGAGCTTACAGGTAAGCAGTCTAAATAGCTACTTGTGGAGCAGTATTAGAAATATATCAGCAGGTCTTTCTGCTTACAAATAAAACTGCCTGACCCTTAAAAAAAGAACAGTGTGATGTGGCCTTCTGGGTGCTGTGAACACTTTGATACCTGAAATACTTCATCTTTACTCTGAAAAAAAGGTTTTTCACCTTCTGAGAAAAAATATAGGTCTCTGCTATTTTCAGGAAAAACAGTCAAAGTATGGTAATTTGGGAACTGGAGAAAAGATGGATAGGCATACGTTTGTTATCTATTTCTACATGGCAAACACAACTATTTTATTGTTAGTCATGATTCTGTGGATTTATTAGGCTCAGTATGGTGATTCTTCTGTTGGATTTGCTTGGACTCTATCACATGGCTGAAGTCAGATGCTGGTTGGGGCTAAATCATGAGATGTCTTCATTTAAATAGGCTGGCACCTTGGTGGAAATGTTTGAATGCTGGGCTTGGCTGAAATAATGTATTAGCTGTGTCATCCCTTCTTCTTGGCCTTTTCATGCATTCTCATCTTCAGAGTTGCTGCACTTCTTATATCCAAGAGCAGAAGCTTTGTTCAGCACATCCAAGAGCACAAAAGCAGAAGCTGCAATGCCTTCTTGATGTTTTGTTCCAGTACAGGTGCAGGGTTACTTGGGCTGTATTCTGTTGATTAAAGCAAGACACAGGACAACTCTGATTCAGTGTGGGAGGGGCCTACCCAAAGGCATAAATGGCATGAGGCCTTGGTCATTTGGGGCCATCTTTGAAAATTAACTAACATGCTGGACAACACAATTCATGGCCCATCAGGTACTTCTGGACAGTGGCTGACCAGCTAGAAATAATATTTCCCAGAATTCGTTGCTTCTAGTCGAAGCCAGTTTCTAATTGTTGCAATGGAATGAGAGTGAAATGTTGTGTATCACTTTAGAATCAAGGCTTTTATGAAATGGATGTGCCTTTTCTACTCTCCTTTTTCATTGGCTAAATGCAAATAGTAAGGCCCTAGAGGATGAGAGAGCCACAGATTGAGCCTAGGCACTTCCATGATTGCATGGAGGAAAGCACTCACCTTGTACTATTATTGGAATAAGAATTAAACATGTTCTGTTAACCTCCAGAAATTCTGGAGTATATTTGCTACCACAGCCTAACTTAGTTTTTACCCTAGTAATATAGATATATGGTATTTGATGGAGGCTACTTGGCACTGATTGTCATGCTAAGTATAAGGATGCCAAATATCAAAGTTTTCACATCTAATTTGTTGTGGCACCAAAATGCAGATCATAAAGTTTCAAATATTTAACTCATAGAGGTTATGCAACAGATGTCTCTGTTAATTAAATAAATTTCCTCTTAGTTCATGCTCACAACCAATTAATCCTTCCCTTTTATTTATAGTCAATATTTGTACTAACTTATTGTTAATGAGCTATTAATTTGTATGAAAATCACTGACGTGTTGCACAAAGGATATCAGACATTGTACTAAAAGAGCTCTGTGCTAGTGTAAAATTGTTATTACAAACACCAAATTTATGGGAAGTTAACCATCATCAAGTTTTGAGTAGAGCATTTTTTATCATTTAAAGATGATTTTGCATGAATGAGAAGTTAGGGAGAAAGTATAATGGACATGTAAAGATGGTAATAGAAAAGCACAGTGGCATTCAAAATAGTTAGTGTCAGAATAGCCACAATCACAGACTCAAATTCATCATTTACCTGCCATAATGCCAGGTGTTCCTGCTATCAAAATCTCACAGGGTTGGGAGGGGCCAAAAAGTCATTAACTATGCATTTGTTCTGGTGTTAAAACCATTATACAGTCAAACCTTGGTTATTAATTATCTTCCGTCTTGAACAATTTGGTCTTGATCAAGTTGTTTACAGGAAATAATGTTTCCATTGTTAAACAAAACTTTGGTTCTCTACTCGATAATTCTTTTTTTCTGATACATGTATAATCAATCATAAATCTCTCAGGTGACAAGTATGAGTCAGTTTACCACTAAACCTCACGTTGTTAACATTTTATGAAATCATGCTATGAATATTTTTGTGGTTTTGTTGTTGTTGTTGTGTGTGTGTTTTTTTTGCCTTTGTTGCTGCTTATTATTGGTAAATATGTACAGTAAGTCACCATGGATCCTAAGAAGGTTACTGAAAAGGAAAGTTGTTAGAACACTGATAGAGCTTGAAAAATAAATAATTTGAAATATGATAGAGGTATTTTCATCAACATGGACTCAACATGGATTCTAGTCCCTTCACCATGAAAAAATGACAACTTTCTTTAGGCATTTTCAAGATGTGTCTTTTATAGGATATGACATTTCTCTCTCTTTTTTAAAATCCTTACCTGAGGATATGTTTCTATTGATTGTTAGAGTGTGTGGAAGAGGGAAAGACAGAGATAAACATCAATATGAAAGGGACACTTCGATTGGTTGCCTCCTGCATGAGCCCTGACCTGGGCCCCTCCAGGGAGGAGCCTACAACCTAAGTTCATGCCCTTGATCAGAACTGAACCCAGACCTTGTGGTCTGCAGGCCAAGGCATTATCCACTGAGCCAAACCGGCTAGGGCAGGATATGACATTTCTTAGCCCTCCAGTAGTGGACCTTCATTTTTTCCTCCAGGAGTGAGGTGGAAAAACCCTAGATCACTTCTTGAATTCTTATTACCCAAGTTACCAAGAACACTGCCAGTGGCATACAGGGAGTGTAGCCAATGAGCAGTCGGAAAAGGTGTTTCCTCTGCAGCTCACGTGCAGAGGTGGGACTGCTGGCAAGCCGCGGCTGGCATTCTCCCTGCCCCCTTGTATAGGCCTGCTGAAGCCTCTGATGTGGCTTGGGCAGCCTCCCCACCCCCACCCCCAGCTCTGCTCCAGCCCTACTCAAACCTCTGCTGTGGCTTGGGCAGGGCCCCCAGCTCCACTCAGGCCTCCGCCATGGCTTGGCAGGCTCCCCTGGCTCTGCTCCGGGCCTGCTGAAGCCTCTACTGTGGCTTGCGCAGGGCCCTGGGACTCTGCTCAAGTCTCCGCTGTGGTTTGGGCAGGGGCCCCGAGCTCTGCTCAAGCCTCTTCTGAGACTTGGGCAGGGCTCCCACCTGGCTCCACTCTGGGCTCCTGTTCAAGCATCTGCCGCAGCTTGGGCAGAGACCCCTGGCTCACTCCCAGCCTGCTGAAGCCTCTGCTGGGGCGTGGGAAGGGCTCCCCCAGCTCCACTCCGGGCATGATCAAGCCTCCACTGAGGCGTGGACAGGGCCCCCAGATCTGCTCAAGCCTCCACTGAGACTTGGACAGCCCCTCCCCACCATTTCCCTCCAGGTCTGCTCAAGCCTCCGCCATGGCTTGGGCAAGGCCCCCCAGCTCTGCTCTGGGCCTTAAAGCAAGCATTCCACCTGGCCGCTCACACTGCCCGCTCTCAGTGGCCGCCCCCTCCTCCCCCAATAGCACTGAGGGCTCAGGCAGGGCTGAGAGGACTGGGCGCCGCCATCATTGTGATGTAGTGGTGGTTAATTTGCATATTACCCTTTTATTAGATAGGATTTTTAAAATTGATTTTGAGAGAGAGAGAGAGAGAGAGAGAGAGAGAGAGAGAGAGAGAGAGATGAAGGGAGAGGGAGAGAAAAACATCAATGTGAGAATTAAGCATAGACCAGCTACCTCCCACACTGCGGCCCTCTACTGGGAATTGAGCCCACAACCTCGGCATGTGTTGACTGGGAATTGAACTGGCAACCTTTCTGTGCATGAGACAACACCCAACCAAATGAGCCACACTGGCCAGGGGAAAAAATGTTAAACATTTAATATTAGTTTCCTGTGCCCTCAGGAGCAGATAATTAGCAATCGTGTTGTGATCCAAATAGCTTTCATCATTTCTTCCACCTCCACCTCCATCCCAATGTCTTACATGTGCTCTTATCAATAAAATTCCTTTTCAAGAACATGTTCAAGTAGAGTCCCATTAAGACAATCAGATCATATATCATTTACTCTGTTGGTATAGTACATCTATGTCAAATCCATATATATCTAGAAAGTGACTTCATGTAATCATTGTAACTTCAAAGTCAGAATCTTAGAATGTGAGAAATAGACCAATCAAGAAATTATTGAATTCTGATAAATTGTTAAGATGGTAAGTGGGTCATCCATCTACCAGATGATGTCTACTCTGATCCCATTTCTATTCACCCTACCTCACCTCATCTCAGATCAATCTGTTATGCATTCACTCCTTATCCTCCATTCACACTCTAAGATGGAGGTGGCCAGAGGCAATGTGAAGTGAAAAGGGAGGATATATGTTTCACACATTTAGCGATTTAAATTGTGAGTTTAATGATTTTTTTTCTAGCTATCAAAATTGCTGCATTAAAACAGAAGACAAAAAAATGTCTTACTCAAAACAGCTGCATCTAAATACCACATGCCTTCACCACAGCTTACTCAAATTACCAGCACATAGTCTGGAGTCTGATGAGGCACATTTCTTTAGTTTGGTCTATATAACTTCCTAACAAATAGCACTGTATTTTTCCTGAATTTGAAGATGGAAAAATAGGGATATTTTAATCAGTATTATGTAGACTTCAGATTTTTCGTTTGTTTTTCTAATTTTAGAATTAGTACAGAGATTGATCTAGCACTTGATAAATTTGGGATTGCACTGTTGGTCTATTTACACATGTATCCAGAAAGATATGCTAAAGATCCTGGGAAATAACATTTTACTTAGTATACAAAAAGGAGAATTTATTTTTTTGTTATTGCAACCAGAAACTCAGAGGGATAGCTTTGATGGCCTTACAGTTGGTCTAAGATTACAGTGGTTTTTAATATTCAGTTCATATTATACATGTTCTAAAGTCAAATATAGACTGTTGAAGAATTAATTCATGGAAAATGATATTTTGATAAAAAATTCATTTCACTTGTAAGAAATTAGGGTGCATAATGACGTGAACACATCAATGCTGCTTTGCTCTAATTCTTTGCTTTTTTGTTTGTTTTTTTCTTGTTACTCTGGGATATATAATTTGCTGTTTTACAATTAAGTTGGTTACATAGGAAATAAAACCACTTTTATAACTCAGAGATATATTGCAGAAATTTTGGGACATATTTGCCATCTGAAAATGGAATAATCTTATTACAGTGAAAGAAGGCATCCACTACAATGATGCATTAAACCTTTCAAAAATGTATTTTAGTTAATTTATTCTCTGTCTTGGATCTGATCAGAAGTGTCTAAAGCAGAGATATGTTTTCTTCATGTGAAATATAAAAATTGTTAAGTTCTATGTTTAACTTATCCAGATACCTCTATATATTGCATCATTGCTTAGTGTTAAATGGTTCAGGTGGTCTTAAGTAGTAATCTAAATGGTCTTTTCTGTTGATTATGTCAGGACCTGCTTCCTCTTGGTGTGAACTCTCTGAATGTTTGTGTCACTTTCTGCTTTGATGTTAAAAACCCATCATTGGTGACTTTTTAAATGTGATATCCCTTTAAAATGTGATACTCATCTGATATCTCTATTCCCCAACAATAATATTTAAAGAAGAGAATACATAACATTTAGAGCCAGACAACTAATATTATCTAGCCTATACAAATTTACCCACTTTTAAAAGGCATAGGCTCATGGGAATATCCTAATTGATATACAAAACTGTGGCTAGGACCACTTGTTTAAGCTTCAAGGCCAGAAGGTACAATGCTAATAAACATGGGTGTGCACAGGAAAGTGTATTGAGACTTTGCATGCAAGGTATGTACATCATCTGTCAGGACGACCCTCTCCTTTTCCCCTCCCACTTTGCCTGGAAAATTTATACTTATTCTTCACACATCAATCCATGTCACTTCTAAGAAGCCTCCCATGATCTTTTGAAGCACCTTAACCATATCACTTATCATACTCCATAATAATTGCCTGTGTAACTTTATGTCTTTTCATCAGACTGTAAGCTCTATGAGGAACTTTATATCTGTCTTTTTCATCTTTGTACTTCCAGGAACTAGCTTGATATAGACACTTAATAACTATCCTATCTAATAAAGAGGGAATATGCTAATTGACTCTCACACCATCACAAAGATGGCAGTGCCCATAGCCAATAAGGATGGAATATGCTAACTGAGTGCCCTACCCTTAAAGATGGCAGCACCCACAGCCGATAAGGAGGGAATATGCTAATTGACTACCCCACCATCAAAGATGGCAATGGCCACAGCCACAAGATGGTGGTGCCCATTCCCCTCAGTCCTGCAGGGGTGGCAGGCACACGGTAGGCCCGGCCTTACTGCACGCCTGCCTCTGGAGTACCCCAGTCCTCTCAGCCCCCAGCTGCCCAGGGTTGGCCTGAAGTGCAGGCAAGCCTTGGATGGCAGCTGCCCAGCCATGCAGGGCAGACCCAAGATGCAGGCAAGCCTCACATGGTGGCTGCCCAAGGCTCAGGTAACCAGGACTGGCTGAGGCTTATGCTGCCAGCAGTGGCAACAGCAGAGGTGTGATGGGGTGTCACCTTCTCCTGATTGCTGGGTAGCCTCCCATCCCTGAGGGCTCCTGGACTGTGAGAGGGGCAGGCCAGGCTGTGCGAAACCCTGCTCCAGTGCATGCACTGAGCCTCTACTCTATAATAATAAATGGGTGATATGCTAATTAGATCAGACAGCTGAATGACCTTCTGGACATCCTTTTGGATGTTTTTCCAAATGACCTTCTGGACAAAGTCAGGGATGTGAGGGCTGAGGCAAGTCACTGCAGCTGCAAGGGCTAAGACCCTTGCATGAATTTCATGCCTCTAGTTTATATAATAAATGAATGAATACATCCAAAAGGCCTGCTATTGTTTTTACTTCTTCTAGTAATTAGCTCTATTAACATAGGGAAATAACCTCTTTAAGAGTATTTCTTTACCTTTAAAATGGGATTGATTAGTCATACATTATACACTTTATAGACACTAAAGTCTGAAAAAGCTTTCACTGGGTATTGGCAAGGTGACACTCCATCTATAAGATCTAGGAATAATTCTATTTTCTTGAATTTTTTAAGTTCTAGGAGTCTAGGCCCCTTTATAGCTTCACTTTAACCTCTTGTTTCCATATACAAATCTGTCATTTTCTCTTCTGTTGTTAAATTTTCATTTGCCTCTCTCGCATAAGGACACTTGTAATGATGTTCAGGCCACGCATAAATTCAAGACAATCTCTGCATATGAAAGTTTTTAATCATATCTGCAAAGCCTCTTATAAAGTAAAATTTACAACGTACAAGGGTTATGGTGTAGATAATTTAGGAGGCCATTATATAAACTATTACAACCTTATATATTCACATATAAGATGGCGGCATCATGATTATCATGATTTTAAGTAAGAAATGCCACGCCAGCCAGTCACTCTCACATGCAATCTCAAGGGGGCACCATACTTTGTACAATTAACATAATATATGATTAATACCTGTTTGATCAGGCTCTGAGCACCTATAAAAAGATTACTCGCATTTGTTATTCCATTAAATATGATTCATACACCTTTAAATTCAATATGGCAGCCTAGAACTTGTTTCAGCCACTCTATGAGTTTCTTTCTGTTGGGTTTCCAGTTATTGCTGTTTGCTTCTGGATTCCTCTTAGTGGTTAAGGGATAAGTTGAATGGGAGTGTAACCAGACTTCTGGCTTCAGAGTCAGGAAACCTAAGGAAATATGAGTGAGGAACCATGTGGGATATGAAATCTAGGTCTTCTACAATGAGTTCAGAGTCCTCCCCCTCAACCACATTGCTTAGCATTAAGGATAGGAAAGTCTAGCTTTGGAATCACACTGAATAGCACTTTTGTAGCCCATAGTGCTCTTACAATCTTTGAGAGTGAGTCTGTGAGGATGAAAGAATTACCATCCTCTTTTTATAAATTACAACTTAATGTGTCAAAGAGCTTTGCATACCTAGTAAGATACAGACCTTGGACTTAACTAAAGATTTCTGGGACTTTACCCACTGTGCTTTCCACTACTCTAGAACTGTCTGAGAACTGTTTGAATTTCTACCTAAGTATTTGAATCTCCTCTTCAGCATTCTTCTAATTTGTGAAAGAAGATTTAACATAACTTTGAGTCTGTTTTATTCATGTTATCTCTTCAAATATCGGAGTAATTGGAGCAAGAGATGTGATTGTGTATGTATCTGTATAAGGAAACTTGAATTATTTAGATAACTCTCTCAATTTTTTATATTGCATGTGGTGAGAAAGATAAATTCTCTCTTCTATAGACTTGTTGATGTGATTTGTATATGTCACTATTAATAATTGGGGAAGATACAGATGGAAAAACTGCATGTATATATGGGGAAATTAGTCCAATGTGGTTATCTTTTACTATTATTAATCTAAGTGCATCCTTCTAGAATGTGTGATAAATATCTGTTGGTGACTTTTGGAGGAAATGAGAAATTATTAAAGTAGGAATATTGACTACAAGAAATAGATCACTTCTGAGGAGAAATCACAAACTGGAAACTTGTAATGCAAAGGATAAAGAACACCTCCTTGTAGCAGTAGCACCTTTGTTTTTATTGTGTATATAGACTCTATTATGTCCATCTAGTCTAATGTGTCATTTAAGGCCTATATTTCCTTATTGATTCCTTTGTTGAATTTTTTGTGTAAATGGGCTGTTAAAACCTCCTGCTATTATTGTATTGCTTTCTTCCTTTAGCTCTGCTATATATTTTGTTGTTCCTAAATTGAATATACATATACATATACACATACACATACACATACATATTCATAAACATGAAAATAGGCTGTCTTCTTGACTGATTGTCCCCTTTATCGTTATAAAGTGTCCATCTTTTGCTTTTGTTCCCTTTATTGTCTTAATGTTTGTTTTGTCTAATATAAGTATGGCTACACCCACTTTTCTCTGGATGCCATTTGCTTGGAATATCATCTCCCACCCCTTCCGTTTGATCCTATGTTTGTCTTTGGAGCTGAGTTGAGTCTTCTAAAGGCAACATATAGTTTAATCCATCCAGCTACTATGTGAAATAAATCAGATGGAAAAGGACACAAAACCAAATTATTTCACTCAGGGAGAATATAAACCAAAAGAAATAAATTAAGAAACAAAACAAAAATAAATTCATACAGACAACAGAATGGTGGGGATGGGCAAAATGGGTAAAGGAGATCAAATATATGGTAACAGATGGAAACCAGACTTTTGATGGTGAGCACTCAATATATTATACATATGTTGGATTATACTATTGTATACCTGAAATTTATACAATGCAATTAACCAACATTACCTCAATAAAATTAAATAACAATGTATACAATTATGAAATTATAGATCTGGAGGTACCTTTGTAATCACTTAGTCCCAACTTCTCACTTAATAGAAGAAGCCAAGGTTAGGATGTCTGAGTAGAAATTCCTGGTAAAAATGGTGAGAAAATAATCACAAGGCTCAAGAGTTAAGACCTCATCTACTTCCCCAACACATAGTACACTAAGACTTCTGTATGACACCCCTTACTGCCTTTTTACTAATTCATAGTAATTTTCAGACATGTAGAGATAGTAATGTAAGGATATAAAGTGTAAACCAATTTTTATTGGTTCTCTCTTTTTTGTAACGGCACAATGTCTTACACTGTATGCAAAAAGTCATAACCAACCTGGAATTCAATCACAGTGACAGAATTGCATTGATTGTAATTCCAAATACAGAAAAATTGCCAGTTTGTAACTTGAAAATAACTTTAAGAGAATATATTTCCAAGAGGCCATTAGTAAGATACTTCAAGTTCTAGTTCATCAAGACAACTACGGTATTTCTTATGAATTAGAGATAGGATCTGACAGTTTTTCTAATTCTTTATAATAGGAACAATCAATAGGGACAAGAGTTGCAGTCATTAAGCAGTCTTCATAATGGAGTCTTTAGCCTCTGAATCTGTCAACAATAATAAAGAATGCAATTAGAAAGTAACTGGGGAAATAATAGTTTTGCCTTTATGAAGAATTAGACCCTTTTATAAGCTCTGTGTAATTAGTTTTTGCGTGCTAACAAATCTTTTTGACTCCTGCAAAATTGTGGGCTATATCACAATTATTGATTCCTCTCATATAGAGAGTAATTAGGAAAGATAGTTTTAAAACAAACTGGTCAGGTAAAAATGGAGAATATTGAAACCTGAGATGATTCATTTCCATTATCCAGAAAAGTGATAATGGAATCAAGCATGTAATCTATTATTTTTCATCATGTTGTCATTTTGTGATCTAACAGAAGATTAATCAATGGAATATTTCATCCATCATAATGGGCATAATGATATTTCAAACCAGAACCATTGCAGAAAGTTAAATTAGGGCCAATAAGTCCCTGAAAGATTCAAACATTATTATTGGGAACATTAATGATGTGTATATCATTTCATTTATTTAGCTGGCTATCCTGCTTTGGTTTTATGTGAACAACTTCATCAATGCTGCACAATATTTTACAGAGAAGGGAAAGCAATATTTTTCTTAATTTAGTAAGGGCAGAGAGAATATGTAAATTTCATAACAACTTTAGGAGTTAGGCAGATTAGAGATCCCTACATCATTTTTATCTAGATGAAAAATATGAAATTCCAAGAGGAGTTAAAGACTCAATATAAGATTCAGGTTTTCCCATGACACATATTTCAATTTTCTTCAGTTGTTGAGTTTCAACTCATACCAAACATATACTTTGGCTTCAAATTGAGTTACAAATTCTATTAAATACCAAATTCTGTACTCTTACATATAGATTCACAATTAAATTTATCTTATGATATGTGCAATATAGCTATATCTTTCTGAATTTAAATAACCTTATTTAAACAACCTTATGATACAGTAGATAATGAGATATTCTGATTTATAAGATTCATGGTTGAAAAATGGCATATACTTTACATAGGAAATACACCATAGCTTTCAGACAGTTATTCATCAGATTTATGATTCAATTAGAAAAGACTTAAAAAACTTCTTCAATTCCATCTAAAAGAAAATTATTTTATTGGATTGATAGAGTTTTAATGGGAGTAGATTTATCTGATACATACCACTCTTCTGGGATTGTGGCATTAAAAACAATTAGAAGATTCGAGCAAATCTATACTGAGTTACTAAATGTTGATTGTTGAAGATATGAATTATCAGAGCCAAGGTCACTATTTGGATAATTTTATCCCCAGAGAAAAATGGACGACAAAAAATAGCTGTATTACAGCATTTAAAAATCTTTTATTTGGCTAAATAATGAAGGTAATTCATTGACAGTGTAAACTGGGGATTGAGAAAAGGAAGAGGAAAGAAATACAAATACGCCCTCCTTAGCCTTAAAGGTACTTGGATTTTGTGGAAATTTCTCAAAACTTCCCAGATGTTTTTCTAAAAATGCCATTTTGTTCCATAAGATAGATCTGCTCAGACTGGCCTAGGACTGAAGAAAAAAACTGGTTTTTCTGGCGTGTCTGTGTGGGGGGGGAGAGGAGGAGAAATGAATCCATCTTAATTTTGTAAGGAAATAGCTTGGGGAGTGAAGAAAGTTTTCCTTCCCTATCTCATAGAAAATTTAGAGCTGTGATGTGTGATTTCTGGGAACATGGAGACAGCTTGAGTACATTGGAACCAGTTAAGAGACCCTAATTGTTTTGGAATTGAACTATTGGTCTTCTTGAAGCAGATTATTTAAAAGTTTTCCTTGGGTTTTAAATATTTATATTCAATTTATTAAAGTTATAAATCCCCAAGCCTAGTTTTTTCTTCCCTTTTGTGTTCTGCATACAAATCTTATTATTCTCTTTAGAAATCTAATAGACTTTAACAATCCTTCTAAGGGCTTTAAAATGCTGTATAGTACCATTTACCAATTTAAATACCTTCAAATATTTTAAACTGCATTTATACATTTGATATATAGTGTTCATTTTCCTTAAGTATTTTAAGTGTCTGATAAATAAAGTCTCTAGACAATTAAATAATTGTTACAATAAATTGAATTTACATATATATATATTAGTATATATATATAATATATTAGTATATATATAATATATATATATATATATATATATATATATATATATATATTAGTATTTATATGTATCTATATATATTGAGCCAAAAGGTCTCTTAGATGACCTAATAGTACTAAAGAATACAGTAAAAGTCTACTTAAAATCATAGGTTAATTAGTTTTTTACTTCCACATTTTGAATTGGAGTTACAAAACTGTCACTCTAAAGGGCCAATTGTCTTAAATTAAAATAGCAAGTATATAAATATCAAATATGTACAGAAACATAATATAGTTTGATCCACTCAAACATTTATTTTCTTTATTCTAAATATTTCCACATTTCAAATATTTATACTCACTAAATAATATAGTTACCATTCTAAACGCCTGTAGTTTGCCCTCCCCTGCTGGCCTCGTCTCGCCTCAACTGTCCTCTTCTGCTTGTTTGATCTCACCCCAATTACCCTCACCTGCTGGCCTGATGGCCCCCAACTTCACTTCCCTGCTGGCCTGGTCGCCCCCAACTGCCCTCCCTTGCCAACCTGGTCCCCCTCAACTTCTCTCCTCTGTTGGGCAGATGGCCCCCAACTGCCATCCCCTGCAGGCCTGGTCCCCCCCAACTTCCCTCCCCTGCTGGCCTGGTTGCCCCCAACAGTCCTCCCTGCTGGCCTGGTTGCCCCCAACAGTCCTCCCTGCTGGCCTAATCTTGCCCCCCAACTGTCCTTCTCTGCTGGCCAATTTGGTTCTGATTGGTCAATTTCTATGCCAGTTATTGTCAAAAGCTCTGCCTCCTAGGCAGCCATTGGCTCCTCACAGCTCACCCAGATTTGGTTCTAATTGGTCAGTTTCTATGCCATTCCAAGTCAAAAGCTTCTCCTCCTAGGCAGCCATGGGCTCCTCATACTTCATTCAGATTTGGTTCTGAATGGTCAGTTTCTATGATAGTGTCTCTGGGCCTATCAACAGGGTCTGATCAGAAAGGCAGAGCTGATCAGCAGCCCCAGTGGAGGCTGGAGAGAAATGGAGGCTCAGCTGCTGGCCAGGGAAAAGAGAGAAGCAAGTGCTAATCAACAGCTGCCACAGAGGCTATGGATCAGACCCTGCTTCTCTCTTCAGGCCTCTCTCTGGACCAGATTCGCAACTCCCTCAGCCATGTTGTTTTAAGTTGTAAGAATCCTTCTTTTTTACTGCAGTGTAGTAGTCCATTGTGTAGATGTACCAGTTTTTTAATCCACTCATCTGCTGATGCACACTTAGGCTTTTTCCAAATCTTAGTGGGATCACTGGGTCAAATGGGAGTTCCAATTTTTAGTTTTTTGAAGAAACTCCATACTGTTCTCCACAATGGTTGTACCAGTCTCTATCCCCACCAGCAGTGCACAAAGGTTCCTTTTTCTCTGCATCCTTGCCAGCACTTGCCATTTGTTAATTTATTGATGGCAGCCATTCTGACAGGTGAGATGGTACTGCATTGTCGTTTTGATTCGCATCTCTTGGATGATTAGTGACTTGAGCATGAGCATGTTTTCATATGTCTCTTGGCTTTCCTTATGTCCTCTTTTGTTTTGTGTTTAGGTCCATTGCCAATTTGGTGATTGGGTTGTTTATCTTCTTTTTGTTAAGTTGTATGAGTTCCCTCTAAATATTGGAGATTAAACCCTTATCAGAGATAACATTGGCAAATATGTTTTCTCATGCAGTGGGCTTTCTTTTTGTTTTATTGATGGTTTCTTTTGCTGTGCAAAAGCTTTTTATTTTGATGTATTCCCATTTGTTTATTTTAACTTTAGTTTACATTGCCCTAGGACTGTATCAGTGAAGGTATTGCTTCATCATATGTCTGAGATTTTGTTGCAGCATGGATTTCTCTAATATTTTTATGGTTTCCCATTTTATGTTTAAGTCCTTTATCCATGCTTCTTAAAATATGTTACATTGATTAGTGCCTAATCATGGACTCTGGAGCCAGGACCTTAAATAATCTGTGCCTCAGTTTCATAATCTGTAAAATGTAGATAATACCAGAAACTACCTCAAAGGTTTTTGTGAGAATTAAATGTGTTAATATATGTAAAATTCTTTGAATAGTCCCAGTCTTTGTTTAATTTGCTTATGAGTTATCATCATTATATGTATTTTACTTCTAAATTTAAAGATCTTTGAACTTTAGGTGTGCTGAAATATAAATGTCTTTTCCATTTAATTTTAACACTCTTGAAGTTGACAGAATCTTGGGATATTTCATAATTATAGAATAATTTGTTTTCCTTAGATATTAAAATTATATCCAATTTAATTTTGTATATTACTTTGGATTTGTCCTTTCTGTGGTCACAGATTATCAAGTCACTCTACTGATTTATTTTAGACTCAGGTTACACGCACTTAATAAATGACTTTCCTGAGTTACTTTACCTCTCTGTGCCTCAGTTTCCTTTTCTGAAAAATTGTGATAATAATCATTGACATGCTTTATCTACCTTATTCAACCAATAATAAGTATTTATTGAGCACCCATTATTTCCCAAGCACTATTCTAGGTTCTTTGAATAAATTAGTGAACAAAGGAAGTATATATGCCTGTATTCTTGCAGTTTATGTTCTAGCCAATAGGGAGTGACAGGGAAAAAGTTGTGGGGAGAGGAGTCATAATGAATGAGTAAATTATATGGTACATTATGAGGTAATAAATGCTAAGGAAAAATACAATAGGTTAAACCCTGATCGATGTTTCTCAGTGGTTGGAACATCTGCCCAAGACTGAAGGGTTGCAGGTTTGATTCTCAGACAAGGGCACATACCTGGGTTGCAGGTTCAATCCCTGGCCCTGATGGGCAGGTGCATAAGGCAACCAATGAATGTATCTCTCTAACATAGATATTTCTCTCTATATATATTTTTTTCCTTCCCTCCCTTCCTTCCACTCTCTAAAAATCAAGAGAAAAATATCCTCAGGTGAGAATTAATAGCAATAATAACAATACAACAAGTTAGGAGGAATCAGAGGAGATCCAAGATAGAGGCGGAGTAGGTAGATATTACAGTCACATCATCCAAGAACCAAACTGGAATTACAGCTAAAATATGGAATAATCAACCTGAATAACCATATGAAGATTAGCTAAAGAGAAGTCTTATAAACAAAAAGATTTACAGAAGAAGCCACATTGAGACTGATAGGAAAGGCAGAGACACAGAATGGGCTGGCCCTGTTCCCACAGTTTGGTGCCTGAGATTCCCGAGGGATAACTCAGCTGCAAAGGTTCCTCTTGAGAAGCGTGAGGTCTCACCCCATGCTGAACTCCAAGCCCAGAGTACTAGGTCCAGGAAAAGTGTCCATATAATGTCTGGCTGTACAAATCAGCCAGGATTCTGTCTGATTCTGTCTGCAAAGGAGAAATGGCAATCAATTAGATACAAGGTGCCATCTTATAGGGCCAATGCTAAAAATATCACTTGCAGGCTCTCAATATGGGCTCCTGTAAAGAGAGGGTGAAGCATACTAGAGTCTTGAGTAGAAAGAATGCGGTTTGTGGCTTGGACAGCTGTCAGGATACCTGTGCTGAGTCACTCTCCCACACATGTTGCCATCTTTCTTGGGTAGAGCATTCCCCTACATATAGTATCAGCCTGAGGAAAACTATTGTTCCATGCTCTGGACTCCCCATAGCCCCAATCAGCAGAGCTTTGCACCCTGCTGAGAAGTCAGATGCCTTGGCTGAGATGTAGCAGTCTGGACAGACTCAGGAGATGTTAGGGACTGAGTTGTACAACTTAGGAGTAGAGGCCATTTCTCCACTTTCCTGTGAACCTGACTGACTCCCCCCTCTTCCCCATGAGACATTAGATAACCTCACACTCTGGGCTTTTGGCAGCCCCACTCTCATGACTCCTGGTGGTTCCACCCTATTGAAGTTTGGGCAGAATCCAGGATGGATAGAGTTGTGTGATTCTGGGGTGGGGACCATACCCCAAACCTTCCACCAAGTGTGACTAGCATCTTCCCTTCATGAGCATTACACAGACACCATTCTCTCAACTACCAGATGCATTGAACTATTGAGATCAGGTTTCTGGAAGAATTTGGGACAGAATGAGCTGTATGGCTCTAGGATGAGGGCAGTGCAGAGCCCTCCCTTCTCATGGCCAATTCTTGGTCTACTAGAGGCCCAGTGCACAAAATTCATGCATGGGTAGGGTCCCTAGTGGCTGCTGACTGCTAGCCAGGGCCTCTTTACCCCCAGCTGCCTGCTGAGGCCTCCCTTCACACCTGCCTTGGCTTGTTGCTGCACTGCTCCACCATCCCACTATGGTCTCACTTTCATTGGGGCCCATCAGACTTGCAAGGCCTCCACTACCATCCACTGCCAGTGCAGTGTTGCGAATGCCCGCCTTGTTCTGCATCACCTCCTGGTGGTCAGCACACCTCTAACTCCTATTCGGTCAAACTCCTACCTATAGGGACCATTTGCATATTAGCCTTTTATGATATAATATTTGGGCCTGATGGACTCTGCTGGTCTCACCCTGACAACTTCCTGAATCTCTGACCCACCAAAGGTGTGTGAGTACTAAGCAGGTGGCAGCTAGACATAGTATACCTGGGACATTTACTGAGTGGCCTTAGACCCAGCACTGGCACTAAGTTTGAACCTATATCCATCTGGTGAACACCACTCACCAAGACCTGGTGACTCACTGAGAACTTACCTCATGTAACTCTTGTACCGCTAGAAGCTCTTTCAGAGACTGAGTTTAAGGTAACAAGCAGCCAACAGGCAGATACAAGAAGAAGCAAATCATGGGGTGACTTGGTAATTTTGCTGACCTGCCCATAGCCCAGAACTGGTAAAGGATGGACTTGGTTTGCATCTTGGTCCTTCTTTTGAACATCCAGGTTCAGTAGAAGCAGCCTCAAACTGTGGAATATTTTGTATCATAGTAGCTTTGTGTCAGGATTGCTTTGCACAAACATCCAGATTAATGATGTGCACCTGGTTTCATTGTCTTGGTCTTGAGTTTCAGTTCTCATGGCTGATTGTTAGCAAGTTATGCCTATGTGATCAATCTCCTATAAAAGCCTCAGGCCCTGAGGTTCAAATGGATTTACTTGGCAGAGATATTTCACACTTGTACCTATAGTTTGCTGCCAGAGAAAAATAACCCATTCTGTGTGGCCTTGGCTTAGGAAGGTCATCAGAAGGTTTTGGTGGACACCTCTAGACTCTGGAGGCTTTTTGCTCTGCATATTCTACTGTGATAAATCTTAGCCATTTGTATAACTTGCTATTAAATTGATTCTTTCTAGTGAATCATTGAACTTAAGGACGGGGTTGAGGAACTTCCCACAGAGGAAGAGAATTGATGATTATTTCTAAAAGTAATTAGAACAAAAGAATATAACTTGCAAGATCAAGGCACAGCAAGGAAGTCAGTGTTTGTAGAATGAAGGTCAGGTGAGGATGAGGAATAGGAGTTGAGTTCAAGAAGAGAGAGGCAGACAATGCATGGTTTTGTGTGTCATAGGTAGGAAGCAATTGGAAGGTTTTGATCAGAAGGGTGAAAAATCTTAGTTTTAAGAGGGATTACTAGGGCTTCTGTTTTGAGAATGGGTTGAAGGGGCAAAGGTAGAAGTTGGGAAACTCATTAGGAAACACTTGCAATAATTTAAGTAAGAAATGATGGAGACTTGGCCCAGGTAGCAGCATTGGAGGTGGTAGGAAATGGCAAGATTTTGGATATTTGAAGATTATTTTTATGGACCAAGTAGAGTAATTGTGTGTATGAATGTAAGGCACCACACACTGGTAAATTACTTTTATCACGGAAAATAATCTGATAGAGAACAATAACCAAAAATTGTTTTGGCCAGGAGGATAAATAAGGCCTAAGAATCTTGAGGAAACAGGAAAGCTCTCATTGCCAAGGCTAAAGAGGAGGATTTTTCAGGCCATTAATGAAACTGCACACAAACCTTTTTTTGATGAAAATTCAAATAAACATGATTTGACAGTGTTGTTTCCTCAGATTGTCCTTGTCCAGGCCTAACCCATCAACCCGGAAATATCAGCATGGAGAAAAATTCCTTCTCTCCCCATTCTCCAAGCAGACCTGGCATAATTTTTTAAAAATTTTTCCCTAAAACTGTATCTGCACACTGGGATAGGATTTATCCTGCATGTACTCATTGGCAGATAAAAAAAAACAGTGTTATCTCAAGTGTGAGTGTTTTCTCTCACGTTGTATCATTAAAAACACATGACAATGTCACATGTATTCTGGAGAAGCTTCTAGGTTGAAGTCATCAATAAGGATTTTGCCTCTGCCTGAATTTCTGTTTTCTTAGTGCCTCTCTTGTGTTCCATTTCTTCTCTCCCAAATTCTCCACCCTCCCCTTCCCCAACATATGCATCGCAGTATTTCAGAAGATGTAATTCTCGCTGTGACCAGAGATTATACTGCTAACTCAGATGCAAAGAATAAAATTTAGAGCTGAATTATTTCTATTGTTTGTCTTCTAGATATATCACTTTCTCTTTGCCAATATGTGAAGGAAATATGTGACTTTATTTCTATATAACAGATGCAAAAACAACTAAGGAATGGCAGTAAACCCCAGGTGTGAATGCATTTTGATATACTTAGAATTTGGACAATTAGAACACTAAACACCATTATAAGACTGAAAGCTAAATTATACTAGAAAGCCAAGAAATTGATTTAACAAAGGAATTTGTGATATTATCCCTGTTGACAATTGGATTAGAAGATGTTCCAGCTCTGTGGTTTACAGGATATTTTTCTACAAATCCTTAGCAAAAATTGTCAAGCAAACTCTTTTGATTTTTACCTTAAAAGAAAGCCACAGATTCCTTAGGGGATCTGAGTGCAGCACAACAAAATGAGCAAATGTATTTAGAATGTAACCTGGTGAACAAGTTGCTTTTCTACCTGACCCATGAGAGTGACTGACTATAGCTGGATAAGACAGCTTGCATAATTATATGCTACTTGGTATGCTTCAAAGGGAGAGAGTACATTTTTCTGAAAATGTCATTTACCATACTCAAAAGCTTTCCATTTTGTACCATATGGATGCACTTTTATTGTTTGATGCATGGTAGCACTATTCAAGTCTTTCTGATGTATAGATCCTGTTTAGGAAGAAAAAGCATTTTCCTATTACCTGTAGAAGTTAGTGTGTGTGAGGGAAGAGCAGAGGAGGACGGGGCAAAATAGGGGTCATTTAAACTGATCTTTATTCCTTTATTTAGAACCACAGTGTGAAAGTGGACTAGACTTGGATAGAGCCATAGCTTTGTTGCTGACAAGCTTTGTGACTTCAAGAAAAGAACTGAACTTGTCAAAAACTTAGGTTTGATTCACCCAGCAAATATCTATTGAGTAGTTGCTACATGTCAGTTACTATTGTAGGTGCTTGGGCCAAATAAAACAGGTAAACATCCCTGTCTTCATGGAGTTACCATTCTAGTTGGAGATGCAAGGGCAAACACAAATAATAAACATAATAAATAGTATATAAACATAATAATTGATATGTATATATTAGTTAGAAGGTGATAAATGCTATGGAAAAGAAAACGGTCAGGAACAGCTGGCAGAGGTCGGGGTGGTGAGAGTTACAATTTTAGGTAATCTCTAAGATGCTTGCTAGTTCTTAGAATCTGTGATTCTATAGTGTTTATTCGCTTAACAATCATGATCATAGCAACCCTATATTAAAATATTCATATATAAAGAGACTTTAAAATCCATAATTACTATTAAGATCTTTTGGCCATGTGATCTCTTTGATGCCTTTTGCTCTGTCATTAGGATCTATGGACCTGTACAGTTTTTCTCTCTTTTCTTTTCTGGGTCTTTGGTTCTCTTGGTTTCTGTCTCTATTTGTTACTTCTCCCAGGTTAGTTTCATATTCACTACACATGGGCCAGGACAGCAGTCAGGCCAGGCACAGACTATTTGTTTTATTCATATTTATTAATTTTATGAATGGACTTTCCAGAAGTTCAGGCTTAATATTTTACAACTCCATACTAGTTGGTTACAAGACTAGTGCTAATACACAAAACCTTCCAGTGAATTCCAGTGAATACACAAACAGTAGTTAGGAACTACTTACTCATGCATTCACATATCTTGTGCCTAGGGAGTGTGTGTGTGTGTGTGTGTGTGTGTGTGTGTGTGTGTGTGTGTTTTAAATGCCATTTGAAGCTAAGAAATACAAATATCTTATAATCAATGATAGTGCTCCATATTCCTTAAAGGCCACTAAGAGGTGAGAAAACTACTTTGGAAGTCAAAAAGACTCAGTGGACCATTTGCCACATTTGTGTTATTTGTGACCCATAATCTTTAACACATGGCCTCTATTGTTGATGTGCTTTTTAGTGGCAACCTGGCAAAAGGGGAAAGAGCAAGGGAAATGGCTTGTGGGAAGATGTTGAGGGCCATATTTTGGGGTGGGGATAGGGAGAAGGGCTTCCCCTGTGAGCAAGCCCTGGCATCCTGGGGGAGGATAGTAGGGGGAGTAAGAGCAAGCTCTGGAGAACCCTGCATTCTCACTGCACTGCCCTCTGTCACCTCTGCCTTCAGGTAGCCAGCAAGAGGTCTCAGCATGTCGCCGATGCCTGCCATGTTCCATGCCACCTCCTGATGGTCAGCACATGTCATAGCAAGTGGTCAAACACCCCCCCCCCCACACTGAAATTGAAACCACAACCTGGGCTGCGTGGGGTGAACAGGCTGCCAGGGAGTTAGTGAAGGATGACCAAACGATTGAACAGCATGATGTGTGGGGCAACCAGGTCAGCGGGGGAGCCTTGAGGGGTGACCAGGCCAGCAAGGGGGGCAGTTGGGGTGACCAGGCCTGCAGGGGGGGAGTTGGGGTGATTAGGATGGCAGGGAAGGGGCAGTGAGAGGCAACTAGGCCAGTGTGGGGGGGGTGCAGCTGGAAGTGACCAGGCTGGCAGAGAGAGGAAGTTGGGGGCAATTAGGCTGACAGGGGGGCACTGAAGGGCAATTAGGCTGGTGAGGGGGGAAGTTGAGGGTGACCAGGCCAGCAGGGTCGGGGGGTGGGGAGTTAGAAGAGATCAGGCCTGCATGCAGAGGCAGCGAGGGGCAATCAGATCGGCATCGGAGTTGGGGGGGGCAGTTAAGGATGACCAGGCAGGCAGGCAGGTGAGCGATTAGGAGCTAATGGTCTAGGATTGTGAGGGGGATGTCTGATCCCTGGCAGGGGGGAGAGTTAGGGGTAGCCAGGCCACGAGGGAAGTTGATTGTGACCAGGGATTGGCCCTAAACTGGCAGTTGGACATCCCCCATGGGGTCCTGGATTGGAGAGGGTGCAGGCTGGCTTGATGGGGAACCCCACCCCCATGCACAAATTTCATGCATCGGGCCTCTAGTTAATTAATAAAGGATATGATAGCTAAGTTACTAGGCTTTAAATCATGGATAAGTGATTCCTAGATATACATATAGCTTTTCACTTCTGAACTCTAAGTTATAGCACATTTTTTCTTTTAAACCTCCTCTTCTAATCATAATCTTTCCAACATTCCTTTGCCCTGCACCTCTGCCCCCACTTCCCTGAGCTGCTGAGTTTTAAGTCTCTTAGGAACTGCAGCTGCCTTTTTATTTCACCGACTACTTCATTTATTTGAAGGATGGTGTTTCCTCCTGTAGCAGGTATGAGTTCTTCCTTGTGCCTTCTCATCACCTGATCCAATTTAGACTAAATTCAGAAGGCAGAACAGCCTACCCTGTATTTTTCTATCTCAGCAAAAGGACCTGATGAGGAAGTGGAAATGTGGGACTGCTGGTCTGCATGAAGCCCACAACATCTGCCTGGCTAGCTTCCCTAGTCCTCTCTGCCTCCCCCCACCCCTCTTCCAGGGCTTCTAAATGGTCCTCTCAATAAAATATGGGCTTAGCAAACCCTTAAACTTCTGTTAAAGAAAGTCTTCTGCTGGCACTGTTTTAAATATTTTTCCCTTAGTACAAAGTCATTTTAAACATAAACAACTTTTTGAACAGTTAAGCAGTAATCTTTTCAATAGTGACCTCATTAAATTCTGCTTTTCCTCAGCTATAGGGCCTGTATATGACAGTTTATTCCAATTCGAGTAATTTATCTTAGAAAAATATATTCTATTCTATCTTGGCACAGGTGGTAGTAGTAAATTTAAAAAGTAAATTATGTTTATTGAAAATATAGTATGTGTATATACTTAGCGGTACATTACACAATAGCTTCTTGATAAGTTCTCATTGGCATTTTGTGAGAAACAATATTTAATAACAGAGGCATGGTTTTATTCCATACTTATTGTACTTACTTAGATGACATTAGTATTATATTAAGCATACATTATATCTCATGAGAATATGCTAAGAGTTTGGACATTTGGGAAATATATATGTATTTTTTTGGAAATGGTATGTAATCCCAGAGACTTTGTCATTACCATCTAAAAAGTATTAATATTGTCCCTACTTCTTTGTGAATATACATGTACACAAGGTCATGGAGAATTAAAATCATTCTAAAGCTAAGGATGAAGTAACATTTTACACTTTCATAACAAAACACTGGCACTTCTTTTTGCTTTTTATTTTATTTTATTAAATATATATTTTATTGATTTTTCACAGAGGAAGAGAGAGGGATAGAGAGTTAGAAACATTGATGAGAGAGAATCATTGATTAGCTGCCTCCTGCACACCCCCCCACTGGAGATGTGCCCGCAACCCAGGTACATGCCCTTGACTGGAATTGAACCTGGGACCTTTCAGTCCACAGGCCGACACTCTATCCACTGAGCCAAACTGGTTTCAGATTCTTTTTGCTTTTTAATTAGGGTTTCCATTAATTTACCAAATATTAACATTGATGTGACATTGTGCACATTTGATTTAAACAACTGATCTTTTTAAAAATATATATTTTATTGATATTTTATGGAGAGGAAGGGAGAGAGATAGAGAGCTAGAAAAGTCGACCAGTCGCCTCTTGCACACCCCCCACCGGGGATGTGCCCACAACCAATGTACATGCCCTTGACCAGAATCGAGCCCAGGCCCTTTCAGTCCACAGACCGTCGCACCACCACTGAGCCAAACCGGTTTTGGCAACAACTGATCTTGACCTTTGTACCCTGAAGGGTGCCTAACTATTAAAAAATTAAACCAGTGATGTGCTTACATAGATTAATGTCTATATATTTTCTCTACTGGGAACCTAACATCATATACCCTCAGCTGTTATGGAACTGTATGTAGAATGCTGTTATCAAGGCAACTTGAGAGAGAAACTATCTTCACTGTAGCAGATAGTTCAGGCTACAAGTAAATTACAAAGCAGCCCCTATATTCTCCATGCAAAAGAAATTCACCATTTTTCACTTCCTACATAATTTATACCATGATGTAGTGATTCTATGGAATCAGTAGACTTTAAAAAGAACAATTGACACAGAAACATTCATTTTCTAGTTCTAAATGTTCTATATTGCATAAAGGTAGACATGTTGCTGTACATTTCCTTTCCTTTCTCCTATATTAAATAAAAAAGATAACATTTGTAAGAAGAAAAATTTGCTGGAAATACACGTCTGGTTGCAAAGTCTAAAATATAAAGGTGCCTTTATTATGAGAATTGGAGATATATCTTAAATCTAGATAAATTCAATCTTGTATGAGAAAATTCAACTATATTTGTAAAAGTACGGCTGATTATTTCAGTTGGTACATGTAAAAATATTTAATCTGTTTAACCCTCAAAAGCTAGGAGTCTGTGTCAGAAATTTTACTCAGTTCCAGTATTTTGCACTATTAAACTTAACTTAAAAAGTAACTGGCCCTGGCTGGTGGGTGCATCTATAATAGTGTTAACAATAAAAAATAGTAAAAAAAAGTTTTTTTTTAAACAGGAGAAATGAATTTTAATAATGTATTTTAGTTAACCCAAAATATCCAAATGTTATTTGTTAGGTCTGATCAAATAATTGAATCAATACACTTCCCCAGGGAAATGACCTTTAGACCACTTCACAACAGACATTCCCTTTTGCTTAGACCACATTCCATTTGCTAAGACCATTATCCTTCCCCTCTGGACCTTCTTAGGATCTGGACTCACCCAGAGAGTTCCCTGCCAAAAAAGGCTTTCCAGAGTCCTTTTAAAATCTCTGACTCCCTGTCCCTGAGTGTCTGCGTCATTTGGGGCTCTGCCAACCTGGGTTCCAGATGACCTAATAAATTCATAGTTCTTTAACTCTTTTTGGCCCTGTATGTTCCCTCTTCGGGGACTATAAGATTATTTTAAATAATAGCATCATTATTTTACAAAAGAAAAGCAAGATAACTGGTATTACGTAAGAGATTTTAATAAAATTTTGTGGGTCATAATTACACATTTAATTTGGAGGCTTTCTATTGGTTATCCATAGGCATATCAGCTTCTACTCAATCACGTTATTGGCATTTTTTCCAGTAATAATATTTAGTATGTAATACATTCATGTAAAAAAAAAAAGAAAATATTTTACCAAATAATATGACTTGGAGAGTCATAAAATGTTGGTTGATGTAGGTGGGATTTAAGGGAAAAAGAGTATATTGGAATTGGAAAGCAGGAAGGAGAGGATTTGAATGAACAGAGAAGTTAATTGGAATAGCCAATGCATAAGATATGTTAGGCAAGCAGTTAATAAATACTATAGTTAGTAACCCATTGTGCTTCTTGACTTTTGAACTAACATATATAATAAAGAGTTAATGTGCAAATTGACCATCACTCCAACACACAAGATGGCAGCCCCATGTGGTCAAAGATGGCCTCCCCCCATGTGGACACAGGATGGCCACCACAAGATGGCCAGCAGGAGAGGGAAGTTGTGGGTGATCAGGACAACAAAGGAGGGCAATTGGGAGGGCCCAGGCCTGCAAGGGAGGGCAGATGGGGGCAACCAGGCCTACAGAGGAGGACAGTTAGGAGGGGTCCCAGGCCTGCAGGGAAGGACAGTTGTGGGGAACAAAGTCTATGGGAGAAGGCAGTTGGGGGGGGCAAGCCTGCAGGGGAGAGCAGTTGGGAGGGACAAGGCCTGCAGGGAGGGCAGTTGGGGGGGGCAGTCCTGCAGGGTAGGGAAGTTAGGGGTGACTGGGCCAACAGGAGAGAGCAGGTGGGGGTGACCAGGCTTGCAGGGAGGGCAGTTAGGTACTATCAAGCCTGCAGGGAAGGAGAGTTGGGGGGCAGTCTTGCAGGGGAGGGCAGTTGGGGGCTACCAGGGGTCCCAGATTGTGAGAGGGGTCCCAGATTGGAAAGGGTGCAGTCTGGGCTGTGGGACATACTCCCCCCCCCCCATGCATGAATTTCATGCACCAGGCCTCTAATAAAACATATTTCACAATTGCTTATGACAGTATTATGTAAACAAAGTTGGATTTCTTTTAAAAACTTTCTTTATCTCCCCTTGCATGAGATCAGTAAATACATGTGCTGGAACTTTTCACTTGTAGGCCTGCTGTTTTAAAGCCAATGCAGGCTTTGTCTTGGACAAGTGAGAAATAGTATTACTAGGTTCCCATCCTGCTTTATCTGAAACAATTTCCCCTGAAAAAGGAAGTCAGGAAGTATGATTTGGACTCAACAGTATAGCTTTTATATTGGGGTTATCTGGTTTTGTGTGACACTTAGAGGTTCACAGAATGTCAATGAGCTAAGGGATCTTAGAAGTTGGTTATTCTAACTTTATTTTACTTACGAGGGTCCCAAGGGACAGACATGATAAGTGTTTGGCTTCTAGTTCTTTCTCCTGGATTGTAGTTGGGGGTATGGCTATCATTCTCCTCACTAGATGGTGAGCACTTTAGTGACAGGTATTAACTTTTACTTCATATTCCTTGTGACACTTAAAGTGTCACAGTAGACACTCAATAAATATTTGTTGAATATCATTAAACGAATACCCAGTAAAGATGAATTTTATAGACTACTAGACTCAGCATTGAAGTAGTGTAACATCTTGTATAACCCAATTTTGTCTCTATTTTTAACTTACTCTCAGCTTCAAATAGGAAAACTTAATTTTGCCAAATCAAGGTTTATTTAGAATGGAGACAGTCAATTTAGAGTCATTTTCCCACCTTCCTCCCTACAATGGTACCGAGGATAGATGTGCTCACTTAATTGTATTGGACATTTTAAATGCATCCTTTCAGATCCTCTTGCTATTTCAGCCACTAAAGAGGAGACCAGTTTGTCACTAGCTTTAGCATCTCTTGCCATATTGGTTCTGAAATGTAAGATGTTTCAAAAATTACCCAGAGCCTGTGGATACACAGCATGGGAATGGGGAGGGGTGAATGTCCAGTGTGACAAAACTTTGACTCATGTGGTATGGTGGCTAATTAATAATTGCTCCTCAATTTACATTAGATCAATCAGCCATTTACCGTTCACAGTGATCAAAAGAACACATTCCTATCTTGATTCTGTCATCCCTGCTTTTCTCCCATGTATTTCATCCTGATCCCTGGGAAAATTTGTCAGACTTACCTTCCTGAGAACTTGAGCTAAGACACATATTGGGATGAATGCCAGGCCCTCTGATAGCATCTTCCCATGAGGCTCTGCCATGAAATGTACTTATTCCTGTCTTGCTTTCAGTCACCCTCACCCCTTTGCTGCTGCCTGCTGAATTGTTTTCTCTCCCAAGCCATGATAGTTGGAAGATATCTCTGTGAGTCTTTCTGCTACCCAGAGCCAAAGTTAGAAGTAGGTTGTAGGTCTTCTAATTCTTCTTTCCAAAATTTATCTAGAAACTCCAGCACCTTCTGTTCTTGATTTTCCTAGAACACCTCACCAGTGCCTAGCTGGTACGTACAATTACAGTAGCAGGTTATACACCATCCAGGTTTGTTTAAGTACACTCTGATATTTTCACAATGATGGAATCAACTAACTATGTATTTCTCAGAACATATCCCTGTAATTAAGTGGCACGTGACTGTATAAATTTCAGTAGTGTGTTAGTGTATCTATGGAGTTGTGCAATTATTACTACTATCTAATTCCAGTACATTGTCATCATTACAAAAAGGAATCCTGTACTAATTTAGTAATCATCCCATGTTCTTTCTCCTACCAGTTCCTGACAATCACTAATCATTTCTCTGTTTCTATAGATTTGCCTATTCTGGAGATTTTAGATTAAGGAAGTCATGCAATATGTGCCCTGTTGTGCCCGGCATCTTTCAGTTAGCATAATGTTTTCAACTTTTGTATATGTTGTAGTATTTAACAGTATATCATTCATTTTTTTCAACTTTATTGAGACATAATTAACAAATAAAATAACATATTTAAAGTGTATAAGGTGATGATTTTATATACATGTACATGCAAAATGATTATGTCAATGCAGTTAATGAATGCATCCATCAACTCACATAGATGCCATCATAGATACCATTTTTTGTGTGTAGTGAGAACACTTAAGATCTGCTCTCAGAAAATTTCAAGTATACAATATGGTTGTATTAACTACTAGAGGCTTTGTGCATGGATTCATGCATGGATTCATATACCAGTAGGGTCCCTCAGTCTGACCTGTACCCTCTTGCAATCTGGGATCCCTTGGGGGATGTCCGATTGCCAGTTTTGGCCCGATCTCCATAGGCCAGGCTGAGGGACCCCATTGGTTTATGAATCCATACACCAGGCCTCTAGTATGCATATAAGATCTTTGGTTAATTTCTTCCTGCCCTACTCCTTCATCTTTCCCTCTGAGATTCGTCGATCTGTTCCATGTTTCTATGTCTGTGCATGCAGCATCTGCCCTCTGGTGGCCATGTGCATCATAGCTAATGGTCAAACCATTGGATGGTCACTTAGGTTTTTACTAGTATATATATATATATATAGTCAGTCACTGTGTTGTATATTAAATTTCCAGATTTTATTAATCATTTCCCCCACCTGTTAAATATAATTTATTTTTTCATATTTATTGGGATACAGTTGAAATATGACATTTTGTAATTTTAAAGTGTACATGTTATTTGATTAACTTACCTATTGCAAAACAATTACCACTATAGCACTAGCTAATACCTCCATTACATAACATAATTATTATTTATTTTTCTGGTAAGAACATATAAGATCTACTCTGTCAGTAACTTTCAAATATATATTAGAATATTATTAATAACTAGAGGCCAGGAGTGAAATCACACGAGACCCAGACCTACCACGCCAGTTGGACCCCAGACCTGCCATGTGTGATGCTTCTCTGTCTCTGGATCTATTTTTGTTTATCAGTTTATTTTGTTCATTAGATTATACAAATAACTGAGAGCATGTAATATTTATGTTTCTCTAACTGGCTTATTTCACTTAGCATAACCATCTCCAGGTCCAATCCTCTTTTTGATAATAGTCTTTTCTAACAGGTGTGAGGTAAGATCTCATTGTGGGTGTGATTTGCATTTGCCTGATAAGTGATGTTGAGCACCTTTTCTTGTACCTATTGACAATTTTTAAGTCTTCGGTAGAAGAATATCTATTCAGGTACTTTGGGTTATTTGGTTTTATGTTTTCAATTTTTGCTATTGAATCATATGAGTTCTTTATAGATTTTGGATATTAACCCTTTGGCAAATATATGGCTTGCAAATATTTTCTCCCATTTCATAGGTTGCCTTTTCATTTTGTTGTTTGTATCCTTTGCTTATACAGACACCTTTTCTTCTGATGTAGTCTTATTTATTTTTCTTTTGTTTCTGTGCTTTTGGTCACATATTAAAAATAATTATCAAGACCAATGTCATGGAGCATTCCATCTGTGTTTTTATCTAGGAGTTTTAAGGTTTTACATTTTATATTTATGTCTTTAATCCATTACAACTTAATTTTTCTGAGTGGTGTAAGATAGTGGTCTATTTTTTTTATTTGCAATGGATATCCAGTTTTCCCAACAGCATTTATAGAAGAGACGATCTTTTGCCTAATGCTTATTCTTGGCACACTTGTCAAATATGAGTTGACCATATATGCCTGATTTGATTTCTGGGCTCTAAATTTTACTCAGCTGGTCTATGTGTCTTTTTTTATGCCAGTGTCATACTGATAAGTGTGAGGTGATATCTAATTGTGGTTTCAAGTTACATTTCTCTGGTGATAGTGATATTGTGCATCTTTTCATATGTCTGTTGGTGATCTGTATGTTCTCTTTGGAGAAATGTGTAGTGAGATCCTTTGTCCAATTTTTAATTGGATTTATTTTGGTGTTAAAGTTGAATGAATTCCTTATATATTTTGGATATTAAGCCCTTATTGGATGTATCCTTGGTGAAGTGAATATCTTCACTCACTCAGAAGAATGCGTTTTTGTTTTGTTGATGGCTTCCTTTACCATGCTAAAACTTTTTAGCTTGATGTAATCCCATTTGTTTATTTTTTTCTTTTGGTTCCCTTGCCTGAGGAGATATATAAAAAATATTACTAAAGGTGATGTCAAAGAGTTTACTGCCACCCTATCTTGTTTGGCTCAGTGGATAGAGTATTGGCCTGTGGACTGAAGGGTCCCGGGTTCAATTGAGGTCAAGGGCACATGACTGGGTTGCAGGCTTGATATCCAGTAGAGGGTGTGCAGGATGCAGCAGATCAATGATTCTCTCTCACCATTGATGATTCTATTTCTCTCTCTTCCTCTCTGAAATCAATAAAAATATATTTTAAAAAGTTTACTGCCTATGTTTTCTTCCATTAGTTTTATGGTTTCAGGTATTCCATTTTGAGTTTATTCTTGTATATGGTGTAAGAAAGTGATCAATTTCATTCTTTTGTTTGTGTCTGTCCAATTTTTCCAACACCATTTAATGAAGAAGCTATTTTTACCCTATAGTATATTCTTGCCTCCTTTATCATAGAGTAATATACAATACAGGTATGGGGTTATTCCTCAGCTCTCTATTCTGTTCCAGTGATGTATATGTCTGTTTTATGCTAGTTCCATGCTGTTTTTATTACTATATCCTTGTAGTATAGTTTGATATAAGGGAGCATGATACTCTCAACTTTATTCTTCTTTCTCAAGATTGATTTGGCATTTGGGGCCTTTTGTGGTTCCATATAAATTTTAGGATTGCGTTTTCTATTTCTGAGAGAGATGTCATTGATATTTTGATAGAGATTGTATGGTACGTACATTGCTTTGGTAGTGTGTACATTTTAACAAAGTTAATTCTTCCTATTCATGACCATAGTATAACCTTCTGTTTATTTGTATCTTCAATTTTTTTTCAATGTCTTATAGTTTTCCAAGTACAGGTCTTTTATCCTTGGTTATGTTTATTTCTAGGCATTTTTTATGCAATTGTAAATGGGATTTTCTTCTTAATTTCTTTTTTTGATAGATTGTTATTGGTATATAGAAATGCAACTGATTTCTGTTAGTTTTGTATCCTGCTACTCTACTGAATTTATTCCAATATTTTTGGGTGGGATCTTTAGTGTTCTCTCTACATAGTATCATCTCATCTGCCAATAATGACAGTTTTACTTGTTTCTTTTCAATTTGGATATTTTTTTGTTTTTAATTGATGTGGCTATCAATACTATGCTTAATTAAAGTAGTTAAATTGGACATTCTTATCTTTTTCCCATCTTAAATGAAAAGTTTTAAGCTTTTATCTTTTTAAAAAATATATATTTTATTGATTTTACACAGAGAGGAATTGAGAGGGATAGAGAATGAGAAATGTCGATGAGAGAGAAACATCGACCAGCTGCCTCTTGCACCTCCCCACTGGGGATGTGCCTGCAACCAAGGTATGTGCCCCTGACCGGAATCGAACCTGGGACCTTTCAGTTCGAAGGCTGACGCTCTATCCACTGAGTCAAACTGGTTTCAGCAGTTTTTAGCTTTTAAATAATTGAATGTGATGTAAGGTGTGGGTTTGCCTTATATGGTTTTTATTATGTTGAAATATGATACCTCTAGTCCTACTTTGTTGAAAGTTTTTAATCATAAGGATGTTGGATTTTATCGAATGCTTTTTCTGCATCTATCTATATGATCATATAAGTTTTAGCCTTCATTTTATTCATGTGGTATAGCACATTAATTTACAGATATTCAACCAAACTTGTATCCCAGGAGTAAATTCCAGTTGATCATGATGTATGAGCTTCTTAACGAATTATGTTATTCTGTTTGCTGATATTTCATTGGGGATTTTTTTTTTTGTGTGTGTGTGTGTGTGTGTGTGTGTGTGTGTGTGTGATTTATGTTCATTAGAATATTGGCCTATAATGTTTTTGTGTGCATGTATGGTATCTTTATCTGGTTTTGATATTAAGGTAATGCTGGCCTCATATAATGAGTTTGGGATCATTATCTCTTAATCTTTTGAGAATAAAAAATTAAGAGATAATTTAATTCTGCTTGTTAATTCTTTGAATGGTTGGTAAAATTTACTTGTGAAGCCATCTGGTCCAGGGCTCCTGTTTGTTGAAAGTGTTTTGATTACTAAATAGAGTTTGTTAGTTGTTATTGGTCAGCTTTTCTGTTTCTTTTTTATTCAGCCTTGGAAGATTGTATGTTTCTAGGAATTGTTCCATTTCTTCCATGTTGTCCAATTTGTTTGGTATTTAATTGTTCATAGATAGTATTTCCTGAGAATACTTTGTATTTCTGTGGTGTTGGCTGTCATTTCTCCTCTTTCTTTTCAGATTTTACTTATTTGGTCACTTTCTCTTTTTTCTTAATGAGTCTGTCTAAAGGTTTATCATTTCAAAGGATCCGTTTGTGGTTTAAGTAATCATATCTATCATTTTTTATTTTATCTATCTATCTATCTATCTATCTATCTATCATCATCATCATTTTTAGACTCTATTTCACTTATAGCTTCTCTGACTTTTTTTAAATTTTTTTAAACTAAATCTTTATTGTTCATATTATTACAAATGTTCCTCATTTCCTCTCCCCCCCCAATTGCTCCCCTACACCAAGTTTCCATTCAATTCTCTGCCCTTTCCCCATCCCCCATTGTCCTCATCCATAGGTGCAGTTTATGTTCAGTCTCTTCCCGCCCCGCTCCACTCCCCATTTCCCCGATAATCATCAGTCCACTCCCCTTCCATACCTCTGATTCTATTATATTCACCAGTTAATATTGTTCATCATGATTTTTACTTCCCTTGGTTTTTAGACTCACTTGTTGATAGTTACGTGTTTGTTCATAATTTTTATCTTTATTTTATTCCTCTTCCTAAAGAACCCCTTTTAGCAATTCATATAATTCTGGCTTGGCAGTGCTGAATTCCTTTAGTTTAAATTTATTTGTGAAGCTCTTTATCTGGCCTTCGATTCTGAGTGATAGCTTTGCTGGGTAGAGTATTTTTGGCTGTAGGTTCTTGTTATTCATCACCTTGAATATTTCTTGCCATTCCCGTCTGGCCTGCATGGTTTCTGTTGAGAAATCAGCTGACAGTCTTATGGGTGCCCCTTTATAGGTAACTACCTGCTTTTGTCTTGCTGCTTTTAATATTCTCTCTTTGTCTTTAGCTCTTGGAATTTTAATTATGATGTGTCTTGGTGTGGTCCTCTTTGGATTCCTTTTGTTTGGGGTTCTGTGTGCTTCCTGTACGTGTAAGTCTATTTCTTTCCCCAGGTGGGGGAAGTTTTCTGTCACTATTTCTTTAAATATGTTTTCGGTATCTTGCTCTCTGTCATCTTCTGGGATGCCCATAATTCTGATGTTGGTTTGCTTGAAGTTGTCCCAGAGGTTTCTCACACCATCTTCAACTTTCTGGATTCTCTTGTCTTCTTGCTTCTGTGGAGGAGTGTCCTCTGGCTCTTTGTGTTCCAAATATTGGACTTGATTCTTGCAATCTTCCAATCTGTTTTTAGGACTCTGTATAATATTTTTTTTATTTCAGAGAATGTATTCTTTATTTCTAGTTGATCCCTTTTCATATCCTCATAGGTCTCATTTATTTTATCGGCCTTTTCTAAGAGATTGTTGAACAACCTTATAAGCATGGCTTTGAATTCTATATCCAGTCGCTTTTTGTCCTCCATTTCTTTCGTTTGTGATCTGTTTCCTCGTTTCGGCATTTTTGCTGCTTCCCTGAGTTGGTAGGTTGGGAGGATCAGCTTGTCTATGCCAGGAGACAACCTTATTCCACTAGACTTGGAAACCGGCAAAAGCCTCTGAGTTCAGCTTGGATGGGGCAGCGTTTCAGGGTGGAGCCTACAGCCTTGGCTTCCGGTTAGCCCCGCCCTCTGAGGTTCCTGAGTCTCAGTGTACCTCAGTGTCCTTTGGTACTTGCTGCAAGCACTCTGAGAGAAAGGCGCCCTAGAGCTTCGCCTGCTACCAGACAGTCTAGTCTCTCCCCCAACAAGCCCACAACTGGGGTTCAGAGCAGTTGGAAGTGGGGTTAAGAACAGTCCGGAGCTTATGTCTCCTTCCTGCTTGGGCAATCTTGCAGCCCAAACAACAGTCTGTCCTCTATGCGCGCAATGTGCGTGACTCAGGGGCTCTGCTTTTCGCAGCTCCCCTGAGCTTCGGTGTTACAGCCCAGATTCCCTCTATATGAGGCTGGAGCCCGAGGGTCTTGCCCAGGACTGGGGTTCAGTGCAGTCAGAACTGGGGCTCAGTACATTCCTGAGCTTTTGAGTCCTTCCCGCTGGGGCAATTCAGCAGCTTAGTAAACAGTCCCTCCTCTGCGAGCAATGTGTGAGACTCCGGGGCTCTGCCTTTTTCCGCTCCGCTGAGCTTCCACCTTACAGCCCAGTTTCCCTCTGTATGAGCCTGGACCCCAGGGTCTCGCCCAGAACTGGGGTTCTGTGCAGTTGGAGTTGGGGTTTAGCACCGTCCGGAGCTTTTATCTCCTTCCCGCTAGGGAACGCCAGCCAGGCACTCAGCCGCCCCTCCTCTCCAGCTCAGTCCTCTCCCCCGCGCTTGGGCACTGTGCCTCCATACCTTAGGCTTTTACAGCTCCTCTGATCGTCCTTCAGGTTTTCTCTTTCCTTCTAGTTGTAGAATTCCAAGTTAGTCAACTTTCCTGTAGTTCTGGATAGTGTCCACTCTATATTTTAGTTGTATTTTTTGAAATTGTTGAGTGCGGCTGCAGTTAGGCTTTTACCTCTGCAGCCATCTTGTTGTCTATCTCGCTTCTCTGACTTTTATTGTTTCCTTCTTTATACTCACTTTGGGCTTTGTTTATTCTTTCACTACTTCCTTTGGATATGAGTTTATATAGTATTTTTTATATTTTTCTTGTTTCTTGAGATTGGCCTGTGTTGCTATTAATTTTCCTCTTAGAAGTGGTTGGTTGTGTCTCATATATATTGGGTCATTGTAGTTTCATTTTCATTTGTCTTAAGTATATTTTGCTTTTCCCCTTGATGTTGTAGTTAACCCATTGATTTTAATGTGTTATTTAGTTTCCACATGTTTGTATGCTTTTCAGTTTTCTATTTGTAAATGATTTCTAGTTTCATACCATTATGGTCAGAGAAGATGCATAGAATTTTTTAACCTTCTTAAATTTATTAAGATTTTTTTTGTGGCCTAACATGTGGACTATGCTGGAATATGTTCTATGTGCCCTTAAAAAGAATGTATATTCTCTGCTTTTGGATAAAATATACTAAATTTATCAATGAAGTCCATCTGGTATAATTTGTCATCAAAGGCCAGTTTCCTTATTGATTTTCTGTGTGGATAATTAATTTATTGATAGCAATGGGGGTTAAAGTTCCCTACTATTACTGTCAATATCTCCTTTTATGTCTGACAGTATTTGCTTTATAGACTTAGGTGCTCTTATGTTGGTTGCATAGTTGTTTATAAGAGTTACTAGAGGCCTGGCGCATGAAATTTGTGCATGGGAGGTGGTCCCCTCAGCCCAGCCTGCACCCTCTCCAATCCAGGAGCCATCGGGGTATGTCCTGGGATTGGGCCAAACCAGCAGTGGGACATCTCTCTCACAATCTGGGACTGCTGGCTACTAATTGCTCACCTACCTGCTGACCTGGTTGCCCCTAACTGACCCCCCCCTTCTAGCCTGGTCACACCCCAACTGCCCCCTCCCTGCTGGCTTGATCACTCCTCACTGCCTCTGCATGCCAGATTGATTGCCCTTAACTGCCCCCCATTGCCATCCAGGTCACTCCCAACTGCCCCCTCCCTGCTGGTCTGGTCGCTTCTAACTGCCAGCCTAGTCACCCCTTACTGCCCCGGCTGCCAGCCTGATCACTCCCAACTTCCCCCCTATTTGCCTGGTTTCCCCCAATTGTTCTCCTGCTGTCCTGATCGCCCCTCACAGCCCCCCCCCAACCAGCCTGGTTGCCTCACATAGCCTGCTTGTTCAGTCGTTTGGTTGTCCCTCACTACCCTCCTGTTGGCCTGGTTCTAGGCAGCTATCTTGTGAATGTGTGATGGTCATTGGCATATTACATCTTTTTTATATATGATATCTTCTTGTGGATTGACCATTTTATCATTATTAAATGACCTTATTTTACTCCCATTACAGGCCTTGTTTTAAAGTCTATTTCATCTGATGTAGCTTGGCTAACCCAGCTTTTTGTGTGTATTTGTGTCCATTTCCATTTGTATGAAATGTATTTTCCTATCCTTTTACATTCAGTGTTTTTTTAAAATCTGAAATGGGTCTTTTGTTGGCAGCATATGGATCTTGTTGGCTTTTAAAAATCCATTTATGAGTCATAGCTAATTCTTTTTGTTGTTGTTTGTTAATCCTCACTCAATAATATTTTTCTATTGATTTTTAGAGAGAGTAGAAGAGACACACAGAGAGAAACAGCAACGTGTGAGAGAGACATTGGTTGGTTGCCTCCTGCACATGCCCCAACCAGGGTCAGGGATTGAGCCTGCAATCAAGGTACGTGACCTTGACTGGAATTAAACTGGGGATCATTCAGTCTGAGGACTGATGCTCTGTCCACTAAACCAAACTGAGAGAGGGAGGCAGGGGAAGGGATAGGGAAAAAAAAGAAAAACATTGATGTGAGAGTGAACATCAATTAGCTTCTCCATGCCCTTTACTGGGGATTGAGCTCGAAACCTGGACAAACATGTCCTGACCAAGAATCAAACTGGCAACCTTTTAGTACTTGGGATGACACCCAAACAACTGAACCACACCAGCCAGGGCCAGGGTTTATTCTTATAGTTGGAGATTCTGATGCAGAGAGGGACATAAAAGAATTTGCCTAAGGCGGTGGTTAGAATTTATTAATAACTCAATTACTTACTCTGGGTAAACTTGTATTTATTGGTGATAATATCCATTTTCATTTTCATTTTATGCCATTGGTACTAGATAGTCCACATGTGTAATTACTGGGGCTGATAACATGCCGCAGTTCTGACATGACATTTCACCAGTAAGTATTTAAGTTATTTGTTTCAGTGATTATATAATTTGAAAGCCCCTTTGCTGTACTGTCATCTATTTGAACACTTTGAAGTGAGATTCTGTATTTTACCAGGAGACCAAAATGTATTAAGGTGTATATGCATGTATAATAATATTCTTTGTACTCTCATTGTCCAGGAACAATGGTATTTAATCAGCTTGATATAAAGATAGCTCTAGGATAGTGATAAAAGTGAAATTTTTATAGATTTACATTTTAAGAACTCTCTACTATTGTCAAGGAAAACATAAATAATGGAGCTGACTGGATTCTTCTAAACACATGAATGTGAACTTGCCTTTATAAGATAAAAGTATATGAAAAAGTGAAATACTATTAATGATTGAGCTGTTATTGTCAGCCATGTTTTATCAACTGCATGGACTCCTATTACTAGTGATATATGTGGCTTTGCAGCTGCTCAATTCAGTTCACGAAGTAAAACAGCTAACTGTTTGCAATCATTTCAAAATAGAAAATGATGGATTGTTTGTATGTTATTTTCTTTAGTGGAATAATCCTAGCATTTAAACAGGGAGTGGCAAGGAAGAATCCAGCTGTTTTCTCAACTTTGAGAGGCCACTAATTGTGAGGAGAGTGTCATCAAATTCTTCCTTAAGCATGCTGGGTGGGTGGGGTGCAGGAGAGATTATGACAAGATGCGCCACATCTGTTCTTGTTCTGTGTGGCCTCTTTGTTTCCATTAAATTCCATATGTCTGGACAAATAAATGAAGAATTCATAGCTTTCTCTCTCTCTCTCTCTCTCTCTCTCTCTCTCTCTCTCTCTCTCTGTGTGTGTGTGTGTGTCAAGCGCCAATTGTTTCCAACCAAAATTCTGTACCATCTTAATCATCAATTGAATATTATCCACCAAATGAGAGGAGAGAGAGAGAGAGAGAGAGAGAGAGAGAGAGAGAGAGAGGCTGGAGAAAATGGCATTAGAAAATGGTAAGGAGAATTCAAGGAGAGTGGTGATTAGAGCCCCAGAAGGATAGCTGTGCCCTGATGTAACTGGTCCCAATTAAACTATAGCATTTTAATAAAAATATGCTGTCACCATTATATCTTCTTTTATAACCCAAGGACAGAGTGCTCAGGTGCACCTGATATGTTCTTGCCTCCACCATTTGATGGAAAAATCATTGCTCTCCTGCTCAAGTCCTTCTGCCTTGATTAAACAAGGACACCATTTCACCCTTTAGTGGTGTTCTTTTCTCTCCCCAGGAGGAGCCTAAAATAATTTAAAAAAATAGAGCATCCTACTTTTCTGACCGTATCTCTGACAAGTATCTATTACCAGGACACTTTATAGCCATACTAGTTGTCCCAACTGTTGTAAGCTTTTTGTTTCCTAAGTCTCACTTATAACCTTGTTCATTTTTAGCCTAGAAAAAATCTCTTGTAAACTCTTATGATATGAGTTACACTTCATTCAACTTAACTTTTTAAAAAATTTCTCCATAAAACACTGGCAGCATTGCCTGCTTTTCAGAGCTAGGTTTGTGGTTCATACTTTACTTTTCAAATCAACCAATGTATTGGTGGAGGGAGTAGGATGTAATAGGGGAGGCACTCATATATCTGTTAAAATATTGGTAATGTTAAATATTTAAGTGAAAATGCCTTCCTCTTCATCTGGATTTTGGGTGCTTCAAGTTCATTTTATTAGTATTATAAGTATATTTTTGTTAGTATTTACTAGTGTTTTTTTTATTTTTAAAGGGATTTTAATATAAATATTTAGAGAGGAAGGGAGAGGGAGAGAGAAAAAGAAACATCAATGGTGAAAGAGAATAATTGATTGCCTGCCTCCTGCACACCCCTACTGGAGATTGAGCCTACAACCTGGTTATATACCCTTGAGTGGAATTAAACCTGGGACCCTTTAGTCCACAGGCCAATGCTCTATCCACTGAGCAAAACTGGCTAGGGCTATTAATATTTTATTATTATTTTTTTAAAAAAAACCAATACATTTTTTATTTTTTTATTTTTTAAAATAAATCTTCATTGCTCAGATTATTACAGTTATTTCTCCTTTTTCTCCCCCAAAACTCCCTACCACCCAGTTCCCATCCTACCCTCTGCCCTTATCCCCTCCCCCCCATTGTCCTCATTCATTGGTTATACGATTTTAATCCAGTCTCTTACTGCACCCCACCCCCTTATCCTCCTGATAATTATCAGTCCACTCCCTTTCTTTGCCCCTGATTCTATTATATTCACCAGCTTATTCTGCTCCTCTGGGTCACACAGCTTCCCTGGGTCACATGGCTCCCCCGGGTCACACCGCTCCTCCGGGGCACACGGGGGCTATTAATATTTTAAAAGTAGGGATCTGCAAACTTTTCCTGTAAATGGTCATACAGTAAAGGAAATAGTTTTAGCTTTGTGGGTCATAACTACACATCTCTGTCACAACTACTCAACTCTCCTGTTGTGGTATGAAAGTGCTATGGGCATTACATAAACAACTGGATGGTATTTGTTCCAGAAAAGGATATACATATAGCCAAGAGAAATATAAAAAAAATTCTCAACATCACTAATCATCAGAGAGATGCAAAATAAAATCCCATTGAGTTATCACCTCACACCTGCCAGAATGGTCATCATCAATAAATCAAGAAACAGCATGTGTTGGCCAAGATGTAGAGAAAATGGAACCCTCGTGCATTATTGATGGGAATGCACAGTGGTGCCACCGCTGTAGATAAAAGTATGGAGTTTCCTCATAAAATTAAAAATGGAACTTCTATTTGGTGCACTGATGTACTTCTTAGAATATATCATGAGAATCCCAAATCACTAATCAAAAAGAGTATGTGAACCCCTATCTTCATAGCAGTACTGTTTACAATAGCCAAGATCTGGAAACAGCCCAAGTGCCCATTGGTAGATAAATGGATAAAAAGTTGTGGTGCATTTACAGAATGGAATACTGCACTGCTGTAAAAAGGAAGGAACTCTTACCTCTTGCAAAAACATGAATATTATAATGCTAAGTGAAATAAGCCATTCAGAGAAAGACAAATACCATATAATCTTACTTATCTGTGGACTCTAATAAACAAAATAAATTGATAAACAAAATAGAACCAGAAACATGGATACATGGTACAGATTCACAGTGTCAGAGAGGAAATGGGTGGAATACATAGGATAAAAGAAGGTTAAGAGAATGACCAAGGGACATATATGCATAGCCCATGGATACTGACAACAATGTAGTGATAGAGTGAGGGGGAGGTGGTATCTGGGTGAATTGAGGCAAAAGAGAGAAAATGGGTGACATCTATAATAATGTCATAAATAAAAATAAAATTATAAAAAGCTATGAGCAGAGTAGCTGTTTCAGAGAAAGGGAGATCTGGTTGTATGAATGCATCACCTGAATTTCAACATTTTATTTTGTGGGAGACATGTTAGTTCAGAGCATGCATTACCTTTCTTTATGTGTGGCACAGGGGTAGAAGAAAATACTAAGGATCATGAGAAAAATATAACTTCTTGAGTGTTGCCATAAAAGGGGTCTGACTGTACATTTGAATTTGTGAAGCTAATTAAAAACAGTCTCTTCGGAAATACATGCTAGAAAAAGAACATAGTGGTTATCACTAAACATCTCACTAGGGATTACTATGTTACTAGAGGCCTGGTGCATGAAAATTCATGCATTGGAGTGGGGGTGTCCCTCAGCCTAGCCTGGCCCCTCTCACAATCTGGGAGCCCTCAGGTTGGGAGGTGACCTGGTGATCAGAGGAAGGCGATGCCCCATCATACCTCTGCTGCTGCCACAGCTGGCAGCACAAGCCTCAGATGGCCCTGGTTTCCTGAGCCTTGGGAAGCCACCATCCTAGGCGAGCCTAGGTGGCTTCCCAGCCACAGGACCTAGGTGGCTGGGAAGCTAACATCTGAGGCTTGCCTGTGCCTCAGGCTGATCCTGGGTGGCTGGGGGATGAGGGGACTGGGGGACTCTGAAGGCAGATGCATGGAGAGGCCAGGATCACAGACAAGCCAGGCCTTGCCACATGTCTGCTGCTCCAGTGGGGCTGAAGGGACTGGGTGCTGCCACCTTTGGGATGTGGGTGCCGCCATCTTTGAGGACATAGCAGTCAATTAACGTATTGGCTGTGGGAGCCAGCCACCATCTTTGCAATGGCATGAGGGTCAATTAACATATCTCCTCTTAATTAGCTATGATAGCATTTGAAAGTGCAACAGAAAATATTGTTCTGCAAACAGCACAAAGCATTTCATCTGTAGTCAGTCTCACTGTGGAATGTATAATTCTAGTAATGATTACTGACATGGACTATTTGGAGCCTGGTTTAAAAATGCATTATAAAATACAGAAAAAAATGGTTTAAAGCATGAAATAAGCCTGTTGGTTAACCCATCGGATGGGAAAGTTTCAGGTTCAGTATTGTTTTTGTCAAGCTCTTAGAAGTTTAGGAGGTATTCTGGAGACTGAACATTCCTGCTAGTTATTGTAGTTTGTTGTGAGGACTCAATTCCTGTCTCTGTGAGTCTGCTCTCTTTTTCTACTGATTCTGTCATATCAATTTGGACCATCTCCCTGATGGGTGCTTGTGTTACCATGAAACTATAAATCTATTAATTAAAGATTATATTTAAAACTAGAGGCCAGGTGCATGAAATTCATGCATGGGGATGTCCCTCAGCTCAGCCTGCACCCTCTCCAATCTGGAACCCTTTGAGAGATGTCCAACTGCCTAAATGGGCAGTCGGACATCACTTTCACTATCCAGGACTGTTGGCTCCCAACTGCTCACTTGCCTGTCAGCCTGATCACCCCTAACCACTCCCATGCCAGCCTGATAGATGCATAACTGCTCCTCTACTGGCCTGATTGCCCCTAACTGCCCTCCCTTGACAGCCTGGTCACTCCTAACTGCCCTCTTCTACTGACCCAGTCACCCCTAACTGCCCTCCCTTGGGGGACTGATAACCCCCAACTGCCCTTCCTTTCAGGCCTGGATCCTCCCAAGTGCCCTCCTCTGCCAGCCTGGTCACCCCTAACTGCTCTCCCCTGCTGGCCATATTGCCCACAGTTGCCCTCTCCTACTGCCCATCTTTGGGTGGCACATGTGTCCACATGGGAGCAGCCATCTTTGACCACATGGGGACAGTCATATTGTGTCTTGGAATGACTAAATTTGCATATTACTCTTTTATTAGATAAGATTATATGTGCCAAGATAGTCTTAGGAGTGAAATAATTTATTATTTTAATGATGGGCAATATGGGAAAGATCTATAAACATCTATCTGACTATAAAATAACTTGACTAGAAAACACAGATTTCCAACACATACAAAACTAAAACCTGAACACCACTACCACCAAACCCTCTCATTTGATGGTAAGAATACACCATCAAATTATAGTAGAAAGTTTCTTCAGTTCTCAATTATTGATTTTTTTCTCTCTTAGTGTTTTGGAGAAATACCATATGGAAATTAGATTTTAAAAGTATGAAATCATTATGGTATTTCCATCAATAAACTGATTTTATTTTGAAAAGTTCAAAGATTAAAACAAGGTTATTTGACAACATTTGCTTTAAGGAAATGAGTTTTGTTGTTGTTGTTTGTTTGTTTTTTATTTTTCAATTAGAGTGTTGTGCCTAAAAATAAAGAGTTCTCACTCTGCTAGATATCTCTTTATTTCATAAATAAATAAACTGTAAGAAGTGCTTACCTTAGAATGTTTGTTTTGGAGACTGGAAGATAAAAAAATTATAAACTCATGCTTCAAAAATTTTCTTGAATCTAATCTCACTTTTGAGATTGCTTATATCTCTTTTACTCATTTGGAGACATACACAGTTGTTTTTAACAAATTAAGCATTATAGTAATTCTACAAGTGCTGCAGTAATTGCTCATAGAAGAATGTTTCTCAAAATGCACTCAAGATTAATGACTTGAATCTTGTATTTGAAAGCATAGAAATGTATCGTGCTATTTCTTGAGTAGAATAAGATGACTAAGTCACCAATATTTTTTCTTTTAAAATCTATTCTGCCCTTCATCATGCTGTAGTGGTTAGAGTATAAAAACAAAACAAAACAAAAACTTCCAGTCCTAGAGAAGGAATAATGTGCTCAGCAGTGGTGGTGTAGAAAGAAAGCAGCATTGGCATAAATATGTCTGCCTTATTGAAATACTAGAGGTCTGTTGCATGAAGAGATTCGTGCAATAGGCCTTCCTTCCCTTGGCTTCCAGCACCGGTTTTCCTTTGGCACCTGGGACCCAGGCCTTTGCTCCAGCCAGAGTCTGCCTTCTTCATCTTTGCTGCAGATTCCAGCTGGAATTTGCCATCTTTGTCTTTGCTGCAAACTTGGGCTGGAGTCTGCCATTTTTGTCTTCGCTGCAAACTTGGGCTGGAGTCTGCCGTCTTCGTCTTCGCTGCAAATTAAGGCTGTAGTCTGCCATCTTAGTCTTCACTGCTTTGCTGCAGATTCAGGCTGGAGTCTGCAGTCTGCAGTCTTCGCCTTTGTTGCAAACTCCTTCTGGAGTCTGCTATCTTCATCTTCGCTGCAGACTTGGGCCAGCATCTGCAGTCTTGTCTTTGTTGCGGCACTCCTCTCCCATAGATCCCTTCACCCCCACTTTCCCTCTCATAGCAGGTGTCTTGCCCTGCCTGGCCAACTCTGTATCTGGAACAACTGGGCAGCCACCATCTTTGGCCTACTAATTTGAATACTCACTCTGATTAGCTGTGAGCATAGCAGAGGTATGGTCAATTTACATGCTTGTTTATTATTAGGTAAGATGCCTACCTTAATGAAAAAGGCCCATGGGATTTCCTCATTCTGATTCAAGTTTCCAGATACAGGCTTTTGGAGAAGAGGAGGCTCTGTTTCTCTTATCCATGCCATGCTGTGCATTGTCTTGCATGTGGCAGGCACTTCATAAATATTTATTGAATGAAAGTTAAGCCCACTACTCATTGGCTGTCTACTCTGTGCCAGGTACTGCATTAAACAGTTTACTTCCATTATGTCATTTAATCTTACATATTTTCTCACTCCCATTTTAACAGATGAGGAAATGGAGGTACAAATAAGTATCTTGTTTGATGCTATAAAACTAGGAAGTAGATGAGGGTCAAACCAATGTCTGTCTGGTTCCAAAGCCTGTGACCACTAGGGTAGACTGCTTTTTAGATGAAATTATCCTATATAATAAAGAAGTAATATGCAAATTGACCATCACTCCAATATACAAGATGGCCACCCCTATGTGGACACAATATAGCTGTCACAAGATGGCCAGGAGGGAAGGGCAGTTGTGGGCAATCAGGCCAGCAGGGGAGGCCCATGGGATCAGGCAGTTGGACATCCCTCAAGGGGTCCCAGATTGGAGAGGGTGCAGGATGGGCTGAGTGACACCCCCCACCCTGCAAAAATTTTGTGCACTGGGCCTCTAGTAAAAGAATAAATGGATTCATACTCTATCACTTCACTATTTTGAAGTTACCTAATTACCTTTTCCCACATATACAAGTCTCTTCCCAAATTGATATTATAATAAAAAAAAACCAACATTCAGAATTTTGTTTTCTAATAAACTCAGCATGCAGTGTTTAGTATTGTTTTTCATTTAAATGTGGAGATGGCCTTTAATAGGCTTTCTGAGGAGGTAGAGGTATGGAACGGTGATGAGAACAGTGTTTTAAAGATCCAGTATTCAAAAGCTTTTCCCTTTCCAGTACTGTTCAGAAACTGGCAATGTTTAGAGATAATGTTATCATCTGGTCTCCTGCTTTTCTGTATAAGATAATAGTTCAGCTACTGTGAAAGGAAATTACTAAGTGTTTTTGTTAAAGTATCTTCTGAAACTTTTCTGGAAAGTTGCCATGGGCTGAATCTATTAGTTTACTGAGCTCTGAAGCAGTTCCCATTTAAATTCCTAAATGTCAGAGGACATTGACTAGAATAATAGCCATTTTATCTCAGGATCCTCTTTTAGACCCATTGTGTTACTCGGAATATTCCAAATAACCATCACTGCTGATATGTTTCCACTAAACTGAGTAGAAGTTTAACTGAGTAAACATCTTGCTTATTTAACATCATGAAAATTTAGGGTATGATAAACATATTCCATGGAAAAATCCATAGAAACATTCATAAGTCCTTTTATCACCTTCTGCTGTATCCTAAATTTATATTCCTCTGGTTTAATGTCTCTTAATATCTACCCCATTCTCCCAGCTGCCCTAGTGCAGATAAGAAATCTCTTTAATGCTGGGTTGGCTTCTGAATCAAGATCAGGCTGATTTTGCATTCAGGATATCATGAGCTTTTTTTGATTTTTTTTTCTTCCCATATCCATTGTACTGGTCTAGACCACTGTTGTTGCTCCTGTGACTACTACAACAGCCTTTTAATAGGTCTCTATATTTATATTCTTGCTATTTCTACAGCCTATTATCCACACTGAGGAGTAATCTTTATAAAATAAAAATTAGATGTTGTCACTGCTCTGCTTAAAGAACATTAGTGTGTGCATAATGTTCATGGCATAAAGTAAAAACCCCTTGCTATAGCATTCCAAATATCTACAGTCTAGTTCTGACCCACCTATTGGGTTGTATATCTTGATACTGCTCCTTCTATATTCTACCTCCATCCTACGTACATAAGGTGCCTAAACATAGTGGATGGAATAAGAATTTTGGAATCATGAAAACTAATTTTAAATCCTGGCTTTGCCATTTACCAGCTATGTGCTTTTTGGTGAGTTAACCAGGATCCCTGAGCCTCTCTATTCCTATCCATAACAGTAGGGATAATGATATGTGTGCCTCAAATGTTGTCAGGAAGATTAAATTAGATAATCTATGCATATATTGTATGGTGAGTCTATTTCAGTATTATCCCATTCTGCATTGAGTTATAGGTGTTATTGACTTACTACTTATTTTATCCATATTTTAAGTACTGCAGTAGATTATATCTTAGCAGTGTCTGACATAATAATTGCTCAAAGATGTGTTGCATGATTTGAAATAAAGTGACAGCCTAACCATTCGATAACTGAGTTTTGTTAACTTTCTGAAGAACAAAGTGTGAGTCACCCATTGGGGTATTCATGTGTAATATATACAATACAAAATATTTTTGCTCATTTACCAAAATGCAGTATAATAAATGATTTCTTTTAAAAAATATTTTATTGATTTTTTACAGAGAGGAAGAGAGAGGGATAGAGAGCTAGAAACATCAATGAAAGAGAATCATCAGCTACTTCTTGCACACCCCCCACCGGGGATGTGCCTGCAACCAACGTACATGCCCTTGACCGGAATCAAACCCAGGACCTTTCAGTCTGCAGGCCGATGCTCTATCCACTGAGCCAAACAGGTTTCGGCTAATAAATGATTTCTAATCATTCCCTTATATCAAGTATCCCTAATGCTGGTCATGGTTTTCTGAGTCCTAAGAGTTCTTTGGACATTTTAAATATATATTTATTGAACTTATTAGGGTGACATTGGCTAATAAATTTATATAGGTTTCAAGTGTACAATTCTACAATATATCATCTGTATATTTTATTGTGTGTGCACCACCCCAAGTCAAATCTCCTTCAATCACCATTTATTTTCCCCTATACCCTCACTCACATGTGTCTAAAGCACTTAGCTTCATGCCTTGGTTGCTCTCACCCACAATGATCAGAGATAAAAAGGAGTTGGTGGTTAGATGAGACGCAGAGAAATAGGTCAAAAACAGAGAGAGAGAGAGAGAGAGAGAGAGAGAGAGAGAGAGAGAGAGAGAGAGAGCCTGAACTTCTTGCTGAGCTGTGTACAGAGCTCACACAAACCCTTGCCTGATGGATGCTCTGGGATTGGGGTATCTCGTTGCAAATTGATGACTGAGTCCTAACATATCTTGAAACTCATATTTGGAAATCATGCCATAATGCCCCCTTGTTTAATGGGGTTAAGTGAAAACAATGCAATTATGTCTCTGGTCATTACTGAACATCTCCTTGAGCTATTATTTTCTCCTTCTCTCCCATCCCCCCATTAAGAAGATTTTATGTAGACTATAAAGGTGGTAGAAGTTGGGACTGGCTTTCTGCATACTATTTTCTGCTATTCCTTCAAGCCACCTCTGATTTTGCTGTTTAGGCCAATTATGTATTCATTTGGTAAAGGTTTGGGGCATAGGCATAAGCTGCTTTGGCTACCTTCTTCAAGTGGTACAATTTTTATTTAGTCCTTTAGCACCATCTGACCAAGCCATCATCAGCCTGCATTTCTCCATCTTAATAAAAATAACAAAGCAATACTTATGGAACTTTTATTATATGCCTGGCCTCTTCTGGGAATAGGCATTTTATCAGGCAATTCTTGCTACAACTTTATAAAAAAAAAGGTTTTATCATCATCCCCATTTTTCAAATGAGGAAACAGGATTAGGGAGGTTGAATACCTGTGCAAAGTTATGCAGCTAGGTGTGTTTGAACTGATGCCCTTTCCATCTTCTGAAAAGGCTGTCTTTCCACATCCAAGTTTATATTGCATATAGTAATATTGAATGTAAATTCTAATTAAAAAATAAAATTAAAAAAATTTTAGATAGAAATTCAGAGCCAAAATGTGATTCTATTGTCTGTCTTCCTTGTGATCTCTTTCCTGAGACAGTGAGTGCTGCATATCTACTGGCATAGCTAATGATTTTGGTAATAGAGTGGAAAGAAATATAAAAATCAACTCTAAATATATCAAAATGTTACTATCACCTGTTTTCCTCCTTCATTAATATGTAACTTGCTCAAATGGAATAACTGTCACTAGTCCCTTGTATAGTGCTTACTATACTGTATATATATTAGAGGCCCAGTACATGTGCATGGATGGGGTTCAGCCTGCCTGGCCAAGGGGAGGGAACACAGGGGCTTGGCTGGCCTGCCTGCTAGTTGAACTCCTGGTTGAGGGGGCAATTTGCATATTAGACTTTTATTATATAGGATATACACTGAGTGGCCAGATTATTATGCATTCAGAGATTATAATAATCTGGCCACTCAGTGTATACTAGAGGCCCGATGCATACATTTGTGCATGGATGGGGTCCCTTTGCCCGGCCAACAATCAAGGTGGGCCAGGGGAGGGTGACCACAAGAAGTTGGCTGGTCGTGGGAGGTTGGCTGTTGGAGTGCACTGACCATGAGGGGGCAGTTCCTGCATTGAGTGTCTGCCCCCTGGTTGTTAGTGCATTGTCATAGCAACTGGTCAACTGGTTGTAATGATCACTTAGGCATATAAATAGATAGATAGATAGATAGATAGATAGATAGCCTGTTTCCCCAAAAATAAGACAGTGACTTATATTAATTTTTTCTCCCAAAGATGCTCTAGGTCTTATTTTCAGGGCATGTCTTATTTTTCCATGAAGAAGAATACGGTACACATTTATTGTTAAATGAAAATAAAGGAAATTTATTACCTGTATACGGTATGGTAGTATGGTAGTTGTCAACACAAACTAGACAAACTGTGAATCCTACAGTATCAAGCATTTACTCATTTATTCAATGACAACCATGTCATCATCTTCTGGAACATCATCATAACAATCCAATTCCTGAATATCCTGGTGAATTTCTTGTGACTCCATTTCTTTCAGAATCAGTGGATCAAATCTCTCATGTTTAGCAATAGCACTGTCTTTATTTATTTATTTATTTATTTATTTATTTATTTATTTATTTTTAGCACTGTCTTTAAATGAGTACTTCTTGTCAAGGTAGCCTGCTCGCAGTGCATTTGCAATGCAACTGTCAGTGATTCTCTCCCATGAATTCATCACCCAAGTCACAACTTGCAGTTTAGGTTTCACAGAGTTTCCATGCTGATCTCTCTCCATTCACACAGCAGTGACATCAGGACTCTGCGTACTGCCACTGGTTGCTAGATGCCAGTCGGGGTGGCCCTAGCGACCAGTTTACGGTAAATTAATTTTCATTCTGAGACAGAGCCTGGGGCCTTATTTTCGGGGGATGCCTTATATTTCACTCAGAAGGAAACCTGTAAGTAGGTCTTATTTTCGGAGGATGTCTTATTTTTGGGTAAACATGGTAGATAGATAGATTAGGTACTGGGGATAAAATAAGTTAATGCATTCAAAGAAAACACATATGACTTTATTTATTCAGTTACTCATTAGCACAACAAATATTTCTGAGAATCTATTATATTCCAGACCTTAGTCTGAGCTCTGCAAATAAATGAGTAAGCCAGGCACAAACCTTGGCCTCAAGGAATTTACAGGCAAATAAATTCCTACAGATTTAATGTCACAATACATCAAATATATAAAATATTGGTGGAGTAAATTAAAAGTAATTGGAGAATATTTGTAAGCATAGAACTGTGGGAGAGACCTTCTTATGCAAGATTGAAAATCTCAAAAACCATAAAGAAAAAATATGAATGTATTTGATTGCATACATATTTGAAACTAAAGGCATTGTAAAATGCATCAAAATAAAAGTTTTAAAAAAGCGTATAAACCTTTATAGACTAGGAAAATTTGTGTGTGATACATGCTAACTCATTAATAATCCCAATGATTGATGAATTTCTACAAATTACTAAAATAGAGATAAAGATTATAGTAGAGCTCTAGCTGGTTTAGCTCAGTGGATAGAGCATTGGCCTGCAGGTCAAAGGATCTTGGGTTTGATTCCAGTCATGGGCACTTTCCCTGACTGAGCCCTAGTCAGTGATCATGCAGGAGGCAATCAATATATGTGTTTCTTTCACATTTATATTTCTCTCTGTCTCTCCCTCTTTCTAATCCACTCTTCCTAAAAATCAATGGAAAAATATCCTTGAGTGAGGATTAAAAAAAAAGAAAAGGATCTAATGGAAAAATAGGTCCATGGCATTTATTTTTTAATTTAAAGAAAATAATATATTCCCAATAAATATATAAAACATTCTAAAATAATCAGGGAAATGCAAAGTAATAAAACAATGAAATGCCATTTCCCCCATCAGATCAAAAATAAAAAGAGTAACATCAATCCTGAAAAGGCTATGGGGCATAGGTACTATCATACATTGCTGGTGATAGAGTGAATTGTTTTGTTTTTTTTTAAAGAAAATTAATCTGGAAATACCTATTTAAAAATGCGTAACCTTTTGTTTTCTGGGAATATAATTGACAAAAATAAGTCTTTGCATGTACAAAGATGTTTATAGCAGCAAAATATCTGCATAAGCACCCTGAATGTCTATCCATAGAGGAATGGTTTAATAAATTGCAGTAGATTTTACTATGGTATAATGGAACTATTAACAGCAACAACTTAAATCTCTATAGAGCTGAGGGTACTAGCAAGCTTATTTTTTTTTTCTTGTGTATCTCTACACTGGTCGACTAACTATAAAAACTTGGTAATTATAGTACATATTATGTGTTATAATAGGAGCCAATCAAATGCTGTGAGAACTCACAGGAGGAGGCACCTATCCCAGTTGTAATACATATAGAGAGGTTTTCTGGAGGATGTAATAAATGTGTTTACTCCTGAAAGTTGAATGGGAGTTAGCTTGTGGGCTGGGGGTGGGGTGGGAGGAGCATTCTAAGCAACAGGAAACTGTAGATATGGAGAGAGAGAGAACTTGACTGGATGGAGTTACTAAGACCTAGTTCTCACTGGAGGGGAAAAGTGAGAGTTAAATTAATATAGAGATGTCAATTGGTGCTAGATTACCATGTTACAAGGGGCCCTTATGTCATGTTAAGCTTGAATTTAATTATTATTAATAGTGGGAGCCACTTAAGAGTTGTAAGCACAGGAGTGTCGTGATCAGGCTGTTCTAACAGTTGCTACTGTATTGATAAAGATTAGAAGGTGAGATGCTAGTGGACATGTCAAGAGGACACTGAAGTTGTGCAAGAAGATAGAACTTGACTGGCATGGCGACAGTAGAGAACAGGGAGAACTGCATAGATTCAAGAGATATTTATGGCGCAGAATTGACAGAACTTGCTCATTGATAAGGTTGAAAAAGAAAGGAGGGTTTCCATCAGGATGCCTGATTGTTTGGGTTGAGCTATTGGGTTAAAAGAAAACAAAGAAACTGATTTTTTGACTGTTTGTTCAGTTTTAAGTAACCCTTGGTGGGGAGCAATGGGACATCACTTGGACTGCCAGAGGTTGACCTGCTAGGCCCAAGAACCTGGCCTCTGACAATGGGGCCACCCTCTTGTCTATCTCTTGGTAACTTTATAACTATGTGGGCCAACCATGAAATCTAGATTGTCCTCTGATTTCTAGTCAAGGACCTGCAGATGACTCTGGAGTTCAAGGCCCCTTGGCTGTCCTGAGCTGGGTCTCAGGGCCAGATCTAGGTTTTGTGGGGCCTGAAGATTATACAATTTTGGGGATCTCTTTCTTAATAAGATCATAAATTTAGAAATGAATATAAATGCTAATTTACAATGAGAAGATGAAATAACCAAATGATTCTATAATGGTGAACACATGAAATGATGCCATTGGCAAAGTTCATATAACATACAACATAAAGGGTGAACCTAATGAAAACAATAATAGAAAAAACTGAGCTGCAGTGGGGAGAGGGAGTATATAGGAATCCTGTACTTTCTGATTAATTTTTAGTTAAAACACTACTCTAAAAATCTATTAATATAAAATGTCAGTCTTTCTTGTAACATGGTTCATTAAAATTTGATTTTACTATTGATAATTGGATATATCAAATTTGAAAGTTGACAGACAGCAGTTCATATATCGTCCAGTTATGCAGCAATTCTGATAAATTCTATTTCACCAAAATGAAAAATACGGCACATTTGTAATTGAATATACTGACTCATCCCAAGAAGATAAATCTCCACTTTGAGTGGACATAGATAAGAATCACATCCTTCCCTTACAATGTATAATAGATGCCCTGTCTACTTTATTGCATTATGAAGTCAAGCAATGTATAAACAAATATTTGCAATGGAAATCCTGCTTTGACCTTTCGTTAGCTACCCTTACTTTCATCTTCTGTGTAGCTTATAGGTTGGCTAATAATCAGGGTCAAGGCCCCAAGCTTGGGTATAAACTATGGCAGTGGTCTGCAAACTGCGGCTCGCGCGAGCCACATATGGCTCTTTGGCCCCTTGAATGTGGCTCTTCCACAAAATACCACATGCAGGCGCGCACATACAGTGTGATTGAAACTTCGTGACCCATATGCAAAAGTCGGTTTGCAGCTCTCAAAAGAAATCTCAATCGTTGTACTGTTGATATTTGGCTCTGTTGACTAATGAGTTTGCTGACCACTGAACTATGGCATTACAAATAGGCTAGGATTCCAGGCTGAGCAACTAACCAAAATTGAAAAATACAAACCGAAACAGAATTATAGCTTATAAATTTGCCAACTTAGTATTAGAGTGAGTGTGGAATAGAGAAAACTCTGCTTCAGGGTGTCTACCTGGCCACCCAGAGTTTCACCTTTGGAAAGGTTCCGGGTTCTGAGCCTTACTAGTAAGAAGGTGGCTTGAAGATTCAGACAGGGCTGACGTTGATGTCTTGTCTCCTAGTCTGATTAGCAACAAACCCCTTGCACCTCAAACTTCTTTCATTTTCTTGCTGTGTCTGTCTTTCCTTAACTTTTCTCTATCTATTGCATTCTATCTATGTCATCTCTAGTTCAAGATTATTTTATCCTTTGTCAGCTGTCTCATAGATTCTCATGACTGGAAGCTTTGCAATTAGCTGAACTTCTCCAGAAGTCTTGAACAGCATCTGCAATATTCTCCATACCTGTCTCTACTAGACAGCCTGGTGATAAAGGTGTTGACTACATCACAAAGCAGCGCTTAACATAGGGGAACAATTTCAAATTGGAGAAGATTTCCTTGTTCAAGGCTAAATCTGTCTCCCTGAAACTTTTTTAAGTCCTCCGTATTTGCTGAATGACACCATCCAAAACAAGGAACAGAATAAGTTTGTTCCTTCTCTCATATGACAGCCTTTCAGGGATTTGAAGACAATGCTTTCATGTCTGCACACTTTCAGGTTAAACATCCTAAGGCCTTTATATGGCTTCTCATATGTTTCATCCCTTTACCATCTAAGTGTCTTCTCTCTAGGCATGTGTCCCTTAAAGGTGAGGCCCAGAGATGAGCCCACTGCTTCAGTTGCATACAGGAGGTGGAACTGGACCATCTCTTATTATGAATGAACACTTTTATTAATGCAGTTGAACTCAGATTTGCCCTTCTAGCCATCACACAGCATTTCTCATTTCTACTGAACTTGTAGAGAATGAAAACTCCTGTCATTTTTGCAAATGCTATTGCTAAACCACATCTCTCTTATTCTGGTGTCTTTTGAAATTCTGTAGTTAATCATTATGTGTATCCCTCCCATCATTCCTGATTGGTGAGAACTTTGAGCACCTTGACTCTACCATTTGCTGCTATTCCTTCATGTCATCTCTGATTTTGCTGTTTAGGCCAATTATGTATTCATTTGGTAAAGATGTGGGGCAAAGGCTTGAGCTGCATTGGCTACCTTCTTCAGGCAGTATAATTTTTATTTAGTCCTTTAGTACCATCTGACTAAGCCATCATTAGCCTGCATTTCTCTATCTTCATAATAGTAACAAGGCAATATTTATGGAATTTTTACCATGTGCCTGGCCTCTTTTGGGAATAAGCATTTTATCAGAAAGTTCTTGCCACAACCTTCTAAAAAAAGTTTTATTATCATCCCCATTTCTCAGATGAGGAAACTTGTGCTTTGAGTGAAATGAGGAAGTATGGGATGGTTTTGAGCAGAGGGATGACATGATATGGCCTATATATTTTTAAAAATCTAATCTTATCTAATCTGCTGTTTATGTTGAGAGTAGGGTGTGGGAGACCTGGGAAAAGTGTTTTGGAGTTCAATGGACAAGGTCATCTTTTAAGGAATGGAGGTTGGATGGAGAGTCAGAGAAGGCAAATTATTTTCATAGCTCAATTTAAAGAGGAAATATTATAGAGAGTCAGAGAAGGCTAAGGTTTCTCATAGCTCAACCCAACTCACCATTGGGAAGGCAACTTAAATCCTATATATAGGATATTGTAATTAAGTGATTTTATCAGCACCAGTTTAGTTTTATTTTTATTTTTTTCTAATTACAGTTTACATTCAATATTATTTTATATTAGTTTCAGGTTTACAGCATAGTGGTTAGACAATGATATACTTTACAAACTGTTCCCCCTGTTATTTCTAATACCCACTTGATACCATACACAGTTATTACATTATTGACTATATTCTCTATGCTATACTTTACCTTTCCTATGACTATTTTATAACTACCAAACTATATTTCTCAATTCCTTCACCTTTTATCACGTAGAACCCCAACACCCTCTTCTTTCTGACAACCATCAGTTTGTTCTCTGTATCTGAGAGTCTGTTTCTGTTTTATTTGTTCATTTATATTGTTCTTTAGATTCCACAAATAAATGAAATCCTGTGGTATTTGTCACCAGATTAGCTTTACTTCACAAAAGACTTCCAGCGCCCTAATCCTGGGAGTACCTTTTCTCTTTGTCACTAGATGGCACTTGAGAGTTCTCATTTCAAGAACATTTACTCTAAAGGCATTTACACTAGATGGCGCTCAGGCCATTTCCCCCTAGACTGGTTTTCCCCCCAAATAATTGTTCACAGGTAAGCCTAGCTACTTGTGCACAAGACCTCTGAGAAATTTGTCAATACTCAGTGGTTAATATTCAGTTCTGGTAAAACAACCACTTCTATTATGACCACTTTTCTGTTCAATATTGAATAATACATGCCTATTGTGTAGTGATTCTGAGTCATATTCAGAATTTAGCTTATATTCAAGACTAATTCCAGTTTATCTTATTAAGACTGAGGAGGGGCCCCTATCCTAAGTCTAGCCTTTGCTATTGAGATTGGATATCATCAACTAATCTGCAATGGTAGGTTGTTTTTCCTACTTTAGATCAGCTATGTGGTCGTATGTTAGGTAGTTGTTTTTATATGGTTAAAAATCTTGATGAAATGTCTCTTAAAGCCAAAAACTGAACCACAATTCCCTTGTTAACATTCATCTTTTTGTTTTTCAGAGATGGTCATTCCTTAAAATGGTCCCTTCTTCCTCATGTTTAGTTCTGACTTGATTATATTTCCCTAGTTGAGATATATAACTTAAAATGGTCCTTGAGATAGAAATGTATTCCATTTTCACAGTTTGTCTTTCAAAGTTAAATGAAAGAAAAGATTTTATACCCAGACTGGAAGGCTAACATTTTCATCCTTTCAGCAATCAAGTGCTATCCAGCTTTCCTCTGGTTACTTTAGTGGAAAGAAGAGCAAATTAAAAAATCATAAGACCTGGATTTAGGCTGAATCTTGCACTTTATTAATAGTGTGTCCTTGGACTTGAAACTACTTATTTGAGCTTCATTTTTCTCATTTGTAAAATAGGAGACTAGTTAGTCAAAAATTACTGGCAACTGCACTCAGCACTTTTCCATCCATCCAGACTTTATGCTGATGAGAGTCCCTCTTTTTTGTCTCTTACACCTGATTATAAACTAGAATTAGCTCCAGAAGCACTTCACCTAAGAAAAACCAACATCTGTAGCCACACATTAAAAGTGCAGAAATTTAGACATGTATACATAACACAAAACCTTTCTTTGTAAGAGAGGAGAGCAATGCACTTACACTGGCTCACATTTGGAGAGTTCCCAAAGTATGTTCACATCTCCTTCCTCATTTAATGCTCCTCCAAATCCCAGGTGGAATAAGGCATGCAGCCATTGTGAGTCCTATTTGACAGATGAATAATCTGAGGTTAATAAAACTGAAGAGACTAGCTCAAGGTCACAAATTACTGGGTGGTGGAACAGGGATGTGAACCCCGGTATCTATGAGTCCTGTGCCATTGGTGGTGACCCGTTTGATTTAGGCTGGCTATTAGAGTTAACAGGGTAAATTGTCTCAAAATGCTGGCCTCCCCTTTTTAAAATTATTTTTCTTGTTGAAAGCATTACAGATGTCCAATTTTTTCATGAGCTATGTATAGCTATATTTAAAAAAGGCTAATATGCTAAGTGTCCAACCATCCGACCAGTCGCTATGACATGTAATGACCACCAGGGGCAGACACTCAACCCAGGAGCTGCTGAGCTGCAGTGACATGGCAGCAGGTTCTATGGTGACTCACCCCAAAACCAGAGAGGAGGGAGACCAATTTTTTCACAGGGCCCTGCAATTCCACCTGTGGCTTTGGGTTATGTTGTTGCTGGGGCACTATCGGCCCTGAATCTGGTTTACTGCACACTTGTGATTGTGTTCCACACCCTGTATGGCAGCAACTTTGCATTTTTCAGAATTCCCTCTCACTCTCTGGGACCCCTCAGAGGATGTCAAAGAGCCAATTTTGCCCGATCCCCGCAAGGGACCTCACTTGCTGCAGGGACCCCCTTGCACTCCATAGATGCTGGGAAGAGACTGCAGGAGGTTGGATCCAGGGCATGTCTGGCCCATCTCACTCAGTCCTGCCCCACAGGCCACCTTTGAATTAATTTCCTTTCAATGTGCATGAATCCATACAATGGATCACTAGTATGCATATAATAGTAAGTTCTCCAGTTAACCTTGTCCCATCCACCACCCACTGAACCCCACCTTTCCTCTGAGATTCCTCAGTCTGTTCCATGCTTCTACGTTTCTGGATCTATTTTGTTCATCAGTTTATTTTGTTCAATAGATTCCACATATGAATGAGGTCATGTGATACTTATCTTTCTCTAACTGGCTCATTTCACTTAGCATAATACCATGTAGGTCTATCCATGCTGTTGCAAATGGCAAGAGTTCTTTCTTTTTTATAGCAGAGTACTATTATTCTATGTAAATGTATCACAACTTTTCTATCCACTCATCTGCTGATGGACACTTGGGCTGTTTTCAAATCTTAGCTATTGTAAATTGCACTGCTATGAACATAGGGGTGCATATGTTCTTTCTGATTGTTGTTTCAGGTTACTTAAGATATATTCTTAGAAGTGGGATCACTGGGTCAAAAGGCAATTACATTTTTAATTTTTTGAGGAAATACCATACTGTTCTCCACAGTGGCTGCGCCAGTCTGCATTCCCACCAGCAGTGCAAAAAGGTTCCCTTTCTCCACATCCTTCCTCACCGGCATTTGTTATTTGCTGATTTGTTGATGATAGCCATTCCGACAGATAAGATATGGTACCTCATTGTTGTTTTGAATTGCAATTCTCTGATGATTAGTGACTTTGAGCATGTTTTCATATGTCTCTTGGCCACCTTTATGCCACTTTGGAGAAATATATATTTAGGTCCTTTGTACATTTTTTAAATTGAATTGTTTGTCTTCTTTTGTTAAATTGTATTAGTTCTTTATATATTGTGGGTATTAACCCCTTGTCAGATGTCACATTGGCAAATATGTTCTCCCATGCAGTGGGCTCCATTTTCATTTTGTTGATAGTTTCTTTTGCAGTACATAAGCTTTTTATTTTGACGTAGTCCTATTTATTTATTTTCTTCTTAGTTTCCTTTGCCCTAGAAGCTATATCTGTAAACAAATTGTTATGAGAGTTGTCTGTAATTTTGCTGCCTACACTTTCTTCTAGAGTGTTTATGGTTTTTCCATTTTGAATTTATTCTTATGTATGGTGTAAGTTGGTGTGATCATGTGATATTTATCTTTTTCTGACTGGCTTATTTCATTTAGCATAATGCTCTCTAGTTCCATCCATGCTGTTGCCACAGAGTATCATTCCATTGTGTAGATATAACACAGGTTTTCCACCCATTTTTATTTATTAATTAAGGTATTACATGTGTCCATATCTCCCTATCCCCTCCACACCACTCCCATATATGCCCTCACCCCCCAGTGTCTTGCATCCATTGGTTATGCTTATATGAATGTATATAAGTCCTTTGGTTGATCCATTACCTCCTACGCCCAGCTTTCCTGCTGTAATTTGACAATCTGTTCAATGTTTCTCTGCCTCTGCATCTATCTTTTTGTTTATCAGGTTATAATATTCTTTATTATCCATAAATGAGTGAGATCGTGTGGTATTTTTCTTTCACTGACTGGCTTATTTCACTTAGCATAATGTTCTCCAGGTCCATCCATGCTGTTGCAAATGGTAAGAATTCCTTCTTTTTTAACACAGTGTAGTATTCCATTGTGTAGATGTACCACAGTTTTTAAATCTGCTGATGGGCACTTAGGTTGTTTCAAAATCTTAGCTATGGTGAATTGTGCTGTTATGAACATAGAGGTGCATATATCCTTTCTAATTGGTGTTTCTAGTTTCTTGGGATATATTCCTAGAAGTGGGATCACTGGGTCAAATGGAAGTTCCATTTTTAGTTTTTTGAGGAATCTCCATACTGTTCTCCACAGTGGCTAAACCAGTCTGCGTTTCTACCAGCAGTGCACGAGGGTTCTTTTTTTCCGCATCCTCACCAGCACTTGTTGTTTGTTGATTTGTTGATGATATCCTGTACCACAGTTTGTTTATTTTTATACACTTTATTGATACTTTACAGAGAGGAAGAGAGGGGGATAGAGAGATAGAAACATTGATGAGCGAGAAACATTGATCAGCTGCCTCTTGCACAACCCTTACTGGGGATGTGCCCGCAACCAAGGTATATGCCCTTGACAGGAATCAAACCTGGGACCTTTCAGTCCGCAGGCCAATGCTCTATCCACTGAGCAAAACCGGTTTTGGCTACCACAGTTTTTTTTTTAATCCACTCATCTGCAGATGGGCACTTAGGCTGTTTCCAAATCTTAGCTGTTATAAATTGTACTGCTTTGATCATAGAGGTACATATGTTCTTTCTGGCTGGTGTTTCTCATTTATTGGAATCTATTCCTAGGGCTTGGATTACTGGGTAATATGGCAGTTCAATATTTAATTTTTTGAGGGAACTCCACTACTGTTTTCCACATTGCCTGCACCAGCCTGCAGTGTATGGGGTTCCTTTTTCTCCACATCCTCACCAGCACTTGCCATTTGTTGATTTTTTTTTTCATGATAGCCATTCTTACTTATGTGAGGTGGTACTTCATTGTTGTTTTGATTTGCATCTCTTTGGTTATTAGTGATATGGAGTATTTTTTTCATATACCTGTTGGCCTTTTTTATGTCTGCATTTGAGAAGTGTCTATTTAGGTTTTCTGCCCATTTTTAATAGTATTGTTTATCTTCCTTTTGTTAAGTTGTATGAGTTCCCTATAAATTTTGGAGATTAAACCCTGATCAGATGTCACTTTGGCAAATATGTTCTCCTATGCAGTGGACTTCCTTGTTATTTTGTTGATGGTTTCTTTTGCTGTGCAGAAGTTCTTTTTTAAGAGAGTACTATTTGTTTATTTTGTCCTAGGGGATATGCTGGTAAGCATATTGCTACAAATTATATCTGATACATTGCTGCCTATGGATTTTTTAAAGTATCTTATGGTTTCCAGTCTTACATTTAAGTTTTTAATCCATTTCTCATAAGAACGGAATATGACAAGGATGCCCACTTTTACCACTCCTGTTCAACATAGTACTGGAAGTGCTACCCATAAAGACCAGACAACAAGAAGAAACAAAAGGCATCCAAATTGGAAAAGAAGAAGCAAAACTGTCTTATTCACTGATGACATAGAAAACCTTAAAGACTCCATCAAAAAAACTACTTTATTTAATTAATGAATTCAGCAAAGTAGCAAGATACAAAATTAACACCCAGAAACCTATGGCATTTTTATACACCAACAATGAACTCACAGAAAGAGAAATGAAAACAAACAATTGCATTTACCATTGCAACCAACAAAAAAAAAAAAATTAAGGAGGTAAATACTTGTACTCGGAAAGCTATAAGATGTTGAAAAAAGAAATAGAGTAAGATGTAAACAAGTGGAAGAATGTTCATGGATTGGTAGAATCAACTTCATTAAAATGTCCATACTACCTAAAGCAATCTATAGATTCAATGTAATCCCATTAAAATTTCTGTTTATGGTGTAAGTTAGTGGTCAAGTTTCATTTTTATATATTTCAATAGTGTATTTCACAAACCTCCAAAAATTTATATGGATTTAAAAAAGACCCCAAATAGTTGCAGAAATCCTGAGAAAAAGAAAATTGGAGTGATCACAATACTAGACATCAAGTTATGTTACAAAGTCACTGTTCTCAAAACAGCATGATACTGGTACAAAAACAGACATAGAGATCAATGGAACAAAACAGAGAACCCAGAAATCAACCCAAACCATTATGCTCAATTAATATTTGACAAAGGAGGCAAGAACATACAATAGAGTCAAGACAAATGGTGTTGCGAAAATTGAACTGATACATGTAAAAAAAGAAACTTGACCACCAACTTACACCATAAACAGAAATAAAACTCAAAATGGAAAAAAAAACACCTCAGGACACATTTTAAAGAGTAGGAGGAGAAGGAGGAGGCAGGAGAGAGCATGGAGGGTATCTTCACAGAGGCCATGGACTGGCAGCCACGACTTGAGCAGGGAGCCAAGAGGTAGAAGGAGGTGGCCCGGCAACTGGACCAGGATTTCTATGTCCCCTATCAGTCCAAGGACTTCAACAGTGAATGAGTCCTGAGCATTGGAGGGAACAGGGGCACCTTTGAGCAGCAGGTGGCTAGTACTGCCCTAGACCTGATGGGGGATGAGGTCCAGATCCTGACCAGGGGTTGGCAGCAGCTCAAGTGGGATGGGACTGTAGGAAGAAGCAGTTTGTGGAACAGTCAGGACAGTAGGACAAGAAGATCAAGACAGAAAGTGGTGGCTACATCAGCAGCTTCTACAAGTGGGACCTCTACCAGAAGTGGAAGCAGAAACAGATAATCACCATATGCTTAATGCCTGAGCCCCAGTGGGCTGCTAGCAGTAGGCCCTGTCAGTTTCAGCCCAACCCAGTCAGGGCATTTGCAGGAGGAAACAAATTCATGTGTCTTTCTCACATCCATGCTTCTATCTCTGTCTCTCACCTTCCCTTGTTCTCTAAAAATCAATGAAAAATATTCTCAGGTGAGGATTAACAAAAAAATATGCATACATACACACCTATATATAAATACATGAATATTGGGGGGCCTGCGGAGAGGGGGCCCACAGGTGCACGCATTTTGTATACCGGGACTCTAATATATACATTTGTGTTTCAGTACAGGTAACTGGATTCTAGTAAATGAACACCAAGTCAGAGGCAGGTCATACAAGAAAAAGCACTTAAGCTGGCTCTGAACCTAAGCACCACCTATATTAACTGCTTCTAATAATAGTGATTACTCCCCAAAAGCCATATCCAAACAGTGCAATGGTAGTGGTACTGAAAAATAGTCCTTTATCAGATGCTGGGTTCAGAGCCTAACAAACCAGAGGAGAAATGATTTACCCAGGGGCATATTTTGCCATACTTGCTAATCTATTTCCTAGTACATATTTGCATTAGGATGTGGAACATGGGAATCTCTGTGTTCTTCCATAGATCCCCAGTGTGCAAACAAATGTGAATTGCACACAGCTAATCACTTTCATGTGTTGCCAGCAGCATAGGCATCTATGCTGACATATCACGAAAATAGTTTCCCCCATGCTGACAATGCCTGACAGGTGAGAAACACTGGAAGAAAATAAAAAGCAAAAAACAAACACTAAAACTCAATTTCTCTCTATCGTGTCCAACAATTATTGGTATAGTCAAGCACAGCATTAATTCTAAATATGGACCACCTTGATATTTAAAGTCTCATGTTGCTTTAAAATTAAGTACCTTTAGAGTGAGAAATTATTGCTATAGTAACAGATTATTCACAATTAAAAAAAGCATGCATGTCAAAGCAAGAATTCATTAAAATATATATATTATATTTTATGTTGAGTGTCCAACCGACTGGTGGCTATTATGTGTACTGACCACCAGGGGGCAGATGCTCAATGCAGGAGCTGCCAAGCTGCAGTGACTTGGCAGCATTGTTCTCTGGTGACTCACCCAGAAACCAGAGAGGAGGGAGACTGATCCCTGTGGGGCCGCCCTGCGATTCCACATTTGGCTTTGAGTTATGTTGCTGGGGTACTGTCGACCCCAAAATTTGTTTTACTACATACTTGCATTTGCATTCCACAACCTGTATGACAACAACTTTGCAGAGTGCCCTCTCCCACTCCAGGACCTCTCGAGGGATGTTGAAAAGCCAATTTCAGCCCAATCCACGCAGGCCAGGCCTAGGGACCCTGCTGGAGGGGTCCTGCTCACTCTGCAGATGCTGGAGAGGGACTATGGGAGGTTGGCTCCAGGTCTTGTCTGGCCCATCTTGCCCAGTCATGTCTGAACAGCCAACTTCTAATTAATTTCCTTCCAATGTGCACAAATCCATGCACCGGGTCACTAGTTATTAATAAGGAAAAAAAATGAGAGAACTGTGGTATTCGAAAGCATTGATCCCTGGCTGGTATGGCTCAGTTGGTTAGGAATCATCCTTCGCAATGAAAGGTTACTGGTTCAATTCCCAATCAGGGCACATTACAGGGTTGAGGGCTTGATTCCCAGTAGGGGGCATGTAAGAGCCAGCAGAATGAGGCAGCCCCTGGTTTCTTTGTATTTCACTCATTTCTGCCTGTTATCAGCCTTTCCTCACTTTGTCAGATGTATTAATACCATCAAACCTGAGTCTTTCTGAACTCCCTACATATTAACAGGAAAGGACTACATGGCCTGGCTTACTTGGGATAACCTCCGTTAACCAAAGCTCCTTAAACATACCAGTCTTGAGCGTGCTATGCTCATTGACTTTCAGGAAATATTTTATTATCTGGTTCAACCATTTTAGATCTTTGGTTTTCTATTGGATTTAGATCCTTTAAATTAACTTTCAGGTGTAGGGAATATCCTCTTGTTCCAATTTCCCTACTACCTGCAGGTCTGACACTGAAGAGTTATCCATAATATTATCTTACAGACAGACAAAATGGAACTTTTGTCTCTTTGTTCCCAGCTACTACCATTCACCACCAAATTAGTGTCCCCCCACCCCTAGGTCTGGAATATGGAAATGTTGACATTAAAATGTGAATATACATAAATCTCTCCTCACTGATTTTTCCCCTTGGCTCATGTGAATTTTATTTTATTTTTTAAAGATTTCATTGATATTTTAGAGAAAAAGGAAGGGACAGGGAGAGATATAGGGAAACATCAATGTGAGAGCAAGACATCCATCAGCTGCATGTGCCCTGACTTGGAATCAAACTGGCAACCTTTAGATACTTGGCACCATGACCAACTAACTGAGCCAAACTGACTAGGGCTATTTTTTATTATTAAACTGTTTTCCTCATAAGACCATAGGTTGTAATATATTTCCTATGTATATTTATATTTTAGCAAAATGCCAAAATGCCTTTGGCTTCTAGATGCTGTATGAGGAAAGCATGCAATATTTTGACGTTCATTTTTATACTCTTACTAAAGCTACTTTTCCTTTAGAGACTCACAACAAGGGTGGGCATCTTTGGAAGGAGGAATTCTGCTACTGGCAAAGAATATTCTTGATCTTTCCAGTACTATTTATTTTATTGACACTAAATATGCAAATACATTGTATTTAAATAATGCATAATGGCTAGAAATCCATGAATTCATTTTGGGTTAAGCCTTTTGCTATACACTGAACCTGTTTTTTTCAAGTCCTTAAGGATAGTTAGGGATGAGCCTAAGATGGCATCTGAAGGAGGAGGACACTTTATCAGGGAATTTGGTATATAGAAGTCATTTCTGAACTCTGAGAGTTAAGCAAAAACGAAAACAAAAAAAGAGAGAGAAAAGTAAATGAGAATTAAGACCTTAGTTGTAGTATTTGTGTAATTATGTTAACCCCAGAGGAAAGGTTTGAGGCAGTGCTATCCAATGCAAATTTTTGCAGTTGTGTTAAGTGTTCTATGTCTGTACTGTGCAGTATGGTAGCTATTGGTTGCATGTGACTATTAAGTGCTTGATATGCTGATAGTGTGACTGAGGGACTAATTTTATAGTAATTTAAATACTAATAAATGGCTAGTGTCTGTGGTATTTAGCAGCTAAGATTTTGAGAATTGAACTCAAGAGTGATCGACTCCTTAATTGCAATGTTGAGCTCCTCATTATTTTTTTTTTGGTCATGTTGTTAATAATTTTTAAAATTTTTTTATTGATTAAGGTATTACATATGTGTTGTTATCCCTCCATTGCCCCCCCCCCCCACCTCATGACCTCACCCCCTTGTTGTTTGTGTCCATTGGTTAGGCTTATATGCATGCATACAAGTCCTTTGGTTGATCTCTCCCTCTTACCCCCACCCTCCTCTACCTTATCTCTGAGGTTCACATTCTTTTCATATGCACACTGCAAAGCTGGAAATTTTTTGCATAACCAACCTTCCCTATTGCTAGTGCTTCTGAGTTTATTAGTCTATTTTCTTTACTACTTATACATTGCTATTTACTGTATTTGTTCAACAAATCTCTTCTAATGCTTAAAGTGTTATAACATGGGCTGTTTTGGAAGATATGCAAATTTTATTCAGTGTGACATTTACATAGATTTGATTAAATATACTCAATTTCCTCCTACTAAATGAATAATTTGGTATGAACAAATCATTTTCATGTCACTGAGAATACATACTTGAGAAACAGGTGTAAACAGAAGGAGGAGATAGTTTTAATTTACCAACTTCTGATGACTGATATTTCATTTATTACTTTCTAAAAAATCACTCATCAGATAAGAAAGGTCAACATATCTGAGACCTGCAGTGGGTCATGAAGAAATCTAGCATAACCTCTAATGGAATTCTGGTTTGCCCTTGCTATTTCTCTCCTCACTTCTTTCCCTACTATTGGCTACTCAACCTCTTCTAGAAGTTTCAGTGACAGGAAATACTTTCTACTTCGTAAGGCTAATCATTCCACTGGTGGTTGACTTCCATATTTAGAAAGTTTCTCTTGATGTAACAGAATTGGTTTTCAGCTGTTTTTTTTGTTTGTTTTGTTTTACTTATGGGATAAAACAAGTACATGTGATTTTATTTCATTGTATTAGTGACACAAGCCTTTGAAGAGAAAACTCTTTTTTAATCCTTTAAAAATTATTATTCAAAGTATTGCATATGTCCCTTCTTCCCCCTATTGACCCTTTTCAAACTGTATCTGCCCTTCCTGCCCCAGGTCTTCACCACCTTATTGTTTTTATCCATGGGTTATGCACATATGAATACAAGTTTTTTGGTTGATCTCTTATCACTTATCCTGCCTTCCCTCTGAGATTTGACAGTCTGTTCCATACTTCTATGTCTCTGGATTTATTTTGTTCATTTGATTCCACACATGAGTGAGGTTATGTGATACTTGTATTTCTCTGACTGGCTTATTTCACTTAGCACAATACTCTCCAGGGCCCTCCATGCTGTCTCAAAGGGTAATATATCCCTTTTTACTGCTGCATAGTATTTCATAGTGTAAATGTACCACAGCTTTTTTATCCACTCATCTACTGATGTGGATGGGCTGTTTACAGATCTTAGGTACCCAGAAATTGATGTCATTTTTATACACCATTGCGACAAAAAATTAAAATACTTAGGAATAAACTTAACAAAGGAGTTAAAAGACCTGCACTCAGAGAACTATAGAACTTATGTGCAAATGTATTATATCTCAAATGGAAAAAAATATGGAAGATATACACAAGTGGAAGAATATACTGTGTTTATCAGTATATTAACATCATTAACTTGTCCACATTACCCAAAGCAATCTATAGATTCAATGCTATTTCCATTGAAATACCAATGCCATATTTCAAAGACCTAGAACAAATACTCCAAAAATTATATAGAAACAAAAAAAAAAACCACAAACAAATGAACAAAACCCCTCAAATAGCTGAGCAATCTTGAGAAAGGAGAACAAAGATAGAAGAATTATAATACCAGCTATCAAGTTATACTACAAAGCCACTGTAATCAAAACAGCCTGGTACTAGCACAAGAAAAGGCATATAGATAATGGAACAGAATGGAGAACTCAGAAATCAACCCAAGCTATTACGCTCAATGAATATTGGACAAAGGAGTCAAGAGCACTTCCTATTAGTCTCTATGCAGTGTTTACTTTCAGTCCTTGATTATCAGCGTCCTCACCAGCTAGTCTTCAGTTGATTATTCAGGGTGGTTCTTCTGTATTTTAGTTGGAATGCCAGTTTGGTCCTGGGAGAGTGTCAGTATAGCTTCTACTTAATCAGCCACCATTTTTGGAACTCCAGATATTGAACTATTTTTTAAAGCACATGTAAGTATTATTAGGTAAGAGTTATAATAAATGTAAAATAAATGTCAAAATTATTTAAGATTTTAAGACATTATGGCAGTGTGTTTGTAAGAAATAAGGGAGTCAACTAAGAAATTCTTAGAGATTTTATCAAGAGAGTGGTTACACCATTTTAGAAACAAAACAGTAGCTTCCCTTTATATACACAGGGATGCATAAGAAAGAACAATTGAAAAATATGTTTATTGCCCTAATCAGTTTGGTTCAGTGGATTGAGTGTCGGCCTGCGGACTCAAGGGTACCAGGTTTGAGTCTAGTCAAGGGCATGTACCTTGGTTGGGGGCACATCCTCAGTAGGAGGTGTGCAGGAGGCAGCTGACGGATGTTTCTCTCTCATTGATGTTTCTAACTCTCTATCCCTCTCCCTTCCTCTTCATAAAAAATCAATAAAATATATTTTAAAAAAGAAGAAAAAGAAAAATATGTTTATTTTCTTTAAAGGGTAACATATATGGCATCAAACAAGGAGAAATGCATATTTCAATAAGAAGAAAATATTAAAGCAGTAAAAATCTATTGAGGGTATTGATATAAGTAAGAATAAGTGAAAAGACTGTAATTTGCTTGGATAGGAAAGCATAATACTTTAAAAATACAAATTCTCTATATATGTATGTGCAAATGTATTATAATCTCAAATGGAAACAAGGTTTTTTTTTTCTTAAACTGGATAAACTGATTCTAAATGTCATATGGATAATTATGCAATAATTATCAGAATAAAATTTCTAGACCAAAATGTGCTACAAACTGATAGAATTTAAGGGAGAAATAGGCAATTTAATAATAATTGGAGACTTCCATACTTCACTTTCAATATTGGATAAAACAACTAAAGTTGAATAAGGAAGTAGAAGATATGAACATCCCTGTGTAAACAAACTATATATAACAGATATCTCCAGAGCACTTTACCCAACAAGTGCAGAATACACATTCTTCTCAAGTGCATATGAAATGTTCTCTAGGATAGGTTATACATTAGGCTGTTAAACAAACTTTAATAAATATAATATGGAAATGTTTAACATATATTTTCCAATAACAGGGTAATAAAGGTAAAAATTAAAAAGAGGAAATCTGGGAAATTCAGATATGTGAAAATTAAATAACACACTCCCAAACAGCCAATGTTTCAAAGAAAAAATCACAAGGGGAAATAGCAAGTACTTTGAGAGGAATGAAACAGGAAACATATCCTAAAACTTTTGGTGTGAAGCTAAAACAATGCTTAGAGGGAAATTTATATTTGTAAATGCCCTTATTTTAAAAAAGAAAGATTTCCAATCAATGACTTAATGCTCAACTGTTATAAACTAGAAAAAGAACAAACTGTTCACCCAGCAATCAGAAGATATGAAATAATAAATATTAGGAATAAAGAATAGAAAAACAATAGAACAATGAGATGAAATAAAAGTTCTTTGAAAAGATCATTAAAATGCACAAATCTTTAGCAAGATTGAACTAGAAATAAAGACGAGAATTAGCCACAAACACATGAAAAAACAATTCACAGGGAGACTAGTTTATAAACATGTGAATTTATACTAAGCCCTATGCATATTAAATAAATGTAGATTAAAACAGGAGAATGTTTCTACCTATATTAATAGAAAGGTACAAAAAATCACATTATACATTGTTGTTGCAAGTATAGGAAAACCAGTATTCTTATTTCTTCCTGATGAATATGTATATTGTTGTAATCACTTTGGGAGTCAATTTGTTAATATCTATCAGAATTGTAATGCATATAAACTTGCCTATATGCACAAAGCAGTATGTGTAGGGTTACTCCTAAAACAGTTGGTTACTAAGGAAGTAGAGACAATAAGGGAATACCTTGTTGGTAGTGAACTTAAGAACATTAAAAAAGTAACTAATTGTTATTCATCTGCTTTTTATTATCATCATGTGCAGGTAACGCTAAACTGTGTCAGTATTAAAATCCTGCCTTTAAAGTAAATTCTTCCCAGTGTCTCTCATTCCAAGCTTGCCATGTTCTTAGCACCATAGCATTGTCTATAAACGCAAAAGGCTAGAAGCAACCTAAATGTCAATTTATAGGGCAGTTGTCAACGACAGTAGATCCATATAATGGCATGCAGCCACTAAAAAGAGAATAGGGACTTCTGATGTGGAATTATTATATCTGAGATTCATTTTAAGGGAAAAATTCAAGGTGAAAAATGTATAGCCTTGATTTGTGTAGAAAATTGCTGGAAGGTGCAGCAGAAATATGTCAGTTATTTCTGGGAAGTATAACTGTGAGAGTTAGATTGGGGGAGAGGCAAGAAGAAAACTAGGTTTTATCATGCATCCTTTTTCATTGTTTGTGTGTTTTTTAAATAAATCTTTATTGTTCATATTACAAATGTTCCTCATTTTTTCCCCCTCCATTGCTCCCCTCCACCAGGTTCCGACCCCACCCTCTTCCCTTTTCCCACCCCCCATTGTCCTCATCCATAGGTGCACAGTTTATGTTCAGTCTCTTCCCGCCCCCCCCTAGCCCCCATTTCCCTGATAATCATCAGTCCACTCCCCTTCCATACCTCTGATTCTATTATATTCACCAGTTAATATTGTTCATCAGATTTTTTAATTCCCTTGGTTTTTAGATTCACTTGTTGATAGTTACGTATTTGTTGTTCATAATTTTTAGCTTTATTTTCTTCCTAAAGAACTCCTTTCAGCAATTCATATAATTCTGGTTTGGTGATAATAAACTCCTTTAGCTTTTTTTATTTTTATTTGTGAAGCTCTTTATCTGGCCTTCAATTCTGAGTGATAGCTTTGCTGGGTAGAGTATTTTTGGCTGTAGGTTCTTACTATTCATCACCTTGAATACTTTTTAAATAAATCTTTATTGCTCAGATTATTACTATTGTTTCTCCTTTTTCTCCCCCATAGCTCCCTTCCACCCGATTCCCACCCCATCCTCTGCCCTTACCTCCTCCCCCCACCATTGTCCTCATCCATATGTTATACGATTTTAATCCAGTCTCCTTCTGTACCCCCACACCCCTTTCACCCTGATAATTATCAATCCAATCCCTTTCTTTGCCCCTGATTCTATTATATTCACCAGTTTATTATATTCCTCAGATTTTTAATTCACTTGATCTTCTTCCTCTTCTTAAACAATACCTTTCAGCATTTCATATAATACTGGTTTGGTGGTGATGAACTCCTTTAACTTTTTCTTATCTGTGAAGCTCTTTATCTGCCCTTCAATTATGAATGATAACTTTGCTGGATACAGTAATCTTGGTTGTAGGTTCTTCCTATTCATCACTTTGAATATTTCTTGCCACTCCCTTCTGGCCTGCATGGTTTCTGTTGAGAAATCAGCTGATAGTCATATGGGTGCTCCCTTATAGGTAACCAACTGCTTTTCTCTTGCTGCTTGTAAGATCTTCTTTTTGTCTTGTACCCTTGGGATATTGAATATGATGTGTCTCAGAGTATTTTTCTTTGGATTCCTCTTGTTTGGGGTTCTGTAGGCTTCCTGTACTTGTAAGTCTATTTCTTTCACCAGGTGAGGGAAGTTTTCTGATATTATTTCTTCAAATATGTTTTCAGTATTTTGCACTCCCTCTTTTTCTGGCACCCCCATAATTCTGATGTTGGTGTGCTTGAAGTTGTCCCAGAGGCTCCTTACACTATCTTCAACTTTCTGTTTTCTCTTTTCTTCTTGCTTCTCCAGAGGAGTGTCTTTTGGCTCTTTGACCTGATTCTTGTGTTCCTCCATTCTGCTGTTGGATCTCTGCATAATGTTTTCCAATTTAGTCAGTTTATGTATACGTTTTAGTTGGGTCTCATGAAGTTTATCAACCTTTTCTAGGATATTCTTGCATAAATTTAGAACCGTAGTTCTGAACTCTATATCCCCCATCTCTTTCTTTTGAGATCTATTTCCTTGTCTCGGCATTTTCGCTGTTTTTCAGAGTTGGTAGGATGGCTTTGTGTGTTTGGTGTCCTATATGGTCCAGTGGGTCAGCCTCCTCAGTTACCTGAGGTAGACACTCTTGGTGCTCCCCTTTGTGGACTGTGTGTACAGCCTTGTTGTAGCTAAGTCTTTATTTTTGTGAATTGACCTTCAGGCTAATTGGATGTGGGTATCAGCTGTGTCTACTCTGGGATACTTTCTGTATTGGAGACAGTCTTATAGGATCAGATTTGAAAAACTGCAGAAGCCTCTGCTCAGCTTGGATGGGGAGGAGTCTCAGGGCTGAACTGACAATCTTGGCTTCTGCCCTGCCCTTGTCCACTCGCCTGAGCTTCATCCTAACCTCTGCCTTCCGCGGCTTCCCTGAGTTTCCGCCTTTCAGTCCCAGGTTCCCAGTCCCAGGTTCCCCATGCAAGAGTGTGGGTGCCCCAGGGGCTTGCCCCGACTTGGGCTGGTCTCTGTAGTCTGGAGCTTCTGACTTCCCCTACAGAGAGGCTGCCACCTTGTAAGGAGAATTGGCGACAGCCTCCATGGTCAGACCTCTGCGCATACTCACTTGCATGCAGGACTGTAGACCCTGCAGGCTGAGGCTCTGAGTCTCCGGTCTCCCAGTCTCGGAGTCTCCGGGTGCCTTTCTCTACAGTCCAGACTCCTATGAGCCTAGGACCACGGGGTTTCGGCCGGGTTGGGTTCAGTACAGTTAGTCAGAAAGGGTTCCCTGCAATCAGGAGTTCTTCCCCTCCCGCCAGGCAGGCATTCACATTCGGCGGGCTGCACTTCCTCTCCACACGCGAGCTTCTCCCTACCTCAGGGCTTTGCAGCTCCCAGTCTTATCCGTGAGCCTCTTTCCTTTTTTTCTAGTTGTAGATATTCCACTTTGCTATCTGTCCTGAGGTTTTGGTGAAGTTCTTTTTGATTTTAGTTGTTTTTTTTTATTTTAAAAATTTTTATTAAGGTATTATATGTGTACATAGCTTACCATTGCCCCCCCCCCCATTCATGCCCTCCCTCCCCAGAGTTCTGTGTTTGTTGGTTGTACTTATATGCATGCATACCAGTCCTTCAGTTGATTTCTTATCTCCCCCCAGGTCTCCTTCCCCTCCCTGCTGTCATTTGACAGTCTGCTTGTTTTATGGTGACTATCTCAGGACCACAGGAATAGAATCCGCTCCTCTTCTGGTTCACACTGCCCCTCCCTCCTCTGGGTCCCACTGCTTCCCCGGGGCACATGGCACTCCCGGGGCACATGTCTTCCCCTGGGGCACGTGGCTGACCTGGGGCACACGGCCCCCTGGGGCACACGGCTCTCCCGGGACACCCGGCCCCGTGGGACACACGACTCACCCGGGGCACAGTGCCCCCTGGGACACATGGCTCACCTGGGGAACATGGCCTCCCTGGGGCGATAGGGTTGAGAACGGGAGGTGCTGCACCAGCTCCTTGCTAGCACGGCGGGCGGGCTGGGATGGCTCACCCAGGGCACGAGCGACTGCGCTCCAAAGAGTCTCGTTCCCGGCGGGAGTGGAGCGGCTGCAGACTCAGAGGCCAAGCCCCGAAGCCGCCCACTCCCTGGGCCCGGGGCAGAGAGAGGTCCATTCTCTGGTTCTCTGTGGGCTTCCCTCACTCGTGGAGGTGGTGGGTGCAGTGGCGACGGTGGCTCAATCTCCATTGTAGTTTCAAAATCCACAAGGCAGCAGCAGCAGAAGCTCTGGCCCAGCCATGTGGCAGAGGACAAAGGACTCGCTGGGACCTCGAATGGAAGGTGCTGCCAGTTTTTTTTTTTTTTTTTTTTTAATTGTTGATGAGGCAGCAGCTTAGGAGACTACCTAGACCACCATCTTGGTTTTTCTCTCACCTTGAATATTTCTTGCCATTCCTGTCTGGCCTGCATGGTTTCTGTTGAGAAATCAGCTGACAGTCGTATGGGTGCTCTTTTATAGGCAACTACCTGCTTTTCTCTTGCTGCTTTTAATATTCTCTCTTTGTCTTTTGCTCTTGGAATTTTAATTATGATGTGTCTTGGTGTGGTCCTCTTTGGATTCCTCTTGTTTGGGGTTCTGTGCGCTTCCTGGACTTATAAGTCTAATTATTTCACCAGGTGGGGGAATTTTTCTGTCACTATATCTTCCAGTATGTTTTAGGAATCTTGTTCTCTCTCTTCTTCTGGGACCCCCATAATTCTGATGTTGGTTCACCAGAGGTTTCTTACATTATCTTCAACTTTCCGGATTCTCTTGTCTTCTTACTTCTGTGCAGGAGTGTCTTCTGGTTCTTTATGTTCCAAATCTTTGACTTGATTCTTGCCATCTCCCGTTTTGTTTTTAGGACTCTGTATAATATTTTTTATTTCAGACAATGTATGTTTTATTTCTAGTTGATCCCATTTTATTTCTAGTTGACCCCTTTTCATATCCTTATAGGTCTCATTTATTTTATCGGCCTTTTCTAGGAAATTCTTGAAAAACCTTATAACCATTGTTTGTGTTTTATTAAACATGTTTTTTGCGTGTTCTATTAAACATGCTTTGTGTGTGTTTTTACCATTTATATGTTGACATTTTTTCAGTCAAAATGTGTGTATTTCTGTGTGGATATTGTTAGGAAAATCCCTGCTGCCAGACATTTTATTCATTGCTATTGTATTGCTGCCATTATTGTATTTGAATGCCAAAAATAAAAAAATAAAAACAATTTCACAGTGCCCATCAGTAGATGAATGGATAAAAAAGCTGAGTTACATTTACACAATGGAATATTATGCAGCCATAAAAAGAAGGGGAACCAGGCTGGCAAGGAGGGCAGTTAGGGGTCAATGGGACAGCATGGGAGAACAGTTGGGGGTGACCAGGCCTGCAGGGAAGGACAGTTAGAAGCAACCAGGCCAGTAGGGAAGGGCAGTTAAGGGTACCAGGCTGGCAAGGGAGGACAGTTAGGGGCAATTAGGCCAGCAGGGGAGAAGTTAGGCGTTGATCAGGCTGGCAGGGGAGTGGTTAGGGGGAAATCAGGCAGGCAGGCAGGTGAATAGTTGGGAGCCAGCAGTTCTGGATTGTGATAGAGATGTCCCAGATTGGAGATGGTGCAGGCTGGGCTGAGGGTCACCCATCCCCCCCCATGCACGAATTTTGTGCACCAGGTCTCTAATATATATCTTCTAGTAGTTTTACAATTTAACAAAATTACAAATATTTACCATCTAAACCGATGGAAATTTTTCAAAATTAAATAAAATGCATAGAATAGGGAACCATTGGAATATACATTGACCAGATTATTCATTTGGTAAAATTAAATTATTTGATGTTAGGGAACTAATCTTTTTCATCCTTTTTGCCTAGGCCACTGCCTGGTACATGGATGGCAAGGCTTTAATAAATATGTATTAGCTGCATGAATAAGTAACATAAGCTTGGTGAGAGGAAATATCAGGTCCTACTGTGCATTTTCTATATAAAATGAAAATCATGTTTATCATCAATAAACACTTGATTGGACATATCCATATAGATCCAATTTTTTTCTAGTATTTTAGGTCTTGTCTTTTAGAGAAGAACTCTTAATTTATTCTCCTCAGATATTCTGCAAGACAATGTGAGGCATTTTTCAATTTATTCCTCTTCTCTACCTCCTATATTTATCAAGTCAGGAAGCCCTCCAATACCTCTTCAGAAATATCTCTACTATGTAAAACTTTCTCTTTATTTTATCTTCCACTGCCTTAGTTAAGACAGTCATAATTTATCAGCTAAATAAATTATTTTAAATGTAAATAAATTAATAAACATTTTAATGTCTTTCTGCCTCTGGTCTCTTTCTCCTAATATGTCATTAATGCACTACACAATCATATTGACATTTGGCAAAATTATTTTTCAGTAGATGCAGATTTATACCACATTATTCTAACATGTTAACATTAGTTAATATTTTTTAATAGTCTGGATCCAAGTTATCTCTCTAGTGACAGTTCTTGGCAGTTATTTCCAGTCTTTTTCCTGTCTTTGAACATGTTATACTCTTAGCCACATCAGAGTCCTGACACATGCTATTTCATCTTCTTTGATTACCCTTTCCCTCCTTACTCCACTAGCTAACTATTGCTATTAAGGTTTCACTTAAAAATTACTTCCTCTGTTAAGCCTTAATTTTATCCCTTTAGGCTAGATTTGACCATCCTGCTATTGTATCTTATAATATTCCCCACTCCTCCTTTGAACACTATAACTCTTCCAGTAACTTATTCATTATATGTCTTCTTTACTCAATTAAATGTCTGTGTACAGAGATGACCAATTGAGTAAAGAAGACATATAATGAATAAAATGTGGTGATTGGCAAATAGTAGGTACTGGAAAAATATCTGTTGAATGCATTAATGGAAACTGATATATGAATCATCATGTACTTATAATGAATGGGTGAATTTATTTATTTTTTACATTTTTTAATTGAATAATTGGGGTGACATTGGTTTGAAAAATCATGCAGGTTTCAAGTGTACTATTCATTAAACATCATCTTCACACTGCACCATGAACTCACCACCCATAACAAAGTCTCCTTCCATTCCCATTTGCCATGCTTTGCCCACCTATACCCTCTCCCCATTTGCTCTGGTTATTAATACATTGTTGTCTGTGTCTATGTGCCATATATATATATATATATATATATATATATATATATATATATATATATAATTTGATTTAGTCATATATATACTAGAAGTCTGGTGCACGAAATTTGTGCATGGGGGTTTGTGTCTCCCTCAGTCCAGCCTGTACCCTGTCCAATCTGGATCCCTCGAGGAATGTCAGACTGCTGGCTCCCAACTGCTTGCCTGCCTGCCTGCCTGCCTGATTGGCCCTAACTGCTTCTGCCTTCCAGCCTGATCACTTCTTAACTGCTCCCCTGCCAGCCTGATCAATGCCTAACTGCTCCCCTGCTGGCCCGATTGCCCCTAACTGACCTCCCTGCTGGCCTGGTCACCCCTAACTCTCCTCGCTTTCAGGCCTGGGTACCCCCAACTGTCTTCCCCTGCAGGCCTGATCTCCCACAACTGACCTTCCCTGCTGGCCATCTTGTGGTGGCCATCTTGTGTCCACATGGGGTGGCCATCTTTGACCACATGGGGGTAGTCATCTTGTGTTGGAGTGATGGTCAATTTGCATATTACCTCTTTATTATATAGGAAAAAATATATATGTAAAATCCCTTTGCCTTCTTTTATTTAGCCTCACAACCCCCTCCCCTCTGACAGCTTTCATTCTGTCCCATGTATCTATGTCTCTTTCTTTTGTTCCTCAGATTATTTTGTTCATTAGATTCCACGTATACTAGTAAGTAAGATCATATGGTACTTATCTTTCTCTGGCTGGCTTATTCTACTCAGCATAGTTGTATAGTTTCCCTGCTTTCAATTCCCATTGGACAATATGATTGGCCCAGATAGATGCTAGGCCAGTGATTTTCAGCTGGTGTCCCACAAGAATTTTTAAAACATGCAATACTTGACTGTATACTCAAGAGCACTGACCTATTTCCCCTTAGTTTTTCAAGCTAAAAAATGACAATAGTCAACAAAACAATAACCAACTAGTGTGAATGAATCAAAATTATATGTATTTTTTTTGCTAGATCTAGTTGTTGTTGTTTTTTTTGCCTCAGAAGTTTAGTAATTAGTTTCAGTGTGCCATAAGATGAAAAAGGTTAAAAATCACCATGGTAAACACATTGCACCATTGCTGAGGAAACAAGGATCAAGATCTCAGTACCATGTTTGATGAAGAAGCAAGCATTATAGCAAGAAGCAAACAAGCCAAGCCAATAACATTTCCTAAGAGAGTGAGAATTAACATAATAGTCATGCTGTGGTGGCCTCGACCTACTTTGTTGCCTATGTTACTAACCACAGAAACAACTTAGTCTCAAGAGACTGACAAGCCATAGTTTGGCACAGTCAGCAAGGACATGCTGGGATGCTGAGGATGGGTAGTGAACTGCCTTTCCCAAAAAGGGTGCTATTTTATTTTACTCTCACAGACACAACCAGATAGGCCATATATGGATCTATGTCCCATTTACAAAGAAGGAAATTGCTCCTGAAAAAGGAAAACTGACTTCTCCTTCTCTAGTTTATGAAAATTTCAGTATTGAAACACCATTCTCCTAACCTCTGTATATGCTTTTATTGGTTCTTAAAATGATAAGTATAAATTAGGTATCCAAGTGTATGCACAACTTTGGAGCAGTCTGAAATGTGTCAGAATTAAGTGGGAATTGCTTGCATTATTTTTGTACAGTTTCAAATTCACTCCAGTGAAATTTCCCACAAGTGGTGTTACCTTAGAGTCCTATGGGGGCAGTACTCAAGGTTAACAAGAAGTGAAACAAAAAAGAATGACTTGCTATCTTGTATATACTTCCCTTTCCAATTTCCAGGAGTTTCCTCTGCTGTGATTTCCAACAATTGTAAAAAGTAACAACACATATTTTCTCACTGACTCCAGTTAACGATATCATGAAACTTGTAGTCATTAATGTGTGTAGATTTTTATAGAATCACCTTGCTGAAGCCTGCAGAGTATGCCCTAAAACGCATGAGCAAGCCATACATATAGTCTTTAAATTCTACAGTGACTCTTTAAAACAATTTCTGCAGTAAATCAATTGGCTGGACTGAAATATGTCATCTTCCTCTCTTATAAAAGCTACTTAATGTTTTTAAGTGGAAAGTACAATTTAGCTGGCAGTCATCTGTTTGCTGCTGCATTGGAATAAAGTATATTTAAAGGCTTAGAGGAGAGTATACTATATAAAAAGTGGGTCTTTATGCAGAAATGAATGAGAAAAATATAAGGAACACAGAAAATTGAGGATTTGATGCTGAAGATGTTTGTATATTGATTTCTTTCATTGTTATAAAAGAACTAGAGGCCTGGTGCATGAAATTTGTGCATGGGTTGGGTGTACCTCAGCCTGACCCACACCTTATCCAATCTGGGACCCCTTGGGGGATGTCTGACTGCCAGTTTAGGCCCAATCCCTGTGGGCCTAAACTGAAAGCTATCTAGTGCTCTCACAATCTGGACTGCTGGCTCCTAATTGCTTGCCTTGTTTGACAGCCTGATTGCCCCCTAACTGTTCCCCTGCCAGCCTGATTGACACCTAATTGTTCCCCTGTTGGCCTGGTCGGCTTCCCTGCTGGCCATATAGCCCCCAGTTGCCCTCCCCTGCCAGTCCAGTCACCCACAACTGCCTTCCCCTGCCAACCATCTTGTGGTGGCCATCTTGTGAAAACAGCGAATGGCACCACTTAGGCTTTTATTATATAGGATCTTGGTAACATCAGACAGGGAGTCAAGCAGTATAATAATTAATGTAGATTAAAAAAGAGTTCATAAGGGATTGATAAAGATCAAATGAAGTTACAAAGTTCTATATCTTGAAATTGATATATGGTTGGTATGTAAGTGGGTAAATATATGGGCACAATTCCACAAACCATACTGATCCATTAATGTAGATTAGGGTAAATACAAAAACCAGGTCATAGCTCCTTTCAAGGTGGTAGCAGAACAGGCGAATCATACAGTCATCTGCTCATAGGACCAAATTAGAAGTACAACAAAATTAAAAGACAATCATCCTGAATAACAGACTAAAGGCTAGCTATAGAGGAGACTTATAAGCAAGGATTTAGAGAAGAACTCACATCACCACTGGGAGGAAGAGTGGAAAGACATAAAGGGCTGGTGCTGCTGCCATGGTCAGCAGCTGAGATTCCAGAGGGATACATACATCAGCTGTGACAGTTCCCCCTGGGAAGCATGGGACATAAAACCTAGGTCAGGCTCTCAAGCTCAGAGCATAAGAGCCAGAGAAAGGAACTTACATAATATCTTGCTGTGCAAAGCACCAGGGTTTCTGTCTGCCAAGGAGAGATAGAGTCAAAGGCATCCTCTTAAAGGGACTACGTACAAAATTTCATTCACAGCCATTCACCCTGGACTTGAGTGAAGGGAGAGTGGTGTGGACTAGAGTTGCCTCAAGATATTCTGTGGTTTGAAGCATTGAGAAGGCTTGGGTGATAGACACTAGGATCCCTGTACTGAGTCATCCTTCAATACCACATTCACCATCTTTTGTGGACAGAGCAATCCCCTGGGAGTGGTATTAGCCTGGGGAAAAGTAATTACCTCACTCTCTGGACTCACTCTCACCCAATGCTACAAATCTTAAGCCCGGCTGAGGGGTCAGCAGCATTGGCCAGGGTGTAAAATTCTCTTGTAGCTTAAAAAAGGTTACCCAGGGACAGGTGCAGGCAGCATCTGACATTGGCCTACACCAGAATCCCCCCAAAAGTTCTACAACCAACACCTGAAGACACCAGAATCAGTAAACATAGAAGCATGGTGCAACAAACTTCACAAACAATATATCCAAATGAAGATCACAGCAGGCACTAAACTCTACTGAGGCCAATACCCACTTTTTATTTTTATATTTTTTCATTATTCTTTCCATTTATTTATTTTTTTCCTTTCTCAACTTATTTTTATCCTGTTTTCTTATTAATTTTCTTTTTTTCTTATTCTTATTTTTCTTTTTCCAGTGAATCCTACCAAACATTCACAGAAGAACTAAAACCTGTCCTTCTAACACCATTCCAAAAAATTCAAGAGGAAAACTCCTCAGATCATTTTATGAGGGCAATATTATCCTAATTCCTAAATGAAATAAAGATACTGCAAAGAAAGAAAAGTATAAGCAATATTCCTGACAATCATAGATACAAAAATCCTCAATGAAATATTAGCAAACTGGATCCTTGGTTATTTTTTAGTTTATTATTCAGGATGATTTTTCTGTATTTTAGTTGTAATTCCAGTTTAGTTCTGGGAGTTTGTCAGTGTAGCTTCCACTTACCTCACCACCATTTTTCCCATATTTGCATACCCATTTACTAAAACTTTTTTTTAACATAGAATTTTCTTGATAAATTTCCAATTAATTTCTTTATGGCAGATTTTCCAGTTTCCATTGCGTCCTCTCCTGGTTATTTTGCTCTAGAGATATGCCAGTTTGTCAATAATACACTTGAGGTACCCAAAGCTGAAACTGAAACTTCAGGTTTGATTTTATCAGTAACAGAATTTACCAGGATTCTCACTTCTTGAGTTGTAATTATTGATCCTTTATTAAAGAAATTAAAAATTACTTTCACTGCTTTTTTTTAAGGCAGAGACACACCAATATTCATATGGATCTTACAGTCAGCTAAAGGACCACAGTTTTTTTTCCACGAGTCTAAGCCACAACTGTCCGATATGGAGCAGTTGTATTTGTGTGATCAAGTGCAGAATTTTATATTAAGTCTTGATAATTTTGGTGCATATGGTGGATACTATGATACATTGCCATATCTTTCTTCAGAAATGAAGAACTTATTTTTTCCTGCTCTGGAAATTCTGTTCTCAATAATCCTCAGCTGTCAACAATCTTTTGACCTTGCCTCAGCTAAAGAAAACTCCCTTGGCACCAAGGTCGCAATTACTTTTGGGGGCAGCCTCCATCTCTGACCGATCAACTCAAGTTCTCCCTCTACATTTAAGTATAATTTTTCAGGGCAATATCTGGTCTAATAAAAGCTGGTCCTTTTTTTGGAATCGCATCATAAACCAGTCTCTCCCTCTGCTTCTCCATGCTGTCTTTTCCTTTCTTTCACAGGTGTTGACTCCAAGAACCCTCCCTAATAAACCTCCTGCATGCTAATTTCTAGCTCAGAGTCTGCTTCACAGAGAGCCCCATTAGTACTCAAGTATTACTCCAGTCTGGGCAGCAAGTTCATTTTGGATTCTGCATCTGTCATCAAAGATTTAAGCTACTTTAATTTTCAAATATGATTCTTTTCTTGAAGTCCAGAGCAATACTTTACACTTTTTACTGGCTATTTCTACCGTGGTGTGTCATAGGCATTTCAAATTCAACACATCCACAACACATCCGCATCCATATCAATCATACCCACTATATTTCTCTCTAAACCTACCATTCTTATTACATCAACTCAGTTACCCACACTTGAAATATTATTGCCCTCTCCCTTGGCCCAAACATTCAAAACTTCCTGCTCTTCTTTCTCACTGCCATTTCCCTAATCCAAGCCCTTATTATGTGTCACTTACATTATTGTTATACTCTCCTCCCTGACATTCTATGCCATCAATCTTTTCCCATGACACTTTACCTTTACTCACATGACCATGAGAGAATCTTTCTAAAACATTGGTCTGATCATATTACCTCCTAACTTAAAACCCTTTATGTCCTTTACCTCATTGCTTAAAAAGGATCAAATTAGTACTCCCTAAACTGGCCCTAAAGCCTTTTTACCCAAACACATCCCTCTCACAATCTGGGACTGCTGGCTCCTAACTGTTCACCTGCCTGCCTGTCTGATTGCCCCTAACTGCCCCTCACTTCCAGCCTAATCACCCCTAACCACCTCTGCTTGCCAGCCTGATTGCCCCTAACTGCCTTCACTGCTGGCCTGGTCACTTCTTAGTGCCCCCCACTGGACTGGTTGCACCTAAACTGCCCCCTACTGGCCTGTTCACCCTCAACTACATCCACCACTGGCCTGGTCACCCACAACTGCCCCCTCCCACTGACCTGGTCACCTCCAACTGTTCCCCGCAGATCTGATCATCCTTCTGTGTCCTTCAGCCACCATTCTTTACTGTAAGAGAATGAAAATGCTATAAATGGTGGTCAGCATTAGGACTACTGCTTTGGCTCTGCAGGGTGTAAAGGGGAATTGGCTTGGCTCAGGGTAAATGTTTGGTGGTAGAGTAAAAGTTTGCCCATCCCTTTCCATTTCAGAAATATCAGAAGTATAGCTTGATAAATAGGACTTTACTTATTGCACAGTGGCAGTTGCTATAAGGGAAATAATCCACTGCTAAAAGTAAATCTAACAAGAGCTCTCATTCTAAAAACAAACAAACAAAAAAAACAAAAACCCACCCTTTTCATTGGTTCCTTGCCCCCCTCACACTTTGAAGTATTACTTAGTACCATGGTGGGTGCTAAGAATTTTATGTTTCCAGACTTTTCAGAGGATAGAAGGGTATCTGTTACCCATTTCTCACTTTCTCTCCTGGCTTTGGTGCTCTTGATTTCCCACATTTACTCAGTACATATATCCTTCTTGCACAAGCTAGATGTGGCTTTTAGGATTAATACTCCTCTTGTCTGTACTACATATAGCTCCTGCAATCCAGGTAGACCTAGGGTTGAGGGTATATTTGCCCACCTGGTGCTAATGGGCTTACCAATTTAAAATAAATGTCTATCTTTAAATCAAATTTAATTGATATAAGTATAGGACTCTGGTTGGGCTATTTTTTAATTTAGGAAAATGGAGCCATCTTGAACTCAATTGAAATTTGACACCTTTAAGGTGCAAAGAAAGAAATAAGCAACTTGAGATTTTACTCCACTTATGAATTAGAGAATCAATCTGGCCATGAAGTGCAATGTTTAAATGTGGCTTCATACAGTAATAAAAACAGGATGTTTAAAAATATAAGTGTGGCTCAATTTAAAAAATTCTGACACAGGAACTTCTCACAAACTTATCTAAACTTTTCTTACATTTTCATATTTTAGATAATATTTTAAAAATATATACCATATTTTGGTTGTTTCTTCTGAGTCATAAATGAATCATTGAACATTAATCATAATCTGTTTCTTTTTTTATGGTGGCATTTTGTTTGTTTCTTACTTTCAATGTTGCCTTGGAAATTACTGGAATGCAATTATCCCCAGCTTGGCCCATGTTGCTCAGTGGTTGAGCATCGACCTATGAACCAGGAGGTCATGGTTCGATTCCTAGTCAGGCACATGTCTGGGTTGTGTGCTGGATCCCCCAGAAGATATCCAATCAATGATACTCTCTCATCATTGATGTTTCTAGCCCTTTCCCCCTCTTCCTTCCTCTCTGAAATCAATAAAAAATATTCTTTAAAAATCCCCAGGAAAAGAGCTGAATTTTTTAGATTTTCTTCCGTCTATAATAATAATTATCAGTCCCTCACATTTAAATAATGCTATAAAGAACATTCGTGTATGGTGTGTCTTTTTATTATTACTGTAAAATTGTGAGGCTAGTATATCAGATATTCTTATTTTCATTTTATAGATGTGAACATTGAGATTCTACAAGATTGCACTGTTCAGAATACTTTTAGATGCAAGTCTAGCATAATCTCAAAATTACCAAAAAGGAATATTTTTTTTTTGTTCATGTAGATGGAATGGGTGGGAAGAGCTGGCCTCAACATCTAGTAGATCCAGGATTTCATGTAGCAATTAGACTCTTGTGATCTTTGGTCTCTTTTTGATCCTTCCTCAGTTCCTGCTTTGATCTGCCTGTTAGCATTTTTCTCTCAGGTTCTTTCAATTAACTAGAGATATGGTTACTGACATATCTTTGCTTTGTTGAAATACAGCGGAGAAGAGAAACCGCATCCACATCCTACTCAGTACCAACTCTGGAAATCCCACAGAGAGATTCTGGGTGACATGGCTTACTACATGTAATTTCTTGGATCAAAATCTACACTCAGGTAGATACAGAATTGTGATTAATCTGGCCTATGTTAGTTACGCATATATATGGTCAGGGGAGCAAGGTCTATAACCTAAATCTGAACTGTAGAGAAGACAAACTATAGAGATCACAGAGGTTAAATATTGGCTCAAAATATTCTCATTTTTGATCCCATTCTTCTTCCCACTGTGCCATACTGTTTGTTGTATTCTGTTTGTTTGTTTTTTTCCTCCACAGTGATGATTCATCTTAGAAGGAATTCTGCTCAGAAGCATGCAAAGGTCCCATTTATTTACTTAAAAATAATTTTGACCTGGTTATGGATTCTCAGTAAATTGCATATATCTTTCACTCAACTTTTCCCAATGTTAATAACTTGTATAATGATAGTATATTAGAACAAAAAATGACATTGATACTGTTCAAAGAACTTATTCAGATTTTACCAGTTTTACATGCATCCATTTGAATGTATGTATGTAATTTTACGCAATTTTATCACATGTATATATTCATGCAACTTCCATGACAATCAAGATATATAATGTTTTATCCTCACAAAGATTTACTTTATGTTAACCCTTTATATTTACACCATATCCCTCCACTGCTTGGCAAGCACTAATGTCTTCTCTATCTCTATACTATTGTCATTTTGAGAATGCCATGTAAAAGGGAAACATACAGTATGTGACCTTTGAGATTGGCTTTTGCATTCAGTCTAATATCTTTCAGGAACATTCAAGTTTTGTGTGCATCAGTTTTCTGTTACATTTTGTAGCTGAGTAGTATTTAATGGTATGGGTGTACCAAATTTTTTGAAGGACATCTGGGCTTTGATTCCACTTTTCTGTTGTTAAAAATATTTATGTATGCATTTTTACGTGGGTATGAGGTGTCAGTTCTCTGTGGCAATTTTCCAGGCCTGCAATAGCTGGGTCATACGGCAAATATATCATTAGTTTTGTAAGAGATTGCTAAAATGTTTTCCTTAGTGGCTATAGCATTTTACATTCTCACCACCAATGGGTGAGTGATCTGGTGTCTTTACATTCTTGATGGCATTTGGTGTTGCCACTATATTTTATTTTAACGATTCTGAAACTATTTAGTGACATTTCATGGTGGTTTAAATATGCATTTCTCTGATGTTGAACATCTTGCTTGCTATCGTTATATTCTCTTTAGTGAAGTATTGGTTCCTATCTTTTTAAAAATTTCTTTATTGATTAAGGTATCACATATTTGTCCTCAGGCACCCATTCCAATACCCCACCCCTCCCTACTCATTCCCCCACCCGCCTATTGTCCTTGACCACTGGTTAGGCTCATATGTATGTACACAATCCTTTGATTGATCTCTCCCTTTTATTCCCACCCTCCCTCTGAGGTCCAACAGTCTGACCCATGGCTCCTTATCTCTGGGTCTATTCTTGTTCATCAGTCTATGTTGTTCATCATTTCCCCTAAATGAGTGAGATCATGTCCTACTGGAAATACACTAATAAGAATAAAAAATGAGACAAGCAATAATGGTTATGCTGAAAGGCAAATGACTCAGTTTGTAGTGAGTTTCTTTCTGGGCCAACAGCTCTTTTGAGACCCAATTCAATGTCAAACAGTTCCTTATGTGTATATGTCAGCAAAGATATTTCAGTTCTGGATGGTAGGCAAATAGAGGTAATGCAGGTCCGACCCTCTCTGGTTTGGTCCTGGGCAACCTGCAGTGACGCACAGCTGCTGACTGCTAGTATGGCAAGGTGACGTCAGCGTCTTCCATCTCTGGCCTGCTTCTCTTCTATCTTCATGGCTGGAGTAGTCCTGTCAATTCCTCTCTGTTGCCAGAATCCACATGTTCTCAGAGTTGTTTTCTGAAAATATACAAACATATTCTCGACCAAAAGTTAATAAAGGAATATTTTCTATAAATTTTACTTGGGATCTTTTTTTTCATTTTTTTGCCCAAATATTTTCCTCTGGCTTGTTTTGACACCATGTGTATTTTTCATAGGTGTCTTGCTGTAGCATTACAATTAATTTTCTACAGTAAAAATTTTCTAGATGTAATTTACTTATAGGATATTTTTCCTTACATGATATTCTTCTACTTTCCCCCTTTTTTGATTTAAATACTAGGAAGCTTTTGAAGAATTTATAATGTAGTCTTGATAACTTTTAATTTTTTGTACTATAATATGACTGCTCTAGGTTCATTTCCTGTTGTGCAATTTTATCATGAGACTAGAGGCCTGGTGCACGAAATTCATGCATGGGGGGAGGGAGTGGTGGTGTCCCTCAGCCCAGCCTGCACCCTTTCCAATCTGGGACCCACTGGAATCGGGCCTAAACAGGCAGTCAAACATCCCTCTCACAATCCAGAACTGCTGGCTCCCAACTGCTTGCCTGCCTGCCTTCCTGATTGTCCCTAACTGCTTCTGCCTGCCAGCCTGATCACCCCCTAACCACTCCCCTGCCAGCCTTATTGATATCTAACTGCTTCCCTGCTAGCCTGTTTGCCCTCAACTGCCCTCCTCTGCTGGCCTGATCACCCATAACTGCCCTCCCCTGCAGGGTTGATCACCCCCAACTGCCCTCCCTTGCAGGACTGTTGCCTCCCAAATGCCCTCCCTTTCTAGCCTGATCACCCACAACTTACTCCCCTTGCAGGCCTCGTCCCTCCCAACTGCCTTCCCCTGCTCGTTATCTTGTGGTGGCCATCTTGTGTCCGCATGGGAGCATGATCTTTGACCACATGGGGCAGCTATCTTGATCTTGTGTATTGGAGTGATAGTCAATTGGTATATTACTCTTTTATTAGATATGATAGAGGCCTGGTGCATGGGTGGGGGCCAGCTGGTTTGCCCTGGAGGGTGTCCCGGATCAGGGTGGGGTTCCCTTAGGGTATGGGGTGGCCTGGGCAACCGGCCTGTGGTGGTTTGCAGGCCAGCCACGCCCCCCAATTACCCAAGCAGAGGTCCTAGTATCTGGAATTTATTTACCTTCTATAATTGAAACTTTGTAGCTTGGAGTGGAGCCAAGCCTTCTGATTGCTCAGTGGCTGCCACCATTTCTTTTTGGATTTGTTTACCTTCTATAATTGAAACTTTGTATCCTTGAGTGGAGGCTTAGGCCAGCTAGGGCATGCAAAAAGCTTGGCTTCTTCCATTGCCCAGGAAACCCAAGCCTCCCTCCTGTTCTCTGTGGCAGAAGCCATCTTGATTGGGATTAATTTGCATACTCACTCTCGTGGGCATGGCTCGTGGGTATAGCAGAGTGATGGTTAATTTGCATATTACTCATTTATTAGGTAGGATGAACTGCCAATAAAAATTTTAGTTAACACTTTAGGAACAGCTTTTTGTCCAGTACAATTAATTTTTCTAGAATATTTGCTTATCTCAATTAACCAATTTAAATTAGCCTGAAAACCTGTTTACTATTTTACTGTTAAATTTATTACTCTAAAACCATCTTATTTTATTTTGTAAATATTAGTAGAAAGGATTATTTGCCTTATTGAGTAGTTCCAGAGCATTCCTGGTGGTAGGCTGGATTTAGATATCAAAAACCCACTTCCCCACACCCTGGGTACAAAACAACTCAAAAAATTCTTGTAGTGAGAGGGTAGTTGCTGTCAGTCAAGTCTCTATCTGTTACCCTTTATCTTTATTGTTGAAAATATTATAGATATAACTCTTTTTTCTTCATGACCTCCTCCACCAATCTCCAACCCCTGGCAAGGCCTTCACCACACAATCATGGGTTATGCATATATGCATACAAGTTCTTTGGTTAATCTCTTCCCCCCAACCCCTTTCTGAAATTCACCAGTTCACTGCATGCTTCAATGTCTCTGGATCTATTTTGTTCATCAGTTTATTTTGCTTATTAGATTCCACATATGAGTGAGATAATGTGATACTTGTCTTTCTCTGACTGGCTTATTTTTCTAAGCTTAATATTCTCCGGTGCTTCCATGCTATCTCAAAGGGTAAAAGATCCTTCTTTTTTACAGCTACATAGTATTCCATGGTGTAGATGTACCACAGTTTTTTTATCCACTCATCTACTGATGGCCACTTGGGCTGTTTTAGCTATTGTCAGTTGGGCTCTATGCACATGGGGCTGCATATATTAATTCTGATTGGCGTTTCAGGTTTCTTAGAATATATTCCTAGAAGTGGTAACACTGAATCAAATAGCAGCTCCATATTTAACTTTAAAAATATTTTATTGATTTTTTTACAGAGAGGAAGTTAGAAGGATAGAGAGTTAGAAACATCTATGAGAGAGAATCATTGATCAGCTGCCTCCTGCACACCCCTTACTGGGGATATGCCCATAACCAAGGTACACGCCCTTGACTGGAATCAAACCTATGACCTTTCAGTCTGCAGGCTGACTCTCTATCCACTAAGCCAAACCAGTCAGGGTCATATTTAACTTTTTGAGGAAACTCCATGTTGTTTTCCATAGTGGTTGCACCAGTCTGCATTACCACCAGCAGTGTATAAGGGTTCCCTTTTCTCCACATCCTCTCCAGCACTTGTCATTTGTTGATAATAACCATTCTAATGGATGTGAGGCAATAACTCTTTGTCATTTTAATTTTTATCTCTCTAATTATTAGTGATGTTGAGCATTTTTCATATGTCTCTTGACTATCTGTATGTCCTCTTTGGAGAAGTGTCTGTTTAGGAACTTTGCCTATTTTTAATTGGTCTTATGATCATTTTCTAAATGGATTCTTTTCTGTTGAGTTTTAAGAGATCTTTATATATTCTAGAAAGGTATTATATCCAGGTATGTGGTTTGTAGATATTTTTCACAGCCTTTAACCTTATATTTTCATGCTTTTAATAGTCTTCTTTGCAGAACAAAAGTATTTTTTTTAATTTTAGTGAAGTTAAATTTATCCATTTTTTATTTTTGGTAACATGCTTTTGATATCATATCTGATAATTCTTTATGTAGCCAAAGGTCCTGAAGATTTTTTATATTTTGCCTCTGTTTTATATTTTTGCATTTTACATTTAGGTCTGTGATTAATTTTTTTAAAATTGGAGTTATTTGTAATTTGTGATGCTTGGGTAGAGGGTTCCCCCTCATAGGTTTCTATTAACTTTTATTCCAATGAATAATTTTCAGCGATAGTCTACATACATATTTATACTATCAGTGATTTTCCAGAAATTATTTATATAAATAATAGATGATTTCAATATTTTGTTGGTGCTCCAAGCAATGCTGGACTGAAGGTTGAAGCTCAATAAATGCTTGATTAAGAAGGTATAAAGTCCCAGGGGGCCGTGTGCCCCAGGTGAGCCGTGTGCTCCTGGGGAGACATGTGCCCCGGGAGAGCTGTGTGCCCCGGGGAAGCAGTGGGACCCGGGGGGAGGGGTGGTGTGAACCAGAGGAGGAGCGGATTCTATTCGTGTGGTCCTGAGATAGTCACCATAAAACAAGCAGATTGTCGAATGACAGCGGGGAGGGGAAGGAGACCTGGGGGGAGATAAGAGAACAACTGAAGGACTGGTATGCATGCATATAAGTACAGCCAACGAACACAGAACTCTGGGGAGGGAGTGCAGGAGTGGGAGGGGGGTGGGGACAATGGTAAGCTATGTACACATAAAATACCTTAATAAATTTAAAAAATAATTTTTTTTTTTAAAAAAAGAAGGTATAAAGTTCTGGCTTCAGATTCCCAATTTACATAGAGGACTTTTAACTAGTCTCTTAGAACCTCAGTTTTCTCATATATCAACTTGGATAATAATGCCTGAGTTATTTCTCTTATAGAAGCTCAAGTGAAATGATGTGTGTAGAAGTTGCTTTAAACAACTAAATATTTTTAAACTGTAAAGTACTTAAACACCTCTAGCATAATAATAGACTTTGTTAGTAAGCATAATAGAAAAGTGCTACAACTCAAATGTTTGTGGCTGCCTTCCTAGCTATTACTTATCTTCAGAGGGCAGCATTCCCTGGCCTATAGAAGCAATTGGAAGATTTGGTCTTGCTCTTTTGCTTTCATACATCTCATGTCTTTTTGAGGTAGCTGTCTGACAATAACCACCTGGCACTCTGATCTGCCATTCCCTTTTACACTCAATAACCTGAGGTCTGTTCCACTGCATCCTGGGATTAGATGGTATAGAACAGGCTCATTTCCATTGTCCAAACTGCACCTTAAAACCACCTTTAAAACTAATGCACCTGATGACATATACATTTGGAAGTCCAATATTATACCACTGAAATCTTACTATTAATTGAGCAAGTTTTTTATAATGTCCAGCATTGTGCAAACATTCTCCTTTTATTCTCAATGCAGAGGCAAGCTTAAATGAATATTTGGGAATTTACTACTCCTTCTCTATGGTTGTGTTGTCTTTTTATCACTCTCCCCCTTCTCATAATCCTTGACTTTATCCACAAGGGGAAAGCACCAAATCCTTGAAGTCCACTGAGAATGTTCAGTTATCAAATTAACATTCTTAAACAGCCTATCCTGACCATACTATCTTGAGGAATACACTAAACACTTTCTATTCTTTTATTTAGTTTTATTTTCCTCAACATTAATCACTGTTTTATGATACACACATAGTTGTTGTCTGTATCCCCAATTATAAGACTTGGCTGTGAAAGGAAAGGACTTAATCTGCTTTTATTCACAATCAAATCCTCAGAAATTTGAACATAGAATATGTTAAATAAATATTTTAATTAATAATTTTTTTCTGAGTCTACTCTCTGTAAGACAAATATTTGACCATCTTTGATAATATAATTATATCTCATGGTTTAACTAGTTTGGTTTATATGCTAACAAAGTTTCTGTCTGTTGTATCTAACCTAAACACCACTTTCCTTACAAGTGTGTGCAGGATAGAAAGGAAAGGGTGAGGAGGAAGGAAAAATCCTGTCCTGCTTAAAATATATTTTTGGAGCAAGTGAATGGAAGGCAAAGACACTGTGAGCAGGAGACTAGAGTATCATAATGATATGATAGATTTCTATCTTTGATAGGCAAGATAGCTGTGAGTATAATAGACAACTATAAAACTATGCAGCAGAAAATGATTATAAGTAATTAGTGGTGAATGGTTTATTAATCAGGGAAAAAGACAAATGAAAGGGAAGTTTGAAGATATTTTGAGAAGAACAGATACCAAATCTGTGGCTTTTGTGGTCAGTGTTTAGAACCTGCAATGTAGGTTTATGAAAGGGAAATTGAGCTACCTTCACAAAAACGCATTGCTCTTTCTCATAAATGCCTTCACTGTGTTAATAATGCTACTGATAACAATAATGATCACAAAAGCTCCCTTTTTTTGACTGAGCATTTCCTATGTGCTAGGCACTGTGTGAAGTACCTTATGTACATTATCTGGTTTCATCCTCAAAACAAACCTATGTGGGAAGTGCTGCTATAATTTCTAATTTAAAATTGAGGAAACTTTGGCAAGGGGACTTGCCAGAGATAATAATAAGCCTCCTTCTAGCCAATTAGGTTCATTATACTTTATTGTAGTTGGAAAGATAGAACGCATTTTTTACATTTAGATTATGATTTTAATATATTAGTAAATACATTAAGTCATAAGAGCTCCTGAAAGTGCAAAATAATAATCTTTTCACAAATGCTCTCTGTTCCATTTTCAAAATGTATCCAGAATCTGACCACTTCCCACTATATTCTATGCTACCTGCCTGATTCAAATCACTATCCACTTCCACTTAAATTATTGAAGATTGCTTCTTGATAGGTCTCCCTGCATCATCCCTTGTTCTCTTTGGCATATTGTGGTCAGAGGCATAGGAATGGTAAATTAAAATTATTTAATAAAACCAATAGTAGTGACCCCCACACACAAATTCTTACATTAAAGTCTAAGCCCAGGATACCTCAGAATCTGACCTTATTTGAAGACTAGAGGCCAGGTGCTTGGATTTGTGCACCAGTGACATCCCTTGTCCTGGCCTATGGGGATTGGGCCGAAACCATCCCTCCAACATCCCTCGAGGGGTCCCGGATTGTGAGAAGGTGGTTCTCAGGTGACACACTTCAGAATTGGACTCCCTCCTCTCTGGTTCTGGGTACGTCACATGAGAACCATAGCTGCCAAGTCACCACAGCTCTGCAGTTCCTGTGTTGAGCCACATAGCTACTGGTTGGCCAGTTGAGCGGTCGGCTGGTCGCTTAGGCATAAACATTTATATAGTCTTTACAGATGGATATAATCATCAACTAGCTCTAGTCTAATAAGACTGGTGTTCTTATTTTAAATAAAGGGTAATAAAGGGTAAATAAGTCAGATCATGTCAGTTTCCTGCTTTGAACCTTCCACTGGCTTCCCTCACAATGGCCTACCAGATCCTTCAGGATATTGTACCACAGTTACTATTCTGACTTTCAGTCATACCAAATTTCATTCTACTCACTCTCCTTTAGCTATACAGGCTTCTTGCCGTTCCTCAAACAGTAAGACTCTCCTAATGAGACCTTTGTACTGATCCTTGCCTCTACTTCGGTGCTTTTCTCCCATTCAACAGCATAGTTTAGTCTATTTCCTTCAAATTGTTGTCAAAGTACCATTTTCACAGTTAGGGCTTTCCTGATCTCCCGGTTTAAATATTCAAACTCCCTTCTACCTCCCCAGCACTCTCTATAACCCTGCCCTGCTTTTTTCACAGATTCATCATTATCTAATTAACTATATAATTTATTTTTACATACTTTCTATCCACAAAAACTTGTGTAGAGGTATATATATTTTTTTTATTTGAAGAAATATTATTTTCTTACCTCAATTTTTTTCAACCAACTGTCATTGAATACCTTATTTTCTGTGTGACATACTTAACAGTAGGGACATAGAGATGAGAACATGAATAACTTTGTCCTTGCCCTTGAGGAAATCAGTCTAATCATGGAGAAAGATACTAGTTTCATTTTTCCCAGAGGGAGTGACACATGGCTGTGTGAGTGACAAACAAGAAAGGGCTGTTTATAACAAACCAGGGAAAGATTCACTCACCAAGTCAAACCCAAATGTGCCCTTCCCCAAGGCTCCTCTGACTACAATTTTTCTGTATCTATAAAAATAACATATGCTCATCTTTAGAACATCTCTGATTTATATGCTTGTGAAGTCATGACTATGATTATTTATGCAAATGAAATTAATTTCAAACTTCATCATAGTCTTTATTTAGTGATTGGGGAACTAGGACTGTGTGCTACTACAGAGGCCTCTCATTTTTAGGAGGAGTAAGGTCTAATTTCAAATACAGGAAGAGAGCTACTATTTAAAGGGACTCTGCTGCGATTTTTTTTAAATGCAAAGTCTTTTTATTTCAAAATGAATAATCTCCTCCAATTTATCTCCTTTGAATAACTTGAAAAAAATATGGTATGTGAACTTCCAATAAATGGGAGCTTGAATTTGTGTATGACATATTTGAAAGAATCCTGGATTGAGTCTTTGTCCCAGTACCTCAACTGATTGATTCTTGTGACCTTGGACAAGGTGTTTTTTTTTTTAAAACTTTTTTTTTACACTATTACAGATGTCTCCATTTCCTCCATTTGCCTATCTCCACCCAGCCCCTGCCTCTTGATCTCAATTGCCCGCTTTACTAATACTAAGCAAAGGGCTGTACTTCCTGTTTCATAAGAATCTATGGTTCTATTAGTCTTTTAGTGTCTATTTTTTTCAACTATGTGATTGATTACTTTCTATATCCTTGGTGAAGAATGGACTCTCACTATACCCCATGAATACTAAACTTAATTCCTTCCCTGTAGAAGCTATACACCTAATGTCCAAGTAGAGACTATTGCTTTTTACTCTATTTGTTACTAGAGGCCTAGTGCATGAATTCATGCACCAGTGGGGTCCCTCAGTCTGGCCTGCAGGATCGACCAAAACTGGCTCTCTAACATCACCTGAGGGGTACTGGATTGTGAGAGGGCATAGGCCAGGCCGAGGGACCCCCAAAGGTGCAGGATCAAAGCTGGGAAGAGACGTGGGAGATTGGCCACCCGGGGATAGACAGTGGGAGGGCTCCAGGGCATATCTGGCCCATCTCGCTCAGTCTTGATCAGTGGACTCCAGCAGCAAGCTAACCTACTGGTCAGGGCATCTGCCCCTTGGTGGTCAGCGCATGTCATAGCAAGTGGTTAAGCATGCTAAGGATGTCATTGACATATTACACTTTGATCAGTTGAATGACCAACTGGTTGACCATACACTTAGCATATTAGGCTTTTAATATATAGGATTGATCCCATGAGATTTTAGAATCTGTTCATCGGAATTGAACTTTGTTATTCTTACTGTTATTTTTTAGAATATTCATCAGGAATATAAAGGAATGGTGATGTACAATTTTATATACAGGCATACCCATTTTATTGCACTTTGCTTTATTACACTTCACAAATACTGCATTTTTGATAAATAGAAGGTTTTTGGCAACCCTGCATTAAGCAAATGTATCAATATAATTTTTCAACAGTACGTGGCTCACTTTGTGTCTCTGTGTCATGGTTTGGTAATTATTGCACTATTTCAAACTTTTTCATTATTATTATATCTATAATTGTTTTTGAGGTGCCACCAACTGCATCCATATATAGCAGTGAATTTAATTGATAAATGTGTGTTTTGACTGCTACAATAACAGGCCATTGCCCCATCGCTGTCCCTCTCCTCAAGCCTCCTTATTCCCTGATATAGAACAATATTGAAATTAGGCCCCAAAATAACTCAGTTCAAGTGAAAGGAAGTGTTGTGAGTCTTTCATTTTAACTCAAAAGCTAGAAATGATTAAGCTTAATGAAGAAGGCATGCCAAAAGCCTAGATAGCCCAAATAAATAGTTAGCTCATTGTGAATGCAAATGAAAAGTTCTTGAGATAGATTAAAAGTGCCACTACAGTGAACACATAAATGATAAAATAGCAAAACAGTCCTTATTGCTGATATAGAGAAATTTTAATTGCCTGGATAGAAGATCAAACCAGCCACAACATTCCCTTAAGTCAAGGCCTAATCCAGAGTAAGATCCCAACTCTCTTAGTTCTCTTACAGTTAAGAGAAGCGAAGAAGCTGAAAAAGGAAGTTTGAAGCTAACAGAAGTTGGTTCATGGGGTTTAAGAAAAGAAGCCATCTTCATAGCCTGCAAGTGCAAGGTCAAGCAGCAAGTGCTGACTTAGAAGCTGCAGCAGGTTATCCAGAAGGTATAGCTAAGGTAATTAAGGTAAGGTACATTAAACAAAATAGCTTCAGTGTAGATGAAACAGCCTTATATTGGAAGAAGATGCCATCTAGGACTGTCATAGCTAGAGAAGAAAAGCCATTGCCTGGCTTTAAAGGACAAGTTGACTTTCACATAAGGAGCTAATGCAACTGGAGACTTTAAGTTGAAGCCAATGCTTATTTACCATTCAAAAAAAAAATTGGGCCCCTTAAGAATTATGCTAAATCTACTCTTCCTGTGTTCTAGAAATGAAATGATAGCACATCTATTTATAACATCATTTACTGAATATTTGAAGCTCGTTGTTGAGACCTACTGCTTAGAAAATTTTTTTTTCAAAATATTAAAGTACATTTACAATGTACCTGGTCACCCAAAAGCTCTTAAGGAGATGTACAATGAAGTTAATGTTGTTTTTATGCCTGCTAACAGAACATCCTTCTGCAGCTCAGGGATCAAGAAGTAATCTCAATTTTCCAATTCTTATTACTTAAGAAATATAGAGTATATTGTAATGTTATAGCTGCCATAGACAGGAATTCCTCTGATAAATCTGGGCAAAGTAAATTTAAAACCTTCTGGAAAGGATTCACCATTCTAGATTCCATTAAGAATATTTGTGATTCATTGGAAGAGGTCAAAATACCAACATTAACAAAAGTTTAAAGTTGATTACAACTCTCATGGATGATTTTGAGGGGCCAAGACTTCAGTGATACAAGTAACTTCAAAAGTGGTGAATGGAGCTAGAGAACTAAAATTAGAAGTGGAGACTGAATTGCTGAAATCTCATGATAAAAGCTTAACAGATGAGGAGTTGCTTCATATGGATGCCCAAAGAAAGTGGTTTCTTAAAATAATCTCTACTCCTGGTAAAGATGCTGTGAAGATTGTTGAGATAACAGCAAAGGATTTACACTGCAAAGGATTTAGACTGTCAGTAAAGCAGCAGGATTTGAGGGGATTGACTCCAACTTTGAGAGTTCTACTGGGGGCATGCTACAGAGAAATAATTTAAGAAAGAATAATCAATCTATGTGGCAAACTTCATTGTTGTCTTATTTTAACAACTTGCCACAACTACTCCATTCTTCACCAACCATCAACATCGAGGTAAGATCCTCCAGCAACAAAGAATCAAACATAAAACATTATGACTTATTGAAGGCTCAGATGATGGTTAGCATTTTTAGAAATAAAGTATTTTTAAAATTAAGAAACATACATTTTTAGACATAATGCTATTATACACCTAATAGTGTAAACATAACTTTTATATGTACTTGTAAACAAAAAAGTTGTGTGCCTTGCTTTATTGTGTTATTTGCTTTATTGCCATCGTCTGGAATTGAACCTGCTATATCTCAAAGGCACTCCTATACTTAATGCATTTATTTATCTCCTCTGAAAAGTCATGGGAGGTATAGAGTATATTGTAAGGTTATAAGCTCTGAATATAGAGAGGATTCTTTTTTTCTCTCCAGTAATTTACAGAGCATTTTCAATGCACTAGTACAGTTCTAAGTATTTAGAAATACTAACTCAATTATCATTTAACTTTATGAGGAAACTGAGGAATCTAGCATTTAAGCAGCTTCCTTAGAGTCATATAGCTCTTAACTGGTGACACTGACACTTGGACTCATGCAATCTTGCTCAGGATTCATGCTCTTACCCTATACAATAAGCTAAGGAACGTGCCTAAGTTCATACAGTCACACCATTGTGAAGCCTGGATTTCCATCTTTCCGTCACCTAAGTCTCTGAAAATATGCATAAGTAAATGTATCCATACCTATATATAAGTCCCCAGTCTTCAGAGACACAACATTTTAATTTTTCTGTGTCACAAAATGGCAATTGTCTCTCTGCATTTGGCAGAATTTTCATACACCGGGTCTCTAGTATCTCTATCTCTATCTTTATATCTATATCTATATCTATATCTGTATCTGTATCTGTATCTGTATCTGTATCTGTATCTGTATCTATATATGTATCTATATCTATCTATCATCTATCTATCTATCTATCTATCTATCTATCTATCTATCTATCTATCGATCCAGGGTCCATAATGACCAAGGCTCCACTGAACAACAGACTGCAGTTCGTGCCAGTGTAGCAAACCAGCAGTGACTGCTGAGGGGGCTGCAGATCAGGCCCAGAGAGAGGTCTGCAGAGAGAGAGGCAGGGTCTGATCCTCAGTCCCCATGGCATCTGTTGATCAGCCCTTACCTCTCTCTCTTCTGGCTTTGTCAGCAGCTGTGCCTCTGTTTCTCTCCAGGCCACCTCAGGGGCTGCTGATCAGCCAGGCCTCTTTGATCAGGCCCAGAGATAGGCCCAGAAATGCTGACTGGCATAGAAACTGACCAATCAGAATTTAATCTGGGTGAACTGCAAAGACAGAACCCAAGGTGGGAGCTGAAGAGGGGTTTTAAGGGCAATAGCTGTTTGGTGTAGTGTAAGAAAGCAGTTCAAATTTTTCATGACCAGTTTGGCAGTATAGTACATATGGCTGGCTATCAGTCCAGATATAGGGATTATGTGTTTTTGTCTGCCAAGAGCATCTCCTCCTGCTGAAAAAGCAATCGCCCCCCCCCCCCCATTTAAGCAATCCTATTCTATACGATCTATCTATACTACTAGAAGGGCAATATGCTAATTATATTGAGTCAACCAGCCATCTTCCAGACATCCAACTTCTTCCCAGACAAAGCCATGGTGGTGGAGGCCAAGGCAGAGGCAATTATGGGCAGTCAGGCCAGCAGGAGAGGGGAGTTGGGGGCGAAATCAGGCTGGCAGAGAAGGGCAGTTAGGGGTGATTAGGCAGGCAGAGGCAGTTGGGAGCAATCAGGCAGGCAGGCAGGTGAGTGGTTAGAAGCCAGCAATTCCAGATTATAAGAGGGATGTCCAACTGCTGGTTTAGGTCCCTGATTAGAGAGGGTGCAAGCTTGGCTGAGGGTATCCCCCCCCGTGCACTAATTTCAAGCACCATGCCCCCATTATATATACTGTATATGGCTAAGGTGACCAGACGTCCCGCTTTTGCTGGGATAGTTCTGATTTTTAACAATTTGTCCCAAGTCCACAGCATTTTTAAAAAGTCCCGATTTTTGACATGGGAAAAATTGTTAAAAATCGGGACTGTCCCACCAAAAGCAGGACATCTGGTCACCTTATATATGGCTAATATGCTAAGTGTCTTTCACACCTTCCAACTGGTCGCTATGACAACTTGCTTTATAGCCAGGTGGAGACACTTTACACTGTAACCAAATGTCTGTGAAGAGTTTTCCTGTGCCTCATCTGATTTGATCCTCACAGAAGTCCTGGAATAGGTAGGTAGGAGGCTCAGTAGAATCCTATTTTCTTTTCATTAGCCGGAAAAACAAAGATTTAGATAGCTTAGAGACTTGACCTGACTGAAAGGAAGAAATGGTGGACCTTAAAGATGATTTCAGGTTTTCTCATTGTGCAGGATATAGTCAAACACTGCTTCAGTTAAATATGTTACCCTTTGTTCTCCCTGTGTGATCTAAAATAATAAACTGCTTCATGTTGCTATTTACTGCTGTGTTGCTGACAATTACCTGAAAGAGAAGTTGGGGTGCTTCACTGGGCTGGAAAAAGTTTAGCTAAATCAGAAAATAGGTCTAATTAAGCAAGTTTATTCTCTCTATATAAAAGGCTAAGTTGACTCACACATGTGCTAAACATATAAATATTTCACTGGCACAAATCGTCTGGGTGTGCTTTGTTCTGTCATTGTTGATCATGAATTTGGTTGACACTTCTATTATAGAGAAAGGGTGAATAGCAATATTAAAATATTTATTCTAATTAATTTCCTTTCAATGTGCATGAATTCATGTGCCAGGCTACTAGTTTATATATAGACGTATGTAAAAATATTGCGGTTGTCTTTGTGGGTAAGAGTAGGGAGAGTGATAAAGGGAAAAAATAAAGTACCACAAAGGCAATGCCTTTGCATAAACTCTTGACAGTGAGCCAGGCAGCATATTGTGAAGAAAAGAACACTGACTCCAAATCCTAGTCTTATAAATCATTGGTTTTATGTCATCAGGAAGGATTTTTTTCTTTATTGATTAAGGTATTATATGTGTGCCCTTACCTCCCATTCCCCCCCCCCCCCCGCTCATGCCCTCACACCCCTGTTGTCTATGTTCATTGGTTATGCTTATATGCATAGGCAGGACTATTTATTTATTTATTTATTTATTTATTTATTTATTTATTATGGTATCACATAATCGTCCTCATCCCCCCATTCTCATCCCAAACCCCTCCCCACGTATGCCCCCATCTCCCTGTTGTCTGTGACCACTGGTTAGGCTTATATGCATGTATACAGTCATCTGGTTGATCTTTCCCCCTTTCCCCTACACTCCCCTACATTCCCCAGGATTTTTAATACAAGAAAGTCTTAATCTCCTCATAGTGTAAAATTCTTCTTGAGAGTATTAAATAAGGAAATGGATAGATTCATAGAGATATAGCTATAGTGATAGAAACAACTTGTCCAGTCCCAGTACATTATATTGCAATTTAACCCTTTTAAAAATTCTTTATTGTTAAAAGTATTATACATGTTCCCTTTTCCTCCATTGACCACTCCCAGCCTGCCTCTGCCCCCCAGCACAAGCCTTCACCCCCCTATTGTCTGTGTCCATTTGTTTTGTTTATATTCATGCATATAATTTTTTTGTTTGATCTTTAACCCACCCCCACTCTCCCCTGCCTCCCTCTGAGGTTTGATGGTCTGCTTGATGCTTCTATGTCTCTGGATCTATTTTTGCTCATTAGCTTCTGTTATTTATTATATTCCTCAAGTAAGTGAAATTATGTGATATTATCTTACTCAGACTTATTAATTTTTCTTAGCATAATGTTCTCCAGGTTTATCCCTGCTTTGGCAAATTGTAAGAGTTATTTTTTATAGCAGTGTAGTATTCAATTGTATAGCTGTACCATGGGTTTTTAATCCACTCATCAGCTGATGGGCACTTAGGTTGTTTCCAAATATTAACTGTTGTAAATTGTGCTGCTATGAACATAGAGGTGCATATATTCTCTATGATTGGTGTTTCTGATGTCTTGAGATATATTCTTAGAAGTGGAATTACTGAGTGAAATTGAATTCCATTTTTAATTTTTTTGAGGAAACTCCATACTGTTTTCCATAGTGGCTGCACCAGTCTGCATTGTACAAGGGTTCATTTTTCTCCACATCCACACAAGCACTTGTCATTTGTTGGTTTGTTGATGATAGCCATTCTGACAGGTGTGAGATGGTACCTCATTGTTGTTTGGATTTGCATCTCTTTGATGATTAGTAACTTTGAGCATTTTTTCATATGTCTCATGGCCTTCTGTATGTCCACTTTTGAGAAATGTCTATTTAAGTCCTGTGCCCATTTTTAACTGAATTGTTTATCTTCCTTTTGTTAAGTTGTATGAGTTCCCTATAAACTTTGAAGATTAAAACCTTATCAGATGTAACATTGGCAAATATGTTCTACCATGCAGTGGGCTCTAATTTTGTTTTTGTTAATGATTTCTTTTGCTGTTCAGAAGCTTTTTATTTTGATTTAATCCAATTTGTTTATTTTCTCCTCTGTTTCTATTGTCCTAGGAGATATATCAGTAAACATATTGTTATAAGGTATGCATGATATTTTGCTGCCTATGCATTCTAAGATTTTTATGGTTTCCCATCTTACATTTAACAAGAGGACCAGTACATGAAATTTGTGCACTGGGGGTGTGTTTCCCTCAGGCCAGCCTTTACCCTTTCCAATCTGGGACCCCTTGGGGGATGTGAGGCCTAAAACGTCAGGTGGACATCCCTCTCACAATCCAGGACTGCTGGCTCTCAACTGCTGCCTGCCTGCTAGCCTGATCCCCTGCTGGCCTGATTGCCCATAACTGCCTTCCTCTGCTAGCCCGGTAATGTCCAATTGCCCTCCCCTGCTGGCCTGGTCACTGCTAACTGCCCTCCCCTGATGGCCTGATTACCCCTAACTGTCCTCTCCTGCCAGCCTGGTCACCCTTAATTTCCCTCCTCTGTATGCCTGATCGCCTCCAACTGCCCTTTCCTGCAGGCTTGTTCACCCTTAACTGCCCTCCCCTGCAGGGTTGATCACCCCTAAATGCCCTCCCCTGTAGGCCTGATCACCCACAACTACCCTCCCCTACCAGCCATCTTGTGGTGGCCATCTTTGACACATGGGGGTGCCCATCTTGTGCAATGGCATGAGAGTCAATTTTCATATTACCTCTTTATTTTATAGGATTGTTTTATCCATTTTGAGTTTTATTTTTGTGTGTGGTCTGGTTTCATCTTTTGAATGCATCTGTTCAATTTTCCCAATACCATTTATTGAAGAAATTGTCTTGACTCCATTTTATGTTCTTGCCTCTTTTGTTAAGTATTAATTGAGCATAATGGCTTGGGTCAATTTTTGACTACTCTGTTCTGTTCCAATGGTTTACATATATGTATGTTCTTGGGCCAGTGCCAGGCTGTTTTGAGAACTGTGACTTTGTAATATAACTTGATATCTGGTATTATGATCCCTCCGACTTGGTTCTTCTTTTTCATGATTGATGTGGCTACTTGGGGTCTTTTTTATTCCATGTAAATTTTTTGAGAGTTTGTTCTTAATTCTTATTATCTTTTCAATATTTTATTTGCTGTAACCCATGTCTATTTGCACCTATGCAACAGAAAGTCTTGATGTTTTTGTCTGTTATTGACACTAGCAACTGATCTACACACACTTCTGTTTAGGCTGTTATCCTTATAGTGTTACAACAAATTTTTTATTTACAGACCATCACTTTTAATTTTTAATTTCATTATGAATTGGCTGGTTTCTGACCTGCAGATTGAGGGAAATGGACTAAATGATTCTAAGGGACTTTCCAACTTTAATGATCTTTGGTTAGTCATATCCAAGAAAATCACAAAAAGGTACTTAAAATAAATTCAGGGGTTGTGAGCTGAAGCTATTATTTTGCTCTGTTCTCAGGGAGTGATTATATAAAAGTGGCAGTTTTTTTTAAATGTATATTAGAATTGCAGTTAGAGTTAGCATGATCCCATTAAAAGCTGTTAATGAAATTATTATTCTGGTGATAAGATACTGTTATATTCTTGGTATCCATTGCAAAAAAGATTAATATCATGCTAAAATAGTTTAAGCTGGTGATGACATTTAAGTTCTCATTCTGAATACCAGGACCATTATCAAAGGGATAAGCATGCAATGATTAAGAATAGCATGCATTTTTTTCCCCCTTAGAATGGAAGAAAGCATGTCTGTATTTTTTTTAAACACTGAAAAAAATGTTTTTGCTCTCTGATTCAATAAAAAAAAACTTTTAATAAGCATTATAAATTTCATCAATTAACTAGAATATGTGCTTTTGTGATCAAATTTGGTTACTTGGTTAACCAAATTACAATAGATTATTTCTACAGTGTTTTTAAATTTTGTTGCCTTCTCTACTCACCAGCATTTTATTATTTACAATCTACTTATTGAGTTTGAAGTGTAATATTATTTTATTAGAAATTAATTTCCTTTTTAAATCAAAGTATCATATATTTTGTAGCATATCACAAATGTCCCTTTACTGTTAGATATTGCTGCTCTGGCAGTTCTTGGCAAGCCCACCCAATCAAACATGGCCTTTACTAAAGTGTCTTTCATGGAATGTATCATTCACTAATAACATTATATTTAGGGCGAGTTTGGTGAGGTTAGTGGAGGTGAAAAGAGTTTGGGGTATTTTACAGGCTGTACCATTGCTTCATCATCTATTTGAGTAAGATGGGAACGTTTCATTTATTTCAGTATCCCAAAATTTATTTATTAAGGTTTAAAAATATCCATTGTGCTTTCCAAAAAATCCTGTAATAATAATACCAATTAGCTATAAGATAGTTAATTTTATCTATAAAAATTCATATACTTTATCTAATTGAATATTTAGGAGCCCTACAAATTAAAGAAGGCATATATTACTTGATTCATTTTACAGATGTAGATACTAAGGCTCAGAATCAAGACAACACTGAAAGCAAGTGGTAGAGTTTGTTTACTAAAAGACACATCTTTCTACTTTACTACATTGCCCCTCTACAGGCAGAGAGCAGTAGTGTTTTGGGACTATCCACTCATTAATCTTTTTCTCAACAATATTAAAATCAACTGACTCATGAGCTTTCCTGATAGGTTCCTTTTGCACTTATCTCTCTCTTTAAAAATACTCACAAGGTTATTTAATTTTTTAGGGTTGAATGGTATTTTAGCTTCATAAAAATGGTTTCAATATCACTGAAAGACTCCTGAGCCAATTCATAAACTAATTACCAGTTTTAGATGTTCTCTCTGATCTGGGGGTATTCCTACTATAGTGAATGTTCATCTTTGATAGGTTGAATAGATTTAAATTAAGTGCTTACTTTAAAAGATAAATTAGTATGGAGAGCAAAAATTTTACCCCAAATGACCTCTAGTTTAGAACAGTCCTCCTTGCATAGAAATGGATGTGGTAATCAAGATAAGGAGAGAAGAACCAAGCCAGAGAAACAATCCTTAGGGCATACTAACTGTTCTTTGCCCAGGGGTGGGAAGTAATTTTCTCTCAGCTAATTATTTTCTCTCCCATGGCCCACTGAATAATGACTACTCCCGACATGTTCCCTCGGTTTGTCAATGATTTGGTCCTGGGATGAAATGTGTATTACACTGAGTATATTTTCTCTCATTCCATATCATGGGTACACAATTATTTATATTAAAAAAATTGTCCAAATCTCTGTCAACCTCAGGATATTTTGGAAATGAATAAAATGCCAAAGTCAGTTACATGGTGCTAATTAAATTGGGCTTATATTCTGACCTTAACTCATGTATTTGCAAGCTAATTGATTACTGTAGCTAAATTAACTGGTCAACTCTAGTGGAACCATTAAATCTTGTGTTAGCTGACTTAGTTGATGAAGAAGGGAGGGGAATACATCCTTGTTCTCTATTGCTAGGGAGACCACAAGTCCTGGTTTGTCCTGTTTTGGTGCTAGCTGATGAACAAGTCTATTTATTAATAAGGTTTCTTTTCATCCTCAGAATTACCCAAGTTTGGGTGATAAAATATATGGTTTCCTTACCTGTGTAACTTGATAGACGTGGATACCCTGACCTCCCACATACACCGATTATTTTTTATATTCCCTGTTTTATGGGATCCTCAAGAATGCATGTTGACAAAAAAAAGCTATGTATACTATGCAATAAACTTTATTATAAATGATTATTGCAATTGTTTGTAGGGCTTCTGTAGCAAAGTACAGCAGTCTGGATGGCTTAAGCAAAATTTATGATGTCACTGTTCTGGAGGCTAGAAATCTGAAATCATGGTATGTCAGTAGGGTTGGTTCCTTCTGAGAGTTATGAGGGAAAGATCTATCTATTCCAGGCCACTTTCTTGGGTTGTAGATGACTGTCTTCTGTTTGTTCACATGACATTTTCTCTGTATACATACTTCCTATCTCCAAATTTATCGTTGTTTCAAGATCACCAATCATATTGGTGATCTTTAACTTGGTTACCTTTGTAAAGTCCCAATAAGGTAATTAAAAAAGGACCAAATAAGGTCTATATATCTTCAAATAAGGTTAAATTTTTAGTTACCGGGGATTAGGACTTCCATGTAAGAATTAGGGAAACAATTCAGACCATAATAATTTTTAATAATTTATGAAACATATAAAGTACCAGAAAAATATTTTGCAAGTATTCCACTTAAAACAGGAACACACTTGTAAATAGATGCTATCTCATCCCCACTTTACAGATGAGGGAAGTATGGTGCAGTGAAGTGAGTCACTCAAAAGCATAAAGCTAATGAGCTAGGTGGGGTACATCCATGTGTACTCAGAGCCCGAATCTTTAGTCACTCTTCTCTACTGGTTCTGCCACATCCTGAGGTAGAAGAGGCTGCTATGCAATGATGTAACTCTGGGTCTTCAGTAAAGAATTTAGGTCCCCAATTCTTTCCTTCATCTGGAATTTTGTTTTATGGAGGAAAAAGTCTTCAACTCAATCGAGAGGAGTCAGGGGAGAAGTCACCCATTTATTTATTTATTGTTTAGAATAAATTTTTATTGTTCAGACTATTACAGTTGTTCCTCTTTTTCCCCCCATAGCTCCCCTCCACCTAGTTCCCACCCCACCTTCTGCCCTATCTCCCCCTACCCCACTGCCCTCATCCATAGGTATATGATTTTTGTCCAGTCTCTTCCTGCACCCCACACACCCCTTTCCCCCCTGAGAATTCAGTCTACTCCCTTTCTATGCCCCTGATTATATTATATTCACCAGTTTATTCTGCTCATAAGATTTTTTGATTAACTTGATTTTTACATTCACTTGTTGATGTATTTGTTTTTCATAATTTTCATCTTTACCTTTTTCTTCTTCTTCCTCTTCTTAAAGAATACCCTTCAGCATTTCATGTAATCCTGGTTTGTTATTGATGAACTCCTTTAACTCTTTCTTGTCTGTGGAGCTCTTTATCTGACCTTCAATCCTGAAAGATAGCTTTTCTGGATAGAGTAATCTTGGTTGTAGGTTCTTGTTGTTCATCATTTTAAATATTTTTTGCCACTTCCTTCTGGCCTGCATAGTTTCTGTTGAGAAATCAGCTGACAATCATATGGGTGTTCCCTTGTAGGTAACTAGATGTTTTTTTCTTGCTGCTTGTAAGATTCTCTCTTGCATTTTAATTATGATGTGTTTTGGTGTGGTCCTCTTTGGATTCCTCTTGTTTGGGGTTCTGCGCGCTTCCTGAAATTGTAAGTCTATTTCTTTCACCAGGTAGGAAAAGTTTTCTGTCATTATTTCTTCCAATAGGCCTTCAATGTCCTGCTCACTCTCTTCTTCTGGCACCCCAAAAACCTGGATGTTGGTATGCTTTAAGCCGTCCAGGAGGCTCCTTACACTATCCCCACACCTTTGTATTCTTTTTTTCTGCCCCTCTGGTTGGGCGATTTTTTCTTCCTTATATTCCAGATCTTTGGTTTAATTTTTGGGGTACGTTGATCTATAGTTGAGTTTCTGTATATTCTTTATTTCAGACATTGTATGCTTAATTTCTGACTGGTCCTTTTCCATTTTTTTTGGTATTCTCAATAAGGTCCTTGAAGGTCTCACAAAGCTTCTTGGAGGTCTCATCAAGTTTCTCAAAGGTTTCAAGAAGACTCTTGATTGACCTTATAAATGTGATTCTGAACTGTGTGTCATCCAGTAGTTTACTTTCCTCCATCTCTCCCATTCGTGACATGCTTCTGTGTCTCCTCATTTTGGCTGCCTCCCTGTGTTGATGGAGTGGCTTTGTGTGGTAGGTGAACCATAGGGGCCAGTAGTTCAGCTTCCCCAATCACTTGAGGTGGTCGCATTTGGTGTATCCCTTTGTGGTCTGAGTGCAAAGTCTTGGTCTAATTAAGCCTTGATTGCTACATTTCTGGATTTGATTTGTTATAATTTTGGTGTCTATGTTCATGAGGGATATTGTCCTATAAGTCTCTTTCTTTGTATTGTCCTTATTTTGTTTTGGAATTAGGGTAATGAGGGTTTCATAGAAAAAGCTTGGAAGGGCTCCTTCCTCTTGAATTTTTTTGAATAGTCTGAGGAAGATAGGTTTTATTTCTTTCTGAAAGTTAGATAAAAATCCCTTGTGAAGCTTTCTGGTTCAGAGCTTTTGTTTGTTGGAAGATTTTTATTACTGCTTCAATTTCCTCTATAGTGATCTGTTCATTCAGATTTTTTATTCCTCCTGGCTGAGTTTTAGAAGGTTGTAATTTTTTAAAGACATATGTCCATTTCTTCTATGTTTGTTGGAGTAGAGTTGCTCATAGTATTTTTTTAATGATTCTTCTTATTTCTGTGATGTCTGTTGTTATTTCACCTCTTTTGTTATCTGATTTTGTTTATTTGGGTTGCCTCTCTTTGCTTCTTGGTGAGCCTGGCTAGAGGTTCATCAATCTTAATTATCCTTTCAAATAACCAGTTCTTGGTTTCATTGATCTTTTTTTTCTTTGTCTCTATCATTTATTTCCATTTGGATCATCATTATTTCCTTTCTCTGCTCACTCTGGGCTTCTATTGTTGCTCTCTTTCTGATTCTTCAAGTTGCAAAGTTAAGTGGTTTATTATCAGTTCTTTCTTTCTTTCTTTCTTTCTTTCTTTCTTTCTTTTCTTTTCTTTCTTTCTTTCTTTCTTTATTCCTTTATTCCTTTCTTCCTTTCTTCCTTTCTTCCTTTTTTTTGAGGTAGGCCTGTAATGCTGCGAACTTCCATCTCAGTACTGCTTTCATTGTGTCCTGAAGATTTCAGTATATTGTGTTTTCATTGTTGTTTGTTTCCAGGATGTCTTTTATTTCTTCTTTAATCTCTTTGGTACCCACTCATTGTTCAGTAGTATGCTATTCAAACTCCAAGTGTTTGAATTTTTGTAATTGCTTTTACTGTAGTTAATTCCTAGTTTTATGCCATTGTGATCTGAGAAGATGCTTGATATGATTTCAATCCTCTTGAATTTGGAGAGAAATATGAGGCTAGGGTGCCTGGGTTCTTGGTGTTCGTGGGTCTGCACCTATAGTTACAGGTCTTTTACCTAAGGGCTTTATCATCCAGGTTTGCACCTGAGAGCAGAGTGTGTAGTGATGAGGTTAGGATCCTAGCCTCAAGCAGCTAAGTTCTTCAAGATGGCATGTTCTCTGTGCCTGCTCTGGCCATCCCTGGAGTGTTTGTGGTGGCAGTAGGTTTTGCCATCTAAGACTGCCCTGTTTGGCAGCACCATGGAAGACCTGCAGGATCTAACTGTCCCTAGCTTACACACACACACACACACACACACACACACACCACACACATTCACACACTACTCTATAACTCCCTCACTCTCTCTCCCTCCCTACCTTCCTGCTGGTTTCCATCTTGGGCCTTTATTTATTTTTCATAATTTGTCCTAGAACAAAGGGCTTTGAAAGTATGGTAACCGAATTTATATTAGATAGAATGGAATTTCATTGCTATTGAAATTTAGAATATGAAATTCTGCTGTTAACTTTTATTATGCACCCTAGTTCCACCCCTCCTCACCTGCTATTTCCACACAGTTATCTCATGATACCCTAGTTTATCATCTTATATAATTTCCCACAAATCTTGTTTCCTCAAACAAGACACATAACCACACAGAAGACCCCATAAATATACAGCTTTATTAAATCACATTCCCTCAGATATATAACTATATAAAAGGCTCTTCAGATACATGGCAATGCCACAGTTGGATACACATAAATATACACAAACTATTCCATACATACACACTTATGCCCACACATACTGATTCACCCCAATTTCTCTTATAAACACTCAAATACACAAGTATTAAAGTTATTGAATCTTTCCTTTTTCCCTTATAAGAGTCTAATCCATGATAGAAAAATTAATCCCTTTTTCAGATCAACAGTGTAGGAAATGTTGGACATAAGATAATTCACTAGAGTATGTTAGAGAAATACTAAAAACTTTGAGAACTTTGTTTTTATTAGATTAATATCTACAACACAGCAATTACCATTAAAATACTCAGATCTGAACAGTTAAGTCAGCATTTACTTTATTTACTAAATATAAATATTAAGTAATGGTATTTGTTTTTTTATAAAGAAATTGAATTTCTCTGAAGTAGTTATCAAAACTTCCTTCAACAGCAAGTGCCTTTAAGCCATAGATCACATTTATACAGGAGTAAAAAAAGAAATCACAATAAGGGTATATTATTCTCAGAGCTACACAGAGAATTCTGAAGTTTTGTGAAGAGTCTCCATTGAGTACTCAGTATGATACTTATTGACACTTGTGTGTGAAATTACCTAAGGCCAGGGAAAGAACATCCCAATAGCATGAGAGATAATAGTGCCAGAAGTTCACATAGGGCTGATAATAAGGTCTATTCCCAACATCCACATGAGAAGTACTCAAAATTGACAGAACAGTTGAATACTCAGAAAAGTCTTGCCTGAGTATTAGGGAATAATTAGCCATAGAAAAAACATTGATTTTGTTCTCCTTAACAAACCTTTAAAAATACCGTATTTGCCGACGTATAAGACGACTGGGCGTATAAGACGACCCCCTAACATTTCCACTCAAAATACAGAGTTTGTTATATACTCACCGTATAAGACTACCCCCTCTTCCGCACACCTTCCACACACCAAATAAAAGGTAAAACAATATCAGATTTGATTTCAACATTTTAATTTATATTCAAATGCTTATGACATGCAGGAAAACTGTCACAAGGCTGTATGTAATCAAACATATACATAAAACTGTGCAAGTTTATTACCGGTAAACATACCGGTAATTCACTAAAGAAAACACACTCTATAGACTGGTGCTGTAGATGCTTCTCAGGAACATAGGCAAGCAGCCCACAACCTAGAGGGACTGTCAATGATAGAAGTAAGATAACAAATAGAGGGAGAGAGCAAGTGCCGGGCAAGTCCCTAGCAAGTTGCTGGCGTGACAGTTTCCCCTTAAAAGCCTTCAAACTCCTCTTCATCATCTGATATTAAAAGTTCATCAATGACATCTTGGGATACAGTTGCAAGGCAGTCATCGTATGGATCTACCAATTCTGCGTCAGATGATGTGGCCTCAGCTTTAGCTTCCTCTTCATCTTGCCACAAGTACTCGTCCTCCATACCATCCAATGAATTTGATATGCCACACTTCTTGAAAGACTTGATTATTGTTTGCGCATCAATATCATTCCAGGCTTTTATGACAAATTGGCACAAAGCATCCAACTGTGGAGCACGCATGTTTCCTCCTTTTGTGTATGACTTTTCGCAGCTAACCATCCATTCATTCCACTGTTCTCGAATGCGATCTTTAAATGGCTTGTTTAGGCACACATCCAGGGGCTGTACCAATGATGTCAATCCTGCAGGAATAACTGCTGCATCTGTTTTTATTCTCGCAAGTCTTTCCTTGGTGCTGGGAGTTAAATGAGCCCGGAACATATCCCACACAAGTAGACTACGTTTTTGAAGTAGACCACCTGGTCGTCTGCTCCATACATTATCCAGCCATAGCTTCACACCCTCCTCATCCATCCAACCTTTTTCATGCACATGCACAAAACAACCAGCAGGGAACTTGAGTTTTGGCATTGTTTTCCTTTTAAAAATAATCATAGGTTTCAGTTTGTTGCCATCAGCTGTACATGCGAGTACCACTGTAAAACTTGACTTCTCATGTCCTGTTGTTTTTATCAAAATAGTTTTTTCACCTTTTTGATGGATAGTTTTATTTCCAATCATATCAAAATTCATTGGAGTTTCATCCATATTTCCAATATGACTTAATGCATAGCCATGTTTAGTGTGCTGTTGTATTATGTATCGATGGAAACTACCCACTTTGTTATCCAGATCTGAGGGTAATTTTTGGGCAATTTTTGTCTTTTGCCTTAGTACCAGATCATGCCTTGCCATGAATCTACTGCACCAGGATATAGTGGCCTTAAAATTGTTGCTGTGGCCGACACCGGTTTGGCTCAGTGGTAGAGCGTCGGTCTGCGGACTGAAAGGTCCCGGGTTCGATTCCGGTCAAGGGCATGTACATTGGTTGCGGGCACATCCCCTGTAGGGGGTGTGCAAGAGGCAGCTGGTCGATGTTTCTCTCTCATCGATGTTTCTAGCTTTCTATCTCTCTCCCTTCCTCTCTGTAAAATATCAATAAAATATATTTTAAAAAAAATTGTTGCTGTGATCTGGGTTAGATTTGGCCCACTGAAGTGCAAACAAGCGTATTGTATTTCGTGTCACCACATAACCGTTTTGGCGATGTTGAGCCACCATGTCTGCTACATGTTTTTTGAGTTCTGGTCAGTGTGGGGTGCCTCTTCTTAATGCACACTTACCCCTTGGCATACTCTTTAATGCTTTCTCATTTGATTTCCAGTCCCGAACCATCTTTTCTGTTACTCCATATTGTCTTGCAGCAGCACAATTATTATTTTCCTTAGCAAAGTTTATAACTTTCAGTTTAAAATTTGCATCATACTTCTTTCTTTTGGCTGGTGCCATGATAGGGATGATAGGGGTTTGACTGGTTGACATTTTCTATGCTGTACTGTACAATGGTGCAGTATTGTGGCTGGCTGTTGGCTGTATACAAAGCCTGATTTGATTGGTCCCTGCTCCCTGTTTGCCCGCCCTGTCACTACAGCAGTCCGGTCCACCCTTGCATCAGCATCTCCCTGGGACCTCACTAGTGCGCAAGTGTGAGCTCTTCAACATTCTAACAGGCACCATGATAGCGCAAAATCGCAAATCTTCAATGCATATGTAAAGAAATATACGGTAACCCAAATTTACCACACTCGCAAAATCGCATAACAGCAAAATCACATAACAGCCGAGCATACACCCAGCTGCGCTGCTGATGCCTGAACGGTATGTGGAATGAAGTGGGCGGGCATCGGGAGGCCACTATGGCACGGGGCAAGCACTATGGGCAGTCTATCTGAAGTGTACCTGGCGTATAAGACGACCCCCCACTTGGAGGCATATTTTTCAGGGCCAAAAATCGTCTTATACGCCGGCAAATATGGTAATGTCTGGTAAGATAAAACTCTTGTCAAGTAACTTAATTGCACCTGATAATAAGCATAAAAACATTTATAAAAATACAAAAATATCTAGCACACAACAAACTTAATGTTCTTTTCATGTATTAACTAAAGAGAAGATAAAAGAAGTGAAATATTAAACTAAGGTACTTCTAAGGTTTCTTCTGGTTATTATCAGTTTGAAATTCTATATCCTGAGTATAACTTTATAGAGCATTAGAATAAATTAAGAGATAAAGGTAAATGGAGTATCTTCTATGTAATATCTCCTATGATACTAGTATCTATCACACATTTAGGTGTGGAATATAGACAGAGAATAGTGAAACATCAATTAACATCACAGATTCTCAAACTTGATAATAAAGAATAGTGTCAAAATTACATATACAAGCTGCCATATTTCTAACAAATATTTTGGTTTCTTTTGTTCTTTAAGTTATTTCTGGAATGGTTTGGAAAAATATTTGGGTAAAAGTGTTTATATATTTATGAGGAAAAAACAGAAAAGGAATAAGAATAGAGAAAATAGTACTGACTTTTTAAAAAGTGGTATTAAAATTTAGAATCTTTGTTATTTTTTTCCAGCTTTATTGTGGTATAATTGACATATGACATTGTGTTAATTTAAGGTATACAATGACATTATTTGATACACTTATCCTAATATATAAAAACCCAGGTTCCAAAACAATCGAAACCTTGTCCAACCAGAAGTCATTCCTGCAGTCAGTGCTGGGTTGCCGTGGTTACCCAACACTGACTGTCCTCACTGCTGGAACAGCGACCCAGCACTGACTGCCAAGAGGGCTGCAGATAAGGCCCAGAGAGAAGCCTGGACAGAGAAGCAGGATCTGATTCGTAGCCTCCATGGCAGCTGTTGATCAACCCTTGCCTCTCTCTTTCTCTCTGGGTTTGGCCAGCATATGCGCCTCTCTTTCTCTCCAGGACTCCTTGGGTGCGGGCTGCTGATCAGCCCTGCCTCTCTGATCACGCCCGGAGATAGGCACAGAGATAGGCCCAGAGACACTGACTGGCATAGAAACTGACCAATCTGAACTTAATCTGGGTGAACTGTGAAGGCAGAACCTAAGGCAGGGCTGAGGAGGGGTTTTAAGAGCAATAGCTATTTGGTGTAAAGTGTAAGAAAGTGGTTCAATTTTTTAATATATGTTTTGGCTGTATAGTGCAGATGGCTGACTATCAGTCCAGATATAGGGATTATGTGTTTTTGTCTGCCATGAACTCCTGCCAAATACATATGGCATTTGTCTTTCTCTGTCTGACATTTAAGCAATCCTATCTTGAATAAATTATACTAATAAAAGGGTAATATGCTAATTAGACTGGGTCGACCAGCCATCTTCTGAATGTCTGACTTCTTTCTGGACAAAGCCATGGTGGTAGAGACCGAGGCAGAGAGGGCAGTTGGGTGTGAGATCAGGCTGAAAGGGGAGAACCATTGTGGGTGATATAAGGTCAGCAAGGGAGGGCAGTTGGGGATGATATCAGGCGAGCAGGGGAGGGCAGTTGGGGGAAACCAGGCTGGCAGGGTAGGACACTTGAGGGCAAGATCAGGCTGGCAGGGTAGGGCCATTGGGGGCAAGATCAGGCCATCAGGGTAGAGCAGGTGGGGGCAACCAGGCCAGCAGGGGTGGACAGTTGGGGGCAAGATCAGGCCAGCAAGAGAGGGCAGTTAGGGGTGATCAGGCCAGCAGGGGAGGGCATTTGGGTGTGAGATCAGTCCAGCAGGAGAGGGCAGTTAGGGGTGATCAGGCCAGTAGGGGAGGGCAGTTGGGGGCAACCAGGCTGGCAGAGTAGGGCAGTTGAGGGCAAGATCAAGCTAGAAGGGTAGGGCCATTGGGGGCAAGATCAGGCCATCAGGAAAGGGCAGGTGGGGGCAACTAGCCCAGCAGGGGAGGACAGTTGGGGACAAGATCAGGCTGGCAGGGGAGAGCAATTGGGGTGACATCAGGCTGGAAGGGGAGGGCAATTAGGGGAAGTCAAACAGGCAGGCAGAGGCATTTAGGGGTGATCAGGCAGGTAAGTGGTTAGGAGCCAGCAGTCCCAGATTGCAAGAGGGATGTCTGACTGCCAGTTTAGGCTTGATCCCCTAAATTGGCAGTCGTACAACCCCCAAGGGGTCTCTGATTAGAGAGGGTGCAGGTTGGGCTAAGGGAACCTCCCCTTCATGCATGAATTTTGTGCACTGGGCCACTAGTATAATATAAAATGCATATTACAGTAGAGTTTGTTAACACCTCAATCACCTCACATGTTTACCATTTTTGTTGTTGTGGTGAGAACATTTAAGCTACATTGTTACCAACCTGAAGGGTATAATGCAATATTGTTAACTATAGTCACCATGCTATAAGTTATATCCTCAGAAGATACTCATGTTATAACAGATAGTACTCTTTGACTGATATCTCCCCATTTCCCTTACCCCACAACATCTGGTAACCATTATTCTACTCTGTTTTTATGAGCTCAATGTTTTAGATTCTTCATTTATGTGAGAAATCATATGGCATTTGTCTTTCTATATCTAACTTATTTCACATTAAAAATCACATTAAGAACTTGGAAGCAATATGGGATAAGAAGAATATGTGCAATTTAAACAGTAGAAGAAGCAAATATTATCTAGCTACATCTCACTGACCAATAGAAATAGAAGGCAGGATGAGACACATTTTCTCATCCATCCCACTCAAAACTTCTCTAGCTCCTTTGATTGTTGAATTCAAAACCTTCTACTAATAACTTTGGATTACTTCAAGAAAGTAAAATTAACATGGAACAGGAATGTTTGGAATTATTGGGGAAAAGGTTTATTTCTTCTGAAAACTTCAGGGATCATGCAGAGCATTAAGAATAATTAAAGGCAAAGATGCATGTATATGAATAGCCAATGTCTGCTTCTAAGAAATATGGAAGGCAACATACATAGAAGTATGCTTTTTCTAAGAGTAAATATATTAACTTTGGATAAAACACATAAACCAAGTAGTGAAACAAAGGTAATATTTTTACATTACAAAACACTATATGAAGATAGCAATTATGAAACTCAGATATATTTTTTAAAGATCTACAAGTAGGAAAAATGTATCATGCAGTTATCCTTGTTTTAGTCTGAGTAAGTATATGAGTTCACAAGGTAAATAACATTTTTCTTTCCACAAGATCTAGGAGGAATTTGTCAAAAGAGTTTCTAAGAGGACTGTTAGTAGTGCTACCATTTATGGCATTCCCCTGTGCAATGACATATGTTATACTTAGAAAATCCAAGGGCAAAGACATTTTGTAGTTTTATAATGGTGACTTTTTAGGTGCCACAGAGATGTAGCGCCCAGTTTTGGTTAAATACACAAGCAAAAATGTAACTTTCGCAAGAATTATATGCTTCTAAGGATTTATATAATTTTTCCTAGTATTGCAGTCATCCAACAACTAACTGACCATTCATCAAGCAACAATTATGCTAATCAGGACTGACATTAGGGAATCACCAGATGTTGTAGTTAATATACAGCCAAAGGTACAACGGCCCAATAAAAATATAGATTTATTTCTTGTTCATTTAAAAGTGTAAGATGGATGCTTCTGGTTGGTGAGGTTTGTTCTCTAACAATCATTCAGTCGCCCAGGCTGACAAAGACTTTGCTATCAACCTATTACTTGACCTTCTTGGTCTTCATGATAATCCCCACCCAAATCAGCTGGAATGGGGGGGGGGGCACACAGCATGAATTATTTGAGAGATTCTAATGCATAAGGGATTAATATGGCATACATCACTTTCTCTCACATTTTGTTAGTCAGATCGCATTTATATAAACACATTTGATGCAAGTGAGTCTGGGAAATGTGATCTACCATTATATAAATTGATAGCAATCTCTCTCATGTTCACCATTTTGGTTAAAAATTGCTTTGTTTCCTTACCATTCATTGAAAATATTAGATACCTCTTTAAGTGAGATGCCCAAAAAATCTCATGCACTCACTAAATCTAGCCCAACCAGATATTAATATGGTTCTTTATGTTCTGATTATGCATGACTTAAAAAGACAGCTGGATTATCAGCATCTCCACCTCACCATATCCAATATAGAATGCTGGAATAGGAAAGGGTGAACACAATAAGAAATCCCAATTTGGCAAGGGATATTGTGAGATTTCCCTGCCATGGCAATGAAGAATCTTCCATGATAAAAACATAATTCTGCCTTCTTGGAGGAATTCTTTTTCTGTTATTCTCAGTGGCTCCTGGCTACACATTCTGGGCTGTTCTTTATTGTTCATAATTCTTCACTGCCACTACTAAAGTGGGTAAAAAGAAATAAACAGCCATGACAGCTGACAGCTGGTAGCAGGCTTGGCAACTAAATTTAGGTCATGGTGTTTACTGCTAAATAGCTAAGCCATCGTGTTCCCTGCTCAAATAAACAATTCCATAGAATATCAACACAATTTCAAAAGAAATCACTCCATGACCTTGATGGAATAAAAGAAAAAATAAGATTGCTCCGTGATCATGACTAAACATAGCTAAAAAGCAATCACAAAAAACAACTAAAGACCTCCTAGTAATGTAACTACTTTACCAATGACAACTCTAGTCCACATTTTCCCTTCTACATCCTAGATAAAATTTATGACAGTAAATTAAAGAATTAGCCCTATTTCTTTATAGCTTTTAATCCATAAGAGAAGCCTATTTCTTTAAATCCTTCCTAAAATTATTCAACACAAGCCCAAACATTCCTATCTGCTAAGGGCTTAATTGTGTCCCTACATCCCCCAAAAAATTCATGTTCATATACAAACCCCTAGTACCTCAGAATGTAACCATATTTGGAGATAGTATATTTAGAGAGGTGATTAAGTTAAAATGAGATATTTAGAGTGAGCCCAATCTAATCTGACTTGTATCCTTATAGAAATAGATTAAAAATCAGGCATCAGAGGGTGAGCACAAAGACTATGTGAGGACACTGGGAGAAGATAGATGCTTGCAAGTCAAGGAGAGAGACCTTAGAAGAAACCAAACTGCTGACACCTCAATCTCAAACTTCTACCTTCCAGAACTGTGAAAAATAAATGTTAAGCCACCCCGTCTGTGGTATTTGTTATGATAGCCCTAGAAAACTAATACATTATCCTAACTCACTCTTGCTGAGGCACCCTAAGATTCCTGGTGTGTAGTTGTCCTTGATGCAGTAAAGTAAAAACAAAAGAAAACAAAATCAAAATAAAACAACCAATTTTGACTACAGGAGTTTCCCTGGTGGTGTTTGGTATTGGACTTTATCATGAATGTAGACAGGATATTCTCCCTTTGGGAAATGTACAGGTCTCACGGCATGTTTCTTGCTGGTGCCAATTGGGGCTCAATATTTTTTTTACAGAAAATATATATTCCTTTGGAAATTATTACTGGGAAAAAAAAAACCCAACCCAATAGGTTTATGTTTATTTGCTCTCAGGCAGGTCAGTGTACCAGTAATGATACCTAAAGCTCTTTGTTAGGCATCATTAGGTCTCCTTTGTTTTCTGGTTTCCTTACCAGATGCCTCTCTTAATGAGAATGTCTGTGATTATAGGCTTGTAGGAAGGGGATACCCATAAACAGAGTTCGCTTTGTTTACCTGCAAAGATTTTATAGTATTTGTTGGTTAAAGCCTTTGGCAGTCTTATTTAATGCTTTTTGGGTTCTGAAAGCAGTAATACTTTATAATCCCATGGAAATTCCAAAGTTCCAGACTCTATTATTTTTTACTAGAAACCCTATGAATGAAGATTCTTGCTAGAATGGGCTTTCCTTTCCCTGGTGGCCAGCACCGCCTTTCCACTCTAGACCCAGTCCCTTCTGCTCAAGCCCCACCTTCCCATGCTGCCCAGAGGCCCTGAGAGACCAGGGCGGGGCTGAACACCTGTGTCATAGCCATGGTGACAATGTAAGTGTACCGCTCCCGTCACTTGTCACTCAGCACCTGTGTATGCAATTAATCACTATCTTTGTTGGGATAATTTGCATATCACTCTTGATTGGCTGGTGGTGTAGTGGACATACAGTCAATTTACATGTTTGTCTATGATTAGGTAAGATTACTGCTTGCCAGCCTGAGTATGCTTTCCCAATATCCTATTTTTCTTATAGTCCTTACCTAAACATATCAAGTTAGTATCACCTTGCTTAATGTAAGAAACAACCATCAACCCATACTAACAGTCACTTTTTCAAAAATTTTTGTCCAAGAGTTACCAATTCAGTAGGTACATAGTCTGCTTCCCAAATTATCAAAGGCAATAGTTTTACAAAATGCTTTATTATGGCATTACACAGAGCTGTAGTTTTTAAGCTTTCCAAATCTATTTCCTTACAACCTGTTGCCTTCTGTCCACACACTAAACCAATGCCACATATTTTATGATTTTGTTATGGTAGTATTCTACTCCAAAGTACTAATTCTATATCATGATAAACATAGTTGTTCCAAAGTATGTTATACAACTTTTGTAGGAATAACAATTTAACAGAAACCACAGCTGGTCCTTTCTGCAAGTATGTGCTTTCCTTCTTAGCCACGAATGTAACTCTAGAACCTCAATGTTTTCAAAGCTGATCTCCAAAACTCTTACCCTGAACTATTCTTTCTTAAGTGCTGCCCATCTCAGCAAATAGCACTATCAGCTGCCAAGTCCTTAAATCCCAAACCTTTCTATCCTACTCCTAAACCATTCACAAAGCCCTAAATAACTCTTAAATAAGCACCACCTTTTCAGTTGTATTCTCCTTTCTTCAATTTAGATTCTCCTAATATCTTATCTGGATTATTCATTAGACATGTAAATCGGCCCACTTTGTTTATCCTTTCACCTTTTCTATTAATTTTATACACAGAGCTTCGGCACTATCCTTAATATGTCTCTTTTGCTCTTCAAACTCTTCAGTGTCTTTCTACCCCCGTTACAGTACAACCTAAATTCCTTATAATGCCCTGGAAGAACATTGGTCATTTGACTCCTGCCTACTCTTCTGACTTTATCCCCTGCTTTTCTCATGTCCTTAACTCAAGCTACATAGGCCTCTCAGTTCCTTGAATTGTAGGCTGTAGTCATTCTCATCTGGGAACCTTTATGCATGCTGACATTTTCTCCTAGAACACACGCTACTATAACTCCTTTCTTTGCCTGACTACCAGTAATTTTGGGGGCCTCAATTTAAATAATTATTTTTCTCTTAACCTATAGACATCATAGAAAATTCTAAGTTAGATGTCCCCTAATGTGTGTTCCCATGTTATTTGAGTTTTATCATTTTAGCACATATTGATCAAAAACTGTTTTTAGAACTATGATGTTGATGATGATGACAAATTAGTATTAATAATTAACATTTGTTGGAATATTCACATTCTACCTGGCCCTGTGTTGCATACTGAGAATGTAATGGTGAGAAAAATATAGTCTGCTGTCAAAAAGATAAAGGATAATAAAAACAAGTGAATACACAAATAAAAATGTATTGTGCAGAGGAATATATATTTTAGGTTACATCACAAGAAATTGCTAATATTTGACCAGTTTGACCTATAAAAATGGCAATTTCACATAATTGGTCTAACATTTTAAAAGTTTGCTAAGCAGTAAAAGAACACATGAAAAAGAAAAGCATAGGAAGTAGGGTGAAGTGACTTCTTTGTAAGGGGTAATTGAGGAAAACCTCCAGTAGAAGTAAGATTTGAACTGGAGATAATGAAGTGGACCCTGTCATGTTAAGTTTGGGGATAAAATTTTCTATATATAGGAAATGATCATTGAACACTATGAAAAATAAAAACATATTTTAGTAATAAACAAAAGTTTGATGAATAAAGGAGTCCATAGACAAATCATCTGGACTCTTAGCACACCTTCAATATTTTCTCCCCTCTATTTTTGTTTGTTTCTCAAGTTATATCATATAGTGGTTTCAGAGACTCTTGTTTTTTCTTATAATCAAAGCACTCATTCCAACCTTCTAGCTTTTCATCATTGAAATTTCTTCTGTTTGAAAAGCTCTTATTCACTTGGCTAATTTATACTAATTTATCCTTCAATACTCATATTAGGTGTCACTTCCTCCAGGCAGAGTTTCCTAATCATTTCCTTTTCACCAAGCCCATCTGGTCTGTTCTTTCTAGTGCCTTGAATCACCCACTATTTTGGCATTTACCACATGTTCGGAAATGGTTCTACATAAGTATTATTTTTCTCTAGTAGGATTTAAAATACTCTGGATCATTGCCTAAATCTATTGATCTATTATCTATCTATCTATTTATCTATCTATCTATCATCTATCTATCTATCATCATCTATCTATCATGAGATATTTAATTTTACTAAAAACTAGAAAACTAAAATTTTGAACATAAAGTATTCAAATATTTTGGTTTTTAGAGTTATAAAAATATTACACAAAATTAAAAAGTCATAGTTTCCATACATTGTTTTACTTAATATCTCTTCCTTATCTTTAGGAAAATATGTATATTAAGAATACAACCATGCTCAGCCAACATGGCTCAGTAGTTGAGCATCAACCTATGAACCAGGAGGTCACAGTTCAATTCCAAGTTAGGGCAATGCCCAGATTGCTGGCTTGATCCCAGAGTGAGTCATGCAGGAGAAAACCAATCAGTTATTCTCTTTTATCATTGATATTTCTATCTCTCTCTCCCCCTCTCTCTCTCTCTGAAACCAATAAAAATATATTTAAAAAAGAATATAATCACATAACCTCCAATGAACCCTTAGGAATTGGGTTAATATAAATAATTCAGAAATGAGAACTTTATTATCTTGATCACAAAAAGAATAATTTGTTTTCCTACAAATTTTAACAGTATTTGAACATACATATTATCCTGCAGGAAGTCTGAAAAAAATTATTTGGCTCCTGACTAGATACTTCATAATAACAGAAAGTCACATCTGAGGAAATCCTCTGATTCCAGATCCCTGTCACATGCAAATTATACTTTTTCTCTGCCAATTAAAAAAAATATATTTCAATACCTATGTATGTATGTATGCATGTATTTTTGCAATATCCTGGAGTGCTTTGTTCCAGAGGTGTTATCTCCCACAATTCAGCTGAGTCCTACAAAGTTGGTACTGAAAATTGAATGTAGCAGGTGGATGACAGCACAGTTCAGTAGGAAAGAGTCAGCCTTATTGTGTCTGCTTGTTAGTGGTAGGCTATCCTTTGGGAGAGATTTTATAGTGGAGATAAGACAGGCAGCATTTTTATAGAATAAAGTGGTAGACTAAAGTGATATTGATGCTGTTTGTGTGCCCAAGCAAAAAAAAAATGATAACTCAAGGCAAAGCTGAAATACATATCCAGGCAGGTCATGGCTTATCAGGTAGCAGCCAGGCACCACAAAGGTATATAGGAGGCACTTTACTCTGATCACTATTCAGGCTGCATCATGCAACAGAGATAATTTTTGAAGGCCCTGGCCTGGTTTCTGGGTCTTGCTATTCTTTTTTTCTAAGATGACAAGACCCTGGGTTCATGCCCATTAGAACACACACACAAGAAACATGCTATTTATGGATGAGGTTAATCATTCTGAAGTGCTGGTAAGGATGGACTCTGCTATTACATTCTCTTAATCTTTTGTGAATTGTTCATGAATGTACCATGCATCAACACTAGCTGAATTTCATTCGATTCTTTCAGGCATTAAATATTTTTTAAAAATAAGTTCTGGGATTTGGTACAGCATGATAACTACAGTTAATTAAATCATACTACTAGAGGCCCAGTGCATGAAATTCATGCATGGGTAGGGTCCCTAGTGGCTGCTGGCCAGGGGTGCCTCCCTTCCCTGGCAGTCACTGCTGGCCAGGGGGAAGGGCCTTCCTTCCCCCACCACCTGCTGCTACCACTGCTGGCCCCACTTCCTTGTTGAACTCCAGGTTGAGGAGATAATTTGCATATTAGGCTTTTATTATGTAGGATATACTTAAAATTTTCTATGAGTAGATCTTAAGCATTCTCATCACACACACAAAAGGAAAAGTATGTAAGGTGACGAATGCGTTAATAAACTTGATAATGGTAATCATTTTACAGTGCATACATAAATCACATTGTACACTGTAAATAAATACAATTTTATTTAATTATGCTTCAATAAAGTAGAAAAATACATTTTGATTTGAAACTGGCTGTAATGGCACTCACTATTCTATACTTAAGTGCTTTCAATAAAATATGGTGATGATGAAAACCACTATTATTTTTGAGGACTTACTGTGTGCCAAATACCCTGTAAGAACTAAATGTGCATGATATATTTAAAAATTGAAAGGCAGACTAGTGTATTGGTTAAGTATAAGCTATAGAGTCAAACTGCTTAAATCAGCATCCTAGATCCATCACTTACAGACTGTGTAGACTCCAAGACTCAGTTTCCAAGGACTGTAAATTGCACTAGTATTAATAAGATGTATAAGGCTTAACCTCATGTAACTCACAGACTAGTAAAAGTGTTCAATTTAATGCAGGGTTCAGCAAACTGTGTAAGCATTCACCAAATCCAGCTCCCTGCCTCTTTTTGTATATACAATTTTATTGGCACACAGTCATTCTGATTTGTTTACATACTATCTATACTTGTTTTCCATGCTACAGTGGCAGAGTTGAGTCATTGTCCTAGACCAGTGTTTCCAAAACTTTTGACATATGTGTACCCCTTCTATAATTTTTGTAACCCTGAGTATCCCTCGTAAAAAAAAATGGATGTATTTTAATAACAATCAAAATATATTTATTTTTTATTTTTTGGTACATACACAAACTATTAATAAATGAAAAATAAAATTATTCATAATAAAATATAAATAAAAGTTTTATTATAAATAACATTTATTTGCACACCGGACCATCTCACGCCTCACAAGACTGTCTTGACTTGACTCATGAGAACGAAAAATTAGGCACAGCTAAGCACAGTGCAGTGCATATCCCCACCAAACTTTGGTGCAACACGTACCCCCACCAAACTCTTCCCATATCCCTGGGGGTACATGTACCACATTTTGGGAAACACTGTCCTAGACAACTGAATGGCCTGCAAATCTTAAAACATTTACAACTTGCCTTTTGTAGAAAAAGATTGCTAACTCCTGTCCTAGTGCAGTGATTTCAGTTCATCATTAAAATCCAAAACATACTGATGAAGAGCACTGGCTTTGGTGTTAGATAGATCTGAGTTCAAAAACCACTCTAGCCACTAATGGTGTGATTTTTGAACATGTTATTCCCTGTTCTTCAATTTTATCACCAGCAAATTGAGGTTAATAATAATACCTACCTCACTGAGTACTATGAGGATGTGAGGATGAAATGAGGTAGCTCATGCAAAGAGTTTAACACAATGTCTGGTACATAGTAAATGCTCATTTATTTTAGTAATATTATTATTGACTAGAGGCCCAATGCATGGAATTTGTACACAGGGCTGTGTGTCCGTCAGCCCAGCCTACACCCTCTCCAATCTGGCACCCCTTGAAGGATGTCTGAGTGCCCATTTAGGCTCAATGCTACCAGGCACTTGGACATCCCTCTCTCAATCCAGGACTGCTGGCTCCCAACTGCTTGCTTGCCTGCCATCATGATTGCTCCTAACCACTTCTGCCTGCCAGCCTGATCACCCCCTAACCACTCTCCTGCCAGCCGGATTGATGCCTAACTGTTCCCTTGCCAGGCTAATTGCCCCTAACTGTCCTCCCCTGTAGGCCTGGTCCCCACAAATGCCCTTCCCTGCATTCCTGTTCACCTCCAACTTCCCTTCTCTCCTGGCCTTGTCACCCCCAACTGCCCTCCCTTGCATGCCTTGTCCCTCCAAACTGGCCATCTTGTGGTGGCCATCTTGTGTCCACATGGGGCAGCCAGCTTTTGCATTGGAGTGACAGTCAATTTGCATATTACTCTTTTATTAGATAGGATGGAGGCCTGGTGCACAGGTTGGGACCAGCTGGTTTGCCCTGAAGGGTGTCCCAAATCAGTGTGGGGGTTCCTTTGGGGCATGGAGTAGCCAGGGCGAGGAGCTTGTGGTGGTTTGCAGGCCAGCCATGCCCCCCAGTGACCCTAAGTGGAGGCCCTGGTATTCGGGATTTATTTATCTTCTATAATTTATACTTTGTAGCCTTAAGCGGAATCCAGGGCAGGCAGAAAACTTGGCTTCCTCCATCACCAGGGAAACCCAAGCCTCCTGTTTGCTCAGTGGCCACAGCCATCTTGGTTGGGTTAATTTGCATACTCACTCCTGATTGGCTTGTGGGTGTACTGTATGTATGGTCAATTTGCATATTACTCTTTTATTAGATAGGATGTTTTGATGAGCTCCTCATTGGAACCACACTAGCTTTGTTAGAACAAAAATTGTGAGTGGGAAATGATAGAGGATAAAGATAGAAAAGAAGTGGTAGGAGAATCATGAGTGTGGGGCAAATAATAGAAGCCACTGACAGGCTCCAGAGTTTCCATTTAAACAAAACATTGAAAGCAGACAAATGGATGGAGTAGGGTATAGCATAATGAAAAATGCTACTTAGGGAATGTTATCTGTACTTTCTCTTTTTCTTTTTTTAAACTATAATATTCATCACTTGTCATCAGTACAACACACAGTATGACATCATATATTATCCACATTTTCATTGCCTATCTCTTACTGCTAGATTATCAGTTCCATAAAGTCAATAATCTTGGTTTTAATTACTAAAGTATCCCAAACAAGTAGCACAGTGTCTGACACATAGTAGGCACTCAATAATTGTTGAATTCATTTGATCAGCAATGTGTAGGATGGGAAAGATGCAAGACCACAGGATATCAATACACTTACCAATAAGTGTAAGGTATAGGTGCTAGTTTAGGTTCATGGAGAGGATCACAGATAAACAAGGACAATGATGTTATTTTGTTTGCTTCAAATAATTTGTGAGACTTGGTAACTAATGAACAAGAAGAGTGAGAGGAAAATTTGTTGAGGTAAAGTGTTTTTCTTTTTTCAGAAAAACTGTAAGCATATGTAGAAGGCTTTATACTTGGTTGGATCCTCAAACCAGTTAACAGCTATAATTTAGCAGCAGGAAATATGTATGTGAGGGTAAATACATTTGCAGCAAACAACTCACTATTGTTGACAAAGTGAACCACTCAGTATGTTGTCTTGCTAGCATGTAGGGATGAACTAGTTCTAGTCTCTCATCTCTTTTTGAATTGCTGTAATTTATGTTACAACCTGGACAATTTTGCTACTTCAATATAATTGCATAATTATGTTGCAGTCCTGATGCCTTGTTAGTTTTGACATGACTTTCATTCCCTTTTCTCTAAAGATCTCAACATTCATAAATATACATTCAATTGCAGATGTATAAAGCAGATAAGGATGGGAATTTAATTGCTAACACTTACTAACACTGACTGATTAAAATCTTTTTTTTTTTTTTTTTAAAAAAAAAGACTTTCTCCTTTAGGATTCTAGGGTGAGTGAAGTGCTATCTAGTGTGGTCTAGTTCTGCACCTGTAATTGCCTCATGTCTTCTGTGGCTCCAGTTTTCAACTGTAGGTAAACAAGCCCGGCTGCTTCTTGTTACAGATGTTAATCAGACTCCCCATTTAGTTCAGACTTAGTGGTCCCCTTTTATTTTCTTATTCCCCCTGAGGAGAGCCATTCCATTCAATTTACTATACCAGATTCCTGAATGAATGCCCTCTTGTCATTTTGAAATTCCATTGTCATTTTAAAGCTTCTATCTGTTTTCTTTACCTTGCTACAAACAAGGGACAAAAGCATTTATAGACTAAAATTTAACCCATTGTTCCTAAATCTTAAATTGAGAATAAAGGGGAAATCAGAAAAAAATAAGGCAAAGAAGCAAAATAGTCAGTAGTCCTACAATAAGAGAAACACTGATACATCTTTATTGAATAAAAAATAAAAAGAAGGTATTTGTTGTTAAGAATTTCAGACAGATTTTCAACTGGTACCATCATGTACTCACTAAACACATATTTATTATATTTTGGTTAAAGAAAGAGCCCATTGAAGATCGCTTTCCTGTTCTGATGCCTTTCATTCTCTCTGACCTAGTATTGCTTTAGAGCAGTGTTTACTAAAGTGTGGTACGCGTACCCCCAGGGGTACAGGAAGAGTTTGGTGGGGGTACATTTGCACCTGAGTTTGATGGGGATATGCACTGCACTGTGTTTAGCTGCGCCTAATTCTACATTTTCATGAGTCAAGTCAAGACAGTCTTGTGAGGCGTGAGATGGTCCGGTGTGCAAATAAATGTTATTTATAATATAACTTTTATTTATATTTTATTATGAATTATTTTATTTTTCATTTATTATTATTTTGTGTATGTACCAAAAAAATAAAAAATATATATATTTTGATTGTTATTAAAATACATCCATTTTTTTACGAGGGGTACTCAGCATTATGAAAATTATAGAAGGGGTACATATATGTCAAAAGTTTGGGAAACACTGCTTTAGAGGAATGATATGGAAGAGTGTTTAGGCTCTGGAATCAGGCAGCCCTAAATAAAATCACAAATCTACCACTTACTTTTAATGTGACCCCCATAAAAGTCCTACACCTTTCTAAGCCTCGGTTTTTATATCTGTAAATTATACATGATCATACCAACTTCTCAATGTTGCTGTGAAGATTAGAATAAATAATCCATATCCATGATTTTGCAACTCACAAATATATTATTATTACACATATTTTCTGCTTCAGCCAAAATCAGTAAGTTATTTTCCCCCTCTATATATCAAGTGGGTTTTAGGAAGGATCCCTTTCTCTGGACACTTAGTTTCCTGTGCTTTCTGGACTTCTCGTTATCTTTACTACCGAACACCCAATGTTTACATCCAGTTTCACCCCACAACTTCCTTGATCCTCTTACTGAATTATTAGCTTAGGGTTATACAAGCCTCTTGGAACAGCTTTTGGTGGTTAGTAATTCCCCTCTATAGATCTGTAATCTTAATATTGACCCAAATTTATATTTTTACAGTGTTGTAATATTTGTAGAGGAGTCTTGTAGGGAAACTAGTGATATGAATGGAGTATATTTCATGTCAGTGCTTTACATGAAATTGAATATTTCTCAGGCTCCCAGAGTTGCACTATCTATCTATCTATCTATCTATCTATCTATCTAATCTATCTATCCCCAGCAACCATAATGACAGAATGACCAAAATGACCAGAATGACCAAAATGACCAGAATGACCAGTGGCTATGACACACACTGTGGCAGCCAACCAGCCTGATTCAGGCCCTGATTGTCCCCGCCCCTTGGCCGTCTGGCCTCTAATCAATCCCCAACCCCCTGATTAGGAGCAGGGATAGCCAGCCAAACACCCATGGCTCCTACCCATGCCAGCCTGGCCCAATGGGCCCCCATTAGGGCAAGCCAGCAGGACCCCACCTGTGTACAAATTCATGCACCAGGCCTCTCATAGTTGGATAAATAATTCACCAGAGGGTGGAAAAAGGACTTTTAGTCCCTCTGGAGGTAAAATAAGGTTACAGAGACTATCCAATGGGTTTACAAATATTTATATAAAACCTTTATTATTTTATTTATGTTTTATTTTTTTTCGAGTCACTTTAGATATGTCATTCAGAAAATAAATCATAGCCTAAATACCAGTCTCAATTTCATTTCACAATTACCAGAGCATATATGAGAATGCCTTGAGCCATAATAACATACAACCCAACTCAAAATTGGTAAAATAACAAAGGCAATTTGTAGACTCATGCAACTGAAAAATTTATAGAAAGTCTGAGTTTCAGGTAGTTCATTTAGTGGCCAGACAGTATCAAAAAAGGACCTGGTTTATTTCAGTTTTCCATGAAGTTAACTTCATCTTAAGTTCAGTTATTTTATTCTTGTGGACATAGATGGTTGTGAGCAGCTTCCTAGGAACATACTAGTTCAGGAGAGAATGAAGTTGTCTTACCATTCCCAGTGATAATGTTGTATTAGGGTGTTTGGAAAAATGCTAATTGACTTAAGCCATTCAAAATTCACTTCCAGAGGTTTGGAGTAAAGTTATTCTTATACAAATCACCTAATAGGAAGTGTTCAGGATACTGTTACCATGAAGGAGAGGAAATAGATGCTGGATAGCAAATAAAAATTGCTACACCCATTATTCCGCACTTTAGAGACAGTCTCTAAAAAAGCCTCTGAAAGATAGTTTGTATTAATATAGCTGGCTGTTTGAATTGAGCCGATTAGAGACATTGAATAGTCCCCACACACTAAAATGAAGAGAGACTGGAAAAGAGTTAATTTGGGAAAATGGGGGCCAGGCGGGGAGTCCACCTCTAGTGGGAAGACTAAAACCCCCTGCTCTGGCCTTTTACCATTCCTTTTATTGAGATTCTGAGACAAAGACATCTCTTAGGAGGGAAAGTTCCAACAACAGAAAATCAACGAAAATTTACATATGATTAACAAATTAAAGTTGCCTCAACCACGACTATCTCAACTAGACAATGAGTTAATAGCTCCGACCATTCAGAGCCATGGAGGTTGGTCATCTCTTTTTGCATTTTACTACCAGTGACAATGTTTGGTTTTGGTTAGCCAGCTCTTTTTACATTTTACCACTAGTGACTCAATCTAGAGTCAAGGAGTTAATAGCTCTGACCATTCAGAGCCATCAAGGTTGGCCAGCTTCCTTTACATATTATTACAATGTTACGTTTCAGTGCCCAGCAAATGCTCCAACCAACTTAGCCAGGGCTAGATGAATTCTTTATTGGCTAGCATGGTATTTGATCAGCACAAAGTTATCTGGGTTGCTCCAACTTCCCCTTCGCCTCAAACCACATTTGTTTTTTTTGTTTTTGTTTTTTTGAGTAGTGTTGCTTCAGTGTTACTGTTTATAACCCAGATCTCCATCATGTGCAGATACAGACTGATCAATGTAGGACCCCAAGATTGAGGAATTGGCCTCCCCCACTGCCTGTTCCAGGATGTGACCTTTAAGGTTAAAGATTAGACAGGAATGAGGTCAGTTCTTTATGGTTGAAGATTAGGCAAGAATGAAATCAGTCCCCAGAAACTCCCTACTCTGAAATGCAAAAAGCCAGAATGCAATATTTTATGACAAAACAATAAAAGCAGGGCTAGGAAGGTTTCATCCTGTTGACCGCTGTGGAATTCTCCCCCTGGGAACTGAGCTGACCACCTCGGAATGCACCTGTCAGGAAGAGACCATCCAGCCTCCTTAACTGCAGGGCTATAGGTACTTTATCTGTTTCTGGAATCCGCCTGCAAAAACAGACCATCCGGCCTCCTCGGGAAATGAGTCAACTGTCAACTATTATGAGCCAAATATTAACTGTTAACATAGTTCCCTGATTTACAGACCACCTGCGTGTGGTTTTTGCCTTTATAAACTCATGTCCTGCAGTTACTCGGCGCTCCCAGGCAGACAGCCCTGTTGCTGTCTGCCTGAGAAGCCCCTGCGCTTGTAGTATTAAAACCTCATGCTTTTTGCATCAAGTTTCGGTCTCGGCGTTTGACTTGGGGTCGTCGCCCCCTCCGTCGGACTCACTGGGGGTCTTGGGACCTTACATCATCATTGAGTATGGTGGAGATATAGGCAATGTGTCTAGAGCCAGAGCCACTTGTTTTCTGCATGTGTGTAGGTGGTATAGATTTCAGACATATTGGAGCAGCTTCTGATGTCAATGACCATAATGTATTAGGTACCATGGGATCCTGATTTTATATGCTCCCCAGTTTGACACACCAAGCCTATAGACATATAAGGAATGGAGCATTGCTTTTAAGAAAATAGATAATTCTCTTGTGAAGTTTTGTGAGTGATGATGGCAAGTCAGTGAATGTCATTCTAACTTCTGCTGCTGGAATCTGGTGGAATGATGAGTAAGCACTGAAAATCTAGCAGAAATTTGCTTCTTGGTATTGAATCAGGTCATATGATGATAGCTGAAGACTAGAAGCTCTTCAGATTTTTGTTGATTACTTTTGTGCTTTATATCTAGGGCTGCAATGAGAATTACTGTGTCATTTTGTTTCATGTTCAGGGATGTAATCTGTGATATATATGCTAATAACTAAGAAATAAATAGCATGTTTCAATTTTCAGATAAATTTCACACAGCATTTTCATTTTATTTTATCTCTGTAAGAATCCTGTGAGTTACATAGGGATATACAGTAATTCCATTTTCTATATTCAGAGCCCTGTTTCAGAGAGTTATGTTAGCCGAGATCATAAAATAAGCAAGCAGTGAATCAGACTTAAACCTTGGTTACTGTAAGGTTCTCCCTCCTCCCAACTGATGGGCAGAGCTAACACATTACTGGCACCTGTCACAGAGACATCTCCAAGACATTGAACCATCAATCAGCATGTGCCAAAGTGTCCTAGAGCCCACCCCTTCCTGTTTCGCCCTGGGTCCAATCCTCTTCTGTTCCGGCCCTTAAAAAGACCCCCAGGCAAGCCACATGCTGCTGTTTCTCCTTGTCCAGGAGGCAGCCTGGCTGGGTCCCCTGCCTCCTCCCCACTCCTTCAATTCTGGTTTCTCTACCTCCGTAATGAGTCCTGCTCATTACCGGGGAATAAACTTTACTTTAAAATTCCTTGGTGGTCTGTTTCCTGAGTCCCTTTAAACCTTACAGTTACCTCATTTCAAATAACATGCCCTTTCCACTGTTGGAACCACCCTGCATTTTTACTAGGAGACATGGGGCAAGAAATCAAGAACTATAGTGGTCTTTTGACCTGATTATTCCCCAAGTCAGCTTTTGGGATATTCTTGAATGGAAGTGGGGATTAAAAAGAGGAGTGTGCTCTCCTGCTATCAGGAATGTTTTCAATAAAGGATAACAAAGGTAAGATTAAGAAATATATTTACAGCCCTAGCCGGTTTGGCTTGGGGGATAGAGTGTCACTCTGCAGACTAAAAGGTCCTAGATTCAATTCTGGTCAAGGGCACATGCCTGGGTTGTGGGCTCGATCCCTAGTGGGGGGCATGCAGGAGGCAGCCAATCAATGATTCTCTCTCATCATTGATGATTTCATCTCTCTCTCTCTCTCTCTCTCTCTTCTTTCCTCTCTGAAATCAAGTATATATATATATATATATATATATATATATATATATATATATATAATGTATTTACAAGGTTGTTTTCAAAAGAGATATGAAAATAACATCATAGCATTGAGTCATAGAGGGATTGTATAAGTTGTCCCATTTTACATAGCTTTTAAGTGGTAGAACCAAGGCATAACCCAGGTCTCTCTCTCACCAGAACTCAAACTCAAGCCTTAATAGGCAATTCTATAAAAGTGTATTAATTTATATTTCCACTGTCATATGAGAGCTGAGGGACATCGTGTATATTATGTTCTTTTGATGACTAGACCATCATCTTTGGGTTAGATACATGCCTCTTTCATCTCTTGTAATCTATCCTTTGGTAAGATTTACCTTAGTCTTGCATATAAAAAAGGCTCTTTGTTCAAACAGGTTTAATCTTAAGATGATTCCTGTATATTTTAACATCATGTGGTTTTGTCACAAAATTTTTATTTTATTTTAAATATTTTATTTTACTAGGCAATATCTGTAGTGTATCCTTTAAACTAACGATGCATTTTAACTGTTTATTATTTAACTTTCTAGGTTTTATTGTTTTGTTTTTATTATTATAGTTATTGTTTTATAGGATATGTTATCATTTTACTCTTCAACTACATTATTTAATTTAATCTCTTGGTAGATGCTATACAAATAAAGTCAACTTAAGATCACTATTTTCACTTAGCATTTCATGTTTGAGTATTATTTTTATTTATTATAACTTTTAGGTTTTTATATTTTATACTTGTTTTTTGTTGTTGTTATGAAAGACTATGTTATTTCACTCACAGCATAATCTCTGTATATTTTTTTTGCCTAAGGGAATTTATGCCCATGAAAACTGGTGTGAGATGAAAGTATGAGAGAGGTTTATGGGTGTGTTTGTGCTCAGTCCGGTGTGTTCCCTAAGAAGGAGAGATGGAATGCCAAATATTAGAGATCTAGTTCATAAGCTATTTCTTTATGATTCTCCATTTAAAAAAAAGAACTAAAAAACTTGTTTGTTTGGTGTTTTTGTTTTGTTTTATTTGAGAGTAGTAGTAGTAATGGTGCAATAGAAACAGCAGCAGCAACAACAGTAGTAGCAACTGCCATTTACCAAGCATCAATATACCAGACATGGAATTAAGCCCTATATCTTATTTAATCTTCCCATAATTATATAAGCAGGCACTGGTAGTTTCATTTTATTCACAAGTAAAATTAACTCTGAGAGGTTAAATTATTTATAGAGTCTGGATTTGAATCCAGATCTGTCTAAAAAAATTTTTTTTAAAAAAACCTTGCTTTTTCTGCAAATGCCCCCTGAATACACACACCTAGGGAAAAACAGGATTCTCTCGGAGCATGGGGAGAGGGAAGACTTCCCAAAGATTCTCCTCTTCCACCTGAATTCACCTAATTCTTATTGAAAGAGAACACTCCCATCCCAACCAGACATTTGGTTCTATTGACTGTGTAGAACCAAAGACCTTTCCCACCTTAGTTGACACAGGGATATATATATATATATATATATATATATATATATATATATATATATATAATCAGATTGGGACAGAGCAGATTTCGAGTGAAAGTCAGTCACCTTGGCTTGCTTCAAAACTTCTAGTTTGGCTTAGATCAGCTGCTTCTGGGTATTTAAAAACCACTGTGCATAGGCTTTCATTCTGGCTGGTTTATCAAGGGAATGTATCACTTTTGTCTCTGCTAGTGAGCACTGAAAGTAGCTTTCCTCAGCAAATTCTGTTTCTTTTTGCAAATAGACCCGCTGAAGCCCTGCATCTTGTCCTCCTTCTTTTTTCTCTCCTGATTATTTAAACAATTTAAATTCCCTAAAGGAAGAACACAGTGGCCAATATCCAACATTAGCTCCTATTCACCAACCAGCGTAAAGTTACTTTTGAAACCATAGCAACCATTGCTAGCTGCTGTGTAACTCATTCTCAAAGCTCCTTGTAAGAAGAAAATAATTTACATAAAACCATTTAAGATTACTTCTTGACTAGGCTAGCAACCAAACTTCATCTATTTACTTAAGTCTCTTTTTTATAGAAGCTTGGTTTATTTCCCCCTTTCAAAGTTTAAAAACATGTTCAGATATAGCATAATAACAGCTTTTACTTGCAGTTATTAGAAACTTCCTAAAATATTTACAGTGTGTTTTGTACCTCTGTTTATAAATGTTAAATTTACACCCTTAAATCGATGGACCTAAAAAACTACAAATATTGACCGACCAGTGTGGCTCAGTGGTTGATTGTCAATGTATGAACCAGGAGGTCATGGTTCCATTACCAGTCAAGGTTAGTTCCTGGGTTGTGGAATCAATCCCCAGTGTGGATGTGCAGGAAGCATTCAATAAATGATTCTCTCTCATCATTGATGTTTCTATCTCTCTCTTCCTCTCCCTTCTTATCTGAAATCAATAAAAATATACTAAAATAAATAAATAAAATAAAAACTGCAAATATTGTCAAAAAAGCATAAACATATTAGATGGCATTTTTAAAATGTTGACTTCCTAGCCTGGCTGGCATTACTAGGAGGTCATGATTTGATTCCTAGTGGGGGCATATGTCTGGGTTGAAAGTTCAATACAAGATATGTGGAAAAACCAAGATGGTGGCATAGGTAAACGCCTAACTGCAGCCTCACTCAACAATTTCAAAAAATACAATTAAAATATAAAGTGGACATTATCCAGGACTACAGGAAAGTTGATTGACTGGAAATTCTACAACTAGAAGGAAAGAGAAAACCAGAAGGAAAATCAGAGGAGCTGTAAAAGCCTAAGGTATGGAGATACCGTGCATGAGTGGGGAGAGGACAGAGCAAGAGAGGAGGGGGTGGCTCAGTGCCTTGCTGGCGTTCCCTAGCGGGAAGGAGATAAAAGCTCTGGACTGTGCTGAACTCCTGTTCTGACTGCACTGAACCCCAGTTCTGGGTGAGACTCTGGGGTCCCAGGCTCATACAGAGGGAATCTGGGCTGTAAGGTGGCAGCTTAGGGGAGCAGCGAAAGGCAGAGCCCCGGAATCGTGCACATTGCATGCAGAGGAAAGATTTGATTGAGTTGCTGGATTGTCCTAGCGGGAAGGACACATAAGCTCCTGACTGCTTTGAACCCCACTTCCAACTACACTGAACCCCAGTTCCGGGCTCATTGGGGGAGAGACTAGACTGTCTGGTAGCGGGCGAAACTCTAGGGCACCTTTCTCTCAGAGGTGCTTGCAGCCAGTATCAAAGGACACTGAGGAACACTAAGACTCAGGAACCTCATAGGGTGGGGCTAATGAGAAGCCAAGGCTGTATGCTCCACCCTGAAACTTTGCCTCATCCAAGCTGAGCACAGAGGCTTTTGCAGTTTTCCAAGTCTAGTGGAATAAGGCTGTCTCCTGGCATAGAAACAGCTTATTTTCACAGCCAATTGGCCTGGAGGTCAGTTCCTCCCAGTGATACCAACAACTTAACTACAATCAAGACTTAACTACAATAAGGCTGTATATACAGTCCACAAATGGCTGCACCAAGAGTGTCCACTTCAGATAACTGGGAGGCTGACCCATTAAACCATATAGGAGACCTTGACACACAAAGCCACCCTACCAACTCAGGGAAGCAGTGAAAATGCCAAGACAAGGAAACAGATCACAAACGAAAGAAATGGAGGACAAAAAGCAACTGGATATAGAGTTCAAAACCACAGTTATAAGGTTTTTCAAGAATTTCCTAGAAAAGGCCGTTAAAATAAACAAGACCTATGAGGATATGAAAAGGGATCAACTAGAAATAGTAAATGTTCAACTAGAAATAAAGAATACATTGTCTTTAATAAATAAAAAATAAAAAATATTATACAGAGTCCTAAAAACAGAATGGAAGATTGCAAGAATCAAAGATTTGGAACCCAAAGAGCCAGAGTACACTCCTTTGCAGAAGCAAGAAGACAAGAGAATCCAGAAAGTTGAAGATAGTGTAAGAAACCTCTGGAACAACTTCAAGTGAACCAACATCAGAATTATGGGGGTCCCAAAAGATGACAGAGAGCAAGATACCGGAAACATATTGAAAGAAATAGTGACAGAAAACTACACCCCCCCCCCATGAAAGAAATAGACTTACAAGTCCAGGAAGCGCACAGAACTCCAAACAAAAGGAATCCAAAGAGGACCACACTAAGACACATCATAATTAAAATTCCAAGAGCAAAAGACAAAGAGAGAATATTAAAAGCAGCAAGAGAAAAGCAGGTAGTTACCTATAAAGGAGCACCCATACGATTGTCAGCTGATTTCTCAACAGAAGCCATGCAGGCCAGATGGGAATATCAAGAAATATTCAAGGTGATGAATAGCAAGAACCTACAGCCAAAAATACTCAACCCAGCAAAGCTATCACTCAGAATCAAAGGCCAGATAAAGAGCTTCACAAAAAAAAAAAAAAAAAAAAAAAAAAAAAACAACTAAAGGAGTTCATCACCCCCAAACCAGAATTATATGAATTGCTGAAAGGGGTTCTTTAGGAAGAGGAAGAAAATAAAGCTAAAAATTATGAACAAAAAAATACGTAACTATCAACAAGTGAATCTAAAAACCAAAGGAATTTAAAAACATGATGAACAATATTAACTGTTGAATATAATAGAATCAGAGGTATGGAAGGGGAGTGGACTGATGATTCTTGGGGGAAAAGAGGAGTGGGGGATGCGGGAAGCGACTGAACATAAACTGTGTACCTATGAATGAGGACAATGGGGGGTGGGGAAAGGGAAGAGGGAGAGATGGGAACCTGGTGGAGGGGAGTAATAGAGGGAAAAAATGAGGAACATATGTAATAATATGAACAATAAAGATTTACTTAAAAAATATAAAAAAAAACTGTAGAGAAATTTCAGAATCCAAAAAACAAACAAACAACCCCAAAAAACAAAAAACTTATGTGCATATATATGAGCCTAACCAGTGGTCAAGGACATTAGTAGGGTGTGGCATGAGTGGGGGTGGGGTGGGGGATTGGAATGGGGGTTTGAGGACAAATATGTGATACCTTAATCAATAAAGAAATTTAAAAAATAAATAAAAGTCAATGAACACAAAACAAAACAAAAAGAGAGTTCAATACCAGAGTGAGGCATATAGGAGGCAGTTGATCAGTAATTCTCTCTCTTCATTGATATTTCTGTCTCTCCTTCTCCCTTCCTCTCTTATATCAATAAAATGTACGTAAAAATATTTTTAAATGTTGAATTCCTAGGATAGGAAGAGAATCATTGGAAATACCTCAGTGTTGAGGATGAGAAAATCTGCTGTGATAATGGACCATAAGATAATAAACATGGCACTACCTAAATATCAATTTCCTCCATATTTAAATGGAAATGGGGGGACTGAAACCAGAGGAGAATCACAGCCCCTGCCCCCAAATGATGAGTATAGATGAGTGGATGGATTTGGGACTAAGACACAATAGTTTATTCTGATAGTTACTAATTTATTATATCTCATCTCTTAATTCACACATCTTTGCCCTGCTTTGTGCAGATGGTGTTTTTCTAGTTGGTTGTTTTTAGGCTATACCAATAGAGGGCACTGAAGACAAACTGCAAACCAGAGAAGGAGGAAGGAACCTTCTTTCTGCATGCTTTTTCTACTGTTTGTGTTTTTTTTTTAAATTTTTTTTTTAAGATCTATTTTTAAATTTAAATTCTTTATTGATTAAAGTATTACATAAATCTTCTTTTCTCACCATTGACCACTCCCCAGATGCTCCCACCTCCCAGAACATGCCCTCACTCCCAACCCCCTGTCTGTGTCCATTGGTTATGCTCATATGCATGCAAACAAGTCCTTTGGTTGATCTCTTACTCCCTCGCCCCCTGCCTTCCCTCATAGAGTGTACAGTCTGATCGATGCTTCTCTGTCTCTGGATCTGTTTTTTTCCATCAGTTTATGTTGTTCATTATATTCCACAAACGAGTGAGAACATGTGATATTTATCTTTCTCTGACTGGCTTATTTTGCTTAGCATAATGCTCTCCAGGTCCATCCGTTGGTTTTTGTGTCAGGGATGCTGATAGCTTAGTATCCTTTACTTCGGCAGTGAAACACTCTGGCAAGGTTCTTTGCCACTACAGTGGCAGTTCTCACAGTTCAGCCATCACTCATGCTTTCCAGCCAGTTTCTACTCTACACAGTAGCTTTTGGCCTCTACCAAATTTCTCCCCATGGGCATGCTTTCTGTTCCTGTAGTTGTCATATCCCTCCCTTCAGAAGTCTAAATATACTCTTATGGAGGGTTTCTTTTAAATTTGAGTTTCCTCCTGTTGCATCTCAACACTAGCCATGTTTAACTACTTCACAACTATTTTTATTACACTTTTCTTAGTCAAAGTATTAATGTGGTTTCTGTATGTCACCTGAATGGGTACTCACCGATATATTTAATGACTGGCATAGAAATACACACACAGCATATGATAGTGATCAAAATTAACTGACCAGCAAACACGACTTTTGGAGGAGAGAAAGAAAGTTTAAAAGTCAGAAAAAGATATGATAAATGTTATTCCCACATGTAGAATCTTCCCTGTCTAAAACTGAGTTAGCTCTGTTGGCAAGGGGGACCTAAATGAGCATGGAAGAAAGCTTAGGGAAATGAAAGTAATAAAAACTTTTTTATTGAGTTCCAAAACACTGACTTCAAAACAATTAAATTAATAAAGTAGTTTCACTATTGTTTGAACTCAATGAAAGTCTTTAAAAATTAAATTGTTTTTAACTCATGATTTGTTAACTCAATAAATGTGGTTTTCAATTAAATTGCTTTTGTTGTTACTGTTTTTGAATCTAATAAAAGCCTTTATTTTTTTCCCTTTTATTACCTTACTTGTTGCAAAGGCTCTCAATCAAGCTTTTCTCTCTACTTAGGTAGTCTCTTTTCTCCTCAATTCTCACCTATACTTTCCCCAACTTCACTCAGCTAAATGCATTGTATTAAATTTTACTAGAAAACAAACTATCAGACTCATACCTCACTTTACCTGCATTAAGCATATAAAAAATACCATCTGTTGCTATTTTCTTTTTCTCTTCCTTCCATTAAAACAGAAAAAAAGAGGACTTTCTTTTATCAAAGACTTTCAGTTTCCAGAACTGTGGGGAAATAGCTTCTGTTGTGTAAGCCACCCAGTTGGTGGTATTTTGTTATGGCAGCCCAAGCAAACTAATACAATCCTCTTCGTTATAATAAAGACATGTTTTCAGACCAGGACCCTCCTCTGATAACCAGACTTACATATCCAGTTGAACTCTTGACATCTCCACTTAGCTATATCACAGATCTCTCAGACTTATAAAAGTAGATTGTTCAGTTCTTGCCTGCACAAATCAGTTTATCTCCACACTTACCAATTTGTATTATCCTTCTCAAAATAGGGCACTATCAAATATACATTCCTAGATTCAACACCACTCAAACAAATTATAGATATATTTTATATTTCCAGGATATATTTTTAACATACCTTTCTTTCCATCTCCATTGCCAGCATCCTTGTTGAAAAACAATATTTTACTTGTAACATTACAATAGACCTCTACTTGGACTTCATTCTATCTTGAGGTATTTCATTTATCCTAATACCCTCTAGGTCCATCAAAGTTATTGGAAATGGTAAGCTTTCATTCCTTTTTTATGGCCAAATCGTATTTTACTGTATCTTTGTACCAAAGCTTTTTATGCACTACCTATTGGTGAACACATGGGCTGCTGCCATATTTGGATATCCTATAGAATAAAATAGTAATATGCAAATTGAACTTACCTCCGCCACGCCCACCACCCATGCTCTCACCAGTTAATCAGGAGCGAGTATGCAAATTAATACAACCAAGATGGCTGCAGCCATGGAAAAAACAGGAGGCTTGGGTTTTCCCAGCAATGGAGGAAGCCGCGCTTTCCACCTGTCCTGGCCTGCCTTGGCCTCCCCTTAAGGCTAGAAAGTTTCAATTATAGAAGATAAATAAATCCCAGATACCAGGGCCTCTGCTTGGATTGCTGGGGGGTGTGGTTGGCCTGCAAACCACCACAGGCCCCTCACCCAGGCTGTCCCACACCCCCAGAGAACCACCACCCTAATCTGAGATACCTTTCAGGGCAAACTATCCAGCACCCACCCATGTACCAGGTCTCTATCCTATCTAATCCTCTCTAATAATATGCAAATTGACCATCACTCCAACACACAAGATGGCTGCCCCCATATGGCCAAAGATGACTGCCCCTATGTGGTCACAAGATGGCCACCACAAGATGGCCACCACAAGATGGATTGCAGGGGAGGGCAGTTGGGGGAGGGGACCAGACCAGCAGGGGAGGGCAGTTGTGTATGATCAGGCCAGCAGAGGAGGGAAGCAAGGGGTGACCAGGCCTGCAGGAGAGGGTATTTAGGGGCATAAAGGCTGGCGGGGGAGTGGTTAGGGGATGATCAGACTGACAGGAGTTAGGAGCCAGCAGTCCTAGATTCTGAGAGGGATGTCTGGCTGCCTGTTTAGGCCTGATCCTACAGGAGGATCCCGAGGGGGTCCCAGATTGGAGAGGGTACAGGCTGTGCTGAGAGACACACACCCCCCATGTGCGAATTTTATGCACTGGGCCTCTAGTTATAAATAATGCTGTAATGAACATAGGAGTGCATACATTCTTTTTAATTAGTGTTTTGAATTTCTTCAGATATATACCCAGAAGTGAAATCACTGGGTCATAGGCAGTTCCATTTTTAAAATTTTTGAAGAAACTTTATACTGTCTTACATAGTGGCAGCACCAATCTGCATTTCCACCAACAGTATACCAGGGCTTATATCACACAAACACTTGTTGTTTGTTGATTCATTGATGATAGCCATTCTGACAGTTGTGAAGTGATATCTCATTGTGGTTTTAATTTACACTTCTTTGTTAATTAGTAATGTTGAGCATCTTTGTATATATTATTGCCAGCTATATGTTCTCTTTGGAGAATTGTCTATTCAGATTCTGTGCCCATTTTTAATTGGACTGTTTGTTTTCTTGGTGTTGAGTTGTATGATTTCTTTATTAATATTGGATATTAACCCCTTACCTAATTTATTATTGGTAAATATCTTCTTCCATTCAGTATATTTGTTTTGTGGATGGTTTCCTTTGCTGTGCAAAACCTTTTAGTCTGATGTAGTTCTAGTCACTTAATTTTTCTTTTCTTTCCCTTGCCAAAGGAGATATATCAGAAAAACATTGCTATGAGGAATGTCAGAGAGTTTACTGCCTGTTTTCTTCTAGTTGTTTTACATTTTCAAGTCTTATATTTAGGTCGAATTCATTTTGAATTTATATTTTAAAATATAATTTTATTGATTTCATAGAGGGAGGGAGAGGGAGAAAGAGATAAAAACATCAATAATGAGAGAATCATTGATCATAAATGGATGTGTGATTTTGTCAAATGCTTCTCTTCATCTACTTATATGATCATATAATTTTTTCTTTATTTTATTTTTTATTATACCACATTAATTGATTTGTAGATATTGTGTCAACCTTGCATTCCAGAAATAGATCCTACTTGATAATAGTGTATGATCTTTGATCTTTTAAGTATATTGATGAATTTGTTTAGTTAACATTTTGTTGAGGATTTTTGCAGCTATGTTCACCAGGGATATTGGCTTATAATTTTCTTTCTTCGTAGTGTCTTTATCTGGTTTTGGAATTAGGATAATGCTGACCTCATAAATGTACTTGATAGTCTTCCTTCCTCTTAAATTTTTGGAATAATTTGAGGATATAGGTGTTAATTATTCTTTGAATGTTTGGTAAAATTCACCTTCAAAGCTGTTCAGACCAAGAAGGAGTTGGGAATTTTTTCAATCTTATTACTACGTTGATTTCATTAGTTGTAATGGTTTTGTTCAAATTTTCTGTTTCTTCTTGATTCACTTTCGGAAGCTTGCATATTTATATGAATTTATCCCATTTTTTCTACATTATCCAATTTGTTGGCATACAGTTATTTATAATATTTTTCTTATAATCATTTATATTTTTGTGGTGTCAGTTATTACTTCTTCTTTTCCACTTTTGATTTTACTTAATTGGGCTGTATTTTTTTCTTAATATGTCTACTTAAATGTTAGCAATGTTTCTTATCTTTTAAAATAACCAGTTCTTATTTTCATTAATCTTTTGTATTTTTAAAATTATATATCATTTATTTATGGCAAAGGTCTTATATTAAGGCAGCAGATTTTTGGGTGAAGATGAAACTTATTTTTTGGAGAACTTTTAAATATGATATTAAATCTGGAGCTGTTTTAGGTATTCAATAAGGATACAATTCTCTGAAATGTGGAGGAATGAATTTTGGAAAAACTTTCTATACACAGGTGGAAATAATGTCATACATATAGGTTAACCCTCCAAAAGCCAGAAGAGGTACATGAGGAGGACAAATGGAATGTTTTGTTAACTTTCCTCTGGCTAATAGAGATTAGGAAGACACTCTTTGATAATTAATTTTCACAACACAAGTTTTAATCAAAGGAGCTAAAACACTTGAGGAAGCATTATAATTACTAGATACTGTTAGCTTATAAATTTTATACTTATCATAACATGAGCATTTGTTGCTTAACGCCTTGGCTGGCATTAATCTCATCTTGTATCTCTGGACTGTTTCCTGGACTTGGTTTTAACAGAGCCAAAATATCTGCTTCTAGATTATCTCTGATAAAAGGATGAAAGCAGTAATAATTATGCAAGGAACCCCTTTGCCACTACTTCCAGGGTTTCAGTTAAAATATGCTAAACATTGACATAAGTAGGGCACAGTGTTTTATTGACCTCAATGAACAAGAAAGCAACATTTTTTATTTGTACCATTAATATGGGCAAGGGATAATAAAAGTGCAATAAATTTCTAATTTTAGCTTGTAGCTCAGCACAGAAAGGAAGTTTGGCATGTGCATGTTTGCAGTTCTGTAAATCATGGCTAATTTAAAAAAAATATAAGCTATCTGCCAGCATAATACTTTTAATGATACATTTATATAAAATTCTTTTCACATGCTCCCTGAGTTCCTGTACACAAACAGATCAGAAAGAATATGTATTGCAGGCATTTTAGGATCATGTGATCTTTTCTCTTCATTGATTTGACAACTTTCATCACTCTATATGTTCCCTCAGGGGTTAATATTCCATTTATCTTATATATTTGATATTATTTAATAGCAGTATCCAAACCTTTTTGGCCGATGTATTTGGATTTTGGTGGAAAGTTGTATGTCTTTCAGGAGCTAATAAATGACTATCTCATGCTTTGCATCTTATCTACAGTAATATTTTAGGGATAGTCTAAATAGAATGCAAATTTGATTTTCACAAAAGATTTTTACAGAGCTTTAACTACTAGGCTACTTTTAAGTGTCACCTAGTGATTTCCCTTTGCTGTCATTTTTGTTTAATTGTATGCATTATTTCTCTCTTAATACTTCTGGAATCAGAACATAATATGTTCTCCTTCTTTGTATTGTTCTTACCAGATCTTTATTTATTAACATCACTTAGTGTTTATTATTAGACAAATTACATACCGGTTGTATTGCTCTATTTAAGTTTTTAGTTTTTTAGTCCCTAACACCAGACTCACTTCTTACTTCTTTCCAAACTCCTTTTGAAATTCCACTGAGCCAAACCAGTTAAGGGCTATATTTAGGTTTCTTTTAATGGATTATGAAAATATTTACAAACATAAACACTAAGTGATTATCTCTAACACATCCCAATTTACTCCTTCTTTATTTCTACCTTAATGAATAGCTCATCCCCTCCATAATTTACACTTCCTTCTCTCTTGCACTCTAAATGCAGGTGGTCATCAAGTTCACTAATCCTTCTCAGAAATATTATCCAGTCCTCTCATCTATTACACTTAATCTAGTAACTTTCTAAAAAACATCTATTGAACTATAACTCTTCTTCTTAAACTGTTTACTAAGTACGCCTTGCTTGTGAGACAGATCTGAAACACTGAAGCATCACCTACAAAGGTCCCTTACAACATGTCTCACTATGTCTATCTCTATGGCTGTACCATATTAGAACTGTATAGGCTGAATAATGTCCCCCAGAGATGGACACATTCTAATTTCCAAAATCTGTGAATATGTTACTTACCAGGGCAACAGTACTTTTGCAGTTGTAATTAAGTTAAGGAATTTAAGACAAGGAGGTCATCCTGGATTATCTGAGATGGTCTATTATAAGAGGTTCTTATAAGAGAAAGGCACAAGGATCCAAGTCAGAGACAGAGATGTGACAACAGAAGCAGAGACTGGAGTGATGCAGGGCAGTCAGCCAAGGAATGCAGACATCCTGTGGAAGGTGGAAAAGGCAAGGAATGAATTATTTCCTGGAATCTTCAGATATGGGACAGTTATATTGACATCTTTATTTTTGCTCCATAAGACTCATTTTAGATTTCTGAACAGATCTCTAAGATAAATTCCTGTTATTAAAACAAAAAGCCACTATGCTTGTCATAATTTATTGTAATAGCAATAAGAAACTAATGAAACTAATACAGGCTATCTGAGGAAGATCAGCTTATATAGCAGTTTTCTTTAACTTAAATCATTAAGAAACTTTAACACACTAATAATTACATCAATAATTTACCTTTGAAACTAAGCCAAAAAACTACTATATATGCATTGGACTCTGTCAAAAATGAAACATTGACAGTAGTATTCCATGGCAAACATAGAATTGAATTGGAAAAATAAAAAATAAAACAAAATTGGGTATCATCATCCTACTGTCACAGAAATCTTATACGAATCCCTTCCCTTTACTTGACCTAAGGTTCCCTATCTATAAAACATATTTCAAACTCTTCTGAATACAATATATTCATAATATATCACCTATAAAAGATTTAGTTAAGTCATTTTTAAAAAGGTCATAGGTATGAGTATTAATCACAATATATAACAATGACCTTGACATTTTTGGCACAGGAAAGCATTTGATATAATGCATTTGATATAAAATAAATTTGATAGGTCACTACTTCTGATAAGTAGATAGGATATCAAATTAATTCCAGCAACAATATATCCCCAAAACCTTGCTACCCAAAGTTTATATACAATAATAAATTAATGATGTGATCCCAAAGGAATACTATAAAATTGATTATTTCAGTGAAATAGTTTTATTCTTTAAATCCCAGCGCTAGCCATGAAATTAAAAATGTTTGTATTTTACATTTTGAGCCACATAAATACAATGAGCTTTCTTTAAAGAAATCGATGCATACACATTAGAAGCTGGATAACATTAAAAGAACATCATCTTTTGTTATTTTTATTTTTACCCTGAAATATTAATCATCTGGCACTCATTCTTAGCTTTTAAAGGACTTTAAATACTGCAACCAGCAGATTCTACTGCAATCTATATTTTAATTTTAGATACATGTTATTACATATGAAAAAAATCAATAAAGAGAACATTTGATTAAGATTAAAAATGTAACTACAGGTATATACATATGATATATGTACTTTAGTAGTGCCCTTTTCTAAAATTTCTAAGTAATCTATCAACATATAAATTGTGAGTTCATGTAAAGTACATTTTAGACATCTTTGTGCTCTCAGCAAAGTGTGGACATTCTGTAAATGTGTGCTGTGTTGTAATGAATGTTTTTCAAAGTCATAGAATTATGCTACCTGTCCTGTAAACTACTTAGTCGGTACATTCAAAAGTACCTATTTTTAGGAAGCATATAATATAGTTGGGGATAAAATAGTCTTTATTTTTTAACTTTATTTATTGAATGCTCAATATGTGCTAGTTCAACTTTCATGATGACAAGCTCATGTGAAACTATGGATGAAGAGTTGAGCACAGATAGGAACTTATTTACAGAGGAACGAATAAAAAGTGGACACAAAACTGTCATATGAAATCATTCCATATCACAATATTTATACAGCCCATTGATCATTGGCTTTATTTTTATGGTCATTAAACATCTTTTGATAAATTATTATGCTCAACATAATATTAATGCAAAGTATGTTTATAGCACTTTAATATTTTAGAAATGTCTAATCTATATGTGATACATAGAAATTTTCATTTAGAATGTTCACTTACCCAGAATACTAAATATTCCAAGTATTCAAAGAAACAAGTTAATAAGAATTATTAAGTCATAAGAATTTATGAAGTATATTTCATTTATTTTTATTTATTTATTAAATATTTATTTATAATATTCTCATAAAATGCATCATGTTTGGCAGTATGTTAGCTGCAAGCAACAGCTATTTAACATGTACATAAAATCTGCTCATGATCCTAATGCATAATATTGAGAGACATCAGTATACACAATGCCTTTGAATGAACTGATTTGATTTATTGGTAGAAGAATAGAATGTGAAGGCAGGAAGGAATCTTAGAACCTAGCTAGTCTAAACCTATTCCATATTCCGTTTTTAAAGATGAGGATCCTGGTGACCAAAGAGAAGTAATTTATCCCAGATCATAGTAAAGTACAATCAGGCCCTGGTCAGTATCTCAGTGGTTAGAGCATCAGCCGATAGCACAAGGGTCACAGGTTCCATTGATTACTGATCAAAGGCATGTACCTGGGTTGCAGGTGAGATCCATGACCCTGGTTGGGGCATGTACAGAGGCAACCAATGGATGTGTCTCTCATATAGACGTTCCTCTCTCTCTCCCCCTTCTACTCTCTCTAAAAAAAGATACAGAGTCAGAGATAGATCTCTGATTTTCTGGCTTTCAGGCCATTGAGTTCTTTACTGTGCTAAGCTGTCTCCATAGTTATATTTTTTCCTCTTAATTGTCTTCATTAGCATTTCTTTGTTTTGATGTTGTATATACACAACCTAAGAAAAATAGTAAAAATATACTATTTTGAGATTGTACATTTTAATTATTTTTGGATAACAGTGGGTAGGTAGAAAGAAGTGTTGAGAAAAAGTTATCCATGACTATTTCATGATTTTCCATGGTTCATATCCTCTGATCATGTGCAGTAAAATTAAGAATGTTTTTGTAAGGATACATTACAGGATAGTAAAGCTTAGTGACATTTCCTTTGGAGATAGTCAAAGTTAACAAAGACAAAAACCTCTTCTTCCTTTCTGCAGAGCATTAATATAAGGTTTCTCTCTGACCAGAAACAGGCTCACCAGCAGTCCTATATAAAACTAGAATGTACCAAGTAGGGTTTCTTCTCCTTAGATGCAGCCCATTGCATATGGAGGTACCATTTGACCCTCACTGTGTCACCCTATAAAGATTTGGGCCCAGGAAACTGGTGTTAAGACATTACTCTGACTCTTGCTCTGCTGTGAGTAATAAATAGGCTTTGTCTCCAACACAGAGGTTTTGTATCATATATAGATAGACTAATTTGTTAATTTGCAAGTATGATAAAATGTCTGATTTTTCAAAGTTTATAACTTAACAGGGAAATAGAGCTGGATTGTTGTTATAGTATTTGAATTAGCTCATGTAGTAATGAAATAAGCTATAAATCTACATGCAAACACATGTTTCTGAATTCCAGAACTGTTAAATATTTCCCCAGCAATCACTTACAGAAATATTTAAAATCACAGTACATAGTTTTCTGTATCCAATTTTATAGTTCAGACACCAAAGTATCCTTTGGGGACAAATGAAACAAAGTGGTTGTCTTTGAATTTATACCCCTGGCATTCTAACTTAAGACTGGAATCATTTAATTTATACCAGTGACAAAATTACTTTCTATAAAAGTGGACATTTGAGATCACTAGTCCAACCTACTCACATTTAAATTTGCAAATTTGTCATTGATGAGAGACTAAATATTCCATCTTTTGTTAGTACCAGATGGTTGGAATGAAACAAATTTAGAGCAAGGCTAATGTGCAAACAAATTAAAATCTTTGAAAGTAATTGTAGAGCCACTATTGTAGTTTGTTAATATCAACCACACAATCAGCCAGGATGAGGCACTATTTATTTTCAAAATCACCCTGTGGTGTAAGTGGTATCACCATTTACCAAATGAGAAAATATGGACTCAAAATGGTCACCGAGGACACAAAAATTAGTAAATGGAAATGTTGGAATCAAGTCCAGGTCTTCTGGGTCTCAACCATCTTCAGTTGCTTCTACTTTGTAATCTGAACTCTCCCCTCCCTCAAAAGTATACAAAGAAGAAACCTGTGGTGTACAGAGATTCATTTGGCTTGTCCATAGTCATACTGGGACTCAGGACAGCACTGGGAATAGATCTTGGGTTTCCTACCTCCTTGGATATCTGTGGATATTTAAATCAGATAAAATAGGATTTTATTGAAGTGTTCCTTCTAGTTTATCACTCACAAATAACAATATCCCTATAGGACAGGAGTTATTTCAGATGTCTTCACATCATTGTCAGGGTGCTTGGAAAATATGCAGACCAATGCAGATGTTAGGGAAGCCAGAGCCTCTAGTGGTTTAACAGATATGAAACAAAACTGAAATAGCACAAAAAATGATGTTTATAAGCATCCTGAATTCTTGTGATTCAACTAATTTTAATTTTAGGTGAGTGTACATCTAAGCATAGACAGTTTAAATATTCATATGAGAGCTACATGACTTTTTCTAGAAATGTACCAATGAGGGGACTAGAGAACCAAAGACAGAGTACCTCATGGAAAAACATATGGACATAGCCAATAACTCTCCACAGGCAAAAAGGATTTAAAGATAGAAAGAAATATAGCAACCATTTGCAAAGTGGATTTGATCGTTGCCACTCCTGCTGGCCAATTTAGAATTCATTGATAGGTAGCTACAAGTTGAAGAAAAACACATAGAAGCATCCTGAAATAAGCATGAGTCATCATATCCTGAAAGCTCATAAGTGAACTTGGCCAAAGCACAAACACCCAGAAGAACAGCTGAATAAGTTCACAAGTTAAGAAGAGATACAAATCTTCAGGAAATCTTTAATGTGCAAACTCCAAATTCCTCAAGAAGATGATATAAGTTGATGTTGGAGAGTAGAGTTGCCCAGAAATTGCTGGTGTCTATATATAGCCTATTCATTTAATATCAAATAAATGTGTTATATAATAAAAAAGTATATAAATAAAAATTAATCTTTATAAGCATTATGATATGATGGAAATAACTCATTATTTGCAGTATGAAGGCCCACTTATAAGTGCTAATATTTTCACATTACAGTTTTACTTAATTTATGGAAATAATTTGATAAATGTGGAGTGTAAGAGAGTTTACTATCTTAGTAGTAAATGACAGCACTGGAACTAGAATCCAAATCGTGACTCCTAGTACCATGCACTGACCACTATGCCATGCTACTTCTAAAGGACTCCATTTAAATTAATTCAGTTGTGTGTGGTATTTTATGTCTTCAAATTTCATACGCTTACATTTCTATCAGTGCGAAAAGAGGAAGGAATATTCCAACTTAAGTAAGGAATTCTCCAAATAGGGCTGTTAAATAGTTAAATTTTTTTTAATCAGAGAAGGCCTAACATTTATAATTTGCAAAGGACAGTTATTTTTTTCATTTTTAAAAATGATCTCTGAATATGGAACCTATCATTTGGTTTCAGGTCTACTAGCTACATTGCTTTATATATCCATAATTGATTAATTTTTCAAATTCATTCATAATTGTTTTATACCTTTTTGTGGATCGTTTAATTTACAGGTAATTAATTTTCTGTGATGGTTTCCAATAACTTAATTTAAAGATAATTACTTTTTCATTTAGATCAAATGTACTTTGATCTCAGGAAAATAGGGTATTGGCTTCATAAAATTTGTTCCCAATTGAATTTGATATCTAAGCATTCTTGAAATAATAAATATTCAGATATGAGTTGAATACATACCTTACTTAAAACTCAACTTGTAACACAATATAATCATATAGTATGTTCACTAGCTTTTCACAGAGATTTGCATTTTAGACAATAACAATCAATTTTATATAGGCAAGGTATATAGTCCTGTGTAGATATGAAGGGGTGGTTTAGGAACAAAGGTAATTTAGCTAAAAATGGCAGTATATATGGTAGAACATGGGTAGCAAATTCCTATGCTTTCAGGGGCCAGAGAAGTAATGGATGAGAGAACTATGCCAGGTGTGAAGGCACATGCTAACACTCTGTGAGGAGGGGGCTGGTGGATTTCTAATGAAAGAGCACAGAGATGCAGGTCCCATTGTCTTGTATTTTTTAGAAATAAGAGAAAATAAATGTTGGTGTGTGATCTATTGATGGTTAAATGCTGGGCCACGGTTTTTAAAACACAATGCAGGTAAAACAAAATTGATCTGTGGGGAACCATGTGTGACATTTATTTGAAAGATTCTGTAAACTCATGAATAGTATTTGGAAAAAGTAAACTTTTAGACTGTAGAAGAGAAGGCTGTTTTGTGGACAGTGGAAAAAGGGTTATTAAATTTGAAAACTACCTTCAGATAGCAAAGGAATATCATGGGTGAAAGAGGGACTTATTCTGTATGATTTTTTTAGGACATAAAAAGAATAGGTGGATGTTTCAGGAAGATAGATTGGTAGAGTTATTGCTATGCAATATATAAATATCCCCAGCTCCTTAGGCATCATTTTTTTCTGCCAATAATAAATAGAAAATGCATTTGAATGTCCAGCGTTCAGTAAGATTAGTAACAGGTTGCCATGAGAAGTAGTGAACTCACCATCACTGTAGGTGTTAAAGCAGAGGAAAGATGACCATTTGAAAAGATGTGTAGACATGATTTATTCAAGAGACCTGTTGAAGAAAAATATTATTATGATCACTTACCACTCTGAATCTCTACATTTCTTCTATAAATTTCTAGCTCAGCATGAAGAATCAGTTTGAAAAGACTGTCAAAAATATTAGGGAAGCCAAAACCGGTTTGGCTCAGTGGATAGAGCGTCGGCCTGCCAACTGAAGGGTCCCAGATTCAATTCCGGTCAAGGGCATGTACCTTGGTTGCGGGCGCATCCCCAGTGGGGGGGGGGGTGCAGGAAGCAGCTGGTCGATGATTCTCTCTCATCGATGTTTCTAACTCTCTATCCCTATCTCTTCCTCTCCTCCTTTTTATTTATATAAAAATAAATAAAATATATTTAAAAAACATTAGGGAAAATATAGACTTGATTAGTAGAGATGAGTATATAAAATAGGGTGAGAAAGGCAGTATGGAATCCTTGGGAATGTAGCCCTAAGTATATAGGGATTAGGAGGCCTGAGTTTGAATCTGCTACTGTAAATTGGTTCTGTGACTTTGGGAAGGTCACTAAGAATTTTCTGCGTCTCAAGTTCCTTATTAGTAAAATGGGCCTCGTTTAAAATCAAAGGAAAAATTATAGCTTCTTATTGGCTGTGGCTATATTGTTTATCCCCCATTCCCGAAGCAGAGAATGTTAGAAAATCACTAAACAGTATGGAGAACTCCTTTATATGAGGTATGTAACTAGCTTGGTCTACTCTTCTTACACCCAATTGTAGACAGATTTTTAGTACTCAAATGGAAAGAAAGGGCAGTCCTCAGCTCACTCACCCATAAGAAGTGACAGTCAGAGCTACATAGAACATTAGGTTCCTCCCAGAAACTGTCCTCAGACCTCTCCTAGTGGAAACTGTTTATCTGTGTGTTCAAATACAGTTAGTGAGAATCCAATTCAATTTAAAAGATTAAAGTGTTTTGGTGTAGGTAAATATGTCAATTTTGTCACAATTGTAGTAAGACTAGTATTAGCACTTTCATTTCTACTCATGTTTGTGATGTAATAAAGGCACATGAAAGCGACATATTTAGGTAATTGCATCAAGAGTTATTGCTTTGTAATATATAAAATATTCCCAGCTCCGTAGGCTTCATTTTCTTCTGCCAAGGAATTCTGCTTCTTTCTCTTATCTGGTACTGTTCAATTAAAAAAAATGAAACTAGACCACTGACTTACACCATACATAAGAATAAACTAAAAATGGATAAAAGACTTAAATTTAAGTCATGAAACCATAAAAATCCTGGAAGGAAACATAGGTAGTAAAATCTCAGACATATCTTCAAGAAATAGGTTTGCCAATAGAGCTCATAAGGGAAAGAGAAACAAAGGAAAAAATGAATAAATGGGACTACGTCAAACTAAAAATATTCTGCATAGCAAAGGACAAAATGAAAAGGGAACCCACTGTTTGGGAGAACATCTTTGCCAATGGTAAATCTGAAAGGGGTTAATTTCCAAAATATAGGGTGTCCCAAAACTGTATTATACACTTTCAACAATTATAAAGGCAGTGTTTATTAAAATGCATTTCATTTTTAAAATTGATCTATCAGCTATTAAACTTATACATTTTTGAGACACTCTGCATATAAAAAATTATACAATAAGACAAGCCATCCAATTGAAGAAATGGGCAAAGGACTTAAATATATACTTCTCTAAAAAGAACATACAGCTGGCCAATAGAAATATGAAAAAAATGCCAAAAGTCACTAAGCATTATAGAGATGCAAATTAAAATGACAATGAGGTACCACCTCATCCCTGACAGAATTATTATCATCAATTAAATGAACCAATAACAAGTGCTGGTGAGGATGTAGAGAAAAGCAAACCCTAATGCATTGTTAGTGGGAATGCAGACTGGTGCAGCCACTGTGGATAACAGTGTTTTCTAAAAAAAATTAAAAAGGGAACTGCCTTTTGACTTAGTCATCCCATTTCCTAAGAATCCTGAAACACCAATCAGAAACAAATAGGCACACCTATGTTCAAAGCAGTGTTATTTATAATAGCCAAGACCTAGAAACAGCCCAAGTGCCCATCAGTAGATGAATGGATAAAAAAGCTGTGGTAAATTTATACAATAAAGGAAATTTCCCTTTTGTGGCAACATGGATAGACCTAGAGAGTATTTTGCTAAGCAAAATAAGCCAGACAAAGGCAAAACCATATCATACCACTTATATGTGGAATCTAATGAACAAAATAAAATGATGACAATATAGAAATATAATCATGGATATATGGAACAGACTGACAGATCTCAGAGGTGTGGGGGGTATGGTGGATTGGATGCAAGAAGGTGAAGAGATTAGCCAAAGGACATATAGGCAAAGCTCATGGACACAAACAACAGTGTAGTGATGGCCAGAGGGAGGGATATGGATCCTGGGTGGAGGTCTGTAAGATGGGGTTGGGATGGGTGGGAACCATTTCAGGTCCCCAGAGAGTCAAGGTCAGTCGCCTTGTTATCAATACACCATAACGGCCAAAGGCTGCTCTGGCCTTGTGCCTAAATGGGATGTTCAAGGACTCTGAGCCTGGGAATCCTAATCAGGCCAAGATACCATGAGTGGGTGCAAGGACACAAGGCACACTGTGCCCTTCTGTAGCAAATATGACTGATGTTACTGTTGGCATGAAGCCTTCTTTGTCTAAATAGTGGAAAAGTAGGTTACTGACCAGCTAGTTAGCTGGCATAGGCTGAAGCAGGAGTGAGGAGAAGTCTGCTGGAGAGAGAAGCTGGGCAGGAGAGACAGGAGAAGCTGCTAACTAAGCCAGAGAGCTCAGGTACCACTAGGATGCGAGGGAGTGAGTCTAGGAGGCACTGTGGCTGCTCAGTTAATAGCTGTGGGTACAGAGACTGATGCTGCTTTATGGGAAAGATGTATGTTCACCAGCTGTTGTCCACTGCCTGCCTGAATAGACTTTGCTGTGAGGACTGTTCTTGTCTGATGGCTACATTGCCACTGGCTTCTGCAATAAAGACTCATTCTTTTAAAAAAATATATTTTATTGATTTTTTAGAGAGGAAGGGAGAGGGACAGAAAGTTAGAAACATCGATGAGAGAGTAACATTGATCAGCTGCCTCCTGCACACCCTCTACTGGGAATGTGCCCGCAACCCAGGTACATGCCCTTGACCAGAATCGAACCCAGGAACCTTGAGTCCGCAGGCCGACGCTCTATCCATTTAGCCAAACCGGTTTCCACAAGACTCGTTCTTATACACCCACAATCTCTCATGGCTTTTCTATCTAAGACCCAGTGTCCTAGGAGGTCCAAACCCAGGGAGAGGGTCTCAGACCCAACACCTGTTATTAGTGAGCAGAGGATAAAGGAGGAACTTGGACTAAGTTCCCAACAGTTAGTACAGGGGGCATGGTTCAAGCAGGAACCAGCCCTGGCATGGTCGGATAGGAGAATTTAGAATACATGTACTCACAGCCACTCAGAACAACTCAGAGCACTAGAGCTTGTGAGGGCTCCTGCTGTGTGCTCCGACATGGGGAAAGAATGGAGAACATCTATAATATGGTCAATGATAAATATATAAAAAGAAGAAAAATATAATAATTTGAACTATACATGCTAACCATATAGTAGATACATAAAACAAGTGATAAGAAAATAGTTTAAATTACTTAAAAAATTTTATTTCCCACAGTACCTTGGAAACATTTCAAGCACTCAATAGCCACATGTGATTGGTGGTTGCTGTATTGGAAGGTATAACTCTAACCAATTACCTAGTAGCTTTCAATCATTTGTTTCCATTCACTAAAACTTGCCATCTGGTGGAAGGAGACATCACTTCTCTATGAAAACAATCCAATGTAGATCCTCAGTATTCTGAAGAATTAAGTTCAGTCACAATAAAGCATCACCAAAAACACGAGGAAGCAAGTGATCATGAGTGAGAAGTGAAAAAACAGAACAATGAAAAACCTGAACGGTATGTATGGATAGAAATAAAAATGCTTTACAGATATAATGTAAAGTCACTATTTAGGAAATGTTTAAAGAAATAAAAAAGGAAATCCATCAAATTAGCAACCAATGAGAGAGCATGCAAAATTGCCACCATTTTGAAAAAGAACCAAAGAGAATTCTTAGCAATCAAAAAGTCTTTGGAAAAATGTTTGGAGATTTGGCTTCTAACAGTTTATGCTACTTGTTTAGGATGATGATATGTGAAGATGAGGATCGGTTATCAGATGCATTGATTAAAGAGATTTCTGTATCAGATCTAGGTAAGAAATCTAAGAAAAATGGCCAGTCCAATTAATACTTCAGCTAGAGCTGCCATCCATTCATACCTTTCTGAGGAAGGGGAATAGACCTTCTATACTTTTCAAATTTTAAAAAATTCAATATCTTATCTTTTGTGACTCAACCTTTCTCTCTGTTTCTTTTTAAAAAAATTATTATGAGTAAATGAAAGAACCTATATGACAATAAATATCATAGATTAAAATAAAGTGCAATGAATTTTAGATATAACATAATTGTTTAAAATTTGGCAATAATATGTTATCAGCAAATAAAAACATTCAGGATCATTTTTTTTTTTTCAAATGGAACTTGCTTTTAAGTGAAATCGACTTGCACTTGGGGGTGGATGGATAGGAGTTCTCATTTGTTTTGAAATCCCAAATTAATGAGCATGATAAACTGTTATTGCTGGCACTGGCTTTAGCCCAAGTGGCCAAGTGGCATTGTCTGACTCTCTTCTCTTAAGTCTCCTAACCCCCATCCTTTCCCTTTCCATTGACTTGGGACAGCCAATCACAGTGGGAAAGGGGGAAAGGGGGAGGTCACAGTGCATGAAGTTCAAGGTCACAGTGGGAGGATCAAAAGGCTTCACAGTACAAGTTAATCAGGTCCTTCCCTCTGCTCAAGTCCAGTTGTCTGCAGTGGCAGTGTGACCCATGGTGGACGACCCAGGAGGTGGTGAGGGCAGCAGCATTCTTTCTTGCCCACATTTATCTGCGCTGTTTGAAGCCTTGTGACCCATCAGGACCCAAAGGCTGTCTGATCACATTATTGGGCTGCCTGCTGTCTTTGGGTTGGGAGATCCTGGTTGGCCTGTCCAGGTAGGGTTTCTCTTGTTCCTCCTTGGGGCTGGCACTGCCCAGTATCCGCTTTCAGGCTTCTGTGTACTCTGCCTCCCCCTGTGCTAGGGACTTGATAGGAAGGGCTGGCCTGCTGGTAGAGTTGGGACTGCTGACCACAAGGATGCTGGTGGTCCTCTTGAGGATTCGGATCTGAGGGGCGGGGGGGGGCAGGCGCGGTGGGAAGGCTATCATCCTGAATCACAATGGGCACTTTGGGAGGAGATTTGGTTTTCCTGCTCTCCTTTTGTGTGATCTTCAGTTTTTTCTCCAACCATCTGTCTATTTCCTGAGGAAAAACAGACAGCTTCACTGGCTGCTGATGACCTTAGACTTGCAGTGATGATGCTTGTGTGAGCGTCTGGCAGAAAGTTAGGGGATGGAAACATAACAGGGGAAGAGCAAGGTAGGGGACTCCTCAAACAGCCTAATTTATAACATAACCACAATCTTCAAGAGAAACAAAGGAGACAGAGAATAGGAATGTATCTGCAAAGGCAGGCAGACTACAATGACAGGGTCTCCCCTGTAATAGCAAGAGATGGATAAGGAAGGAAAAAAAAGGTAAGAAGGGGAGAGGAGATAAGAAAGGCAAAGGAGAGAAATAAATAGGCCTTGGTGCAAATTACAGCAAGCACAGCACCATCACAGGTGTTCTGTCCAGACCCCGCTGTCTGCCGCCTCCTCCCAGCTCTCAGTGACCTCCTCATCTTCCATCTTACTCCCAGGATCATAATTTTATCATTTATCTTGTGAATCTAGCTTTATAATTTAACCTTACGAAATTACTGTGTAGATTTCTCTTATGAATTTGTAAAATACTACCTGGCCTCATATTTCTTAACATAATAGTCATAGCATAACCAAAAATTGTCTTAACTGCTAAAATAACAATGGGAAGTATTTCCTTTGAATTTCCTGCACATTCTAACAATTCCAGTTGTTACATTTTCCCCAAGAAATGTAGATACTGATAGGCTGTATCTATACTTAATTATTAAATTACAGTGCTTAGTTTATATTTGGCCAGATTAAACAATGTCCAGTGAGAAAATGTGAACCTAATTTATAGAAAGACTGAGAGCTTTATGTACCAATGAGAAAAATTAGCATTAATATGGTTCACAATTAAAAATAAAAATTTGAACATAGTTATCAATAGTTCATTGTCGGTCTGTGACCCAAACAAAGTAAGAACTGGGACCAGTGGATTTTAATCATGTGTTAAGTCAGCAAAGGATATAGAGTATTGGATATTTTTTGAGGCTATAAGAGCTTGACCTTCTGCCAATCTCACCTTCACATTTAGTAAAGCTCTATGTTTTATATATCCTCTTCTAAAAAGTCTTATACATTTCTCTCTTCCTTTCCATTTCCACTGTAACCACTTTGCATAGATCCTTATCCTCTTCACATGACGCATTTTACAATAGCTTTTGAATCACCTCCTTGTCTCCAGACTCTCCACTCTTTTTTTAAAAAAATTAAATCCTTCATTGTTTAAAGTATTACATAAGTCTCCTTTTTTACCCATTGTCCTCTCCCCAGCCACTCCCCACAACACACACGTGCCCTCACCCCCTCCCTACTGTCTACTGTCTTGTCCATTGGTTATGCTCATATACATGTATACAAGTCATTTGGTTGATCTCTTCTCCTTCCCCCCACCTCCCCTACCTTTTCTCTGAGGTTCCATTTGAGTAGAAATGTATGAAGAGCATACAATGTGCCCATAATTATAAAGTGCTCAGCCTTCATGTGGCATGAATATATAGATTTCTGTTTCTTTCTGTACTTACTACTTCTTTAAAGTACCACATTAAGGTATACAGGGGTAAGCAAAAGTAGGCTTAAAGTTGTGCATATGTGGAACAGTTCATTCTTACACTAGGGGCCCAGTGCATGAATTTGTGCATGGGTGGGGTCCCTCCGCCTGGCCAGCAATTGGGATAGATCAGGGTGGCCAGCCAGGGATAGGGACCATGGGAGGTTGGCCAGCTGAGGGAGCGCACTGACCACCAGGGGGAAGCTCCTGCATTCAGCATCTGCCTTCTGGTGGTCAGTGCACATCATAGCTACTCCCCTGTCATCTGGTCTCCAGTTGTCCAGTCATAATGGTTTCTTAGGCTTTTGTATATATAGATTATTATTTATTAATTATTGTATTGTTTTCCATGCAAACAAGTGTAAATCTACTTTTGCCCTGCCCTGTATTTAACTTTTCATGGGAAATAAATTGCCAGCCTATGCATCAGCACTACTAGTTGACACATTGTCAGCCATTTTGCTAATATACACTACATACATTTACAATGGGAAAGTATTAATATGAGAATACAACTGAATGTGCAGTTGCTGCTCCTCTGATTGGGGTGGGCTGCTCACCCAGCTGCTGCTTGTCAGACAGGTGCATGCTGCATGTGACTGCTGCTCCTCGGACCAGTGTGGGCTGCGCTCTTCAAAAATTAGAATATTTAATTAATAAAATGAAGCTATGTTTTCCAATGCTATATTGGTTTTGCACATAATAGGTGCTGAATGATTTTTAAACTAGAGGCCGAGTGCACGAAATTCGTGCATGGGTTGGATCCCTAGTCCTGGCTGGTGATCAGGGCTGATTGGGGCCTTCTGGCTGCCATCAGGGGCCTTCCTTCTGGCTGCCAGCCAGAACCTCCCTTCCCTGACTGTGAATTAGGGTCTTCCTTTGTTCCACACCACCCCCTGGTGGTTAGCACACATCATAGTAAGCAATCAAATTCCTGAGGGGACAGTTTGCAATTAGCCTTTTATATATATAGATGAAAGCAATATTTAATAACACGTTTTCATATTTTGAAAAGGGGGTGTCAAAGTTTATTTCATGAGTAATATTCAGTGTTGTCCTAAAGTGTAAGGGTCTTTCTTTGGAGATATTGAGCTCTCTGTCCTTGCAATAGTCAAACTTAGATTTGTTTGGTCACCTGATAAAGACTTTAGAACATCAAAGGGTGATTGCTCTAGACCAAAGGTCAGTAAACTATGATGCACAGATTAAATCCACTTGCTATTATAAATAAAATTCTATAAGAATGAATAAAAATTAAATTATTTAGGTCTTGTCTCTGGTTGTGTTTGTGCTACAGTTGTGCAAGTTGATCAGTAGTGACAGAGAAATTGAAAATATATGCTATTTGGCCCTTAATAGAAAAAAAAATTCCTCTCTGAAATCAATAAAGAATATATTTTAAAAAATAAAATAAGATGCTACACATTTCAATGTTAGCAGTTCTCTCTGCAGTATTTTTCTTTATATATATATGTACCCATAGATAATTGCAGGTTAACAGTGTATATTGGAAGACACCATGGATTTTTAAAAATCAAGTAGAATCCTGTTTTAACTTTCAAAAATTTTTGAAGAATGTCATGCTGAAAAACCAATATTATGAAGCATTTAATTACACTACACATTAAAATTAATATTATGAATAATATAATTATACTATATATTAATAAGAATGTAATTATACATTCTTCATAATATTACTCAGAGAATTATGTTTTTATATTATTTGTCCTTGCCTTGAATATAGGTTATTACAGCAAAGCAAACTCTAGCTTTCCAAAGAATATAACTTGCCTGAGAGATGTTTTTAGATCTTCACAGGCTGTCTTTGTTCTATCCTTGTCTACATTTTTCAAAGTGTTAGAAATATCTGCAAATTATTTGACAGTTACAGCTGTCTTTAAAAATGCCTGACTTGTTGATGTAAAACACTATTACAAAAAAGTTGGGTGTGGTATGTTTAAGAATCCCCAGAATTTTGTTCTGTCTAATATAGTAAAACTAGAGACCCAGTGCACGAATTTATGCATGGGTGGGGTCTGGCTGGGGTGCCTGGGGGAAGGGGCTGTGGACAATTGGCCAGTGGGCCCCACCTCTGATTGGGGTTAGGGGAAGATTGGGGTTGGAGCCGGCCTTGGGGAGGAGCTGTGGGAAGTGGGCCTGCCCTGCCCCCTAATGGGGTGAGGGATGCTGATCAGGAGCCAGTGGCCTGGAGAAGGGGTCATGGGTGGTTGGCTGTTTGCCACTGCCCCTATTGGGGATGGGGGGCGCCAATCTGGGGTGGGGCTGAGTGGGTGGAGAGGCTGCAGGAGGTTGGTGGTCAGCCGCATTCTCTATTGGGGTGGAGGGTAATCAGGGGCTTTGCCAGCCAGGGGGAGGGATCAGGTTGGTTGGGATCCCATCTGAGGCATGGCCAGCCAGGGGGAGGGGCTGCAGGAGGTTGGCTGATGAGGCCCAACCCCTATTGCAGTGAGGATGCAATGGGGGAGGGGTAAGAGGAGGAGCTGTAGGAGGTTGGCCTCCCAGCCCCACCCCCTATTGTGGTGGGGGTGTGTGATCAGGGGTGGGCCGGCTGGTGGGAGGGATTGTGGGCCTATCATGGTGCAGAGGGCTACTAGGGGGTGAGGCTGGTGGGAGGGGATGGTTTTGGCATTTGGTCACTGGCCCACTCTGGATTGGGGTGGGAGAGTCCCAATCAGGGGCAGGCCAGCAGGGATGGGGGGCATGAGGTTGTCTGGCTGGCCCTACCCCCTCATTGGGCCTGTTTGCTGGCCACAGTGGGTATCATAGCGACTGGTTATTATGGTTGCTATGGCCAGAGGAGGAACTGGGCAATTGGAGACAGCTGGGGGTCCCCTGCCCAGGGCTGGAGGCTTTAGGCCTTGGCAGGGGCAGAGCCAGTGATTGGAGGGATCTGGGGGGGGGGGCGGGGAGGCTGCCCAGTCCCTGAGGCTTTAGGCATTGGCAGTGGTAGAGTTGGAGATCAGAAGACATAGGTGTGAACTATAGGGGAAACACCTTTTTTTGACTGCTCATTGGCTAAACTTCCCTGTATGCCACTGGTAATATTCTTAGTAGCTTGGGCATAAGAATCCAAAAAGGTGATCTAGGGCTTTTCCAACACACTCCTGGAGAAAAAAAGGAAAGTCAGCTGCTGGAGGGCTAAGAAATGTCATATCCTGCTCTAGGCAGTTTTGCTCAGTGGATAATGCCTAGGTTTGCCAACTGCAGGGTCCAGGGTTAGATTTGATCATGGGCATGGACCTAAGTTGCAGGCTCCTCCCTGGCTGGGGCCCAGGTCAGGGCTCATGCAGGAGGCAACCAATCAAAGTGTTCCTCTCACTTTGATGTTTTTCTCCGTCTTTTCCTGTCTCATCCACATTCTCTAAAAATCAATGGAAACGTATCCTCAGGTGAGGATAAAAAAAATAAAGAAATGTCATATCCTATGAAAGACAGATCTTGAAAATGCTAATTATCCTTTGTTAGCAAGGGTCAGAACACATTGCATCTATGGGAATCTACCTCAGCATGATCAAGCTATTGGTATTTTTAATACTCAGTTTGCTGGAATATTTAAAATTATGTTTAAAAATATTGGTCTGTTGCTACATATAACTGTTTTAACTGTCTTAAAATGCTTAATACTGAATATTACAGTGCCTAGAGAGCATTGTCAAAGAAAGGTAAATAAAATATATGCCCAATTTGATGCCCATACTGTGATTTATGTGAGTTAGAACAAGCTGCTGTATTTGTTTATATATTACCAGGAAAATTGGATGTTATCCAACAATGGTGCTACCAAGTAGTACTTGAAGATCATGTTAGTAAACCCAGCATGGAAAGGCAATTCTCAAGGTTTTCTTTAAATGAAAATTATTCTGTGAAACAGAAACCACTCTTTTTAAAAAAAAAATATATGGCTTTATTGATTTTTATAGAGAGGATGGGAAAGGGGGAGAGAGAAATATAGCTGTGAGAAAGAAATGATCAGTTGTCTCTGGTATGCAACCCAACCAAAGAAATTTTGGGCTGTACCCCCAACCTAGGTATGTTCCCTGACCAGGAATCAAACCTGCAACCTTACAGAACATGGGACAATGCTTAACCAACTGAGCGACACATGGCCAGGGCAGGAGCCACTCTTTACAATTCAATAATCAATCAGCACCTGTTGCTCTTGTATTTGTGCCAAGGGAAATAAGGTATAGGGCAAGGTTTCTCATTCTACAGATTATTAACATTTTTGACTGATATTTTTATTGGGTACTGTCCTGAACATTGTAAGACATTTAATAACATTCATGATCTCTTCCCAGGGAGTGCCAGTAGCAACCCTCACACTACCATATGTGCACAACAAAAATATCTCTCTACACATTGCTAAATGTCCCCCAAGACACAAAAGTAACCCCTAGCATAGAACCACGGTATAAAGTATGGAATAAAACAATTTTATGACCCAGAGTTTAGAATTAAGAAGCCACTCTGCCATTTATTGGTCATATGTTCTTAGGTAGCTTAATTGACTTCTCTGAGGTACAATATCCATAGCTTAAGGGAATACTACTTAATGTGCAGTTATTATGAAGATTATAGAAAATAAGAGAATGTTATGAATAAAATATGCTAATATGGTTACTAAAGCTTCCGGCATCAACTGTGCTTATTGCTGATTTCAACTTCAACATTCTCTTCTTCCTTACAGATGGTCTCTGTGATCAGAGACATTTGACTATCTACCCTAAAGTTATAAATATTAAATGGGATTGTACATGTGAATCATGTACTAAAAACAGGAATTTGAAAATAGAATGGACAATCTGGGTAAGGCCAAAACTCTGATTAATTAATCATATTCTTTTACAGGACTGGTAAAGGTTTAACATTGGATATTGGCAACTAAGAAGCTTTCCTAATTCCCTTACTCTAAGATATTTCATTTTTAATATTTTCTCTTTGTCATTTAAATAATATAATTCAATTAATTTTGTTTTGCTTTTAAAGGTTTAGACCCAACTGTTTATTTATTGATTGATTAAGATGTCACATATTTGTCCTCATCCCCCAATTCCCATCACAAACCCCTCCCCACACATGCTTCCACCCCCTTCTTGTCCATGACCACTGGTAATGTTTATATGCATGCATATAAGTCCTTTGCTTGATCTCTCCTCCTTACCACCACTCTCCACTACTGTCTGAGGTCCGGCAGTCTGATCAATGCTTCCCTGTCTCTGGGTCTGTTTTTGTTCATCAGTTTATATTGTTCATTATTTCTTCTACATGAGTGAGACCACGTTATACTAGAAATACACTTGTAAGAACCGAAAATGAGACAAACAATATGGTTATGCTGAGAGGCAAGTGAATCAGTCTGTAGTGAGTTTCTTTCTGGGCCAACGGTTCTTTTGAGTCCCAATTTCAATGTTAAACAGTTTATTTTTTATTTTTTTAAATTTTATTTCAGTGTTTATATCTGTGTTTTTGAATTTTTTTAAATTAAGGTATTATATGTGTACATTGCTTACCATTGCCTCCCATACATGCCCTCCCTCCTCAGAGTTTTGTGTCCATTGGTTGTACTTATATGCATGCATACCAGTCCTTCAGTTGATCTCTTATCTCCCCTAGATCACCCTCCCCTCCCCACTATCATTTGACAGTCTGCTTGTTGCTTTACTGTCACTATATCTATCTTTCTGTTCATTAGTTTATATTATTCTTTATTATCCATAAATGAGTGATGACATGTGGTGTTTCTCTTTCATTGACTGGCTTATTTCATTCAGCATGATGTTCTCCAATTCCACCCAGATTGCCACTAATGATGAGAATTCCTTCTTTTTTATGGCAGCATAGTATTCCATTGTGTCGATGTACCATAGTTTTTTGATGCAATCATCTGCTGACGGGCACCTAGCCTGTTTCCTAATCCTAGCTATTGTAAATTGTGCTGCTATGAACATAGGGGCTCCCCCAGGTCCCACCGCACCCCCCCCATCACATGGCTCCCCTGGGCCCCACTGCTTCCAAGGGGCACACAGCTCTCCCGGGGCACTCGGCTCCCCTGGGTCCCACTGCTCCCCCAGAACACAAGGCTCCCCCGGGTCCCTCCGCTCCCAAGGGGCACACAGCTCTCCCGGGGCACACGGCTCCCCCAGGTCCCACCGCTCCCCCCAGGTATCATGGCTCCCCCTGGTCCCACTGCTGCCCCGGGGCACAAGGCTTTCCCAGGCCACACGGCCTCTCTGGGACTGTCGATTGATGCCCTCCTATCCTGATAGGATAGCCTGTTTCCCATGCTGCAGGCGAGCAGGAGGATGATGAGGGGGAAGCACGGGGAGGCTCTGGCCGACTCCTCCCTAACAACCTCAGCAGCTCTGATTTCACACATTCAAGCTTTCAGTCCCCTGGGTTTAGGTGTTTAGAGTCTCAGGCCTCAAAGAGTGTTTTGGGTACTACCTCTTAGTCCTCCGTCATGCTCCATGAGTATGCTCCGCCTTGGCGCTGGCTCTCGGGGGCTCTACAGAGGCTCCGGCCAGGCCCGGAGTTGGGGGGGACAGATGGGCGAAGGCCTCACTTGGGCCAGGAGCGGAAGGCGAGGCTGAGGCCCTGTGCTGGCTCCCTCACCAGCAAGGTGGGCGGGCTGGGAAGTTGGCGGTGCAGAGGCCGGGCTCCGAGGTGGCCTGCTCCCTGGGCCCGGGGCGGGGCGGTTTGGGTTCCAGTCTCAGCGGGCCTTCCTCACTAGTGGCAGCCATGGCGGCTGCGGCTTTAAACTCCACATGGCAGCAGCGGCACCTCTCCTTCTTTCAGTTGTAGATTTCCCCCTCTTCCAGCTCTCCCGCAATTCAGATAGGATCCTTTTTGATTCTCCCCCTGGGCCCTGGCCCCCTGCTGCCAGGCGAGCAGGAGGAAAATGAGGGGGAAGAATGGGGAGGCTCCGGCTGTCTCTGCCACAGTATCCTCTGCCGCCCACACTTCACACGTTCTGGCTTTCAGAGTCCCCTGGGTTTAGGTGTCTAGAGACCCAAGCCACAAAGAGTGCTCTGGGCACAACCTCTTGGTCCTTAGTTATGCTCCACAAGCAAGTGGGCCGGCCCAGAGGAGGGCTTGCTGGGGCTGAGAGCGGAAGGCGCGGCCATGGCCCTACGCTGGGCTCCCTCACTAGCACGGTGGGTGGGCTGAGAAAGCTGCGGGCACGGAGGCCAGGCTGGGAAGGCTGCAGGTGCAGAGGCCAGGCTGGGAAGGCTGCGGGCACTGAGGCCGAGCTCCAAGGCGGCTTGTTCCAGGAGGGAGCCGAAGGTGTGGCCACGGCTCTCGCAGGTTCCCTTGCTCCCAAGGTGAGCAGGCCGGGAAAGTTGTGTGGAGGGAGGCCAGGCTCCAAGACGACTTGCTCCGGGTGGGAGCGGAAGGTGCTGCCGTGGCTCAATGCTGGTTCCCTCGCTCCCATGGAGAGCAGGCCGGGAAAGCTGCGTGTGCGGAGGCCAGGCTCCGAGGCAGCCCACTCCCTGGGCCTGGGGCAGGGCGAGCTCTGCTCCCGGTGGGCCTCCCTCACTGGCAGCGGAGGTGGCGGGTGCGGCAGCGGCAACTGCGGCTCTGGTTCCATCTCGGCTTTAAACTCCACATGGCAGCAGCGGTGCTTTTCCTGCCCTCTATTTGTGGCCATCCCATTCCGCCAGCTTTCCTGTGGATCTGATGTGATCCCTTTCTATTTTAGCTGTTGTTTTTTTCTAAATTGTTGTTGAGGCCGCAGCTTAGGAGACTACCTAGGCCGCCATCTTGTTTCGCTGCTCAAACAGTTTCTTATGTGTACATTTCAGCAATGATATTTCATTTCTGGATGGTGGACAAAAGGTGTTAATGCAGGTCCAACCCTCACTGGTTTGGTCCTGGGAAACCCACAGTGACTCACAGCTGCTGAATGCTAGTATGGAAAGGTGTCGTCAGCATCTTCCATCTCTGGACTGTTTCTCTTCTGTCTTCATGGCTGGAACAGTCCTGTCAATTCCTCTCTGTTGCGGGAATCCACATGGTCTTGGAGTTGCTTTATGAAAATATACAAACATATTCTCAACTAAAAGTTAATAAAGGAATCTTTTTTATAAATTTGACTTGGGATTATTTTTCATTTTTGGCTTGTTTTGACACCATGTGTGTTTTTCAGGAGTGTCTTGTTGTTAGCATTGCAAATGAAAGTTAATTTTCTAAAGTAAATATTTTCTAGATGTAATTTACTTACAGGATATTTTTTCTTACAAGATATTCTTCTACTATCCCCCCTTTTTGATTTAAATATTAGGAGGCTTTTGGAAACTTTATAATGTAGTCTTGATAGCTTTTAATTTTAATTTTTTTGCATTAAAATATGACTGCTTTAGTTTCATTACATGTTATGCAATTTTACCATGAGATGAACTACCAATAAAAATTTTAGTTAACACTTTAGGAACAGCTTTTTTTCTAGTACAATTATTTTTTCTAGAATATTTGCTTATTTCAATTAGCCAATTTAAATTAATCTGAAAACTTGACTAGTCAAATTTAATACTCTAACAACCATCTTATTTTACCCTGTAAATATTAGTGGAAATGATTATTTGCCTTCTTGAGTAGGCCCTGAGCATTTCTGGTGCTAGGCTGGATTTAGATATCAAAAACCCACTTCCCCACACCATGGGTACAAGACAACTCAAACAAGTCTTGTTGCAGTGAGGGAGCAGCTGCTGTCTGGCCATGTCTCTATCTGTTACCTGGGTCCTGATTTGAGCTGGGCGTGGAAAACAAAGCAGCCATGGGGGCAGGAGACCTCCCTTAGAAGGGGTGAGGGTTCAGGCCCCTGCAAAGTTGGGGGGTGGTGAGGGTCTGTATCCCACCTCTGTTGACCCCCAAGTTCCCTCCTGATGGCCCCTCTTCACTGTGCCTGCCTTAGGTTGTTCCTTCCCTGAGGAATCTATTAAACAAGAAATAAATATGTTCTATTAGTCAAGGTGAGCTACTTCATGATATCATAACAAATAAATATCTCAGTGAGCTAAAAACAAACTTTATTTCTTGCCCCTGTAAAATCTCCATCTTGAATTTACTGGGTGGTCAGCTCCACATCATCCTCAATCAAGAATCCAAGATGATGGATACTTCACTATTTAGGACATTGCTTTGCATCCTGGCCAGCATTATGATTCATTCATGATCACTTTGGCACCTATGGCCTATGGGCCAAACTTCCCCACCATCTGTTATATTAGAACACATTTACACTAGTCCATCTATGTATTGTCTGCTTCTGATTTTGCATGACAAGGGCAGAGGTAAACACATTTGACTAATTGTATGTGGCACAGAAAGCGCAAATACCAACTATCTGATTCTTTACAGAAAAAAAAGATGAGGTATATTGATAATAAAATCTATTCTATCCATTTTAGTGACTGCCACTGATAGAAGAAATCAGACATTGCTTTTACAAATAGGCATACAGGAAACAAGTGCCATATTTGGGAGTGGTAGACTTAAATAATAAAAATATGAGTTCCTCCTCTAGTTTTAATTCCAACACTAATTTCTTGTGTGTAGCAGATACTGTTGGATGCAAGCCCAATGACTATTTTCCCTTACTTCCTCACTAGTAGAAATCTGACTTTGTTAGGATAGCACCTTCCTTCATTCTCTGTGTTTTGTGTTATTCTCTGTGTTTCCTGCTTTGATCATTATTCTCTTATAATGGGATATTTGGAACTTCAGCAACTATCTCGTGATCATGAAGCAAAAAGTGTGAGGACATAAAGGTTTCACACTACAGGGGCAGAGTAGAATTGTGAAAAAAGGGGCTTCTTAATGATAATTGAGCTGACAGACTAACTCTGGCATCACCAACTCACAGGCCTTTTGCTAAGAAAAGTAAATGGTTCCATTGTTAAACCTCTATTTTGTGAATTGTAGCTCCCAGAGTCCAAAGTCCTAAATTGTGGCCTTGCACTTACAAGTATTTATCCACCTCACCCTCACATCTTTTCTTGTTAAATAGAGATAATTATATTAACTAAATATGCATATTAATTTATGTAATGTCTATATAGAGGAGTGACTCCACCATAGGGCCTTGGTGACCTTGCATGTTTCCACATAGACCATTTAGGCACAGCTCAAACAATGTCTGATCAGAATCTTGGCAGAACATTCTGTGATTCCCCAGGAATATGGCAAGATAGTAGTCTTGTAGAAATTGTCACAAACCTGTTCCTCTCCTTCCTCCCTTTCTTGTGGGAGGCTCCCTATCTTGTAGAAGGCTTCTATAAGGCAGTTTATCATCTTTTTCTCTTTTTCTGCTGAAGCATAGGAATTTCTATTTTGCCCTGCCCATGAGAGTACAGCCTCAAGTTTCTTTGTAAATCTACAAAATTGTTTGACTCCTCTACAACAAAGTGAACTACCACTTGAGTCATCTGTTATCCAGCCCGTCTGATTCAGTGTCATCTTGAGGGTCCAAGGACATGTGAAGGTGACACCATGCTGGTTTTACTTTTGCTTTCTATGTAAGTCATAAAGGGAATCCTTTTCTACTTGTCGTCTCCTTATGGTAAAAATCAATGAAACTGTGGCACATTGTGAGGACTCACTAAATAAATGTTAGCTAGGCATCAGAGTAGTATTAATCGTATTATTATAATTATGTTACTGAACTTCAGTTTTCTTCATACGTAAAATGGGGATTACATAGGAAGGAAAGTATTTTTCAGCTCTTAAGTGCTATAAGTAAGATTGTACCATTTAATTAACCCCTTTCTCAGGTCACTGTAGGAATAGTTTTTATCTATGGTTTTGATTTATGACATAAGGAAATTATAACTTAAATATTAATTTTTATAACATTTTGTTGTAGAAGATAATTCCATTTTCCAGAGAGCCCCCAAACCATGTGCCTTCTGACTATAGTCACCTTGAAAACTTTTATCACAACTAATAGCCTTGTCTTCTTATATCAGGAATATATACATATTTTGGTTTGTTGAAATTAGCTGAAGTTAAAGAAAATCAAATCTTATATGAGATGATTGTTAATTATAGCTCCAAAGCCCAAAGTCATCAACTGTGCCCTTGGACATATAAGTATTTATCTATTTCAGCCTAAAATTATGTGCCTTTTAACCTATATAATCCTGAGATTCATTCTCCATCTCAGGAAAGTTTATTACAGTCTGCCTATTCCCAGGCTAGGTATGGAGCTGAAATTTAAAAAATCTTTCAAGATACATGATCATTATGACAAAAGCAGCAGATCCTTGGTTTTAAAGATGATATCTACTAGAAGACTGGCTAAAAAGATAAATTACTTTTTTTTCTTATTTGAGCAAGGAATCTGTAAATCTATTTCCAAGGATAAAATCAATTTTCTAATGTTCAGATTAAATTACTTTCATCTACATTTTCATAAGATTAATTCATTTTAACGCAATTTTATATAAAGTGGAAACTCAAACTCCTGAACAAGGAGTTTCTTGTGAACTGTTGGTGACAATAGAGTAAAAGGTAGCTATTTATCTGTAAACCGCTCTGTATTTTCTGGGAAATATGTGTCAATCAGTTGTTTCAACAATGTATTATCTTTATCAAATGTATTTTGCTTAGAGATATATTTTTAAATAAGTTTTTAAAGAAATTTTTAAATAAAGTCCCTTGCAGCCTAAGAATGCAAAAGAAAACATTTTTATTACAATGGATTTGATATTCTGCAAAGAATATATTTTGTCAGCAAGAAAATGAAATGCTATATTTTATATTGTATGCTTTTGTACCTCACAAGGCAAACAGGTTGGTTTTATCTCTGAGACCAAGGTGAGTATTATTCATAAAATTTTCAATTCACTAATTTATAAGCTATTATTTTATATTGCTAAATTGTTAGCATCAGTAATTAGCTCAAATTTAATATTAATGATGGAGCCAGATTGTGGATTCAGATAGTAAACACTTGATATGAAGTAACAATCCTAGGTTTTTTATATTGGTGTGATTATTTGACTTTTCTCCATTTATTGTTAATATAGGATATGACATTAAGTTTTCTTCTAATGTTAATATTATCCTTGAACTGTTAGGATCTCTTAGGATACAATTAGTGTATTTTTGTTTTGTCATTATGTGTTTGTATGATTACATTTTATTTTTAGTTAAGCATTTTCCTTTTATGTTTAAGAGGTTGATTTGTGATTTTCTTTTCTTTTCATTATGCCCTTGTCAGGTTTTAGTATTATTTATGCTGCCCTGATTAAATTGTTTCCTCTTTTTTATTCTCTGTAAAAGTAATATGTTACATATGTCCTTTGAGTATCTTAGATTATACCTATATAATATACCTGAATGTGTGTATGTGTGAGTGTGTGAGAGTGAATGTGTGTGTGTGTGTGTGGGGGGGCAAGCAGGTCCCTACTGTCTGCTCGCTCACTACAGGAGACATTCCCACCTTGCCCTGGCTGCTCCATGCCTGTGCCTCCTGTACACCCCCCACCGGGGATGTGCATGCAACCAAGGTACATGCCCTTGACCAGAATCAAACCTGGGACCCTTCAGTCCACAGGCTGATGCTCTATCCACTTAGCCAAACCAGTTTTGGCGATGCCTTTGAATTTTATTTAAGGGCTTCACATGTGCTGTGCCTTTACAGAGGGGTGAATAGGGGCTGAGGGAATTTGAGGAAACCCAGACAGAATTCTCCTCCTAAAAAGTTTTGCTAAGCTGGCAACCGGGACTGTGGGGCATTTGTCCAATTAAAATTCAGACACACAGCAATAACAAAAGAACTGGTCTCCTATGGCTATTGCAATGGGCTCAAATCCCAGCCTGCAGGAACTCACCCCTGCAGTCAGGACCAGGCTGCTGGGTAGACCTGGGCTGGTGCTCCTAACTCTGGGGAGAGGGAGACTTCCCATGGCTGCAGGCTAGAGGGGAACAGGTCCACAGCGCAGGTTGGTCAGCAGAGCGGCTTCTTAGCTTGGGATTGCAGAGCAGCTTGGCCAGGCTCTGCCTGGCCTGTTCTCCCCAGGATCACTGGGCGGCTGGGCCTGGCCTATTCTCCTTCTGTCACAGGGGAGCTTGGACCCAGGCTCTTCACCCCGTGATTACAGGGTGACTCGGCCTGGCCTGTTTGCCCTATGATCACGATTGGGCTCACCCTGGCCTGTTTGCCCTGTGATCGCACGTCGGCTAGGCCTGGGATCTAGCCCCATGGTTGCAGGGAAGCTTGGACCCGGGCATTTGGTGGGGTGGCTTGGATCTGGGTAGGCAGCATTGGGTGCCACCTGCTGGGTCCAAGCCACCTGACGCTACCTGCTTGGGTCCCCATCTCAGCTTGGATACGCCAGTGGCTTTGGGCACTGCCCCCCACTGCCTGCACAGGTCCCCAACAGCATCTTGGATCCCATCTGCTGCATAAGGCCTCTGCCTACGCCACCTGCATATGCAAATTTACCTGCCATCTTTGCTGGGTTAATTTGCATATCACTCCTGATTGGCTGTGGGTGTAGTGGAGGTATGGTCAATTAGCATTTTTCTATTTTATTAGTGTAGATATTTCTATTAGATACTTATGTTTTGAGGATAACTTGTATAAGAAATATATATAAAATCAGCATCTATAACAGCCATAACAACCATAATGACTGGTGGCTATGATGTTCACTGTGGCTAGCAAACTGGCCCTATCAAGAGGTGGAGCCTCCTGGCCTACCTTGTGGCTCCTTTCCCCTGCCAGCCTACCGCTGATGGGACTCTCCCACTCTGATCAAGAGTGGGCCGCTAGCCAAATGCCTCCACTCTTCCCCACAGCCAGCCCTCCCCTGATCGTATCCCTCTATTCCAATAGGGAGTGGGGCTATCTGGCTAATCTTTTGCAGCCTCTTCCCCCACCTGGCTCCATCCCAGATGGGCCCCTACTCTGATCAAGGGCAAAGCCAGCTGGCCAACCACCATGGCCCTTCCCCCAGGCTGCTGGCCCCTGATCAGCACCCCCCTATCCATTTGGAGTTAGGGCCAGCAGGACCACTACTCACAGGCCCTCCCCATGGCTGTCCCTGCCCTCAATCTCTCCCCTAACTCCAATCAGGGGCAGGGTCCACTGGCCAATCACCCACAGCCCTTTCCCCCAGCCACCCAGCCCTGATTGGACCACAATTAGGACAGGCTGGCCAATCTCCAGCCATCTCCTCCTCCTGATAGACCCAGCCCCAATCTGCCCTGACTGAGGCCAGGCTGACTGGACCCCATCCATGCATGAATTCATGCACTGGGCCTCTACTTTTAATATAAAAAAATCAATAAACTATAATCTTTTAGTAGAGAGACTGTGACTGTCTTTATTTTACCACCTGGCATGATGTCTAATACCCATGGTCTTCATTTATTCTTTCATTAACTCACTAATTTACCATTCTTTTTTTTTTTTTTTTTTTTTTTTGGTCAGGGAGATCCACTCCACTCCACTTAGATTGTAAATTTACATAGCATCTTATTTTTCTGGACAACTTTTTTGATGCTCATCACACTTGCAAATGCCTGTTTATTTGTTAATGGGTGCCCCATTTACTTAAGATACTCTGATATTTTTTTACATGTATTATAGTTAGATCAATAGTAAGAAAATCCCTTTGTGGTGGGTATACTATCTTCAATTTTCATACAAGTTACTACATATCACTGATATTTATATCACTTTTTAAAAATTTATTAAGGTATTATATGTGTGCATAGCTTACCATTGCCCCCCCTCCCATTCATGCCCTCGCTCCCCAGAGTTCTGTGTTCGTTGGTTGTACTTATATTCATGCATACCAGTCCTTCGGTTGTTCTCTTATCTCCCCCCAGGTCTCCTTCCCCTCCTGGCTGTCATTTGAGAATCTGCTTGTTTTATGGTGACTATCTCAGGACCACATGAACAGAATCTGCTCCTCATTTGGCAGTCTGCTTGTTTTATGGTGACTATCTCACTTTTATTAATTAACTAGGGGCCTGGTGCATTAAATCTTGCACCAGTGGGGTTTCTCAACCTGGCCTGTGGGATTGGGCTAAAACCAGCTCTTCAACATCTCCTAATGGATCTCAGATTAAAAGAGGGCACAGGCCAGGCCAAGGGACCCCACTGGTGCACTTTTGGGCCAGGGAGGGACATGGGAGGTTGGCCGGGGAAGGACCGTGGGAAGGTTCCAGGGCTTGTCCAGCCCATCTCCCTCAGTCCCGATAGGCTGGACCCCAGGAACAAACTAGCCTACTGGTCAAAGCATCTGCCCCCTGGTGGTCAATGCGCATCATAACAACTGGTCAACCAGTCTACTGCCTGCCCTCTAGTTGTCAGTGCACATCATAGCTAGCGGTTGAATGTCCTTAGATATCATTAGCATATTACACTTTGATTGGTTGAATGGATGACCAGACACTTAGCATATTAGACTTTTATTATATGGGATTCATTCATTCATTCACTCATTCATCAAATATTTATGACAATGTCTGCCAACTCTAGGCTGTACTTGTGTTAGTTTTTGGGGATACAATGTTTGAGCTAAAATAGCAGGTCTCTGCTTTCATATAGCTTATTATTTAGTGTTAGAAATAGACTTTAAACAAGTGATGAAAACATTTCTATAAAATTACAGTGTGTTCCATGATTAAAAAGTACACAGTAAACAATTGATATTTATAGAGAAGTCAGTGAAATCTTTCCTAAGGAAAGACCATGTAGTCTGTGGTTTGAAGAGCATATAAGAAAATGTCAGTTTAAGTCATACATGAAAAAAATATCTACGTATAGGGAAAAATATGGGTAAATAGTAAATATCAATGTGGCTTTAGTAAGAACTATTGAAATAAAATGGACAATAAGATAGTCAGTGTTGAACACTCAGAAAATTAAGTTTTCAAATAAATTATATGGACCTATGTATTGCATACAGTATAAGTAAATTTTACAGGCATTTTGAAACTAGGATATAACTAGCATGCTATATTTATTTGTTATGAAATGAAGATACCTAATAAATTTAGCACAAATCACTGAGAGTGATTATCAAAAATATGTACTAAGCTACTATAAACCAAATAATTCTAGTGAAGTGTTAAATAAAGAATTAGAGTTGGTAAAATAAAAATTGGATATGTGTTTACATTCTAGAAGTTTTCCACTTACAGATAAGGCCCTTTATTTTCACTTTTAAATACAATCTCAATTGCTATTTGGCAATCTTCAGTTTACTCTTCCCTCCTATTTGGAGGGCTATGTGACAAAAAGAAGTCACATTACTTTAGTAATTCCGAGGAGTAGGTGTATAGGCAACAGAATGGAAAGTAAATGAAGGGCTCTATCTGTCTTTTTACTGTTTTCAATATATAACTTACTTTAACATGGCTATTCATCATGAAGATATCTGTGCAATGGATGTAGCAGGCAAAAATAACTGACAATGGCTTGGTGAATGCATTTCAGTTGCATTTCGTATGTTCATGTGCACATTTAAAGTTGTGTATTCAGATAGAATGTTTGTTACTCCATACAAGTTTTTTTGTATGTGTGCGAGTGAGCACACAAGTATGTGTGTTCTTCTATAACAATGCTATTAAAATATACTAGCATGGTGTTTGGTTTTTTTTTTTTAGTTGTTATAAATACTTTCATGTAATTCTTTCAATGTAACTAAATACAGACTAGGAAACTGAGGGCACCATTAGTAATGAATGCATATCTACTATGTTCTAGGTACTGTATCAGTCACTTAAGCTAACAATTCATTATATGATGCATAAAATGGACGTCATAAGGTATGTTATCTCTATTTTATTGATGGTGAAAATGTGACTCACAGAAGTTAAAGAATTTTACCAATATCTTCTACTTAGTTAATAAATTTGGATTAATTTATAAATAGGTGTGTATGCTTCTAAAGTTTATACATACCATACTGTCTTCTTAGAAAACTTGTGATTCTCCATATATCAGAGAACAGTAAGCCTGTTTCTGGGACTCTAATGGTATGTATTGATGATTTAAAAACTTAAATATCATGCATATGACAAGATGCAATATTGGAACATTTATTAAATTACAATGTCATTTTGAGAAGAAATGGTAAATTTAAAATTGTCATATTTAAATTATTTTGAATATAACCTTTAAAGTATTATGTCTAGATTTCAAAGGAAATATTTACTTAAAATTATCAATGCATTCCTGAGTTTCCTTTGGTTTATTAGGTAGTAAATGATTGCTTTTGGTTGGAGACTATTTTATTGGAAGTTAAATATGCTTCCTGTTTTAAGTAATGTATATGAAACTTCTCCATCTAACCTCTGTGTACTTGCTATCCTATGCTCAAAAGTGAAAACTTCATGCTTTTGTCCATGTAAAATTTTAGATTTAAACCACTGATTTGAATGAATAATAATTTAAATTACTTAAATTGTTGAAGTAATGTTACACTACCATTTTCCTTAATTGATGCATTAATCATTTATCATAGAAGTAACCTACATCATTATTTCCCTTACAGGCATTTTTTTCATGCTGATAGACATTTCCATTGCACTTTTCAATAGAAACTCCTCAAGTTATTCAGAAAAAAAATCTGCTGCCTTAAGATAGGTGCTCAATTTGAGTAAAGCTAATGTTAAGGGGAACACTTTAGTATTTTGTAATTACACACAATGGCAAACTCAGCAGCCATTGTAAAGAATGTTGATGAATTTCAAAATTAAGAAAGTTGAAAAGCATAATAAGACATTGTATTTGTAGGTTGATCAAATTAATTAGATATGTAATTAGAACAGAAAATTGAGCTATGAATAACTTTTATTGTACATATTATACTTTCTTAATTTTTCAATGAAAAAAATACTGTACAATGAAATAAGTTTTAAAAATATGGCAAATGGGGGAAACTTAGAATACCAAGCATACCTTGACAACCTGAGAATATAGATTTTGCTTTATCAGAATATTAATAGTAAGAATCTCACTGGAGATATGTTTTCTTTTCCATCTTTCTCCTATCTCAATTTCTCTCCTTCCCTCCTCCATGTTTTTCATTGCTTAAAAATGTTTATAACTATTTTATTATTACAAAAATTATGTAAATTGATTCCATAAAATACATTCTAGTCTTTTCTGTAGGAACATGGATTATTCATATGTTGACTCTGTATACACCCACTTCTGTAATATTACTTTTAGTCATATTCTTCTCTGTAATATTATTCTGTATTTTTCTTTGCTTCTCAGTCTTATTTCTACAAAAGTTGTTCAAATTTTTTATTTTTGGTTAATACTAAATCTTATACAATTTTAAATTATTTCATGCCATTTATAATTTATCCAGGTTTATTGAGTATCTATTCAATATTCTGTACTTCTTAATCCGTTGTCTCATCTCACTTTCCAACTCTTGCTTCTGAGAATATATACTTTCTTTTATTTGAATGAGAAACCATTGTATTTTATTTTCTCTCTTTTATGTCTTTTCAAATGTGATGGTATTCAGACTTGTAGTTCAAAATAACAAACTGAATAAATATATTTAACTCTTATTTTCTCCCAATCTCTGTTAAACTTAAAAGGAATATAAAACTAAGAAAAAATATCAGAGATATAAACTAGAGAAAGTTATTATCCACAAGTAGATAACATTATTTTCTTCAGAACATAAAATATTGTGAGAAGAGAAGTAGTTTTTTAATAGAGTCTGCCTGGAATATAAGTGAATAAAGTACTAGATAGAATACTAAAAAGCTCCAACCTCAGAGTAGCAGGTCTGCAAACCGCAGCTTGTGAGCCACATGTGGGTATTTGGTCTCCTGAGTGTGGCTCTTCCACAAAATACCACATGTGGGCGCGAACATACAGTGCAATTGAAACTTTGTGGCCCATGCACAGAAATCGGTTTTAGGCTCTCAAAAGAAATTTCAATTGTAGTGTTGGTATTTGGCTCTGTTGACTAATGAGTTTGCTGACTACTGGCCTAGAGGAAAGGGTGGAATGTTGGGTCATCTATACTAGTGAGAGCACCAGGAGTGAGTAACCATCTCTACCTCTTAGCATATTCTTTTTTTAAAATATATTTTATTGATATTTTACAGAGAAGAAGGGAGAGAGCTAGAAACGTCGATGAAAGAGAAACATCGACCAGCTGCCTCTTGCACACCCCCTACCAGGAATGTGCCCGCAACCAAGGTACATGCCCTTGACCGGAATAGAATCCGGGACCTTTCAGTCCTCAGACCTACGCTCTACCACTGAGCCAAACCGGTTTCGGCAGAGCATTCTTAGCATATTCTTGACATACCAGCATTTCCTGCTGCCCTTATGGGTTCCTAACATGAACAGCCATTTGAATTGAATGATAGAAATACAATTACAGCCGAAACCGGTTTGGCTCAGTGGTAGAGCATCGGCCTGAAGACTGAAAGGTCTCAGGTTCGATTCCAGTCAAGGGCATGTACATTGGTTGTGGACACATCCCTGGTAGGGGGTGTGCAGGAGGCAGCTGGTTTTTTCTCGTCGATGTTTCTCTCTCATCGATGTTTCTAGCTCTCTATCCCTCTCCTTTCGTCTCTGTAAAAAATCAATAAAATATGCTAAAAAAAAAAAGAAAGAAAAGAAATTCTATTCCAACTCATTGAAAACTTTCATAGAAAAAAAGAAAAATTATATACTACTAGAGGTCTGGTGCATGAAATTTGTGCACAGGGGTGGGGGGGTGTCCCTCAGCCCAGTTTGCACCCTCTCCAATTTGGGAGCTCATGAGGGATGTCCAACTGCCCATTTAGACCTAATCCCAGTGAGATCTGGTTTAAACGGGCAGTCAAACATCCCTCTCACAATCCAGGACTGCTGGTTCCCAACTGCTCACCTGCCTGCTTTCCTGATTGCCCCTAACTGCTTCTGCCTGCAAGCCTGATCATCCTAACCACTCCCATGCCACCCAGATTGATGTCTAATTGCTCCCCTGCCAGCCTGTTTGCCCCCAACTTCCCTCCTCTGCTGGCCTGGTCACCCCTCAACTGCCCTCCCTTACAGGCCTGATCTCTCCCAACTACCCTCCCCTGCTGGCCATCTTGTGGTGGCCATTTTGTGTACACATGGGGGCAGGATCTTTGACCACATGGGGGCAGCCATCTTGTGTGTTGGAATGATGGTCAATCTGCATATTACTCTTTTATTAGATAGGATAGAGGCCTGGTGCATGGGTAGGGGCCAGCTGGTTTGCCCTGAAGGGTGTCCCGGATCAGGGTGGGGTTCCCTTGGGGCATGGGGTGGCCTGGGTGAGGGGCCTGTGGTGGTTTGCAGGCCAACCACACCCCCTGGAAACCCAAGCAGAGGCCCTGGTATCTGGAATTTATTTACCTTCTAAAACTGAAACTTTGTAGCCTGGAGTGGAGGCCTGGGCCCACCAGGGTGTGTGGAAAGCTTGGCTTCCTCCGTTGCCTTGGAAACCCAAGCCTCCCTCCTGGTAGCCATCTTGGTTGGGTTTATTTGCATACTCACTCTGATTGACTGGTGGACATGGCTTGTTGGTATAGCAGAGTGGTGGTTAATTTACATATTACTCTTTTATTAGATAGGGTAATTATTTTGAGTTTTCAGCAGGGGGGTCAGTTGGGGGTGAGCAGGCCATAAGTTTGGGTCAGTTGGAGGTGATCAGGACAGTGTGTGGGGCAATTTGGAGTGACCCCCCTGCTGGTCTGCTTACCCCTAACGGCCCCGCCCCCCACTAGCCTGATCACCCACAACTACTGTCCCATCCTGTACTGATCACCCACAATTGCCCTCCCCTCTTGGCCTCTAACCACCTCTACCTCAGCCATGCCACCATGTCTTTGTCCAGAAGAACATCCAGAAAGTCTCCTGGAAGGTCTCCAGTCTAATTAGCATATTACCATTTTTAGTATAGATAGAGGCCTGATGCATGAGTGGGGACTGGCTGGTTTGCCCTGAAGGGTGTCCTAGATCAGGATGGGGGTCCTGCAGGGGTGCCTGGCCAGCCTGGGTCAGGGACTGATGGCTGTAAACAGGCTGGTCAAGATCTCAGTGGGGATCCTTACCCCATGGGGGTGTGGCCAACCTGGGTGAGGGGCTGAGAGCTGTTCACAGGTTGGCCACACCCCTTTTAGGGTGGGGGTTCCCACTGGGGTGACTGGCCAGTCTGGGTGAGGGGCTGATGGCCGTATTCAGGCTGTCCATGTCCCCTGGTTACCTAAGCTCCCAGCCCCTCTTCTTTTACTTTTTTTTTTCAGCACCTCCTTGAGTGGATTCCAGGGCTGGCTGGAAGCAGGTATCTGGGCTTTATTTATCTTCTATAATTAAAACTTTGTAGCCTTGAGTAGAGGCCAGGGATGGCCTGGATGGGTGGAAAGCTTGGCTTCCTCCATCGCAGGGGGTACCCCAAACCTCCTGCTTGCTCCAGCTCTGTGACTGCCACCATCTATGTTTGGGTTAATTTTCATACTCACTCCTGATTGACTGCTAGGTGTAGCAGAGTGATGTTTAATTTGCATGTTTCTCTTTTATTAGTATCAATTATATTGATAATACTCTAAATATTTAGTTCAATACTAACGAATCCTAATAATAACTAGCAATGTTTGAATTAACATATGGCATGCTACTGAGAACTTGAGATCCCACCATATTTCAATAGTTTCTATTGACTTTAAGAACACAAAGGCCATTAGTTAACAAGAAGCATTTCAGTAGAGTGAGTGAGCAGAAATCAGACGGGATGGGTTGAGGAATGAACAGAAAGAAAGAAGAAAAGACAACCACTATACACAGATCTTGAAAAGTTGTCAGTAAAGGAGAAGACAGAGATAAGGTACTACTAGTTAGAGAAATTAAGCCAATGAGCGAAGTTTTGCTTTTCTGTTTGTTTTTTTTTTAATTCCTTATTCTTAATACATTAGAGACTGGAATATGTTTCATTTTATGTGGGAAGATAAACTTCTATCACAATTTATCTATTCATCATTTGATAAACATTTGGTTTTTCTCCTGGCTTTCTGATGAGTATTAATAACACAAGTATATGCATACATGATTTTGTATGGTAATAGAGTAAGTAAAAATGCCAAAGCTTGCTCTTCTTACCAATATTCCACTCTGCTTGTTGAAAAACAAATGCTCCTCAGGTTGTTGCAAGCCTCTGGTTAATTTTCTAGAGTTATTTAGAGTTGTTTTTGTCAGTTTTACTGCCAGTGTACTTATTGCTCCTATGGAGAATTGATCTTGTAGAATTTCAGCCATTTTTATTAAATAACGGATCTTTGAATTGCTGCAAGCCTTTTTATTAGTTTCAGAATTCTGAAATTTTTGATTTTGGCTTTTTTTTTTTGCCAGGTCTTTCATTGATTTTATGGAGAAGAGAATTTTTGTAAGTTATTAATCTACTATTTTTGCTTAAAACGTAGCCTTTACTTCTTTAAACATGTTTGTTTTGCCCCTGATCTTTCTCCACCTATAAACACACATTTATTAGACTGTTACGCATTTCCATATACATCTCTGAGGCACTGTTCACATTTTTACAGTGTTTTTTTTTCCCTCTGTGTGGTTTAGCTTCAATAGTTCTCTGTATAAGAATCTCTCACGGCCTGCGTAGAAAGCGTTCCAATTCAGGGTTCAGGTTCTGGAAAAGGGCCACACACAAATGAAGAGACTTGAAGAAATTCAACTTGGCGATATGGAGGGCCAGGCGGTAGTCCAACTCTAGTGGGAGAACTACTCCTGCTCTGGCCCTGCCATCCCCTTTTATTGAGGCTTTGGGGAAAACATCTTAGGCAACATAAACAGAAATTTACATGTAGCCCTTAGGCAGGAAATAACAGAAACTTACACGGGACAAACAAGGTGGAGGCTGCTTCAGCCAACAATATCTCAACTAAAGGTTAGAGCAATTAAGGTTGTTGACCTGGCTTCCTGTCAACATCTCTTTTTCAGTGAGACTGGTTTGTTTTCCAGCAGTTCTCTTTGTCTTGTCTTCTGGTTCAGTTACTTTTTTTGGTAGTGTTTTATACCAAAGGAGAAGAGAGAGATATGGGAAGATAAGTGTTTTATAGTGTTTATATATGTCATTAAATCTGTGAGTCAAAATTGAATTTAGATCATACTAAAGCATAAAAAGCTTTTATTTAAGCAAAAGAAGCTGCAGCCCAGGGGACACAAATTGAAGTATCAACCAAAATTGTACACTTGAGAAAAGAAAGAAGGGTGGGGTTTATATAGGCAAACTCCACAAAATATAATTATTTTATGTAAATTCAGGATTGCTGGTTAGGTTAACAAGTATTGGTTAATTCCAATGTAAAAATAAGAAAGGCAAGATCTTCAAAGAGGAGGTGAAGTCCATACTCAGCCTTGACCAGACTTAAACAGATTTAGCAACTTAATAGCAGCTCTGAGAACAGAGGCACAAGATGTACATTGGACCTACTTCCTTGATAGCCTCCTGACTCTATTAAGTGACTCAGCAATATTTTTTACATTTTAAATTTCTCTTAACAATTCCATGAAGTGATTTTTTTTCATTTTAAATGTTATAGGCGGAGGCTCTAGAAAGTCAATTTTATTTCTTTTACTACCTTCTATTTCTTATTATGTTTGTGTCTTTCTTTAAGCACTCTTACATTGTTATAATAGCTACTTTAATTCATTTTTCTGCAGTTTTCTTCATCTATTTCACATCTCAGTCTGTGTCTATTGATTTATTTTTCTCCCAGTCACGAGTATATACTTCTGCTTCTTAGCATTTCTAGGAGCTTTGTTACTGTACTAGACATTATGATTTTATATCATTGAGTTTCTGGATTTTTACATCTTCCTAAAAGATTGTTGATGTGAATTTATATATTTGGCAGCGATGCTTGCAGACCTGCTTTATCCTTCAAAGGCTGATATTTAGGCTTTCTCCCATCATATTTATAAGTAAACCTTACTCCAGGGCTATTCTATACCTACTCCTAAAGCAAAATCCTTTTGGGGTCTCTAATTAATGCTCTGGATATTCAACATAGTTCTTCCATTCTGCTTGGTTAGAACTCAGAAGTTGCCATATCCTGTATAAACTTATCAGTCTCTAGGGTATATTATTTTTCCTTTTTAAGTTTTATTCTATATATTGCATAGCTTAATGTTCCCCTGAAAAGTCAAGGGATATCTATGCAGAAATCTTCAGTTCTTATTTTGTATATACCTTGCCTCTCTAGATGTTTCATCCTCCCCAAACTCTGAACTTTTCTTCCTTAAGCAAAGAGCAATTAAGACCACTATTCTTGCTTCATTTCTCCATTCTTGTTCTGTGGTCCAAACAAGCCTCCAGGCCTGTACTGGGGTGGCCTTAGTGCTCAGTTCATTGTTGACCATTGTGTCCAGAACAATTGTGTCATTTACACTAAGTGGCCAGATTATTATGATACCTGAACGTATAATAATCTGGCCACTCAGTGTATATCCTATATAATAAAAAGTTAATATGAAAATTGTCCCCTTGACCAGGAGTTCAACCAGGAGGCAGGCTGGCCAACCGCTCATGTCCCCTCCCCCTGGCCAGTCTGACTGGACCCCACTCATGTAAGAATTCATGCACTGGGCCTCTAAAATATATACATACACACACTGAGTGGCCAGATTATTATACATTCAGAGAGCATAATAACAACTGGGCCACTCAGTGTATTTTATTCAGGTTTCTAGTTTCACACAGGCGAGAAAGTCCAGTATCAGTTAATCTGTTACAGCAAATAAGAGAATAGAACCCTCTTTGTAATACACTTGTCATTTCTTTCTGAATGCCCAAATGTATCTTTATTTTTGAGATTTAGTAACTTCTTCCAGATAGGTTCTCACTCAGAATGTTCTGTACCATTTTTCTCTCCTGAGATACAATATATCATTTTCATATGGTCTTTCTTAGCCCTTTTGTGTCTTGCATCATTCTTCAGGAACACCAGTTCTGAGTGAGTTAGAAATCTTTTGTCTGGCTTTTAGGTATTGCTTTTAATATTTTAAAATCTCTTTTGCTTTTTGCTCCTATTTATTGTAACTTATTCATGTATTTTCATTATGCCTCTCTATATTTTCAATGGTTTTGTATAATTATGTTGTTTCTAATATGATCTTATATCTATATTCTTTAGATATTTTCCCATTTACTTGATGGACGAGACTAGCTTTTCATCTCCATCATCATAAAATGTAAGTTTTGAACATCTCTGTGTGTGTTTTTTTTTTTTATTAGAGTTCTATTTTCTTTATACACTTCATGTTATTTGTAGTTTTGTTTTGTTTTTTGACACTGCAAAGAAATAATTATATAACCTGACTTCTGATTCCTTGGATAATTTTTCCTATGACATATCTTATTCTCTGGCCTGTTATTTGTGTCTAATTCTTCTTTTAACTAAAAAAAATCTATTTCTTTGGCTAGTTTAATGTTTATTTTTTGAAATTATTAGTCATCTTTTAATGGGTCAACTATATTTTAGGGGTGTTGGCATAGATAATGATGTGAGAATGCCAATATATTTGATATATTTCCTAGGCCAACTTTTCACCACCACAAATGGCTGCCCTTTTCCCCAAGTAACATGCTTGCTCTCAGTGAATGGCATTCAAGTGATTGGTTTTTCACAGCAAATCTTTAAAACTGTGGACTCTCTGTTATATGCTGCAGTGATGATCATTTACCTTCTGTCATTCATTCCATTTTAACTCTGGCAATCCCAGATGAATATAAGTTTAGATCACAGATAAACATTTTTATCAGTATGGTTTCTTTAAGTCCACATGCCATGCAATTCTTCAATGACAATCTGAGTTTCTGTAGAGGTATTCTCTTTCTGTATTTGTCTGACCATCTTTCTAAATCTAGTTACTCAAAAAGATTATTGAATAGAACACCAAGGATAGCAATGATTAATTTGGAGGAACTCTGAATCTTTCAAATGTATAAAGAGGTACCTTAAGTCTGATCTTCTCCCTTGTTTTGCTTTATATTTTATATTGTTTTATAGGCTTGTTTCAGAATTTCTAGATTGAGGTTGTGCTCATTTTCTCATGTGCTTTTGAGGACAGATCCATGCCCCCTATAAGCCTTCTCTATTCTCTCTTTTCTCCCTCCCTCCCTCCCTCCCTCCCTCCCTCTCTCTTTCCCTCCCTTCCTCCTTTCCTTCCTCCCTTCCTCCTTTTTTCCCTTCCTTCCCTCCCACACTCCCCCCCTCTGTTGTTTCTAATAGCCAAATTGCTTTCAAATTTTAGACATTTTTGGCAAAATTTCAGATCCAGTAGGGATCTGTCGTTCCAGCCTATACATTTCTTCCTTCTGTAATCATAACGTAAGTAATTGTGGCCAAGAACCTGTGGCATGGTGGTGACTTTTTTTTGAGGGGGGAGGATAATCCTGTTTCCTATAGTTTGCCAATTTCCTTGGTGAGAAAACTCCCACCATGTCTGATTTCAGTCTAACAACATGATGCCACTGACTGTGGAAATGGAAAGACATGTGAAATGTTCTTGCATGCCTAGGCAAGCTGGCTCCAGCACTCCACTTCTAAGTATTCCTGTAGCTAATGCATAAACACAAGTTCTATTACTAAGTTCCATGATATTTGGGGGCTTTTAGGATGTGTTTTTCTTTGTTTGTTTGTTTATTAGTAACTTGGTAAATGAGATATTATGATAAAATTAAAATTTAAAATAATCTTCTCCATCTCTCCTTATCCTTTTAGCATACACTAGCTATAATATCTTATAGTTTTAAATTTTTAATTATCATAATATGTTTAGATTTTTTCATTAAGTACATAACATATAACAGAGAAAACTCAACAAGTATATATCAAGCCAATTGAAGGAGGTATATACCACTTTATGTTAAAGCAAGCCTCATCAATTATTTTAAAATACTTTTTTATTTTACAGGTTATATCTATCCATAATGGAGTCACATTTTTAATTTTTTGAGGAAACTTCATATTGTTTCCCACAGTTATTTTTTATTTTAAAAAGAACCGCATACTCAGCCATCTGGACTGCTCAGGGGTACTAGATAAAATGCAGGACACCCAGTTAAATTTGAATTACAGAGAGACAAAGGATAAGTATTTTTTAATATAGGTATGTCCCAAATAGTGCATGAAAATACTTATACTACGAGTAATTACTTGATATTCATTTGAAATTCAAATTTAACTGGAAGTCTTTTTCTTTTTTCTGCTAAATCTGATAGCCTTAGACTAACCACAAAGGTAGAACATCACTTACATGTAGTATTGTTTTGACTACTGTGTAAAACTATAGGGAGCATGTATAAGCACTTCCATTTCATCTTAGCAGTTATATAAAAAGTAAAATTCAGAAATTTCAAAGAAGTGCATTGTATTAACATCAACATTCATAACTAATTTTATTTATATATATGAATATATATATATATATATATATATATATATATATATATATATCGTATATAATAAAAAAGTTAACATGCAAATTGACCCTCACACCCTCTTGTCACAAGATGGCCGCCCCATGTTGTCACAAGATGGCAGCCCCCATGTCATTACAATATGGCTGCCACAAGATGGCCACTCCCTCATTGTCACAAGATGACAAGTAGGGGAGGGCAGTTGTGGGGGGACCAGGCCTGCAGAGGAGGGCAGTTGGGGGTGATCAGGCTGGCAGGGAGCAAATAGGTGTCAATTGAGCTGGCAGGGGAGCAGTTAGGGTGTGATCAGGCAGGCAGGTTAATGGTAAGGAGCCAATGGTCCCTGATTGTGAGAGGGATTCTGACTGCAGGATCAGGCCTAAACTGGCAATTGGACATTCCCCGAGAGTTCCCAGATTGGAGAGGGTGCAGGTTGGGCTGAGGGACACCCCCGTTTATGAATTTTGTGCACTGGGCCTCTAGTATCTATAATAATCTATAATAATAAAAGGGTAATATGCTAATTAGATGAGAGATCATTTTGGATGTTCTTCCTAAAGAAGCTGGGTCTGGAGGGAAGCCAGCCTGGGTCCCAGGTGCTGGAGGGAAGCCAGTGCCGGCAGTTGGGGGAAGGAAGGCCTATTCTTGCGTGAATTTTCATGCATCGGGCCTCTAGTATATCATAAAAGGCCTGTAGTCTTGATGCCATAATGGCAGAAAGACCAAACAACCAGTTTCTAGGAGGTGCATGGAACACTTCTCACAGGCTGGAACTTGCTGCTTGTTCAGCGAGGTGGGGCTTGTGGGGAGATGGTGGGGCTGGCACAGTAGAGGCGGGACCCATGGCTCCTGTGCCAGAGGTGGGGCCCATGGCTCGCACAGGGTCAGTCTTGGGTCCTGTGTGATTTCGATTTCACGTGCTGGGCCTCTCATATGTGTGTGTGTGTGTGTGTATGTGTGTGTGTGTGTGTGTATGTGTGTGTGTATGTATATATGATATATGTATATGTATGTGTATATATGATATAATGGCATATATATGATACACATTATATATTTTTATCAGTAATATTATCATGATAGTATATATGATGTATTAAACTTACAGTGTCTTCGATGTATTAAGATCTTTAAATATGGTCATGCATCAAATAAATAATTCCCTATGAATCTGGATGAGTTAGAATTCACTGTGTTCAATCTAATGTGAGTTTAAATAGATTTCCAAATAATTATCATCTGTCCCATTCCAATGAATTAAATGCCAACAAAAGGACACGCAAAGGCATTAAAGCTAAAACAGTGATTCTCAACTTTGGCTTCACATTGGAATCACCTGGATGGATTTAAGTTGCATGCCTGTGTCCCACCTCAGATATTCCTATTTAATTCGTCTGAGGTATATCCTGGGCATTGGGGGCTGGGGTTTGGAAGCACCTTCAAATGCTTCTAATGTTCAGCCAATATTTCCTAAATTAGTGGTTCTTGAGCTTGTTTGCACATGTTATGGCCTAGAGAACCTTTAAATAAGTACCCGAATGACCAGACCATACCCCAGAACAATAATTTAAAAAAGTAGGGAGACTAAACCAGTTTGGCTCAGTGTATAGATTGTTGGCCTGTAGACTGAGAGGTCCCAGGTTCGATTCTGGTCAAGGGCATGTACCTTGGTTGCGGGCACATCCCCAATAGGAGGTGTGCAAGAGGCAGCTGATCAATGAGTCTCTCAAATTGATGTTCCTAACTCTCTATCCCTCTCTCTTCCTCTCTGTAAAAAAAATCAATAAATATAATGTAAAAATAAAAAAATAAGGTAGGGAAATTTAGACTCAGAGTCAGTGTTTTAAAAGCTTTAAAAATGTATTTCAATGTGCAGCCAATTTGTGGAACCACTATTGTATAGGGTTTGTATGCATTTTACATATATCTCTACTCAGCTATGAACTAGATTTTAAATATCATATTAGAACTTAAGCTAAATTTAAGAAAATACAATTTTAGGATGTAATGGAAATATTGGTTATTTGAGTGAAGTGTCTCCTATGTGATTATTATATGATTATTATATAAAAAACAAAGATAATAGGAAAGGCAATGGAAATAATCAAACATGTAATTGAGACTTACTGGCGGAATGTTCAGTTATAGTTCCAAATCCATATGGATTCTGAGTTCCTTGATGTTATATATATTATATTTTTCTGCACCAGATAGTTAAAAAATCTAAATTGAACAAGAAAAAAGGTTTGTAAGCACAAATATAAAAATGTACTACTATGTTGAGTACTAAAATCCCTAATGTTAGTTGTTTTCTCTATTGCATGCATGGCTGAACTTACCATATGAACAACTCTGGCGTGCTTTATGAACTATGGAAAATTGTGGAAGCCCTCAAATAAGTCTTAGGAATCTTTAAGGTACATCAGTTGAAAATGAATGGATTTGTTTCACTTGAGACATTATGTCAATTCCCATCAATTTATATCATATATCTATATCTATATCTATATCTATCTATCTATCTATCTATCTATCTATCTATCTAAAATGTCCATTGATTCTTAATTCAGTTCTACTTATATAGTGTCCCAGTGCACAGATTCATGCACATTGAAAGGAAATTAATTAGAAGGTGGCCGGTCAGGTGGGACTGAGCGAGATGGGCCAGACACACCCTGGAGCCAACCTCCTGTGGCCCCTCCCAAGCTGGCCACACCTGGGGCAGGGCCATGGCTCAAAGGGTGTCTGCAGAGTGAGTGGGGTTCCTCAGGCAGGTTGGGTCCCTTGGCCTGGCCTGTGGGGATCGGGCCGAAACTAGTGGGGTCCTGGATTGTGAGAGGGCAGTTCTCAGGTCATGCACTCCAGAATCTGGCTCCCTCCTCTCTGGTTCCAGGTGCATCACCCAAAAATCACCACTGCTAAGTCACTGAAGCTTGGCAGCACCTGTATTGAGCTTCTGCCCCCTCGTGGTCAGTGCATATCATATCTACCAGCTAGTCAGATGGTCAGATAGTCACTTAATCTTTTATATAGACTAAAGACTAGGTTCACGGATTCATGCACCAGTGGGGTCCCTCGGCCTGGCCTGCACCTCTCACAATCTGGGACCCCTTGGGGGATGTTGGAGAGCTGGTTTTTGCCTGATTCCCACAGGCCAGGCCTAGGGACCCACCCATGCATGAATCTGTGCACTGGGCTTCTAGTATGCATATAAGATCTTTGGTTAATCTCTTCCCATTCCCCCACCCCTTCCTCCTTCCCTCTAAGATTCATCAGTCTGCTCCATGTTTCCATGCCTGTGGTTTCTGCTTCTGTGTTGAGTTGCTGCCCCCTGGTGGTCAGTGCACATTATAGCTACTGGCAGGTAACTAAGGCTTTTATACAGTATATATAGATTATCAAATACTTTCCTTTTTCCTCTTCCTTCTGGTGATGGCAATGGGTAAGCTGTCTGTAATTGGAATGGGAATGTGATTAGAGTCAAAAGAGCCCTAGATAAGTATTCAAGAAAAAGGCATGTAGTTTTTGCTTTGCCCAATATTGCATGTTTCACTTAATTTTTACATACTTACCTTCCTTATTGTTCCAAAGAGCATATTATAATACCTGGCTTAAATTCTCAGAGAGCTGCTGTGAAAATCAAATTAGTTTAGTATGTCATCTTCTGTAAGAAAGCTGAAAATGTAAGAAAGCAGCAGTAGGAGCAAATAGAGAATTCCTGGAATTAGACATGTCCTTTAAGGTAATGTAAGAGCAGTAGGAACTGATTTGAGATAGTGTACATTTTTTTTCCCAATGACGTAAAAGAAGACATTTACTTGAAGGAGTTAGGGGCCATGTTTTGAAGAAGGGACTGGCAAGCTGAAGAAACTGGAACATCGTCCCCTGATTTCTAGGAATGTAAATCTTTTTTTGTAGGGTTACCAGATGAAATACAAAATACTAATTGTTTTCAAACTTAGGAGTCTCCATGGATGAAACTGGAAACTGGACCCTGAACAGGGCATGCAAGGAAAGACTGAAGAAAAGGTAGATCACTCCAGATTGGTAAGTTCCAGGTTTAATAAGAAAGGGAACTTGAGGCTTTTCTTGGGTGGCTATAAAAGGAGCAGATCTCCACACCTGTCCACCAGAATCTTAAGTGTTTTTATAGGGGCATAAAGGGGGTTTAGTCATGTGTAATAGTCTAAATGGTATCGATAACACATTACTCTGCCAAGCCTGTATGAACAGTGGGTGGACTTCTAAGAGCAGGGGTGATGGGGAGGAGCCCCCAATTGCTCTGATCCAGCTCAAGGATCAATTAGCAGTTCCATCCTCTCAATGACCTCCTCTAATAGATACATAATTAATTTAAATTTATGAATCAAAGTTTTAGTATATGTGAGACCCAAATGTTATATGAGAAATACTTATATTAAAAATATATGATTATCTGAAATTCAGATTTGACCGCGTGTCCTATATTTTTCCTATTTGTCCTATAGTCTTCAGGATCTTGGGGTTATCAGCTTTGCTACTTCATTCATTATTGTGGAGAATGTTTTAGGTATCAGTTCCTTACTACCTGCCTTAAGATATTGTTGATTGATAGATGATATGTACTTTATAATTTTTTAATTTTTTTAAATTGTTGACACTGTTACAGATGTGCCCAAATACCCTTCTTTGTACACCTACAAGTAACCCTCATCACCCTTTCCCTGGTCTTTACCACTCCATTGTCTGTGTCCATGGCCTGTGTGTATATGTTCTTTGAGTACTCTCTTCACCTTCTTTTATCTAGACCACCCTACACCCCATCTCCTCTGACCTCTGTCAGTCTGTTCCATATATCTCTGCCTCTGGTTCTATTTTATTCATCAGTTTATTTTGCTTGTTAGAGTCCACATATAACTAAGATCATATGAAATTTGTCTTTCTCTGGCTGCCTTATTTTGCTTTACATAATAATCTCCAGGTCCATCCATGCTGTTGAAAGAGGTAAGAATTTATTATTATTATTATTATTATTATTATTATCATTATTTTGCCAAGTAGTACTCCATTGTGTAAATACACCACGTGTTTTCATCCATTCATTTACTGATGGGCACTTGGGTTATTTACAGATTTTGGCTACTGTAAATAATGCTACCATGAGCATAGGGGTGCATATATTCTTTTTTTAAAAAATATATGTTATTGATATTTTACAGAGAGGAAGGGAGAGAGATAGAGAGCTAGAAACGTCGATGAGAGAGAAACATCGACCAGCTGCCTCTTGCACACCCCCTACCGGGGATGTGCCCGCAACCAATGTACATGCCCTTGACCAAAATCAAACCCGGGACCTTTCAGTTTGCAGACTGACGCTCTACCACTGAGCCAAACCGGTTTCGGGGATATATTCTTTATGATTGGTGTTTTAGGCTTCTTAAGATATATTCCTAGAATTGGGATCACTGAGTCAAATGGCAATTACAATTTTAATGTACTGAGGAAATTTTACACTGTTTTCCAGAGTGGCTGCACCAATTTGCATTCTCAACAGCAGTGTACTAGGGTTCCCTTGTCTCTACATTTTCACCAGCACTTGTCATTTGTTGATGGAAGCTATTCTGGCAGGTGTAGGTGATACCACATAGTAGTATTAATTTGCATCTCTGAAGATTAGTAATGCTGAGCATTTTTTAATATGTCTGTTGGCTGTATGTCTGTGTTAGAGAAGTGCCTATTCAGGTCCTTTGTCCATTTGTAATTATATTAGTTTTCCTGGTGTTGGTTTGTATAAGTTCTTCATGTATTTTAGAGATTAACCCTTATTAGATGTCTGATTGGAAAATGTGTTTTTCTGTATAGTTTGTTCCATTTTCATCTTGTTGGTTTATTTTGCTGTGAAGAAACTTTTTTTATTTTTATATAGTCTCGTTTTTATTTTGTTTACTTTGTCATAGGTGATATATTAGTAAAAATATTGCTACATAAGATGTCTAAGATTTTATTACCTATGTTTTCTTCTGGGATATTTTTGGTTTTGGGATTTACATTGAAGTATCTAATTTATTTTTAGTTTGTTCTTATGTGTGGTTTAAGTGAGTGGTCTATTTCTTTTGCATGTGCCTGTCCAGATTTTCCAGCAATATATTTAAAATACTGATATGTATTTCAATATTGCTGGCAATTTATAGTGTATAAAGTGGGTTTTTATATTGAGCATGAACTTTACAAAGAGCTTCAAAATTAGGAATTTTTATCCCAACTTTTAAGATTAGAAAACTGAAAATCAGATTGATTAGGATTCTTGTGCAAGTTTATATGGTTGGTTAGTGGCATGTTAGATAATGAGAACTAGTCTTTGATTCCATGTGCAATGTTATTTTAATATGCCTCAGCTCTTCTTGGACTGATTAGATCTCAGCATTTTATGTTTTACCAGAAGCAGATTTTGCTGTTGTTTTCCATTTTCTAAAACTAGTCCCAGCAGGTGCTTTCTCTAAGCCAGTTGTTCTGCTTGTATGATTCCACTGGTGATAGAATATTAATAAGATTGTTATAAGGAAAATATATAGCACATTTAATGTGTCACTGTGGTTTTCTTGAGTAAATGAATTGAACAAATGTAGTGTTACAACCACTTAAATTTTCTACCCAGTTGGAAACTCAAAAATGTATTTCCTCCATAATTTTAAATAGCTATCTTTCTACAAATTGTCTTCAAATAATTATCATACAAGGCATTCTCCTTAAATCATCTCTAGATTTATGTGAATGGTCATTGTATGGTACATCGTAACAAAATTTCTCCAGTACAGTATACTTCAAAGATAACCGATGCCAGGAAGTATTTAATGGCAGTGACACTACAGCAGTGGTTCTCAAAATTTGGTCCCCTGGACAAACAGCAGCAGCATCCCTTGAAACTAGTTATTGAGATTCAAATTCCAAGATCTCCACCTAGACCTACAGAACTCTGAGGGTGTGGTCCGGTAGCTGTTTTTATGAAGCATTTCAGTGGACTTTGATGCATGATAAAATTTGAAAACCATTGGTAGTCCAGCACTCTTCTGTACATCATAAGGGTTAAGAGTGGATGCTGACTTTGAAAAGCTGCATTTTCACATTTATCTTGCAGAAATGCTGCTGTGGACAGCATTTGATGATAAGTCTACTGCTTTGTTTCAGTTCCTGGAATTCTTACGCATTAGAACTTTCTCAACAAAGTGGGAGGATTTCTTTGAAAAGATTTAGTTTTTTAAAAATTTACTAAAAATATAAATGATTACATCAAAATTTAAAACATTCATGTGACAAAAATAATATCATGAAAAAATTAAAAGACAAAGGAAAGATGAGGAGAAGATTTTTCCAACATACAAAATGGAGAAATTATTAGAATCCAAACATATATATGAAGACATTCGACAAATGAATAGAGTATGAACAATCCAGATTTCCCAACCAGGACCTTTATACTTGAGTTTTTAAGGAAGGTCTTAAGGAGAACAATAGGCAATAAATACATAACAAGTAGATAATTCCGAGTGGAGAAAATTGAATCAAAAATTAATATAAGAAAAAATGTTATACTTCTGTAGTAATGAGGTGAATGTAAATTAAAACATCAGTGGGGGAAAAATCAGTGAAATGCCATTTCATACTCTTCAGACCAGCAAAAACTATAAAATCTGGCAGTAATAAGTATATATTTCTGGCCAATATATAAATTAGTCCAACCAATTTGTAAATAGAAATTCTATTTTTAGACATAATTCATAGGGAAACTCTTCTGTCTGAGTACAAAGAGGCATGCAGCATTAAGTTAATGAAGTGCAGTCTGTGGCTGATGAAGATTGGAAAGAAATGTCCACCAGTAAAAGAATGGACAAATAAAGTTTGGTATAATCATGGAGTATAATACTTTCTGATGGTTAAAATTAATGAACTAGACTTTCAGGAATTAACATAATTCCCCAAATATAATGTGGAGGGAAATAAATAAAAAGTCCTTCATTTTTACTGCTGCATAGTATATCATGGTGCAAATGCATCCCAGCTTTTTTACATCCTCATCTACTGGTGGGCACTTGGGTGGTTTCCAGAACTTAGCTATTGTAAACTGTGCTGCTGTAGACATAGGGGTGCATACATTCCCTATATTTAAATGTTAAAGTTCCTTGGAGCTCTCTTTCAGGTCTTATTACTTCACTCTCTCCATAGGTAAGCTCACCAAGCATTTCACTCTTGAAAAATATACCTTAAAATATTTAATTCTAGGCCAGAACTCTTCTCTGAGCTCAAAATCCTTATGTAGATGTTTATTTACACATTTAATTTAGGTATCTCACTAACAGCTCAACCTAAACATTTCTAAAATTGAACCAATCTTTCCACCAAACATCAATTTCTGCAAATATGACCACTATCTATCTAGCTCCATAAGTCACACACTTGAAGGCAATCCTTGATCCAATCCCCAAATATTATCCATCACAATGACTGGCCTGTTTTATCTCCAAAAATAGCTAGAATCAAACCACCCTGTAGAACTGCTATCTCTTTGACTTGTATATTTAGTAGACTTCTACCTGATCTTTGTTTATCCATACCTGACCCCTCTTTACAATCTAGTTTCACAGCACACATGCGATTTATTTTGTTATATTTTATAAAATAGTCACAAGTTTTACATTGACTTACAATTCTCTGCATCACTTGGTTCCTCCTGGTGTATCAGGTTCTTCTCTTGCTACTCTTCCATTTTGTGTCCATACTCCTTAACTTCAGTAAATTTTCCATCATTCTGTCTGACTTTTGAACCTAGACATTTTTATTTACTCTCATTATATCAATGATTGCTTGACTACTCACTTAATTCTCTTTAGTTCTTGGTTAAATGCCACTTTTAAAGGGAAGCTTTTTTTTTTTAACCTCTCAGACTAAATTAGCTCCCACTATTTTTCAGTCCCATAAAACCTTCAATTAAATTTTCAATATCATCTTCACAAATGAAATAAATTCATTGTATAATTACTGTTTAATGAGTCTAGAGCTTGACAAGTACTCATTAAGAAATTATAGTTATCATGTCCTAGCGGGCTTGGCTCAGTGGATGGAGTTTCAGCCTGCAGACTGAAGAGTCCAGGTTTGATTCTGGCCAAGGGCACATGCCTGGGCTGTGGGATCGATCCTTAGTAGGGGCGTGCAGGAGGCAGCTGATAAATGATTCTCATCATTGATGTTTCTATATCTCTCTCCTTATCCCTTCCTCTCTGAAATCAATGAATATACATATATATATGAAATTATAGCTATCATCATAATAATACTCCCTTTTGAATTGTGGTTGAGTGACAAAGGAAATGAAAATCCTTTAGATATTCATAGTTCCTGAATTTTGGAGGAGAGAGTAAAATATAGGGGAAAGGGATCCCATAAGCATGTTAAAGCCAGAAAAAAATTCTAACCATAGCTTTGTTCAGTGCATGCCATTTGTCACTAGTTTCACTGAATGTCTATAGGTATTAAGGCATTTAATAGATAAACTGTAAGCAGTCAACTCAAGCCTTACGGTATGGTGATTAAAAAGAGCAGTGATTACAGGGCCAGCATGATTCAGTGGTTGAGCAATGATCTATGAACCACGAGGTCCAATTCCATTCCCAGTCAGGGCACATGCCAAGGTTGCAGGCTCAATCCCCAGTGTGGGGCATGCAGGAGGCAGGCAATCAATGATTCTTTGTTATCACTGACTGATCTCTCTCTCTCTCTCTCTCTCTCTCTCTCTCTCTCTCTCTCTCCCTCTCCCTCTTCAAAATCAATAAATATGTATGTTTTTAATATATTTTATGATTTTTTATTGAGAGGAAGGGAGAGAAATAGAGAGTTAGAAACATCGATGAGAGAAAAACATCAATCAGCTGCCTCCTGCACACCCCCCACTGGGGATGTGCCTCCAATCAAGGTACATGCCCTTGACCAGAATCGAACCTGGGACCTTTCAGTCCTCAGACTCTATCCATTGAACCAAACCAATTTCAGCAAAAATATTTTTTTAAAAAAAAGAAAGAGAAAAGAACAGTGATAAAAATAATTACATCAGTCTTTTGAGAAGGCCTATATGCAAATTTGAGCCTCTATACACAACCAAAATGAATACTTTCAAACTTTGCTTTGACTTTGCTTAAACATCCTTAACAGCCACTTGTAATAAACGAATCTACTGTCATGTATACAGTAAATCTGGCATGTGTATTTCCTCTTTTCAGATTTGTTCCAAAGCCTACAGCACTGTCATGAGACTATACAGCAAAACATGATCAGAAAAAGCCTTTTGATTTGCATAATAGTGCAGAAAAACTCTCCAGCTATGAAATTAGAGAAAATAGTTTGCCACATGATATGTGGTATAAACCGGATATCTAGGTATAATTTGTATGGCAACTATATATCTGCATAAAGTATATAACCAAACAAGAATAACTGCAGATAAAAATAACCTAACTTCAAATGACAATATTCAAAGTAGTAATATTTAGAGAATAGTTCCTACATTCACGTTGTCAGTATAGTTTTTTTTCTACATATATACACCAACACTGTCTATGCATCTATTTGTGTCAATGAATTATAACAGATATCATTTTCACACAACAAAATCATGAACATCTGGGCTTTGCAATGTATGGTCTGCTGAGTTTGAATATGAAGATTGTGTTCCAATAATAAAATGAAGCAGGATATCATAAGGTAATTTATGGTACTGTGCTGCTTAGAAAGAAATAGTTTCATTTACACTATTGTTTGTAATCTCCTTTATGTCCATATACTGTACCATGTCTAAGGGTATGGTGTATGTGAGATCTGACATATGTCAGTTTCCAGGACAGTGCTTGGCATATTATATGCACCCAATTATATTTGATGATCTAATTAATTTTCAATGAGTAGTTTCATGATCAAAATGAGAACCCATTTTAGGCAGATAATGAGTCTTTATCAGCATCATCTTAATATAATCTTGTTAGGAACAGACTCATAAAAATCTGTAAATTAATAAAACTGATCTTTACCCATAAACAGATACAGATAAGCCAAAGGGAAAAACAGACAATTCTAGTGCCAAGACAGGTGGGTGAGAAGAACCAGAACATGAGGGTATAATCTAGATCTAGTCTGGACAGCTGTGACTGTATTGGGACTTAGCAGGAGAGAAAATACCACAAAATATTATAATATCTGTGCAGTTTTTATCGTTTTTTATAATTGCTCTCTATCAAGGTGAATATCCCTTCTATTTATAGTTTGTTTATATACATGGCTAAATAAAATTGAAAATGAATGAATAAAAAATTGTGACATGCACATAAGGAGGGAAAGAAGGAAGGGATGAAGGAAGAAAGGGGGAAGGAAGGAAGGAAGGAAGGAAGGAAGGAAGGAAGGAAGGAAGGAAGGAAGGAAGGAAGGAAGGAAGGAAGAAGAAGGAAGGAAGGAAGGAAGGAAGGAAGGAAGGAAGGAAGGAAGGAAGGAAGGAAGGAAGGAAGGGAATAAGGAAGGGTGGGAGGGGAGGAGGGAAGAATGAAGGGAGAACTTAGTAAGTTTAAAATAAACCAGTGTCTTATTCTAAGTCACATGAACAATAACTTCTTCATAACTTCAGGATTCTTCTTCTCAGCTGGAGTGGTTGTATCCAAGTTCTGTCCTTAATGAGGAAGGAAAACTGTATCCCCCTGGAGCCAAAATTTTTCTAAATTGGGATAGTTATATTTCCTATGTAGCTTCTATGTAAAGCTTACACTTAAAAAAAATAAACAGACTGCCTTGTGCCAGGAATCTATTTGTATCCCATCTGTCAAGGTCACATTTGTCCATATGCCTAAGAAAAGGTATAGCAATCGGAATCCTCTCTATTTTAACATAGCTTATACCGTGTTTCCAAAAGATTCAGACACCAACCCCTCTTTCTATGGGGTGATTGAATAATAGGAGACGTGTGCCTTCTCGTTTCTTGGTTCAGTTCTTACAAATTTTCTTTCTCCCCAATAAAGTATATTCCTTAACTCATGCCACTTGATAGTGTGGAATTTGTCCTGATCCCTCTTAAATGAGAGGCAGTGACTAGAGATGGATCAAACATGGTCTTCTGTGTATTTCCTTTTCTTACTACCAAATCACCTCCTTTTCTTCCCTTCTGGGAGGGTTTTGTACTCATTGATCCTGTATCTCCCCTTCCTCTTTATTGTACTGCAAGAATCTTCTCTTTACATTACTAAAAACTTCTCTGTTCTTACTAAGGTCATCAATTACCAAAAGGTACACTAAGTTTTAGTAGCTCAGGAATTGTGGTAGTATTAGTCTTTCATGGATGTAAGAGTTTATAACATGATTAAGGAATAAATTACTATATGTATTTGTATAGCTCATGAGATCAAATTTAGCTGATACTAAGATAATTTTCAAGTGAAATTATAAAAATATTTTGTCTACCTTATGTATTATCTGTAGATAATATAAGTGAATACTGCCAAATATGCTAGGCCATCTTTTGTCTTATTTTTTATTCTGCTTATGTTAGTACATTTCATCCTTACCAATTTCCAACATAATTTATGGCTCATTATACAACAATTAAAATACAGCTCAATGGGAGAAAAAAGGAGACATATGTACTACTATTTGTAATACTTTAATCAACGATAAAAAAAAATCCAGCTTAGTAATTCAGATTCAGTGAATTCTATAAAACCTTCTAACCTCAAATTGACTATAGAAATAGTATAACCAGGGAAAGTGGCAAGTGATTTATATTTTATTGATATTTTACAGAGAGGAAGGGAGAGAGATAGAGAGCTAGAAAGGTCGATGAGAGAGAAACATCGACCAGCTGCCTCCTGCACACCCCCTACCAGGGATGTGCCCGCAACCAAGGTACCCTTGACCAGAATCGAACCTGGGACCTTTCAGTCCGCAGACCAATGCTCTACCACTGAGCCAAACCGGTTTTGGCAGTGGCAAGTGATTTAATGTAATAAAGCTTGTTATGTGCATCTTCATTCCCAATGAGATATCAAATGATCTATTTCAATTCTTATGTTGAGCAGTTGTGTACAAATACTATGATTTAAGAGCTGCAACATCACTGTTTCTTTATCCAATTTATATTAAGTGACTTCTTTTCATGTAATTTTACTGTATAAGTGACTAAACTTGTTTATATGATAATTCTTATGCTCACAATATATCATTGGGAATCATTGTTTATAACATAAGTGTGAACATAATGCCAATCCTATCTAATAAAAGGGTAATATGCAAATTAACCATCACCAAGATGGTGGCGCCCATAGCCACAAGATGGCAGTGCCCAGTCCTTTCGGCTCCACCAGAGTCCTCCAGTCCCAGGATGGTGACCGATAAGAGCCTGCAGCTTGAGCGGCCTGGTGGAATGTTTGCTTTGTTACCATGGTGACAAGGCAAGCATTCTTGTCAGTCCACAGATGGGCCTCTAGGCTGAGTAAAGCTTACACTAAGCAGCAGGCACGGAGCAGCCAGGCTCCGCAGAGAGCTACTGGCACACAAATTCTTGTGCAGGGCTACTAGTTATATTATAAAATAGTATTTTTGTAATAATTAATTACTACCTCAAGGAGACAACTTGATCTAGTGGCTAAATACAAATCTAAAATATAAAGCTACATATTTTTATGTTCCATTTATGTTTTTTACAACATGATTTAAATCATTGTATCCTAAAGTTCATCCTGTGTAACAAATTTACAATTTTGTCACATTCAGATTTTTAAAAAAATATATATTTTATTGATTTTTTTCACAGAGAGGAAGGGAGAGGGATAGAGAGCTAGAAACATTGATGAGAGAGAAATACAGATGAGCTGCCTCTTGCACACCCCCCAAAGGGGACGTTCCCACATCCAAGGTACATGCCCCTGACTGGAATGGAATCTGGGGCCTTTCAGTCCACAGGCCGATGCTCTATCCACTGAGCCAAACCGGTTTCAGCCACATTCAGATTTTACCTCTACCATTATTTACTTCTTATATTCTTTATATCAAATCATTTTTTGTATTTGGCTTCTTTGTGAAGATAATGTTCTTAAAATCAAAGATATTATTTATTTATTTGAATATGCATTTAAATAAAACACAATAGTTAGATTACACAATGTTTGTCCATATGACAGTTGAAATAATCTGTACACCACCAATAATACACTAATTACAATTTTGAGAAAACTTGTTAAGAAACCATTGTCAAGTTTAAATATATCCCCTTCACTTACACACACACACACACACACACACACACATCATGCTATATGCCCATGTACACCTTGTACATGTATGCACACATAAATGTATAAAGACACAGATACACAACTGCATATACAAATAACATACTTTCACTTGATAATTTTATTTTGCTTCTTGTATTTCAGTTTAGGTTTTATGTAGGAATATAGAATTAAAGTAAACATCTTCAAATTTAAAAATGATGAAAATATGATAGTATTGATGCTACACAACAAGAAAAAAACCTGTATAAAAGTTTTTTTTAAATGGCATCTAGTAAATGAAATTTAGCACCCCTATTGCAATTGCAATCACTACTTTTCAATTAGCTAAATAGTGAGTACTTTTTTTGCCAACATGGTGTTAATTTGTAACTACAACAAAAAATCATGAGATCCTTGTGTTAGCTAGAGTCGATGCCTTTCATATCTATCCCAGAAATTTTTCCATGGAATGAATTTTCATAAAAGGTTATTGACAGATTTTGGGAAGTACATTCCTGTTTTTATAATTTTTGAACTGGATTTTGCAATTTCTTACTTTACTGTGACATAAATTTGATAAAATCTGTGTGAGAAATATTAATTTAATTTTTAGATTTTTTAGGGATATATCAAAGCTTGATCTCTAAGAATGAATAATTTCAGTGGTGGTGCTGGCCTACTAATATACTTCTTTAGTTATGAGATACCACAGACTTAAAAAGATACATTCTTGTTTATCATCATATAATTTCACACTAAATAAAACTTACCAATTAGATGGTGATTATTAATTACCAAAAAGAGATTCAAAGCTTTTTGAATCAGAATAAGAACCAGATAGGGTTATATAGACTTGGGAGTAAGAATCTCACAAATCAAATGTTGGTAGGCTGGTTAGGGACTGTTAATTTTCCATTAGCTTCTACAGTAGCCATAATGTTCTTTAGCCACTTACTAGTTTACTAAATAGATGTTTAATGGAAGAATTAGAGAAAAGGTTGTTTGGACCCTTGTATAGTGGAATGCACACAATGACCTAATGTAATTGTTTCACACAGCCATAATCACAAAAACTGTATAAAATTATATTGGATTAGGCTTAAGTATTTGGCATTTTTGTTCAGAATATTTAAATTTTTAAACAGAAAAATATTTGTAGTGATTGGCATGTTAAGTAAAATTTGGTTTTCTAGTCAAAACATGTTGGCATTCATGTTCATGTCTATTATCTTCCTCTTTCTTTCCCATTACAGTTTATGCTTTCTTAAGTCATTTTTCAAATACAGTGGTTATAGTGAATTCACCAATGATAAATACATTTTTACAGTAGATAAAAGAACCTATGGGTTTAACATAATAGGCTGACCCATGCAACTTCTCAGGCACCTACCTGTGTCAAGAGCTGTTTCTAATTCTACAAATAAGGAGATTGGAAATCACCACATCATCTTATAATTAGTAAAAAGCTGAACAGACTGCAGAATTAACACATATTCAATTCCTAAAAGTGCAGAGGATGCAGAGCAAATGACTTCCGCCATGATTGGAGAGACAAGCAAATACAGATTTGAAGTGCCCTTCCCATCAAATGGTCTATTACATATACATAATGTCACTATTGATGTTAGCCTTGATTAGTTATGTTAGTGCTTGTCAGATATCTTCATGAAATTATAATATAGTTTCTCTTTCAATACTTTATTATTTGAATGTTGGTTACTATGTAAAGGCCCATGCAAACTCAGTAGAATAATGCAGACAAATATTCTAAGTCACGGGGAAACAGGGAAAGGGAAGAAGGCTTATTCTCTCTCAGTCCTAAAATTTGTTCCCTTGAAAACACAGTAGTTGAAGGTATATACACTCAAATAAGAATAAGAAAGATAGAAGAAAGTGGGGTAGTTGTCCATGTTACAAAATATATTCTTATCCCTCAGGGACTGAGAATGTTGGGGTATTGATTAAAATTGCATGGTGAGGGATATTTAAGGATGGCTAGAATTGCCATTCTGTGTGTAGGACTCTATTCCAATATGTGTCATCCATGTAGCTAAAAATATGTTTGGCACCTCATTGAATGAAGTAATATGCATCATGTACAACGTAGGTGGTGGTCTTAGAGGAGAGGTTGTGGTTACTGGAGTTCTTCCATGAGCCAAGACACCATCCTTTCAGTGGTTTCTTGAAACTGAGAAACAAAGGATGAAAGCCCATAGGAAAATCTTCATCTGTATATTCTTGTGGGATTTAGAAGTTTGTTAAATAAGAATAGGTACAAGGAGTCACAACAAGATGGCGGCAGAGGTAAAAGCCTAACTGCAGCCGCACTCAACAATTTCAAAAAATACAACTAAAATATAGAGTGGACACTATCCAGAACTACAGGAAAGTTGACTGACTGGGAATTCCACAACTAGAAGGAAAGAGAAAACCAAAAGGAAAACCAGAGGAGCTGTAAAAGCCTAAGGTACAGAGGCACGGTGTGCGCGCAGGGAGAGGACTGAGCCTGAGAGGAGGGGCAGCGGAGTGCCTGGCTGGCGTTCCCTAGCGGGAAGGAGATAAAAGCTCCGGACCGTGCTGAACCCCAACTCCGACTGCACTGAACCCCAGTTCTGGATGAGACCCCGGGGGTCCCAGGCTCATACAGAGGGAATCTGGGCTGTAAGGCGGAAGCTCAGCAGAGCCCCGGAGTCACGCACATTGTGCGTAGAGGAGGGACTGTTCGCTGAGCTGCTGGATTGCCCCAGCGGGAAGGACTCAAAAGCTCAGGACTGTGCTGAGCCCCAGTTCTGACTGCACTGAACCCCAGTCCTGGGCAAGACCCTCGGGCTCCAGCCTCATACAGAGGGAATCTGGGCTGTAAGACAGAAGCTCAGGGGGGCGGCGAAAAGCAGAGCCCCTGAGTCGCGCACATTGCGCACACAGAGGACAGACTGTTGTTTGGGCCGCGAGATTGCCCTGGCGGGAAGGAGACATAAGCTCCGGACTGTGCTTAACCCCACTTCCAACTGCTCTGAACCCCAGTTGTGGGCTTGTTGGGGGAAAGACTACACTGTCTGGTGGCGGGCGAAACTCTAGAGTGCCTTTCTCTCAGAGGTGCTTGCAGTGAGTACCAAAGACACTGAGGAACACTGAGACTCAGGAACCTCCGAGGGCGGGGCTAACCGGAAGCCAAGGCTGTAGGCTCCACCCTGAAACTCTGCCCCATCCAAGCTGAACTCAGAGAGGCTTTTGCAGGTTTCCAAGTCTAGTGGAATAAGGTTGTCTCCTGGCATAGACACAGTTGATCCTCCCAACCTACCAACTCAGGGAAGCAGCGAAAATGCCGAAACGAGGAAACAGATCACAAACGAAAGAAATGGAGGACAAAAAGCGACTGGATATAGAGTTCAAAGCCACACTTATAAGGTTGTTCAACAATCTCTTAGAAAAGGCGGATAAAATAAATGAGACCTATGAGGATATGATAAGGGATCAACAAGAAATAATGAAGGGTCAACTAGAAATAAAGAATACAATCTCTGAAATAAATAATATTATACAGAGTCCTAAAAACAGATTGGAAGATTGCAAGAATCAAGTCCAAGATTTGGAACACAAAGAGCCAGAGGACACTCCTCCACAGGAGCAAGAAGACAAGAGAATCCAGAAAGTTGAAGATAATGTAAGAAACCTCTGGGACAACTTCAAGCGAACCAACATCAGAATTATGGGCATCCCAGAAGATGACAGAGAGCAAGATACTGAAAACATATTGAAAGAAATAGTGACAGAAAACTTCCCCCACCTGGTGAAAGAAATAGACCTACACGTCCAGGAAGCACACAGAACCCCAAACAAAAGGAATCCAAAAAGAACCACACCAAGACACATCATAATTAAAATTCCAAGAGCTAAAGACAAAGAGAGAATATTAAAAGCAGCAAGACAAAAGCAGGTAGTTACCTATAAAGGGGCACCCATACGACTGTCAGCTGATTTCTCAACAGAAACCATGCAGGCCAGACGGGAATGGCAAGAAATATTCAAGGTGATGAATAACAAGAACCTACAGCCAAAAATACTCTACCCAGCAAAGCTATCACTCAGAATCGAAGGCCAGATAAAGAGCTTCACAAATAAATTTAAGCTAAAGGAATTCATCACTGCCAAGCCAGAATTGTATGAATTGCTAAAAGGGGTTCTTTAGGAAGAGGAAGAAAATAAAGATAAAAAGTATGAACAAATACGTAACTATCAACAAGTGAGTCTAACAACCAAGGGAAGTAAAAATCATGATGAACAATATTAACGGGTGAATATAATAGAATCAGAGGTATGGAAGGGGAGTGGACTGATGATTCTCGGGGAAATGGGGCGTGGGGCGGGGCGGGAAGAGACTGAACATAAACTGCACCTATGGATGAGGACAATGGGGGATGGGGAAAGGGCAGAGAATTGAATGGAAACTTGGTGTAGGGGAGCAATGGAGGGGTGGGGAATGAGGAACATTTGTAATAATATGAACAATAAAGATTTATTTTAAAAAAAAAAAGAATAGGTACATATGAGACCACAACATAAAGTGTAATTACAATGTCCTTCTGTCTTCCATGATTTTTCCTGTCTGTGAACCAAAATTTCCTCTTATTTGGATTCACCTTTAATCGTATTTGAAGTCACCAAAGTATTAGAGTTTAAACATGATTAAGCTAGATGAAGCTCTCTTAGTCTGTTATATAGCTTTCAATTCTTATTTATTGATGTATTATGTGTTTGCTTGTTTTTTTCACTTATATTTTAGTTATTATGTGAAAGATGGGTGGGTAAAGAGGAACCACAATTCAGAACTCTTGATAATAATGGGTATTGTCTTTTTGCTCTTATTTACCTTTGGGTTTCTGTTTTTAACTCTTTGTGGTGAAGGGGAGAAAGAAGATAGCCAATACTTAGAAAATTCGCAGAATTGGAGCAGTGCATGTGACACAAGTTACAAACCTTACATTCTTGTCCAGGTATACAGACAGAAGCAGATGCTTCTGCAAAGGTAAGCCTGCTTTAACCAAATCAATGGTTATGGAAAACAAGGATTTTTGGTATTCTTATATCTTCAATAGCCACAGGTTTCACTCCCACTTCAAACTTTGGCATAAATTTAGATTGCAACCAAAAGGAATTAAATCTTTCTCTTTTTGTTTCCTAGCATTATTACTGATGTACAACCTCTGTCTACTGCTTATGGTATCTTCTCTCTTAATTCACATGATTTAAAGCTTTCCATAAACAGAAAATCCAACTTCTCTAGATATGTACAGCCAGTGACTGACATCATTGAAGATTGTTCTCAGGTTTAATTATGTTTTTGTTTTTGAGGAGGTGTGAGAGTTTATGTGTGAGTGTGTTTGTGTGTAATTGTTCTGTAATATGTTGGGATTCTTGTTTGATGCTGAAGTGACCCTGAGTGGTTTATAAGAGGGAGATATATAGAGAAAGATGACACAAGTATTACACTTATTCCAAACTTGGTTATAAAACAACTTCTAAATAGAAGTAATAGTTCAATGAATATGAAAATATTACTTCTGTGCACTTTATCATGGATCAATATTCTCAGTTTTATTGGAAGTCAGTGCCCTGACCGGGTAACTCAGTTGGTTAGAGCATGATACACCAAGGTTGTGGGTTCAATCTATGGTCAGGCACATACAAGAAGCAACCAATGAATGCATAAATAAGTGGAACAACAAATCTCTCTAAAAAATAAAAATAAAGTTGGTGAAGTAAATAACTCATTGCAAAGGACTCATTGCACAAAGGAACCCATTTCAAATGTTCATAGTAATATTTAGAGACTCAGGTCTCTATAATAAACTCTGTGATTCAACATTTGAATTACAAAAGCATTTAGTGGCCACTGAAGGAACATTTGAGAGGAGAAAGTGAATGAGCACAGAGGAAAGAGAAAGGGAATGGACTTCTCATAAGTGAACAAATTCAACTGTGTGTTCATTGGAATTTTATTTCCCTACACAAATGAGAAGTATAATAGATATAGGTCTGGTTCTTATAGACACCATTTCAGAAAGGTCAAAGATGAATGCTAGGGTCAGCAATGGGTTTGGGAGATCAGAGTAGGTGTTTCTTATCTCACAAAGAAAAGGGGATCATTTAGCCTAGGGACTTGGAAACCTAGGAATATATTATTTTAGTCTTTCTTCCTAGCTCTCTAGCAGAACAAAAAACACTCAAGTTTACTATACAGTCAAGTTCAGTACTGAACTGTCCACTTCAAATAATTTTCTGAATTTTTATTATCCTGTCTGAAGACAAACACAAAGAGATGCAGCTGTCTTTTCTTTGTTCTCCAGGAGTATCCTTTCTGCCCTATTACAGTTCCTATATAGTGATAATTGTCTGCAGGATACAGCTGAGGTAAAAATAAATAACATTAAAAAAGACATACTGAAAGAGGCCATTGGATTTTTCCCATGACAAACTTATCACAGAAGGGAAACTTGGGTCACAAGTGGCTCAGATATGTTTACTGAAGATGTGAAAATTCTAAGTTTTGTTAAATGGGGATTTGACTTACTTTTTTAGGTTTTATTTATTTTAATGGATTTTTTATTGATTCGGGTATTACATATGTGTCCATATCCCCCATTGCCCCTCCACCCCACTCCTGTACATGCCCTCACCCCACTGCTGTCTCTGTCCATTGGTCATGCTTATATGCATGCATACAAGTCTTTTGGTTGATCTTTCCCCCTTTCCCACACTCTCCCCTACCTTTCCTCTGAGTTTTGAGCATCTGATCGATGCTTCTCTGTCTCTGAATCTGTTTTTGTTCATCAATTTATCCTGTTCATTATAATCCGCAAATGAGTGAGATCATGGGATCTTTATCATTTTAGTCTATTGAAAGAAAAATAGGCAGGGGAAAGTCCAGTTTAAATGTTCTTTCCCTGGGTCTTTTTTCTTTTTCTTTTCTTCTCTCTCGGTGGCAAATAGCCAAATAACGTAGCCAGAGGTGTGTTTCCAAATCCTCTTTCCTCTTTCTCTGTGGGATTTTTATAACATTGTTCCCTTTCTGTTAGACTATGACTTGTTTGTGGTCTCCTATCACATTTACATGCTCTTTATCATCTTCCATCAGATTCAGTTGGTCATTGGAAAGTTAATATAACCTAGCGCTGAGAAGAGGAAAAGATGACATTCTCTGCAATTTAAGTTCATATCTCTCTTAGAATTTAACAGTGATAATTTATTTTTATTGGTTTATTGGTTTTTTAGAAAGAGGGAGGGATGGAGGGAAAGAGAGAGAGAGAGGAGAGAGAGAGAAGAGAGAGGGGAGAGAGAGAGAGAGAGAGAGAGAGAGAGAGAGAGATATTTGTTGTTCCATTTATTTATGTACCGTATTTGCCGGCGTATAAGACGACCCTTTGGCCCTGAAAAATATGCCTCCAAGTGGGGGGTAGTCTTATACGGTGAGTATATAACAAACTCTGTATTTTTAGTGGAAATGTTAGGGGGTCGTCTTATACGCCCAGTCGTCTTATACGCCGGCAAATACGGTACTCATTGGTTGACTTTGTATGTGCCCTGACAGACCATCAAACCCACAACCTTGGCACAGCTGGACAACACTCTAACCAACTGAACTACCCAGCCAGGGCTAATAATGGTAATTTAAATGGTTAGTTTTCCTTTGCTCTCAATATTTGTGCCTCTGGACTGATCTGCACTTTACTTTCTAAGGGTTTTAGTGTGTTTTCACTAATGTTATGTAGAGTTGGAATAAAGGAATTTGGGGATACCAAAAGTGTGAGGATATTATATGCATTGCATTGTTTTCTTTGGTGGGGGGGAGTTGGTCAGTTTACTTTGGGAGAAAAAATATTTTCAATAGTTTGTTCCTAACAACTTGAAAAACAATGGATTATAGTAAATATACTTCTTCTTTTAAAAAAATATACTTCTTAAATGAGGAAGATATAAAACAGGAAGAGGCTTTTTCTCTCTTAGGTTTGAAAACTAAGTGTACATAGAGCAGGTAAGGAAAGATGGAAGAATGAGGGCAGTAAATGGGAAATGCCAAATTCTTACAGAAAAAATGATGAATTTCATGCCATGTTGGTGGGAATTGGTTTGGATCAGACAGAGAAGCTACCTGCAGACCTGCTGTGTGCAGTGCCCTATTTAGGAAGGCACCATTCACATAATACTATATTATGAAGTGCGTCTTCCTGAGTAGAGTAATGTTCAACAAGTCCAACATTTGTGATGGTTAAAGTTCCTGAGGATAACTTTTTCCAAAAGTCAATCAGTGGTCTGTAACCCTTTAATATAAAGAGATATGCCCAATGAGAAGGAGATTTGCACTGGGGATATAGCCCTTCTTAAATACCACTAAGTAAAATTCCCTGGTTTAAATAATATCAAGACCTTCTTGACATTCTTTTCTCTATACTCAGCAATAGAATACCATTCATTCTGTTTTCATAGTAGCAACAGCCTTCTCTCATGGGTTCTTTGCTGAAATTTCAACATGTTTTTACACAGGTCTCATATACTTACAGGATATCTAAAACCCAAGATTAGACATACCATATTTGCCGGCGTATAAGACGATTTTTTGGTCCTGAAAAATACGTATTTGCTGTCGTATAAGACGACCCCCTAACATTTCCACTCAAAATACAGAGTTTGTTATATATTCGCTGTATAAGACTACCCCCCACTTGGAGGCATATTTTTCAGGGCCAAAGGGTTGTCTTATACGCCGGCAAATACGGTAGATCTAAAAGCTGTAATCATTTAGAATATCCACTGATATATTCAACTGAAAATCACCAAGAACATACTGTATACCACACAATCTGAGAGATGCTGCAAATAAAGTAGAAGAGGGTGGGCAAAACTTACTGTATTTAACTCAAAATTAGACTCTCCATTTATGGTGTATTATTTTATGGGTCTTAATAAATGCATGTAACACTGAATCTACTACCATGTTCATAATACAGAAGAGTCCCATCCCAGCCGGTACCCTCTCCAATCTGGGACCCCTTGGGGCATGTCTGACTGTTGGTTTAGGCCTGCAATTCAGGCCCACTGGCTCCAAACCATTCACTTTCCTGCCTGCCTGGTCACCCCTAACTCCTCTGCCTGCCTGCCTGCCTGATTACCTCTAACCGCCTCTGTCTGCCTGCCTGCTTCATCATCCCTAACTCCTCTGCCTGCTGGCCTGATTCCTCCTAACCACCCTCTCCTGCTGGCCTGATCACCCCTAACTGCCCTTACCTGCTGGACTGATCAGCCCTAACTGCCCACCCTTGCTGGCTTGATCGCCACTAACTGCTCCCCTGCTGGCCTTATCACTCCTAACCACCTCTGCCTTGACCCCTGCCACTGTGACTTTGTCCAGAAGGAGGACCGGAAGATGTCCAGTTTATCTGGTCTAATTAGCATATTACCCTTTTATTAGCATAGATATGAGTGAAATAATATGGCTCTTAACATTTCTGTCTGACTCATTTTGCTTACATTATGCTTTCAATAACTAAGAAAATTTACATATATGAATCTTAATATATTTTCTTTCAGCATTTCTAATAGCTCACTGTCTTCTGATCCCTAATGTTTCTGATTAAAGTTAGCTATTAATGTTATTTAATGCATTTTTGAATACAAAGTATACATTCTATGCAATGAGTCACTTTTATTTTTACAGCTTTCAAAATTCCCTACATTTAAAAAATCTTTCTCACCGAAACCGGTTTGGCTCAGTAGATAGAGCTTCGGCCTGTGGACTGAAAGGTCCCGGGTTCGATTCCGGTCAAGGGCATGTACTGTGGTTGCGGGCTCATCCCTGGTGAGTGGTGTGCAAGAAGCAGCTGATTGATGTTTCTCTCTCATCAATGTTTCTGTCTATCCCTCTCTCTTCCTCTCTGTAAAAAATCAATAAAATATATTTAAAAATAAATAAATAAATAAAAAATCTTTCTCTCTCCCCTCTCTCTCTCTTTTCCAGCACCAAGAGATTGAATATCATTGTCTGCTTGTCTTATTTCCTTAATTATTTATTTTGTCTTATGTAAGCTTGCTTTTTCACATATTTTTTATGTTTATAAATGAATGTTTGTCATCATATTTTGGAAGTTTCAGCCATATTTCTTTGAAGATTTTTTTTCAAATTCTTTTCCTGTATCCCCTCCTGAGATTCCCATCATGCATATTTTGTTGTACTTGTGATGTTACATTTTTCTCTAAGGCTCTATAATTTTTTGCATTCATTTTATTCTCGAGTCTTTATAAAGTGCTATCACTATCAACCTATTTTAAAGTTACTATTTTTTCTACTGCTAATTCTGATCTAATATTGAATCCCTGCATTGATTTTTTTCATTTCAGATATTTTATTTTTAAATTCTAGATTATTATTTTTAAATATATTGTATACTTATTTTTGTATACATGTTTGATGAGATGTACATCTTGGCATGCATGCCATCATAACTTTCTTCACTTTTCAAATAATGACTTATTTATTTTAAAATATTTGTAATGTGTACTTTAAACTCATTATTAGTTACAGTGATATTTGGAACCTCTTACAGGAAATTTTTGTTATCTGTTTTTCTCTTATGTATGGGATACATTTTCCTTTCCTTTGTATATGTCATAATTTCAATTGAAAGTTACATTTTAAATAATTAATTATAGCAGCTCTGGATAATGATTTCCCCCTCCCTGAGGTTGTTTTGTTGTTGTTATCGGCTTATTTGTTATTGAATTTACGATAGTACAGGGGTAGGCAGAAGTAGATTTATAGTTGTGAGTTTATTTCTCTATCTTTATTTATTAATTGCTGTATTATTTCCATATGAATAACTGTAAACCTACTTTTTCCTACCACTGTATATTAGTGAAGTTTGTCTACAATGTGAATTGGCTTGAGTTTTTCATACTAGGCACAACCTTAGCATGCACACAATCATTCTGAGAAGACAGGTTTCTGTGAATTTCTCTGACTCTTTCTTTTCCTGATCTCCTTGTCAATCTGTCTGCCTCTGTGTGTATCACATCCAGCCCTTAGCATTCCTAATTGTAGGCAGATGGTTAGTTTTCAAAATGCTAGAGGAAACAATGTCTCTGGAGTTTGACCTAAATAATTCAGACCCTTTTGCAGAGGTAGTTCCAAGGCAAGTCTTTGAGGTTTGTTCAGATACCACGGGGTTCTTGTTAGCTATCTCTTCCCCTGTTTCTCTCTGATAAATGAAATATGGTAGAAGTCATATTTTGATAAAGCCTGCTGTTTGAATTCTAACTCTGCTAAGTCTGATTAAAACACGGGGTACTTACCTCAGCTTCCAGATAGAGACCTGGGGGCTGAGGCAATTATCCGGTGCCTGAGACCAGAACCAGGAAATTGATACCCATTGACTCAGTAGCTTCAGGGATAGAATTGTAGATAACCTTTAGGGACTGCTTTTGTTGTGTATATGGGCTATCCTCAACTTTTGTTTTGTGTTTGGGCTATCACAAGATAGGGCCACATTCCAATGTCCAGGCGGGATGTGACTGGGAACCAACCCTGCAGGTTGTCCCCAGACTTTAGAATTCAGCCTTTAAAATTCAAACGAAGGAAAATTCTCCTGGTTTGAGCCTTTAAAAAGACTTGCCTACCCCTAGAACGGTGCAGTCGTATAGAGCCTACCTGTAGTGTTCTTGCGGCTGTCCTGTCCAGTTTTTTTGTTTTGTTTTTTTCTTTATTTTTTTATTTCAATAAATCTTTGTCTGCTTTTTAAATTCATCATCAGCCTCTGGCGGTCTTATTTTGAACCCAGGTTTTGACCCCACAACAATAAACAAGCCTTACTAGTTTTTAGCTTATTGCTCTCTGTGTGCTACAGCTTCCTTTTATTTACTAATCACTGGAATATACATTTTTTTTTGAGAATGTGTTTGTGTTAGATTTTTCTCTGCACTCTGTTATAAGTAAAATCATTTTCTTTGGGGAGAGCTTTAATTTTCTTTGTTATTTAAGCCAGTTTCTTATAGTATAGACACACAAATATTGTGTATGGATGCCAGAGGCTGGACCAAAATAATAGAATTAATAATCTGGAGATAGTACCAAAGGCAGTGGCCTACTTGTCTCAGAGTTACCTTTTTGCCTTACAAGTAAAGTGTTTATCAGTGGCAGTAGATCCTGTTCTTTCTGCCATGCCCCACCTAATGTAGAACCTCCACCCAATGACTGAGGTAAATAAAAGTAAATTAGTTATGTGTATTCTTAGACACTGCACCTGAAATAAAGCCTTCACTCCATGATGATAGGCAGAGAGATGGTATAATACCTACAATACCCCTGAGCTCTTCTTACATGCACCCAGTGTTTAGTCCCTGAAGCATTAAGCTGGGTTTATGGAGTACATGAGAAATAGTGGAGGGATTGAAACCTCAATAAGTATAACAAAGTTCTTGAATGGGAGGTAGAGAAAGAGAGAACTCCCATCAGGAGTGAGTATGCAGATTAACCCAACAAAGATTGCGGGTTAATTTGCATATGCAGGCACCAAGCAGCTGGGGGTGGGATGCTTGCCTTGTTGCCATGGTGATGACACAGGGGTTCTGCACTGCCCCAGCTGCTCAGGGCCTCTGAGCAACGTGGGAAGGCAGAAAGGTAGCTCCATACCAGAGCAAAGGTGGTGTTGGCAGCCAGGGGAAGGAAAGACCATTCTTTAGTGAATCTTTGTGCATCTGGCCTCTAGTCATATATAAAGCATCACTTCTAAAGACTTGAACTTCAACAGATTAATTAGCACAGATGAAGATATATTTTATCTGAGTGAAAGAAGAAAGGATCAGTGTCTCTCTGAAAACCTTTAGGTCAAACATGAAGCAAGTTAGAGGATACTGATTCAGGGAGAGATGGAAATGGGAGGGCATTAGATTATGTGTTAATTTATTTTGTGGTATAAATTCTGGGGGCCACACATGGGCTGGAAGCATTGGGTGATTATGAAAGTAACATGGCTTGGGAGCATTTGGGCACAGTCACCACATTTAATCATGCTTTGTGCAGTGCCCCACTCCAAAGGGTGTCATTCAGGTACAGTAATATATGATTGGCACTTTTTTGAGTGTGGTAATTCACAATAATTTACAACACTTGTGGTGGCCCTAAAGGGAAGGTGGTGTAGTTTTCTGGGCACAGTTTCACTCAATTTGGGCAAATGACCATCCTCCCTAAAGTCTCCTTAATTGCCTCTGTAAAGACCTTACCGAGGATTAGGATCCAAGTGCTTTTTGAAAATCTTCCCATTCAGGTTCTTCAAGGATTCACATACCTTTATCCAAAAGGGCATGGGTGCCTTGGAGCAAGATTTTGGTTGGGTCTATCACTCTCTTTCACCCTTTTCCCTCTTGTACATTAACAGCACTTCTTAGGAACCAAAATATTCTTTCTTTCTTTAATATACTCTCTCTATCACTATATCAGCACTAGTTCAAGTGATGACCAGACTTTTCATTCAGTCTGTTTGCATGATTTTTGTGTTTTTTAATACATTTTATTGATTTAGGAGAGAAAGGGATAAGGATAGAGAGAAATAGAAACATCAATGATGAGAGAGAATCAGTGATTGGCTGCCTTCTGCATAACTGGGGATCAAGCCCACAATGGGCACCAAGCCCTCCAGGAATCAAACCGCAACCTCCTGATTCATAGGTTGTCGCTCAACCACTGAGTCAGTCATTAGTATTTTATGTGAAAAGTCTGAAAAGTGAAAAAGTGAGAGATTTCACTTTTCAGACCTTTGGAATTAAAGACAGTATGTAGACTTTCCTCTCCATTCTTAAGGGGTATTTTCTTAAACAAGCTCCTTCAAAGTGATACTAGAAGAGAGAAAAACAGGCCAGCAGGGGAGGGAAATTGGGAGGTTCCAAGCCTGCAGAGGAGGACAGTTGGGGGTGACCAGGCCTGCAGGGGAGGGCAGTTAGGGGTGACCAGGCCATCAGGGGAGGGCAGTTAGGGGCAATTGGCCCAGCAGGGGAGCAATTCTGCTTTGATCAGTCTGGCAGGGGAGTGGTTAAAGTACCATCTTTGCTGGTACTTTATATTGGCTATCTTTTTTTAATTTTAGCCATTCAAAGAGTTGTGTTCTGGTGTTTTCTTTATTGATTAAGGTTTTACATATGTGTCCTGGTGTTTTCTTAATTTGAATTTCCCTATTTGAAAATTATGTATTTTTGTGCGATTAATCTCCATTCCCTGTATCTCTTTTGGTGAAAAGCATATTCAAAATATTGTACCTATTTTTAATTGTGTTTTATTTCTAATGAGTATTGAGAGTTCTTTATAAATTTGTATATAAGTCCTTCATCAGATATGTGATTCTGTACCATGTAGGGTTCCTTTTCATTCTCTTCAACAATATCTTTCAAAGAGCAAAATAATTTTATTTGGATGAGGCCCAAGTTTTCAGTTTGTTCTTTTATGGATAAGATACTATATCACATCTAAAAATGTTTTACCTGACCCAAAATTGGAGAGGGACCTGTCTGACTTAATGTAGCACCATGCCCTCAAGTTCCATACATATTGTTGCAAGTGGCAAGATTTTCTTATTTTTATGGCTGAATAATGATCTATTGTATTATACACCACATATTCTATATCAATGTGTCTATTGATAAGCACTTAGTTGGTTTTCATGTTTTAGCTATTGTAAATGATGCTGCAATTAACTTTAGTGCACAGAATATCTTCTGAAGTTAATGTTTTTGTCTTCTGTGAGTAAAAACCCAGAAGTGAGATGGCTGGAATATATGGTAGATCTATTTTGAAATTTTCTATGAAACTCCAATCTTTTTACACAGTGTCTGCTTCAATTTACATCCCCACCAATAGTGCACCAGAGTTTCCTTTTCTTCACATCCTTAACACACTTATGTGATATCTTTCCGATAAAGCCATTCTAACAGATGTGAATTGATATCTCATTGTGATTTTGATTTGCATTTCCCTGATGATGTACCCATTGGCCAATTAGTATGTCTATTTGGGGGGTGGGGAATGTCAATTTAGACTCTTTACCCATCAAATTGGATTATTTGTGCTTTGTTGTACGGTTTTGTTGTGTGTTTTTGTTGCTGTTGTTATTGTTGTTTTGTTTTTGGGTGTTTTGGGGGAGAGGGGTATTGGGTTGTTTAAGTTTCTTATATGTTTGTGATATTAATCACTTGCCAGATATATGGTTTGCAAGTATGTTCTTTCATTCTATAGGTTGCCTTTTAAATTTATTTTTCCTATGCTGTGTAGAATCTTTTTAGTTTGATGTATTCCCACTTGTTTATTTTAACTTTTGTTGCCTATGCTTTGATACTTCATTTAAAAAATCATTGCCACCAAAACCAGTTTGGCTCAGTGGATAGAGTGTCAGCCTGTGGACGGAAAGGTCCTGGGTTCGATTCCCATCAAGGGCATGTACCTTGGTTGTGGGCATATCCCCAGTGGTGGCTGTGCAGGAGGCAGCTGATCAATGTTTCCCTCTCATAGTTGTTTCTAACTCTCAATCTCCCTCCCTTCCTCACTGTAAAAAATCAATAAAATATATATTTTTAAAAAAATCATTGCCAAAACTAATGTAAAGGAACTTTTCCCTCTCTCTCTCTTTTTTTTAAAAATCCTAGGAGTTTTATGGTTTCAAGTCTTACATTTAAGTTTTTATCCATTTTAATTTTTGAGAGGGTGTAAGATATGGGTTCAATTTCATTATTTTGCATGTGAATATCCAGTTCTCCCAGCACCATTTAGTGAAGAAACTAGCCTTTCTTTCATCATTGTGTGTTCTTTCCACTCTTGCCAAAGATTAACTGTGTATATAGGATTATTTCTTGGGTCTCTTCTGTTCTTTTAATGTATGTGCCTGTTTTTATACCAGTTCTCTTGCTCATTTTTGAGGTGTCACTCTTACCCATAGCTCTCACATAAAAATAAGTATGTACCAACCTCTGGACTGCAGCACAAGCAGTGAGTATCATCTATACCTAACAAGGAACTCCCTTGAAGTTTGTTTTCAGGATTTGTTTGTGTTTATTGAGGAGTTTGGTCATTTTTAGTGTGTATGATTTGATGTTTTTCTATTTTTGTGTATGAGAAATTGTATGGCTCTTTAAATTTGTTTATTTTTAACTTTATATATATAATTAATTATTGTTTTGTTCATTACCTTTAATTTTTTCTGCATTATTTTATTTATTGTTTTCTTGTTTGCTGTTTTGAGTTTGTTTTCTATGGGGTTTTGTATGTTTTAATTTGTTATATATTGTGCATCTTTTTACTGCTCTATTAACTGGTGGTTTTTAAATGTGCATTGTTTAGAATTTTCAGTAGTATTTTTAAATGTTTATTGCTTGCACTGCACTGTTTTGTGTCGATTATCTTTGGTTTGTTTCATTATCTGAATTTTTATTTGTATGTGTTGTTTTGTCTGCATTTTGACTTTCAAATATATAATATTGCTCATTCTTCTGTTGTTATAGACCTCTAACTTTGACCAGAAGATGCCAAGACAAAACCCATATAGTGGTGTAAGGAGGAATCAAGATGTGAAGAAAAAGATAGGTTTGCCCAGCACCGTTCCAACCTAGCTGTATCAGGTCTGCAATGTCTAGATACGGTGATTGCGTTGCGTGGTCCTTTCTACTTAAAAACTGATTTTTGGGAAATACAAAAGTAGTTCTTAATGATCTAATTATATTAAATTGAAAACAGCCGAAACCAGTTTGGCTCAGTGGTAGAGCGTTTGTCTGCAAACTGAAAGGTCCCGGGTTCGATTCAGGTGAAGGGCATGTACATTGGTTGCGGGCACATCCCCAGTAGGGGTTGTGCAAGAGGCAGCTGGTCGATGTTTCTCTCTCATTGACATTTCTAGCTCTCTATCTCTCTCCCTTCCTCTCTGTAAAATATCAATAAAATATATTTTTTAAAAAAAGAAAAAAGAAAACAAGCAGAACAATGTGGACAAGTACTGTAAGTTTAAAATGAAATGGGAAAAGGAAAGGAGGGAGGTTTATTGCCTCTCAGTTCTCAAATCTGTCCTATTAAATGTGCTGTGTTTGAGGCATAGGTACTCAGGAAAAGGAAAAAAAAAAGAGTAACATAGTGATTGTTTTCCAGGTCTTTTGGGGATATTCTATTGATTCTTTATTGACTGAGAGTGTTGTGGTATTAATAAAACCGACATACTGAGGAAAGGTTGTTGGGGTTTAGGCAGGATCACCATCTTCAACTATGCTGTGTGCAGTGCTCCACTTCAGGAGGTGCCACTCATGTAGCTACAAGTATGATTGGCATGTCTTAAAGTGAGGTAATGCACAACAGATACAACATTGGGTCTGGCCCTGGGATAGGATATAGTGGCTACTTACACAGAGTTATTTCTTGAAACTTAGAATCATCCACTTAATATTTATTGGTTCAATTCATTGGACCTTTTACTTTTTTAATTTATTTTTATTGTTAAGAATATTACAGATTTCCTTCCTTCCCTCCCAACTTACCCCTCTCCCCTCTCCCATCCCCTCTAGAGGCATTGGACATTTTAAGGAGTCTTTTAAAGTGAAGAAGGGTCCCAGGAAAAGCCTCATCTGTAGTTTTTTCAGGACTTTATATCAACGTTGTTAACCTTCAGCTATGCTGTGTTCAGTGCCCTACTCAGGAAGGCATCGTTCACATAAATTAGTATATGAATGGCCCCTTCTGAGTAGCGCAATGTACAACATGAACAACATTTGTGGTGGCATTGGTAATGATGGAGCTTTAGTCACTATATAGATTTACTTCCTGTCTTCAAAATTTATAAATGTTTATACCTGTTAGTTTATTTACAGTATACAAAACTTCTTTTTCAATAGCCAAAACACCCTCCTGCCCTACCCTGCTGAACCCCAAATTCATTTGTGGAGTCTTGTTGTTTCCTTCCTTAAGGTTTGGATGATCCTCGGTTCCTCTGAATATTATTGTATATCCTTGATGATGTCATCATATCAATATATATGTATGTATCCTATGTAAAGAGCTAATATGCTAATTATACCAAGCAGCAGAATGACCATCCTGACAACCTTCCAGACGAAGCCAGGGTTGTGAGGGCTCAGCTCCTTTTATGAATTTCATGTATCGGGACTCTAATATATATATATATATATATATATATATATATAGAGAGAGAGAGAGAGAGAGAGAGAGAGAGAGAGAGAGTATATATATAAATAAAAGGATAATATGCTAATTTATATATATTAGCATATTATATATATGCTAATTTATATATATATATATATATATATATATATATATATATATATATATATATTAGAGTGTGTATGTATATATATAAAGGGATAATATGCTAATTAAACCAGGTCGACCGGACATCATCTGGACATCTGACTTCCTTCCGGATAAAGCCACAGTGGTGGCGGCCCAGGCAGAGGCAATTAGGGGTGGTCAGGCCAGCAGGAGCGCAAGCAATTAGGGGCTATCAGGCTAGCAGGAGAGAGCAGTTAGGTGGCCCTCAGGCCAGCAAGGGAGCAGTTAGGAGGTGATCAGGCTGGCAAGCAGAGGCCATTAGGGGTGATCAGGCAGGCAGGCAGAGGTGGTTAGGGGTGATCAGGCAAGCAGGCAGATGAGCAGTTAGGAGCCAGTGGCCCAAGATTGTGAGAGGGTGTTCAACTGCTGGTTTAGGCCTGATCTGGGATGGGGCCTAAACTGGCAGTCGGACATTTCCTGAGGGGTCCTGGATTGGAGAGGGTGTAGGCTGGACTGAGAGGACAGCCCCAACCCCATGCATGAATTTTATATATATATATATGTACTAGAAGCTCAGTGCACAAAATTCATGCAAAGGTGGGAGGGTCCCCTCAGCCTAGCCTGTAGCCTCTCCAAACTGGGACCCCGTGGGGGATATCTGACTGCTGGATTAGGCCCAAGCTTCAGGATTGGGCCTAAACTGACAGTCAGGCATCCCCCTCACAATCCAGGATGGCTGCCTCCTAACTGCTCACTTGCCTGCCTGCCTGATTGGCCCTAACTGCCCTCCCCTGCCAACCCAGTCACTCCACGTAGCCTGCTGTTCAGTTGTTTGGCTGTCCTTCACTAACCCCGCTTCTGGCCTAGTTGCCCCCAACTGCCCTCTGTCCCTCAATGGCCTGCTCACCCCTAACCATCTCTGCCTTGGCTCTGCCACCATGACTTTGGAAGTACATCCGGTCACCCAGTCTAATTACCATATTATCCTTTTATTAAAATCGATATGTATTGATTTCAGAGAGGAAAGGAGAGGGAGAGAGAAATATCAATGATGAGAGAGAATCATGAATCGGCTGTTTCCTGTACACTCCATACTTGGGATCTGCAACCCAGGCATGTGCCCTGACTGGAATTGAACCATGACCTCCTGGTTCACTGGCTGATGCTCAACCGCTGAGATACGTCATCTGGACTCAAAGTGTAGACCCTGAAACAGAGGTGACTATAACTGTTTTCCGAAGGAGCTGAGTCTGTGCACTGTGTTGGAGAAGGGAGGAGGGACCAGGGAAACCTAACAGGTCCTGGGCCCACACCTGAGACAGTACTCTGCTTCTCTGCCTCCTCCCAGGTCAGCAGGTGCACAATCCAGGAGCCCAGCCAACCCCGAGTGGTCCTCAGCAGTCACAGCTGGTGCATAGAGATGCAGGCGTCAGCACTTCTCACTTGTTTATTCTGCTGATTCCTCACTTTGGTACATACCTCCCCAACTCTCACCCCATCTCCCAGTTTGCTCCCCAGCCATAGGTTCCCTTTACTGGGCTCCGTGAATGAATGGCAATGCCTGATGAGTCAGTCCTAGTCTTTCAGCCTCCCACTCAACTCCATCAGCAGCCATTGTCACTGGTGTGAGTACCCTGGGCTCTGAGCCAAAGCCGGGGTGCACCAGGGCTGAAGGTGTGAGGAAAGAAGGAGTGGGCAGCCATGAGCAGGGCACACACACTTCCTAGCCAAGGTCCCACCAAAGCCCTTTGGAAGGCTCATTAGCATGTTCCCAATCACTGTGAATGGAAACCTTATTGTGAAGTTTAATTCCTTCGCTGCCTGACTCAACCTCCCAGTCCTGGAGCTTCCTTGTGTCTCAAACTCCATCAGACCCCAGTCTCCACCACAAAGGGAGAGGTGCCTATGTGCATGTGTGGGTGCGTACTCTCGATGTATCTGTGGATCTGAGCCACAGGTAACCCGTGCCCTCACCTACTGAATGTGGATCTAACCTCATTGCTCAACAGGGACAGGACCTGAGAGCCCAGCCATCCGTCTACCCCACACATAGGTATGTTCCTGACCAGGGATCAGACCCACAGCCCTTAGCTGCCCCTGATGACGCTCCCCCAGCCTGGCCACCATTCTAGGCAAAGCCACATTGTTGTGTCCCCTTCAACAGCAGGTCGGCCATGGCCTCAGAGCTGGACAAACAGAGCCAGGCCAGGTTCCCTGCAGACAGCATGCCTTTCCCAGGCTGCCCCTTGGACTGTGAGCTGGGCTTGTGTTGTGTTCTTTCTCTTTCTCTGCCTTTCCAGGTGCGGCCCTCTTCTGTTCCTCTGACTGTGCAGAACCAAGGGGTTCCAGGGTGCAGTCCCGTGTCCCCCGCACACTCAGCCTTTGATTGCTCCAGCCACAGTCAGAGGGCCCTGCTGCCCCGGGGGCAGTCCAGGGCGCTGCTGGACTCTGATCTGTTGCTGAGGAATTTACTGCCTGTCATTGGAACGTGGAAAGTAGGGTTCATTTCTCAGAGTGCTGCTAGCCCACAGGTATGAATCCCCCAAATCTGTGTGTCCTGCTCATAGAGGGAGAGAAGCCAGTGTGGCTGGACAAGACTGCGCCTGGTAGCCCCCTGCAGCGTCCTCCTCCTCACAGTTGGGGGGCTGAGCTGGGCACCAGGAGGGAATAAAGTTATGCAGCTGCAAGCCTTCCCTCAAGGACTCCCTTCGTTTCCCAAAAAGCTATTGAAGTGCTTGTTTTCCTCCCTGAAGAGCCACAAACAGATGCAAACTTCTGTAAACACTTTAGAAATGAATCTAGTGTATTTGGCCTCTCAGCAGTACTCAGTGGCCATCGGGAAAATGTCTAATTAGTACAAGTGGGAAGAACAGTTGCCTGGACCCCTTCCATTGCCCCATGGCTCCTTTCCAAGGAGCTCAAAGGGCCTTTGTCTGATGGGTCACCCTCTCTTGGGTTTTTTGGGCTTGGATCTATGGAGAGTGGGGGGCAGGGGTAGATGGGCTGTATTTTCAACCATCCTCAAGACCCAGGCCACTTGAGTAGGCTGCATGGATAGGCCCAGAGCAACAAGGGCATTCTGGACCACAGCCACTCAGACCCAGGAACAGGCTACTTGGTGCTGGAGTGGCTGCCCTGGCCATAGCCGCTAGAAGCCTGCATAAGCAAATTAACCCCCTATCTTTGGTGGGTTAATTTGCATACTCACTCCTGATTGGCTGGTGGGTATTGTGGTAGTATGGTCAATTTGCATCTTTCTATTTTATTAGTGTATATATACATATATATACACACACATTAGAAGCCCTATGCCACAGCTTCCTTAGCAGCTCCAGCTTTGTCTGGAAGGATGTCCAATCTAAATAGCATAATAACATATTACACTTTTACTATCTATATAAATTGATATTGATTTGTTATAAAAATTGGCTCACATTATTAAAGGGACTGTTAAATAGTAAGATGTCAAGTCCCCAGATCTGCAGGGTGATCCAGCAAGCTGGAGATCCAGGAGAACCAATGGTTAGTTCCAATATGAAAGCTGGCAGGCTTGAGACTTGGAAAGAGTCAATGTTTCAGGTCAACCATAAAGGTAGGATAAAACTAATGTCTTAGCTTTAAGGCAATAAGACAGGATGGATTAACTTTAGGTTGTGTCAAGACACTTGATAAGGCCATTGGATTGACTGTCATGAGCCTATCTTGGACAAAACAAAACAAAATTGATGGTAGGAGAGGTGGTAGCTTAAATAAAGCATCCTTTATGTCTACAAATCTTCCCTTTGCATATTCTTACACATGTCCCAGTCTTAGGCGGTCCAGGTAAATAGCTCCTGAAAAATATTTCTCAGAATATAAAGATAGGAAAAATATTATCTCATACTCCAGAGCTTGTTTTTAATTTTTCATTCTCTAATAATAGGAACCTGGAGTCCTTAGAGAAATGGTTGATTTTAGGGCAAGGGATTAAATACAAGATGAACCTTGAACAGTTTGGAGTACCAGAAATTTAAAAAAGTATTCCCAAAAAGGGATTGAGCGTGATAAATGACCCAATCTTATAGAGCTTCCATTTGCCAAAGCTTACCAATTTTTACATTTGACCAGCAAAATCAATAACGATAGTATTTCATTAAAACTTAAATAATAAATCAATATATATGAGTCCATATTGATATACATTATTGAGCAAGTAAACATTTATGGGAGAAGGTACAAACCTTCCTTAAAAAAAGAATTCTAAATAATATGTGGAGATATTCTTGTCTACAAGAGGTGCTTAATACTTCTCCATTTGAGTGTGATCTGGGCTTAGTGACACATTTCTAAAGCATACCATATGAAAGTGAAAAGTAGTTACTTTATATTACAGAAATCTGGCAAACAAATACAATCTTAAACAAAGGCGTAAAGGTTAATACTACCAGTGAATATACCTAATATGATGCAATGAGAAGGGCACTTCATCTCTATGGTATGCTTCCCCAAACTCAGAACCCTACTCTAACTTTTTTAAATGAGAAAAACTTAATTTAAGGGAATTCTAAAAAAGTCCAAACTATAAAGGGCATAACAAAGAACTGAGACATTTTGCTGATAAGAGGAACAAAAAAAGGAAATTAGTGAAAAAAGTGATGAATTCCAAATAATATCTATAGTATTATTAATCTTACTGTCTCACTGTTAATTTTTGAGTGATGGTATCCTTTTCAGGAGCTGGTGATAGTTATATGAGAATTCTCTATACTAGATTTATACCTTTTGCATAAATCTAAAATTATTCGAGAATCAATGTTAAGAAAAGAAATAACAACTAAAAAAGTATACATCCAGGTCTACTTCTGCCTGGTATATAGAACAATGAAAGCCAGATAAAAACCGAACTTGATTTTTTTTAACACATTTGAGATAAAAGTTTATAGACCTATTAAGTAGCTTTATTTTAAGGAAAGATAGTCCCTCCAATGAGAAGTGGGATGTGGAGCTTGGCTTACCAGTGAAAGCGTGAAGTATCTGTTCTGGCCTAGCAAGCACCCAAGGAACAAACAAAAGCAGTCTCACACTAGGAAATAGGCAGGGCACTGGAGAGAGATCCCTATGTGGCTTAGATTTGATGGATGTCAGAGATCAGTGTGTAAAGTAGGAGCACTGAGAAAAATCCTCTGAAACATAGGTATCACCCTAAGAACAAAAACTTGCTGGAAGACTTTAAAGCCTGATTACATTTAAGCTAACTACCATAGCAATTTAGACCCAACCCTGGGTTAATAACTGACAAGATTGACTTAACTACCCCTATTACATAAGTAGAAGTAGTAGGTTCATTTTCAGGTACAGATATCATTTCACTCATCCTCTACTAGTCTACACATAATGTTCAGCATCAAATACAAAATTTAACACCCACACAAAAGAAGACAAGGAAGCCTAGTACCAAAAGACAAAGAAATAAAACCAGATTCAGAGTTAATACAGATATTGGAACTAGTAAACATGGACTTCCCCCTAACAATGATTAACCTATTTAATTATTTAGTGGAAAAAATAGGCATCTTGCATAAAACGATTAGGAGTTTTGGCACAGAGATAGAAAATATGAAAAGTTAAATGAAAATGCTACTATAGATAGGGAACAAAAACCACCTCAACAAACTACTTTCAGAAATAAACATTTTCTTTGATAGGTCCACAGTTATCTCCACATACAAAGGAAGAAATCTGTGAAGGCCTGAATGACAACTAAGATGGGGAGTAATTGGATTGTGCTGCCACAGGAACCCGTTCAGTGTTCAGTGCTTTTCACAAGAAGGTGCCATTCATGTGGGCTAGAATATGAACGGCACACTTTTGTGAAGAGTAATGTACAACATGTAGGGTATAAATGGTGGCACTGTGGATGGTATTATGGCTGCAAACACAGAGCAGCATTTTTTTTTTTGGAGCCAAGGCACCCACTCTGCAGTGCTGGGACACCTACCTCAAGGAATATTTCTTGCCTTCTAAGAGAATATTCATAGGAACTTGTGGGCCCCTGGTAGCACACTTCCACTAAGGTTCTTTGAGAATTCATATATTTTTGCCACATGAGGCTTGACTAAAGTGGGGAAAACATTATATTAAGAACACAGCCCTCCTTCTTTTTCAGCTAAGACATTTCTCTATATTGCCAAATCCCTTAAACTTGTTTTCACATATCAACTAATCATAATTTGTAAGACTTTTCTTTTAGAGATCACAAAATACTTTCCTGTCTCTCAGATTTCTCCATTGCTTAACCCTAGATTCCATTTCCCTCTTGGGAACATTTTTTTTTTACCAGCTTTATTGAGATATGATTGAAAAATAAAACATGTTTATATCTGGGTTGGAGGTTTTTTAAGCTTTGAATTGTAATTATTTATTATACATTGTAAATAAATAGAATTTCTATGATTTCAATATTTTAGATTCCACATTATAACTTGTATCATAGAGTATTTTTATTTTTCTATATGGCTTATTTCACTATTTTTAAAAATATATTTATTGATTTTAGAGAGGAAAGGAGAGGGAGAGAGAAATAAAAATATCAATGATGAGAGAAAAAAATCATTGATCAATTAATCGACTGCTTCCTGCATGCCCCCTACTGGGGATGGAGCTCACAACCCAGACTTGCCCTGACAGGGAATCTAACCATGATCTCCTAGTTCATTGGTTGATACTCAACCACTGATCACACTTGCCTGGCTTATTTCACTATTGTTACAGCTATGTGTGCTTGGAAAGTAGGTTGCAATTTTTATATTTCTGTTTTGGGAAATCCCAAATATCTTTATACTCATTCATAGGTGATCTCCCTTTAATAATATAAGGGTGTTATGGATAATGCATTTGTGCAGTTTAGTGGCTGATTTTCCAGAAGTACATGCCTCACTTACCCCAGAAGTTGGGATAGTTTAGGTTTTTAAAGAAGGTGGAAATACTTTGTTTTTACATCCTAACATACTTGACAGTGTACAACCTGAGTCTCCTGCTCATAGTGTTCACTTACCTTCTTTCTGCACACTGAGTTTTTTTCTGAGGCACTGGATCCTAACTACCTATAAAATATACTACATTGTGATTTAACTCATTTGGAATTTGTCCTGATAATTTGTTTGTGTTTATTAAATAATTGAGTTTGTTTAGAGGGAATTTTCTTGATTTGAACTTGATTTTCCTTTCTGTTTTCTTATAAATTCAAGTATAATTTTTGCCACTTCCATGGGTGTTCCTATTTGTTATTTGGAATTATTGTATTTCTGTATTTATGGCTACCATAACAAAATTTATGGCTACCATAACAAAATACCATAGATTGCTTGGCTTGAACAACAGAAATTTATTTTTTCACAGTTTTGGAGTCTAGGAGTTCAAGATCAAGCTGCCTGGGTTATTAGTTTTTGGATAAATCTTTATCATGCAGACTCTCACTGTGTGCTTATATGGCCTTTCTTTGGTGTGTGCACTTGGATAGAAAGTGAGTAAGTTCTCTGATGTCACTTCTTACAAGGAGAATTAATAATAATCTCATTCTGAAGGCCCCACCCTCCTGAGTTCCTCTAAAACTAACTATCTCCCCAAAGCACCATCTCCATATACCATCACATTGGGAATTAGAGTTCCAGCATATGAATTGGATGATGGGGGGCCACACTTCAGTGCATAGTACTGAATTTCTATGTTTTATTTTCTGCACTTTGTTTTAGATATTTTGTATGTTTCTTAGTGGTTGGTATGCCCTTATGCTTATGCTTAATTTGAAGTTTGGTTTTTATATGTGAGAAACTTCATTGGGAACTACTGTATTTATTTTGCTTGCCTTTATGTGTGAGTCCATGTATGCATGTATCCCCTCCAAAATGTGCACACACTGTAACAGCTGGTAGCTAAATTTGGAAAATGAAATGTATTTTAATAAATACCACCTTTATAATTATTCAAAGCATGTGTAAACATTTTTTGGGATACCCTATATTTGTCTGTATCCAATTTTAGGTATATATGTGCAAGTATGCTTGTATGAGTGTGGTGCATCTTGTGAAGAAAAGGGGACCCTTGTTCACTGTTGGAGGGAATTATTGGTACAGCCACTATGGAAAACACTATGGAGTTTCCTCAAAAAAATAAAAAATGGAACTGTTTTATTACCCAGCAATTCCACTTCTGGGTATATATCTGAAGACACCTGAAGCACTAATTTGGAAGAATATATGCACCCCTATGTTCATTGCCATATTACAGTCAAGATATGAAAGCAGCCCAAGTGACCATCAATTGACAAGTGGATAAAAAAGTGATGATGCATATATACCAGACAATATCTTTTAGCCATAAAAATAATAAAATATTACATTTGTGACAGCATGGATGGAGCTAGAGGGTATTGGTAAGTGAGACAGAGGAAGACAAATACCATATGATTTAATTTATATGTGGAATCTGAAGAATCACATAAACTAACAAACAAAACAGAAATAGATTCATAGATACAGAGAATAGACTGATGGTAGTCAGAGGGAAGGGGGTTGGAAGACTGAATGAAAAAGGTGAAGGGATTGAGAAGTAAAGATTGGTAGTTACAAAATAGTCATGAGGATATAAAGTACAGCATAGAAAATATAGGCAATAATATTGTAATAACTATGTATGATGTGGGGTGGGTACTAGAAATATTGGGGGAACACTTTGTAAAAAAATATATAATTGTCTAGCCTCTATGTTGTAGAGCTGGAACTAGTACAAAATAATATTGAATGTAAACTATAATTGGAAAATAAAATTTTAAAAAGTTTGTGTATATACTTGAAAGAAAAACCAACCAAAAACTCAAACAATGTAAATAACAATACATATGGACAAAAGAATAAACAGACACTTCAGAAAAGAAGATCTATGGGTGACTAATAAGTTCATTAATAATACCAAGTATTAATGAGAGAATTGGGGGGGAGGGAGAGAGAAATAAAGTGAATACACAGACATTTTAAGAATGGGTATAAATACCAATCACAGAGACATCAAAAGTATAATTAGAAATTACTCTTAAAAATGTTACTAATAATTTTAATAAACTCAATGTAATTAAGAAAATTATTTAAATATACAGGCAACCAAAACTGACCAAGAAAAAAATTTAAACGTGAACAACTTCACATCCATTAAAGAAATCAGTTAATAATCACAATAAAAATAAAAAATGCATCATAAATAATTTTATAAATCTTATACTGCTCTAATTCAAAAATTAGGCAAATATATCATTACAAAAAGGAGCTGTAGACCAATGTTTCTCTTAAATACAAATTAAAAATTTTTATGGAAATATTATCATAACACATATGGCAATTTATGAAGGTTTTCGTGTTTCATGACAGTTGGAGTTTACCCTTGGAATGCAAGGTTGGATTAATTAATCAAATAATGTATTGCTCTGTAACAAAAGTGAGAAAAAATGAACATTTTGAAGGATGTGTTTAAGTTAGCTGATCAAAATTGAACACTTTAATGATAAAAATAAAATCTTAACCTAGGAATAGAAGTAAAACTCCTCAACCTAATTAAAGACATCTAAAATTTAACACCTGCCCTTACAACACTCCCTGATCAATTCAAGGCTTATATTTTCCTCATATCATTTTTCACTTCTGTGTATACAAAACATTTTCCTTATTAATTTTTACCACCTGTCTTCAAATAAAAATGTCAGTTTCATGAACACTTGTTTATTTACTTACTTATGTAATATATTTTATTGATTTCATAGAGGAAGGGAGGAGAGTGAGATAGAAATATCAATGATGAGAGAGAGTCATTGATTGGCTGCCTCCTGCAAGCCCCACACTGGGTATCAAGCCTGCAACCTGGGCATATACCCTGATCAGAATTACCTCATCTCCTGGTTCTGTAGTTCGATGCTCAGTTTCTGAGTCATTCCAGCCAGGCTATGAGCACTTGTTTTGAGTCTGTTTAGTTTTTACTTTTATTCCTAGCACATGAAACAACCTGGCACTTAACTTTATTCTTAGAAAATAGTTTGTAAAAGAGTAAATATTTCTTCCAGGTCAAACTCTCAATGTCATTAAGTAGCCTAGTGGATACTATGGAAGCATAATCTTATTCCCAATGTTTTATACAACGATATATTTTTCTGATTGATTTTGCAATCCTTTTAGATATTCATACTTTTGATTCTTGGTCTAGCAAATATTTTAAATAGTTTCAAAGTATTTTCTAAGTTTTTTTTTAATCAAAATTAAATTAGGTATAGTAAAATTTTCAATTTCACATAATCATTTCTAGCACCTCTTTTCCTTTAGGCTTGGTTCCATAGTGACAGTATAGTGAATTGGTTAGAAACACATGACGAATCTCATTTAATCAACTGAAAATCCTGAGAAGGTAGTACATATCTTTATCACACACTTGTAGACAAAGAATAAAGCTTGGAGCCATTAAATAAATTGCTTAAAGCTATGAACTAAATAAGTAGTCAGGATACCAAGACCATCACTCAACCTTTGGTTGCATTAAAAGACATGAATCTCAGTAACTTAAACTACAATCATTTTTTATTTCCCATGATTCCATACATTTATTGGGATTTTTTTTTCTACTGGGCTCCCCTGGGCTCTCTCACTCAGATGAGCTTGGGTGGTCTAAGATATCCTCTCAGTCGGTCCTGGCTGGAACAGCAGGCCAGGTAGGCTGGCTGGGCTTTTCCCTTTACTGGTTGTTCCTTCCTGAGTTATTCAGTGGATAGTGAAATTAAAATTCTAACAGTGCGAAGGCAGAAACCACAAAGTATCTTCAGGCTTAACCTAAGGAGATGAGCAATGCCACCTCTGAAACATACTGTTGATAGAAACAAGTTATAACCCAGCCCAGTATTACTACATAAGGCAATAAATTCAAACCCTGAAGGGAAGAAAACAAAACATCCCGTTGCAAAGGGTATGCTCACAGGGACACATGATTCATTGGGCATTGTTATTATAGTAATCCACCAAACAACTATGGAGCATTTCAACATGTTTCTTTTGTGCCTTTGTTATTAAAGTGTAACCTCACAGGTGACAGTGTTAAAAGGTGGTCGCTCTCTAATCGACATCAAAGATCATTAAGATATTTTTTTACCTGGAATGGAGTACCTTTAATATCTTCATAATTACTGGCATAAGTCATGTTTCACTTCAGAATCACAATTTTTGCTTGGAGTTGGAAGGAGTCTAGGCAGTTTGGTGACTAAATATTGCTAGATTCCTGACAATTTTTCTTGTTGACTACTTGAAAACACTGAGTTAGTTCATATATGCCCATTTTGGCTAAGGCAGGAAGTTATTCTATAAATCATCTACTCCTACACGTTCAGTGACTATTATTGGTAGAGATAGCAAAGCAACGACAGCTCACCTAATTGAACATAAATGACAGGTTTCCTTGTTTTGACAATATTTGCAGTTAGGATGGTTTTAAGGACAGGAATTTGAGCTGACTGGTTTGAACACCACAGCAACTGCTTGGTAATTTTTGAATATTTCTCTGTAGCCTGCATCAGAAGGAAATGTTTGAGAGAATAATCTTAAGGGAAAGGAAGGAAGAAAATGAAAAAAAAAAATCAGGGCTGAAAAATCAAGATAAGGTGCTGTCATACTGGTCATGAGAAATTAGAACACAGGCTACAAAGGGTACAATACCTACCTTCATCCCCTACCTCAACCCCCACATAACTCCCATTCTCACCCCAGACCTGTCCCTCTCAGCAAGAGCACAAGAAGACAGAAGTTGGTAAGGTTCCTATGTTTATTCTCATTTCACCTCTTATTCCACTCTCACTAGTGACCTTAGAAAATCAACTGGGTAGATGGGAATTCAGAATAACTGCCATCACCATGGAAATGCTCTGTCATTCCTCATAGAAGTTTCCAAGGTTCCTTTTGGAATCTGGAGCAGATGTAATAGGCATCAGAAGAAAACTGGCCATCAGAGCCCATCACCAATCATCATTTTCCTTTGTGAAAAGCCCTTTTTCCTCCCAGCTATTTCCTTCCACCTGTTGGTATATGGTCCCCACCACTCTTTCTTATCTGTATTCATTCTTCTAGTGGTGCCTTTCGTATGTCTGGGTGGTATGGGTCATGTCCCTCTCACATTGGCCCCAGGATATACATTTCTCACAGCAACTCAAACACCTGGTCTGCAAGATATACCATATTTTCCAAAAAGAATGAGGAAACATTATACTGATGATTCATGCCCTGTGTCTACTGTGTTCTGGGAGGAAGGAGACAAAAAAACAACTTGATTATGTTGTCCAAGTGGAGCTGGGCAACTGAGTAGAGAGAGATGAGGGGTTCATTTCACAATATGAAGCCTAGGGTCCTCATTCTCATGTGTCCTGATTAGTGAGGAAAGAGGTGACTCTTATCTCCATCTCTGTCATTATCTTCTTTCATTTCAACTGTTTGGCCTCTTACCTACTTGACTGGAAGTGTGTTGAAATTTGCTCTTTGACCTATGATGATTTAATGGGTACATTCATATGTCAAAACTTCTCAAACTGTGCAATTTAAATATGTAGTTTATTGTAAGTCAATTATACCTCAACTAGAGGTCCGATGCACAAAGATTTGTACAAGAATGGGCCTTCCTTCCCCTGGCTTCTGGCACGGCCTCTTCCTCTGGGCGGAGCTGCCTTTTTGCTCTGGCCTGGAGCTGCCTTTCTGCCTTCCCACACTGCCCAGAGGCCCAGAGCTGCTGGGGTGGTGCAGAACCCCTGCATTGTCATCATGGCAATGATGCAAGCGTTCCCCCCCGCCCTGTCCCCCAACCCGGTCACTCGGTGCCTGTGTATACAGATTACCCCAACAAAGATGGGGTAATTTGCATACACACTCCTGATTGGCTGGTGGGTGTTGTGAAGGTATGGTCAATTAGCATTTTTCTCTTTTATTAGTGTAGATAAGGCTGTTTAAAATGAAAATGAAAACCATCCCATAGATACTATGGTCAAAATATGAAGGATTTTAGACAATAAAATATCCCCCTCCAGTGGCACAGTTAAGTATTTGACACCCAAAAGAGGCATTTTTTAACACACTTTTTAAAATTGGAATTAAAATAACTAATATTCATGAATTAAAATAATAATAATAATCAGGAAAAAGCAGTAAATTTTCTTTTATTAAACATTGTAATAATAGCAAAATCAAAGAATAGTAAGAAAGCAAAATTTGTACAAATAATACAATATTGGTAACTACTGAATTATAAAACAAATGTAGCATTTAAATTTCTGTGTTAAGTAGTTTAAAAATAAACAATTAAAAAATAATAAGTTTCAGTTTTAAAGATAGTACTCAAATTCAGCAAAATACTTTATGTTGTAACACCGCAGTTCAGCAGCTCCTGCGTTGAGTGTCTGCCCCCTGATGGTTACTGTATGTCGTACCTAGTGGCTGGTCAGATGGTTGAACAGTCGCTTAGCCTTTAAAGTATATAGATTAGAAATAAGGAAGTAATGACTTCAGCTTTGTTTTTATTTAAGGTTGCTCTGATTACTTAGGTCTTTGTAGCTCATGGGAATTTTAGAATTGATTTTTCTATTTTTCTGAAAATGCTAGTGGAATTTCATTAGAGGTTGCATGGAATCTTTATATTGCTTTGGAAAGTATAAACATTTTAACAGACTTTACAGACTTGTTTTGATGAGAAAACGTCTTCACCCCTAGGTGAATTTGAGTAGTCTGCTCAGTGGTATGTGGCAGTTGTGATTCCAGGGAAGGGATAGCAGCATAGTTGCCATGCAGTTTCATCAGCTGAGGTTAGCATGGTGAAGATTGCACAGGGTCTCTGCCACCAAGGTTACTGGTGCCTGCAGGGGCAGTGTGGGCAGTTGTGATTTTCTATAGTAAAGGCTGCTATCATTCTGTTCTCTTTTTTTTCCCTTGTGGGAGAAGTTGTGGCTGAGGAGATCTTTCTTGGCACCTGGTCCCGCTCGTGTTTATGCTCTTGGTGGCAGTGGCACCAGTGTCTTATATGTAGGTGCTCATGGAAGGCATATGGAACCAGGGTCTGGAGACCAGGCATACATGGAGGGCCTGTGGCTCCAGAGTTCAGGGTGTCAACATTTCTAGTGCATGGGGATCAGATCCCCTCACTACAGCATTGCTAATGGTGTGTGAGCCACAGGTCCTTATGGAGTGGTCATAGTTCCTGGGTTCAGCATGAAGGCATTCATGGAGTGACAGTGGCTTCATTTGAGATACTGGTGATCATGCTGTGGTGGTGGCTCAGGCACCTAAGCCAAGTGCTTATGGAGTGATGGAGGTAGAATCTGAAGAGTAAGCACAATTCAAGGCTACAGAGTATAGACATATCTACTGTGATAGTAGCTCCAGTGTTAAAGCATCGACATTCACAGAGTGCCTGTGGAGCTAGTGTGTACAAACATATATATGATTAAAAGTCTATTAAGCCCTGGCGAGTGTGGCTCAGTTAGTTGGTCATTGTCCCATGCACCAAAAGGTCGCTGGTTCAATTCCCAGTCAAGTACATATGCCCGAGTTGCAGGCACCATCCCTGGTAGGGGGAATGCAGGAGGCAACTGACTGATACTATGTAGTCACATCAATGTTTCTTTCTGACTCCCTCTATCCTCCCCTTCTCTCTAAAAATCAATAGTATTCTTTAAAAATAAAGTATATTCAAATTTTCTATTAATTTTCTCAGATTTGCTACTTTGCATCTCTATAGGAATTTGTCCATTTCACTTACATTATGCATGCTTTTGTACAAAAGTGTTCTTGGCATTCATTTATTTAACATATATGAGGACTGTAATTATAAAGGAAAACAGTGGAATAAGTGTGGGACAGTGGGGGTCTATGTGTGTGGACGTGTGTACAATTTCCACCCTATCCCACATTTACTCCAGTGTTTTCCTTTTTAAGTCCTAAAATGTATTAGATTGCATTGGGACTTTGTGCTTTTGCTCTTGATATTCCATCTATCTGGAATTCCGTTGCACCTGGATAATGTCTTTTCATCTCTGAAGATGTAGTATGCACATCACCACATCTAAGAAGTCTCTTTGTACATATTCAGTGATAGTCACCTCTGCTCTCATAGCACAGCTATCCATATATACATATATCTGTTTCAAAATAATCTGTTTCATATGACCAACTTTCCCAATTGACTGGGACTTACTTTGGAACAATAACTAATTTTTCTTTTAATCCCAAGTGGTTGGAAGAGTGGTTAGCACACAGTTTAGAGTGAGTAACTACTGAATTGAGCTGAATTTAGCTACATCAATGTGAAGTATACATAAGATGCTAGCAAATTCAGAAATCATATAAACAATTTTTCATTTTTAATAATCTCTGCCTGATTATGTTCAAATAATAATATTCGAAGTTGCTAAAGTGAGATAAGTATAGTATCTATTCTTTTTGCATGTACTTGTTTTATCTGCACAACAATTGTGAGAAATGTCAACATTTTAATATTTTTTATTTGTGATAAAGGGTATCTTAATGTGAAATTTAAGCAGCATGCATTTTACACTTAATAATATGACTCATTTATTTTTTCTCATTTCTATTTAAATTATGCCTTGGGAGACTTTCCAAACATATGTCCTTCCAAATGCTTTCATAAATCTTCTGTATTTGCTGTCATCTACATGTATAATAAGGTAGGTAGATTTTTTGCTCTAATTAGTAGAAGATAAAGTGGAAAAAATGTTTATACTTATATGTTTTAGCCAGGAAAGTCACTGAGTGGGCAGATTATTGTGATCTATGAATGCATAATAATCTGTTCACTCAGTGTGTACCCTATATAATAAAAGGCTACTATGAAAATGTCTAAGCTGGCCGGACCCCACCCATGCACAAATTCATGCACCTGGCCATATATACATGAGAGAGAGCGGGGGAGGAGAGAGAGAGAGAGAGAGAGAGAGAGAGAGAGAGAGAGAGAGAGGCCAGAGGCAGATTATTATACTTTCAGAGATCATAATAATCTGGCCACTCAGTGTATATTTTATAAGAATACTTTAGAGCTAATAATTGATATAAAACAGTGGTGCAAATAAATAAAGCTTCTTGTGACTACACCCAGAGCCTAGATGGGCCACTTTAAATACTAAGTAAGATTGCATTATTAACCCATTCACATACTAGCCCTGTGAATAATTATAAAGGCAATGTTTATTAAAATACATTTCATTTTCAAAAATGGAGCTATCAGCTGTTAAAATATGTATAATATTTGGGGCAATACCCTGTTTTTCTTGGAAAAAAATCCATGTACAAGTGAACCCACACAGTTCAAACCCATATTGTTTAAGGGTCAACTGTAATGCTGAAATTAATATTAAACATGAAACATGTGCCAGAGAATATACATGTGACAGAATATCCAGGAGATACAATAAAAAGAGAAATGGCTGGCTCAAACTCTTCTTTCTGGATCCTTGCTTCCCTGTATATATATAAGTATGTGTGTATGTATATGTGTTTGTGTTTTCTTTATGGATAAATATCCAAAAATACATGTATGCAGAGAGAGCTATTTTACTGCAATAAACTGGCCCCAGGTGGATAAAAACATAATTAAAATTTCTACCAGATGTGTTGTGAAAGCTTTCTTTCTGCATTCAAATGCCTCTGTGCCTTTGTTGAACATTGACTGCATACACATGAGTTTTTTTCTGGGATATCTCTCCAGTTCCATTGATACATATTTATGTCCTCATCCCAATATCACACTTGTATAGCTTTATAATAAATCTACAACCAGAGAGCGTAAGATTACTAATTTCATTCTTTTTAAGATTGTTTAGCTGTTCTTGGTCCTTTACCTTTAAATATAAAGTTTTAAAATCAATATGTCAGTCTCTTCAAGACATTCTGTTACTATTGTGATTGAGCGTTCATGGAATTAATAGATCAACGTGGGTAGAATTGTTGTCTTACCAAGTCATCCATTATATGGTATGAAAAACAGAATGGAAGTTCCTCAAAAAAATAAAAATAGACCTACTATATGATCCAGAAATCCCATATCTGGGTATATACAAAAGAAATGAAAACACAATATCAAAGAGATATGTGCACTCCTATGTTCATTGCAGCATTATTCACAATAGCCAATATATGGAAACAATCAAAATGTTCACCTACAATAAAATATTGTTCAGTAATGAGAAATAAGAAAATCCTGCCATTTGTGACAACATAGATGGACCTGGAGGGCTAAGAGTAATAACTTAGCAAGATAAAAATATACTGTAAGGTATCAATTATATGTACAGACTAAAATGGCCAAATTCATAGAAACAGAGAGTGGAATGGTGGTTGCTCAAAGACGGGGGAATCAGGGGATGTTGGTCAAGGGTACAAATTTTCAGTTATAAGTTTTAGGGATGTAATATACAGCATGTGACTCTAGTTAACAGTACTGTATTATATGTACTTGAAGTTACTATGAGAGTAAATTTTCAGTGTTTTCACCACAGACACACAAATGGTAATTATGTGAGGTGATTGAAGTGTTGACTAAACCTTACTGTGATAATCATTTTGCAGTATATAAGTGTATAAAACCACTACATTGTACAATTTAAACTTATACACTGTTAACTCTTAATTATATCTCACTTGGATAAGGAAAGATAAATATTTGAGATTTTAAAGTAGATAAAATTTTGAAAATGAGGGAGAACACGCTAATGTAGACAAAAAATTAGTTATCCAAGGATATTTTTTCATTTATTTTTAGGGAGAAGTGGAAGAGAGAGAGAAAGACAGATAGAAATATTGAAGTGAGGGAAACACATAAATTGAAAGTCTCCTGCACTCGCCCTGACCAGGGCCAAGGTAGGAAAGGAGCATGAAACCAAGGTATACTAGTATGCTTTTGACCTGAATCATACCCAGGGCACTTATGTCAGCAGGCCAATGCTCTATCCACTGAGCAAAACTGCTAGGGTTAGACCTTTACATTAACATAAACAAAAATGAAGTCATTTTCTTTAATTAGAAATATAGTCCAAATGTGGTCCCTTGCACTGTGCTCTCCTTAAAGCACCTGCTTCATACATTGAGTGGTGTTGAAGTTTGACAAAGAAAAGAAGATCCTGGTTCACTGGGAATTGGTAATACATCCTAGATCTGGTTTTGTTGCAAATGTTTCCTTTTGACTTTAAACTATTAGGAAATAAAAATAAACAATGTGCCTTTTGTCAGCCTTAAATTAATCCAAGCTCAAGTTATGATTCCCATCTTTGTTCTATAGCTTTTGGTGAAATCTTATAAAAATGTCAAGATAATTGCTTTTAGTGCTGTTCCCTAAAGCCTGTTTATTTCCCAATATCCATTCTGAAATCATGATTCATGATGTACTGAGAAGATCTCACAGGTAACCTTTTCGCTGATAGATTTCCCATCATCTACCAAACAGATATGTCTGTCATCACAATTTCTCTCTGTATTCATATGTATACAAGCTAACTTCTGGCAGCTGATAAAATGCTGCTTGTCATTTTACATTTTTCACAAATGGCATTGTATCTAATGTTGAAAAATATTCCTTTAATGGTTTAATGGTTTGGATGGTTTTTAAACCATGCATGAGAAATATATTTTTCCCAAAACTTACCCAAGTTTGTTGTGTGTATATAAAATCAGGATGTCTATTATTTAGCTCTGACAAACATTCTTATCCTTCTTAAAGGTTTATAAAATATTCTAGAGGCCTAGTGCACGAATTCGTGCACAGATGGGGTCCCTCGGTCTGGCCAGCTATCAGGCCAAGCAGGGGGCTGGCCTGCCAGAGGGAGGGACCACAAGAGGTTGGCAAGCTAGCACAGGAGGTTGGCTGGCCATGGAAGGTTGGTTGTGGGAGCACATTGTCCAACAGGGGGCAGCTCCTGCATTGAGAGTCTTCCTCCACCTTCCCTGTGGTCAGTGTGCAGCATAGCAACCTGTCAACCAGTCAACTGGTGGTTTGGTCATTGGGTCACTTAGGATTTTACATATATATAAACTTCTCTACAATCAGCTTTTTATTTTATTGATTGTCTCTACTGATTTTCCATTTTATATTTCATTGTCTTTGTTTGTTTTGATTGTTACTGTTTTCTTTCATCTACTCACTTTGGGTTCAATTTGCTCCTCATTTTTATTTTTGAATGTGTAAGTTATGGTCCTTAATTGTAGGCCCTGCACTTCTAATATCAGAATTTAGTGCTATAAACTTTGTTCTAACTACTGCTTTAGCAGCATTCTACAAACTGAAAAAGTTGGGTGTGTTTTTTCCTGAATACATTTTTTTTTACTCAGTATTTATTTTAAGCTGATTTTATTCCCAGGCCATAAGTTTTGTTTCTTCAGTTTCTTCTGGGATACCTTTTTCTCCTGTGCAAGTACTTTTTCTGGTTTAGGAACAATATGCTCCATTTCACTGAGTCATCTCCATATGGCAGGGAGAGCTCATGTATGAGTTAATCTGCCCATGAACTCTGTAAATTCTGTGCCAGATCTCTGGAACTTTGTTTACCTGGATGTTCTCAGTGACCATAGAATCTATACCTAATCTCTGAAGTTCAGCATTATCCTCTGCATTTTTAAGCATGTGAATCAAAAAACTCAGCACTCTTTTTAGGTCACTGACCCTGTATCCAGTCCGACTTTTTCACCTGGGCTCATCTACCAACTCCACCATTGTAATGGCAGAATGGCCCACATTGCTTCTGTAAAGTGATATCCTCTGGCTATTTTGTGACTTTCTAGATAGGCCTACACATGATGGCCTGAGAAGTTTCACAAGTGTTTTTAATAGACAAGAAGATTTAAACTTCTGGTTTGCATGATTTTGTGGAGTTTTCTGGGACAAGTGAATAACAGACCATTTTCAGAGATTTCCTCAGACCACTTATGGGAAGAGCCAAATACATTCAAATTTCAGTTTTGATTTCCTCTTTGAACCATGGCACATTTATAATTATGTTCTTTATTTTTTTAATATTCAGTGATTTTTCTAGACATATTTCTTTTATGACTTAATATTTAGTTACATTGTGGGGATACAACATGAAAAGAGGGTATATTTTCTCTTTGTACTCTTTCTGATGTTTCTATATATTGGCAATTGTGAATAATGGTGCATTGAACATGGAGATGCATCTATCTCTTCAAGATAGTAATTTAAACTGGATAGAGAATGTGAAGGGATTAAGAAATACAGATTGGTGATTACAAAATAGGCATGATAATGTAAAGTATAACACAGGAAATATAGTCAATAATCTTATATAATAAAAGCCTAATATGCAAATCAACCGAACAGTGGAATGACAGGTGGAACAACCAGTCACTATGGCATGCACTGATAACCAGGGGGCAGATGCTCAATGCAGGAGCTTCCCCAGCCCCCAGGGCATAGGCTAGCCAAAGCAGGTGTCAACAAGGGACCCACATTGCCCCAAGTCACCCCATAGAGGGAGGCAACTGGCAGTGGCAGTGGGGTCAGGGCCAGCTGGCAAGCAGGCAGTGGTAGGGGAAGGGGCAGGGCTGGTGAGTGGGCAGCCAAGGAAGGTGCCAATGGGGACCTCCTATTGCCCTGCCACTCGCCCCACAGATTAGCCCTGGTCACCAGCCAAGCCTAAGGACCCTACCTGTGTATGAATTTCATGCACCAGGCCTCTAGTCCTATATAATGAAAGCTTAATATGCTATGTGCCCAGTCTCCCAGTAGGCCATTCAGCCAATCAAAGTGTAATATGCTAATGATATGCTAAGGCTGCTCAACTGCTCCCTATGATATGCACTGAGCACCAGGGGGCAGATGCTCTGACCAATAGGTTAGCTTGCTGCTGGGGTCTGGCTGATCAGGACTGAGCAAGACAGTCCAGACATGCTCTGCAGCCCTCCCGTGGTCCCTACACAGCTGGCCAACCTCTGGTGTCCCTTCCTGGCCCTAATAATGCACCTGTTGGGTCCCTCAGCCTGGTCTATGCCCTTTCACAATCCGGGACTCCTTGCGGGATGTCAGAGATCTGGTTTTGGCCTGATACTGCAGGCCAGACCAAGTGACCACACTGGTGAATGAATTTGTGCACTGGGCCTCTAGTATTGTAATAACTAGGTATGGTGTCAGGGGGGTACTGGAAATATTGGGGGAGCACTTTATAAAGTATAGAATTATCTGGACACTGTGCTGTATGCCTGAAACTAATACAAAATAATATTGAATATAAACTGTAATGGGAAAATTTAAAGAGATATAGAAATTTAAGTTATGCATAAATCTTTTCCTGGTTTTCCTTTTCATTTCATTGTTCTTTTTGGCTATAACTGATCCAGTACATATTAACTTACATAGTAAAGTTACACCAAAGTCTGAAAGATTGATGGGCAAGTGAGCCCGCCATCTTAGTTTTCTTTATAAGTGTCTTGGCTATTATTGGCATATTCATCTTTTCTTCTTTTTAAAAAAATCTTCACCTAAGAATGTTTATTGATTTTAGAGATAAGGAGGAAGAGAGAAAGAGAGAAATTTCAATTGATTGCCTCTCATAAACACCCCAACAGGGTACCAAACCCACAAGTGCAACCTAAGTATGTGCCTTGACCAGAAATTGAACCTGCAACTCTTCAGTGTACATGTCCGGGAGGATGCTCCAGCCAACTGAGCCATACTGGTCAGGACAGCTTCTTCATTTTTTACTATTTATTTATGAAGTTCCACAAGACTGTTTTTAATTGGGAATTTTGATTGCAACTTTATTAAATATACTAGAAGCCCAGTGCACAAAATTCATGCACTTGGGTGGGGGGTTCCTTCAGCCTGGCCTGTGCCCTCTCGCAGTCCAGTAGCCCGGGGGGATGTCTGACTGATGGCTTAGGCCCACTAAGCCATCAATAGGACATCCTTAACAGTACCATGGGGGTAGGAAAGGCTCCCACTACTGCTGTTGTGTTCCCTAGCTGTGAGCCTGACTTCTGGCTGAGTGGCTGCTCCCCTTGTGGGAGCACACTGACCACCAGAGGACAGCTCCAGCGTTAAGTGTCTGTCCCCTGGTGGTCAGTGCACATCATAGTGATTAGTCATTTCACCATTCAGTCATTTGCATATTAGCCTTTTATTACATAGGATAGTTTCATGAGGGGGGTTAAATATTTTTTAAATTTCTTTATTAAGGTATCACATATTTGTCCTCACCCCCTCATTCCCATCTCAAACCCCTCCCTACACATGCCCCCACCACCCTGTTGTCTGTGACCACTGGTTAGGCTCATATGCATGCACACAAGTACTTTGGTTATCTCTTCTCTTATCCCCACCCTCCCTTTTGAAGCCTCAGACATCTACCCATTTCTCCTTGGCTCTGGATGGTTTATAAGCCTCAAGTGCCTGGAGGCTCTTCTATGTACAAAGTTTGTTTTTCTCTTGTTAATCTGCCTTATGCCAACTTAATTATTAGACCATCCAAAGATCCTAGAATGGATGAAGGGGAATTTTTTCTCTCTCCTGCAATATATATATACACAACCTCTAATATTAGAGGTTAACTCCCTGGACTTTTGAAGCTGCATACAAATATTTGAGGACATATTAAGAATCTGAACATTTGATTTTCCCCAAAATACTGGTGCATCAAAATATAACCCAAGCTTAGCCGTGTGACTCTGATTCAAAGTAATATTTGTTGCCAACATGTTTTTTACATGCACTGAAACTCTTTAACCCGAAATAGACCATCAAAAGTGCCTCATTGACATTCTAAATTTACTTCATCCAACTGTTACTAAGAATTAGAGGAAGAGCAAGAAAATGCTGACAAGTTGTTTTTTTTTTTTGTTTGTTTTTGGCTGTCTTCATTTCAAGTAAAATCTGCTGGAAAATGTCTCAAACCCAAGTGTAAGCTATAAGCTTTAAATGTGTGCAAAATAACTTTGTATTTAATAGAAAAATATATTGTACCTGATCTTGAAACTATATTACACACCACCATCAAATTTCTCAAAATTCCAATTGATGTGTGTGTGTGAATTTAATTTTAATCAAGTTTAATTGTTGAAAGTAGTAGAATTGACACTCTAAATTTTCTAGTTTTTTTCTCACATTTCTTTTCTTGTAGCTTGTTCATATGTCCAAACTTAAAATATATAGACAAAAAGAATGAAAAGAAAAACAGTAATTCTTAAAGAAGTCAATCTGTTCATTTCTTTGAACATCACTCTCTTATGTTCATGTGCAATATTTTGTAATATTCTAAATAATTTTAAGATAACTTGTTTATTGATCTATCTTTAAAAATATTACCTAGATAAAAATGGTCAGATGTCACAATTTTATTTTGACTCTGTGAACTAAATATGCCTCTTCTCCTGAATAAGGGCAGTACATATATTCAAAATCTTACCTAATAGTTGGTCTTCCTAGGACCAACTGGTAGGTAGTGTGTGGATTATTTACTTCGTGTAGGGAAAAATTCACAATACAAGTCCTAAAGACTATGAGGGTATATTAATTAAAGCTGTGGACAGCCAAACAAGAAATAGGTTAGCATAGAAAAAGCAACAGGAGTGCCTAGGCTCGTCTGCCTTAGCTCACTGGGAAGTCAGAATAAGAGGATCCTTAGGGATAGATTCAGGGAATTAGTCTGGGACAAGCTGCTGCTGCCCATTGCTCCCCTGATTGAAAGTCTCATGGGGGCCTTTACTGTTTAGGAGATGTATTCCTGTGTGAGAAGAAGACAGGAAGGGGAATGGTGCTCGCTGCTCCCCAGAGGGAGAGCACAGGATGCGACCTTTGTCTTGATGCTTTTATCTCTCTCTTGCAGAAGGGAATCTTAGGGGAGGTTTCGGGGGGGGGGGGAACTTTCAGCAGAATATTCAGCTGTTCTCCAGGTGTAGTATTTTAGGGTCATGGTCTTTACTGATAGATCAGTGTCAGAGGAGGGGATCCTTAATTATTGTAGTTGGTCTTGGCTTGGTCCACCTGTTTTTGCTGTTTTTCTGGGCCTGGAGGTGAAATACAACTGAGACCTGGATTTTATCTCTGGGGAGGTGACCTTCTATATCTTCTAAAAATTGCGTGGCCAGTTTGTTCAGCTGTCTGTCTGGGTTTTGCCATTTCATTTCTGCTAGGTTACTGGCCTGTCTCAGAAATTCAGAATGTTGAATTGAATTTTACTTATTGGATTCTGTCAGACACACAGCAGGATCCCTGCACAAGCACTGCTGCTCTGAGTTGTTCTGAGTCCATATATTCTCCTAAATTCTTCCCAAGTACACCAGGCTCAGGGCTGGTTCCTGCTTGAACCCTGCCTAGTGTATTAACTCTTGGGAACTTAGTCCAAGTTCCTCTTTTATCCTCTGCTCACTAGTGTTAGGTCCAAACCCCTCTGCCTGGGGCTGGACCTCCAGAGTCTAAGCGTCATAGACACAGGTCAATTCATGGTGTCAGGGCAGATTAAGAAGCCATGAGAGGTGTGGGTGTATAAGAATGAGTATTTATTGCAGAAACCAGTGGCAAAACAGTCCTTCACAGAAAAGTCCCATATACAGACATACACTGGCTGATGAACAGATAATATCTTTCCCACAAAAGCAGCATCATTCTCTACCTACAGCTATTGTTTGAGCAGCCACAAGCTGCCTCCTAGACTCACCACCTCATATTGTAGCAGTACCTCAGCTCTCTGGCTAAGCAGCTTCTCCAGCCTCTCTCCTGTCCAGCACACTGGCTGGTCTCTGTAACCTTACATAGTTAACTGCCTCTGAGCTCTCTATGAGCTCTTTTTTAAAAAAATATATTTTATTGATTTTTCACAGAGAGGAAGAGAGAGGGATAGAGAGTTAGAAACATCGATGAGAGAGAATCATTGATCAGCTGCCTCTTGCACACCCCCTACTGGGGATGTGCCCGCAACCAACATGCCCTTGACCGGAATCGAACCTGGGACCTTTCAGCCCGCAGGCCGACGCTCTATCCACTGAGCCAAACCGGTCCCGGCTCTCTATGAGCTCTTAATCTCACACTTATTAGTCTGGCCAAAATCCAGAATGCTGACAACATCATACACTGGTGAGAATGTGAAGCAACAGGAACTTTCATTCATTGCTGATAAGAATGCAAAATGGCCCAGGGGGCCGTGTACCCCAGGTGAGCCGTGTCCCTCAAAGGGGCCGGGTGTCCCAGGTGAGCCGTGTGTCCCAGGGGGCCATGGGCCCCGGGTGAGCCATGTCCCCCAAATTTGCCGGTGTCCCAGGTGAGCCGTGTGTCCCAGGGGGCCGTGTGCCCCAGGTGAGCCCTGTGTCCCAGGGGGCCATGTGCCCCCGGGTGAGCCATGTGTCCCAGGGGAAGCAGTGGGATCTAGGGGGAGGGGCGATGAGAACCAGAGGAGGAGCGGACTCTATTCATGTGGTCCTGAGATAGCCACCGTAAAACAAGCAGACTGCCAAATGAGGAGCAGATTCTATTCTTGTGATCTTGAGATAGTTACCATAAAACAAGCAGATTGTCAAATGACTGCGGGGAGGGGAAGGAGACCTGGGGGGAGATAAGAGAACAACTGAAGGACTGGTATGCATGAATATAAGTACAACCAAGGAACACAGAATTCTGGGGAGGGAGGGCATGAATGGGAGGTGGGGAGGGCAATGGTAAGCTATGTACACATATAATACCTTAATAAAAAAAAGAATTCATTCTAAAAAAAGAAAAAAAAAGAAAAAAAGAATGCAAAATGGTACAGTCCATTTTGGCAGATAGTTTGGTGATCTCATACAAAACTAAAATACTCTTACCATATGATTCAACAATCATATTCCTTGATATTTACCCAAAGGAGTTGAAAATGTATATGTACACAGAAGCTTGCACACACATGTTCACAGTGGCTTTATTCATACTTGCCAAAACCTTGAAGACAACCAAGATGTCCTTCATTAGGTGAATGGATAAATACACTATGATACATCCAGATAGTGGACTATTATTCAGTGTTAAAAATAAATGAGCTATCAAACCATAAAAAGAAAAGGAGGAAACTTAAAAGCATATTGCTAGATGAAAGAAGCCAATCTGAACAAGGATATATACTGTATGAGTCTAACTACGTAGATGACATTATGGAAAAAGCAAAACAATGGAGACAGTAAAAAAACAACAACAATGATTTCCAAAGGCTAGGAAAGGTTACGCATATTCCAATTAATATGGAGGAACAACTCATCTACATTATAAAAGACAAGGGGCCCTCACATCCTAAACAACCAGACAGACAACCAGTCACCAGGTGTGCGGGGTGGGGGTGGGGCAAAGAGGGGCAGAGGGTGGGGCAGGGTGGGGCAAGGGGTGCAGTGAAGTTGTTAGCCCCCAGTTCAGGTAGGGCAGAGGCCTAAGGACCTCACCACTGCCTTGGTGGCTGCAGATCAGGCCCAGAGAGAGGCCTGGAGGCAGAGGCAGGCAGAGGGGTTAGGGAAAGTTGACCAGATCGTCCAGGTGTTGGCAAGACAGTCCTGATTTCTAACAATTTTCTTGCATCCTGCGGCGTTTTAAAAAAGTCCTGATTTTTGGAAAGAATCTTTCCAATCTTTCCAAAAATCAGGACTTTTTAAAAATGCCATGGGAGTTGGGAAAAATTGTTAGAAATCAGGACTGTTCTGCTAAAACCTGGATGATCTGGTCACCTTAGGTTAGGGGCAATTAAGCAGGCAGGCAGAAGCAGTTAGGTGATCAGGCAGGCAGGCAGGCAGGTGAATGATTAGGAGCCAGCAGTCCCAGGATGGGAGAAGGATGTTTGACTGTTGGTTTAAGACTGATCCCATAAGGGCTCCCGATTAGAGAATGTGCAGGCTGGACTGAGAGAAACACCCTCCGTGCACAAAATTTGTTAAAAATCTTAGTTAAAAATCATAGAAAATCTAATAAAGAGATAAAACTCAAAGGTTGAATAGATGGAGCACAGAGGATTTCATGAGTCATTGAAACGATTCTGTATTATATCATAATGATGAATATATATCGTTATACTTTTGTTAAAACAGAATGTAAAACATTAAGAGTGAAGCCTGATATAAACTGTGGACTTTGGGTGATTATGATGTGTCAGTGGAAGTTTATCAATGGTAATATACCACTTTGGTGGGGGATTTTGATAATGGAGGAGGCTGTGCCTGTATGAGGGCAGGGTGAATATGCTAAATTCCAATATCTTCCTCTCTCAGTTTTGCTTTGAATCTAAATCTGCTTGAAAAAAAATAAAGCAAATTTTTAAAAATATATTTTTATTGATTTCATAGAGGAATATAGATGGAGAGACAGATAGAAACATCAGTGAGAGTCATTGGTTGGCTGTCTTCTACAATGAGAATCCAGACTGAAAACTTGGCATGTGTCCTGACTAGGAATCAAACCATGTCCTCCCTGTTTATAGGTTCATAAGTCTGTGCTCAAGTATTGAGCTGGGCTGGCAGGGTAAGTCTATTTTTAGAAGGCATATTTAGTTTTTAAAAGACAAACAAAATAACATATATAAGGGTATAGCTTTTGGAGTCAAACAGACTTGATGTCTGTCACAATCTTTATGACTTTGGTCAGTCTAATTCTGTGATACCATATCTTCATGATGATCTTTAAAATCCTATATAATAAAAGGTAATATTCAAATTGACCCTCACTCCCTTGCACAAGATGGATGTCCCCAGGTGGTCAAAGATGGCTACCTCTATGTGGTTAAAGATGGCCACCATAAGATGGCCATCAAGGGAGAGTAGTTGTGAGAGATCAAGCCTGCAGGGGAGGGCAGTTAGTGGTGACCAGGCCAGCAGGGAAGGACAGTTGGGGTGACTGAACATACCTGCAGGGGAGGTCATTTGGGGGTTACTGGGTCAGCAGGGGAGAGCAGTTTTGGGTTACTGGGCCAGCAGGGGAGGGCAGTTAGGGGCAATCTGGTTGACAGTTAGGCATCAATCAGGCTGGCAAGTAGTGGTTAGGGGGTGATCAGGCTGGCAGGCAGGCAAGCGGTTAGGAGCCAGCAGTCCAGGATTGAGAGAGGGATGTCCGACAGCCAGTTTAGGCCCAATCCAGGGTAGGGCTTAAACCAGCAGTTGGACATCCCCTAAGGGGTCCCAGATTGGAGAGGCTGAGGGCCGAGCTGAGGGACACCCCACACCCACTGCACAAATTTTGTGCACTGGGCCTCTAGTGTATTATATTACTAAACTTATAGGCTTATACAGGATACATTATATAATTCATGTGAAACAGTGATTAGCACATACTGAGTATTTAATAACTTATTATAGAACTAGAGGCCCAGTGTTCATGAAATCATGCATGATTAGGGTCTCTAGGCCTAGCCTGACCTCTGTTGCATGGCTTCTGCTGCCCTGTGATGCTACGTGAAGGTCCCTGCCCCAAGATGCTCCCTGATGTTTGAGGCCCCTCGAGTGCTTGGTGAGGCCCCCCCGACCCCTAGACTGCTTCGTGAAGCTTGTTGTCACCCCACAAAGCTTGCTGCTGGATGCTCTGTGAAACTCCCCTCTGCCCTGCTGCTACGTCATGAAACTCGCTGCCACCTAGATGACTGCTTGGTAAGCTCATGGCCACCCCATGAAGCAGCCCACCACCAGCATTCAATAGTCCTCAGTCTCACCCCATCACCAGCCCCTCATCATGGTGAGCAGCTCAGTAGCTGGGGAAGAGGGGGACCGAGAGGCATTCCATGCACTTCATGGTGACCAGTCTCCCATTCTGTCATGACACCACCTAGCTCTTTATATATATTAAGATGTAATTTAATCTTTAGGGTAAGGATTTAAAACAGTTATCTTGGTAGTACAGAGGGCTGAGGTTGCTTAGATTATATTCTCTAATAAAATATAATTAAAGTGATTCAGATCCAACTAGAACCTAAGACAAACAAATTATTGGCCAGAAGCCCCAAACAATTGCCAAAAGATGACACTCAATCCAAATTCCAGGAAGGAAGCCATTCTTAAAATTTGACATTTCTTTCAAAATTTAGTATTTAGTAATTAATCTTTTCATTAAATTAATTGTAGTCTATATTTTAATTGAAGTACTTGCACATTGCCAGTATATTTGAATTTGGCTCCAAAGATACTAACAATAATCTCCTAGAATAATAATCCTCATTAAAAATAAATGAGAAATCCCAGAGTGACAGATTCTTGCATATTATAATTTCCATAAAAAACACATCTTATTTGAAAAGAATTCAGATTTAGGAAACAGGTTCCTAGATTTAAATTTATTTTATCTATCAAATACACACAAGATCTCTCCTTGCCTCAAGTACTTTTTATTTGCTTAGTAAATGCTAATTAGATAAGCATAAAAAATATTTGCTACACTTGACAGATGACTCATTAGCAGAAAATGAACTTTTACAAATTTTAATAACACCAAAGTGTGCCAATATTTATGTTAGGAACTATAAGTGAGTCCTTTGGGATTGTTTTCTCAACATATAGTCAAGCCATCTGCATATGTCTGGTTTGATGTAGGACATGGAATATATGAACATGTTATAGAAATTCAATGGAATTTCAGTAGATAATATTTACTAGGTATTCTTTTAAAAGTTATGTATTCTTTTGACTTTTTAAAGTTTTTGGTAAATCCTATATGGAATCTATAGTTATTTGTCAAATTTAGCTTTAAAAAATGTGTGGTACATTTACACCATGGAATACTATGCAGTTGTAAAAAAGAATGATCTCTTGCCATTTGAGACAGTCTGGAGGGACCTACAGAGTATTATGCTAAGTAAAATAAGTTGGTCAGAGAAAGATAAATATCACATGATCTCACTTATATGAGGAATCAAATTAACAAAATAAACTGACAAACAAAATAGATTCACCATCATTGAAGCATGGAACAGATCAAAGTATTTCTGAGGGAAGGAGTGGGGGGCAGGAAGAGATTAACCAAAACACTTATATGCATACTAGGGACCTGGGGAGGGATCCCTCAGCCAAGCTTGCCCACTCTCACATACTGGGAGCCTTCAGAGGGTGTCCTACTGATGACTTAGGCCCGCTCCCCATTGGGAGGGGACCTAAACTGCAATCTGGCCTCCCTTTGAGGTAGGCAAACGGGTTAATCTGGGGAAGGCACCAGCCCCATCACACAGCTGCTGCAGCCACTGCCAGTCACCACAGCCGCCAAGGTATTTTCATCAACACAGACTCCTGTTCCTTCACCATGAAAAACTGGCAACATTCTTTAAGCATTGTTAAGATATGCCTTTCATAGGATATGACATTTCTTTGTTTACTTTTCTTTTTATCCTCACCTGAGGATATGCTTCCATTGATATTTTCCCCTTCACTCCAAGCTCAGGCTCGGCCCCTTCCCCCACACCTTCAATCACAGGCTCGGCCCCTTCCCAAGTCTAAAGCCTCCACCAGATGGCTGGCTTAGAGTGACCTAGGTGCCAAGGAGGTTCCCAGGACCCATGTATGTATTCAAATTAACCACCATTTTTTGGTGTTAATTTGCATGCTCACTCTGATTGGATGTGGGTGTAGCAGAGGTACAGTCAATTTATATGTTTCTCTATTACTAGGTAAGATATGCATGGCCCATGGACAGACAATAGGCCTGGAGAGGGGGCAGGAGTGAGGTGGATGGGGTCAATGGGAGGGGGATTAAGGAGACATCTGTAATACTTCCAATAATAAAGAGAAATGTAAAGAAAAGAACATAGGTTAACATATTTTCTCTTTAATTCTCATATCTGTAAATTCTATTGATCTAGCTTTAGGTTCTCTGGTTATTTTATCTGTCATCCATAATGTACTGTGATAACTTTCATTAAGTTTTTATTATTTATTTTTTGGTTATTGTACGTATATTTCATGTTTCTAATGTTCAGGTGATTCTTTTTAATAATGACAATACTTTAATATGATTTTTCAGTTTTCACTTTATTTTATTTTATTTTATTTTTCTCCCACGGTTTACATTCAATACTATTCCACACCAGTTTTATATGTACAGCAAAGTATCCAGAAAAACATGCACTCCACAGAGTGGTTACCCCTCTGCCCCAAGCAACTACCTTACCACATATCACATTATCACAACATTATTCCCTATATTCTCCATGCTGCAATGTACATCTCTGTGGCTATTCTACAACAACCAATTAGTACTGCTTAATCCCTTCATCTTTTTTTGCCCAACCCCCAAAGACCCTCCACTCAGACAGCTCTCAGTCACTTCTCTGTATCTATGAGTCTGTTTCTATTTTGTTATTTATTTTGTTCACTAGATTTTAAATATAAGTGAAATCATATGATACTTCTCTGACTTGTTTACATAACTTAGTAAAAGCTATGCTGTCACAAAAGGTAAGATTTCCTTCTTTTTTTTTTTTTTTTTTAGGACAAGTAGTATTCAATTGTGTAAAAGTACCATAGCTTTTTTTTATCCACTTATTAACTGATAGGCACTTGGGTTGTATCCACATCTTGGCTATTGTAAATAATGCTGCAATGAATATAAGGGTGTACTAGTATATGCTCATTCAAATTATTGCTTTGGTTTTCTTTTATTGTATTCCTAGAAATTAGATCATAAGGCAATTTCTTTTTTAAAAAAAAATTTAAAGAACCTCTACACTGTTTGCCATAGTGATTTCACTCATATACATTTCCACCATTGGGTGTTGGATTTTATTGAATGCTTTCTTGGCATTTATTGATATGATTACATGATTTTTGCTCATTTTGTTTAAATGGTGTATCATGTTTATTGATATGTGATTATTTACCAACCTTGCATCCCAGGAATAAATCCCACTTAATCATGGTATGTGGTATTTTTTATTTTATTTTAAATATATTTTATTGATATTTTTACAGAGAGGAAGGGAAAGGGATAGAAAGCTAGAAACATCAATGAGAGAGAGACATCCATCAGCTGCCTCTTGCACACCCCATACTGGGGATGTGCCCGCAACCAATGTACATGCCCTTGACCGGAATCGAACCTGGGACCTTTCAGTCCGCAGACCAACGCTCTACCACTGAGCCAAACCAGTTTCGGCTGGTATTTTTTTTATTGATTTCAGAGAGGAAGGGATAGGAAGAGAGATAGAAACATCAATGATGAGAGATTATCATTGATTGGCTGCCTTCTGCATTCCCCAAATTGGTGATTGAGCTCACAACCCAGGCATGTCCTCTAACTGGGAATCGAACTATGATCTTCTGCTTCATAGGTCCATGTTCAACTCCTGAGCCACACTGGCCAGGCTGGTCTTTTTAATATATTGATGGATTTGGTTTGCTAGTATTTTTTGATGATTTTAGCATCTATTTTCATTAGGGAAATTGGTTTATATATATATTTTTTTCTTTGTAGTGCTCTTTATCTGGTTTTGGAATTAGGATAATTCTGGCCTCATAAAAAGAGCTTGTGAGTGTCCCCTCCTCTTGAATATTTTCGGACACTTTGAAAAGGATAGGTGTTAATTCTTCCTTGAATATTTGGTAAAATTCACCAGTAAGGCCATCTAGTCAGGACTTTTGTCTACTGTGAATCTTTTGATTACTGCTTCAATTTAATAAATTATAATTGGTCTGTTCAGATCATATGTTTCTTTTTGATTCAGTTTTTGGAAATTATGTGTTTCTAGGAATTTATCTATTTCCTCCAGATTGTCCAATTTGTTGGAATATAGTTGTTCATAATATTTTATTATAATCCTTTGTATTTCTGTTGTACCAATTGATACTTCTCTTTAAATTCTGATTTTATTTATTTGGGTTATTTCATCAATTCTTTTTAAAAAATATATTTTATTGATCCTTTACAGAAAGGAAGAGAGAGGGATAGAAAGCTAGAAACCTCGATGAGAGAGAAACATCCATCAACTGCCTTTTGCACGCCCCCTACTGGGGATGTGCCCACAACCAAGGTGTATGACCTTGACTGGAATCGAACCTGGGACCTTTCAGTCTGCAGGCCGACGCTCTAGCCACTGAGCAAAACCGGTTTTGGCTATTTCATCAATTCTTGATGAGTCTGGTTAAGGGTTTATTGATATTATTTATCTTTTCATAGGACCAGCTTTTTATTTCATTGACCTTTTGCATTCTTTAGAGTCTATTTCATTTGTTTCTGCTCTGGTCTTCATTATTTTCTTTCTGCCACTTATTTTGAATTTTATGTTTTCTTCTATTTCTTTTAGGTATAAGATTAATTTATTTATTTGAGTTTTTTCTTGCCTCTTGAGGTAGGCCTATATTTCTATGAATTTCCCTCTTAGGACTGTGTTTACTGTGCTCATAGATTTTGGGTTGTAGTGCTATATTCACTTTTGAAATATATTTTTGATGAGTATTAAATTCTAGGATGACAGGGTTTTCTTTCTTTTAGTCCATTAAAGAGTTTTCAACTGGAAGTACCATCTGAGAATCAGCAAGCACAGATGCTAGCATTAAGTTGGCTCTAAGAGTAGGTAAAGGAAAGTTGCTTTTAAGGGTGAAAGGGTGGAGGTGTGAATATCAGACTTGTATGAATAGCTTCCCTTTATACAGCTGCAAAAATGTGACAGTCTTATTACTAACAATGACACAGTATTGCTCCACCAAAAATTGGTGTTTGTAATAGTATTTTTTGTTATGTTCTGCTACTAGAAATGTTTCATTTTTTCAAAGGAGATATTTAGAAATTTTTAGGATTGTAGGAAATCCTACTCTCTGGGCATTTTTGAAGTCCTTTCTTTGTGTATTAACTATAACTTTCTGCAGAGGCTGAACAAATATTTGTATGTCCTGATAATCCTATTGTATTTTTTACACTTGGGTGTGAATATGTCATATTTCTGTGGTATGACAGTGTGTTTACATATTTCAAAGCTTCCACCAGGATTATAAGGAACATCAGAGCTTAGTGTCCAGCTATAGTCAACTAGAGGCCTGATGCATTAAATTCATGCATTAAAGGGGGTCCCCTCATCCCAGCCTGCACCCTCTCCAATCCAGGACCCCTCAGGGGATGTCCGACTTTGCTGATTTAGGCCCTATCCCAGCAGTCTGATATCCCTCTCACAATCTGGGACTGCTGGATTCTAACTGTTCACCTGCCTGCCTACCAAATCTCCTCTAACTGACCCCCTGCCAGCCTGGCTGCCCCCGATTGCCTCCCCTGCCAGTGTGTCCTAATTTACTCTTTTTTTGATAAGTATTATATTTTATTTTTATTATTTTAAAATATGTTTTATTGATTTTTTATAGAGAAGAAGGGAGAGGGATAGTTAGAAACATCCATGAAAGAAACATTGATCAGCTGCCTCCTGAACAACCCTACAGGTATGTACCCACAACCAAGGTACAGGCCCTTGACTGGAATTGAACTGGGGACCCTTCAGTTCACAGGCTGATGCTCTATACACTGAGCCAAACTAGTTAGGACAAATGTTATATTTTATATCATATTTCCTTAAATACCAAGTTATACTAAATTCATAAAAGGAAAATAGATATATTTAAGTTTCCTATTTTAACTCTCATTGCTTACTTTCTATCCTCACTACACATGTTAACCAGTACTTTCATGCTGAGAATGACATTATTTGTTGAGGAAAGAATTACAAAACACTGAAAATCCATTGAGCATTTCTCATGAGTCCCTGTGCTCTCTTCATTATTTAGATATGTGTAAGGAATGAGAAGCAGAGCTGTCCCTACCCTATTATTTTAGGTATATGTGGGGAAATAATGGGCTTTGTGCATGTGAATCCCACTTGCAATTTGGAAAAATTACTCCCGTGTCCATATTTCACCAGAATTAAAATGAGATACCCAAGGTACATGTTCATGGAACATTTGGTCAATTCTTTGCTTCCTCTTTATTTCAATAAAATATTTGGAATACTTCCAAATGCAGTGTGCAGCATTCCCCAGAATCCTTGTAAAAATTTATTTCTAAGAATAGAATATAAAGATTAAAATGAAAAGTGATATGTAAGCAACATATTATTACAGTAGAGGCTGGAGGCAAGCATTTGTGGCATCTCAAACTTGTTCTAATCATAGTGCAGCCATTTATTTAATTTCTCTTTTCCTGTGAGGAAATAGACTCCAACCTATTTATCAATAGCCACTATGCTAGGAACTGGGAAAACACATGAATAAGATATGATCCTTGACCTTGAGAAACTCATAAGAGAAGAGAGCCATTTATGGAAGCTCTCACAAGGATAACTATAATCAAAGCTTTAATGGAGGTATAAAAAGTTATATGGAAGCATAAAGAAGGAAGATATGACAAAAGATCACGAGCTTGCTTTTGAAGTCTGAGTAGAATTTTGATATGATAGTGAAAATGAACATTCATTGGTGAGAGAACAGTAAAAAACACACACACACACACAGATGCAGGCACAGGAGTATGGGATTATACAAGAGATACAGGGTGACTAAAGGTGTGGAAGGGGAGATATAATTAAGCAGGTAAGCTTGGGCAGAAGAGTAGAGGGATTGTACATCTTATTAATGAATTTTAATTCTTCTATATCAATTGCCTCTATATTCTTTTTAAAAATAGAAAATATGCCCTGACCAGTGCCAGTAGGGCTCAGTGGTTAGAGCATAGACCCACACACCGAGGGGTCATGGGTTAGATTCCTAGTCAATGGCATGTGCCTGGGTTGCAGGTTTGATTCCTGGTGGGAAGAGAAAGCCCCAACCAAGTTCTTGCTCCAGTGCCAGATAGTCCAGGTCCTTCCCATATGTCCCTAGATTCCCACAAAGCCACTACCCTGGAGCTAAGAGGAGGCAGAACCATGTAAATTCTCAGGCTCTTTAAGAGGAACACCTGTGGCACATTTATACAATGGACTACTATGCAGCTGTAAAAAAAAATGAAAGAACTCATATTATTTGCAATAACATGGATGGACCTGGAGAGCATTGTACTAAATGAAATAAACCAGTCTGAGAAGGACAAGTATCTCATGATCTCACTCATATGTGGAATCAAATGAATAAAATAAACTGGTGAACAAAATAGATCAGGAGACATAGAAACATGGAACATACTGTGGAAACTCAGAGGGGAAGCAGGGGTGGGTGGGAGATGAAAGATCAAACAAAGAACTTAAGTGCACATGTGCATAACCTGTGGAAACAGACAATGGGGTGGTGAGGGCCTAGGTGGGTGGGAGAGGGCTGAAAGAGGGTAATGGGGGAAAAGGGAGCACTTATGCAATACTTTCAACAATAAAGATTAAAAAATAAAAAAATAATAAATTTCAAAAATAAAGAGCTCATACAATTTAATAGGGAAAACATTAAGTTTTGGTTTCAAAAAAGTGGGCAAAGGATTAACTGATTGCAAATGAGGAAAAACATATGGTTGGTGAACATATAACATATGTTAACTTTATTTGAATAAAATAATTAAGGATTTTAAAAATTATATACCAGTTTACTCATCAAGACTATTAAGACTTTAAAGATGCTGATGAAGTGAGACAAAATGGTTACCCTCATAATAAATTATCTGGGAAAATATTACCTTCAATTTTTTATAGTCTTTGATCAAGAAATTAATATATGGAACTCTATCCTAAAGAAACCACTAGAAATATGGTTTAAGATGTATTCCCTTTCACTGAGAAAAGAAAGAAGTTATCTAAGAAACTATAAAGAAAATATGCTTAGTACTATTTTATAGCCACAACTAGAGGCCCGGTGCATGAAAATTAATACACTGGAGCGGGGTCCCTCAGCCTGTCCTGCACCCTTTCACAGTCTGGGAACCCTCAGGGATAGGAGGCGACCTGGTAATCAGGGGAAGTTGACGCCCCCATCATACCTCTGCTGCTGCCACTGCCAGCACTGCAAGCCTCAGCTGGCCCTGGTTACCTGAGGCTCAGGTGTCCCTGGGAATCTGGGAAGCTGCCATCTGAGGCTTGCCTGTGCATTGAGCCTCACCTGGACAGCCACCATCCGAGGCTTGTCTTCGCCTCGGACAGGCCATGGGCAGCTGGGGGACTGAGGGAATTGGGGGACTCCTGAGGCAGGTGTGCTGTGTGGCTGGACCCACCTGAGATTGGCCCAGCTGTGCAGTGTACGTGCCGCTCTGGCAGGGCTGAGGGGTCTTGTGGCTGTGGGCACCACCATCTTTGAGGGCATGGCATACGATTAGCATATTCCCTCCTTATTGCCTGTGGGTGCCACCATCTTGTGACGATCAATTAATATAAACCCTCTTTATTTAGATAGGATAACTAAAGTGCTGAAGAAGTGCAATAGAAACCTAAAAAATAAAGACTTATGCCTAAAATAAAAATAATATTTTATTTTAATGTGTACAGATGAGAGGGGTTTTAGAAGCAGCATTTTACATTGTTTTGTCAAAAAGGAAACAAAAATCACATGATGATGACATTTCAAGTATTCATCTTTGAAATGTTTTTTTTCATTAGCATAACACTTGTCAAAAGGCTTTTACTTTTTACTCACAATTAAATGTTGTTCTGTCACCTTTACTTTGGAAATTCAGATAGGCTAGTGAAGGAGAAGTGGCAGAGGTTGTTGTTTTTATTTGTGCTTTACTCATCACAACTCTGTATAAACTGTGGTTTATTTCCATTAATATATTTAAACCACTATCTACTTCTGACAACGTAATCAAAGCATAATATCCTAATTAGACTGGATATCCTTCAAAAGGAAGGTGGCTCTGCCAGGGAGGCCCAGGTCCCAGGTGCCTGCTGGCAGCCAGAGGGAAACTGGTGCTGGCAGCCAGAGGAAGGAAGGCCTACTCTTGCACAAATGTCATGCATTGGGCCTCTAGTTATTAGATAAGTTAATCAGAAAATACTAGAGGCCCAGTACACAGATTCATGCACTGGTGGGTTCCCTCGGCCTGGCCTGTACCCTCTTGCAATCCGGGACAACTCAGGGGATGTCTGAGAGCTGGTTTCCGTTCAATCCCTGCAGGCCAGCAGAAGGACACCACCAGTGCATAAATCTGGGCACCAGGCCTCAAGTATACATACAAGATGTTTGGTTCATCTTTCTCACCCTCTCCTCTCCCCCTTCCCTCTGAGATTTATCCATTTATTTCATGTTTCCATGCTTGTGCATTGAGTGCCTGCACCTTGGTGGTCAGTGCACATCATAGCTACTGGTAGAATGGTTAAACAGTCAGACACTGAGCATACTAGCCTTTAATATATCTAGATAATTAACTGACCATAAGTCAAAAGCAATGTGTAACACTGTCCTCAAAGTAAACAGAAGAGTAACATTTGTGGAGATCCTACAAAATATAAATAATACTCATTTCTCTTTAGTATATATATATATATATATATATATATATATATATATATATTACACACACCACACACACACACACACACACACACACACACACACACACACACTGAGTGGCCAGATTATTATGATCTCTGAACACATAATAATCTGGCCACTCAGAATATATATATATATATATATATATATATATATATATATATATCTCAGTATAATACTTGTCAAAAGGCTTTTACTTTCATACACACACACACACACACACACACACACACACACACACACACTAGAGGCCCAGTGCACAAAATTCATGCCCTGAGCCCAGCATGCACCCTCTCCAATTTGGAACTCCTGTAGGGATGTCCGACTGCCCATTTAGGCCCAATCCTGGTGGGATCAGGTCTAAACGGGCAGCTGGATATCACACTCACAATCCAGGACTGCTGGCTCCCAACTGCTCATCTGCCTGCCTTCCTGATTGCCCCTAACCGCTTCTGCCTGCCAGCCTGATCACCTCCTAACCATTCCCCTGCCAGCCTGATTGATGCCTAACTGCTCCCTGCCAGCCTATTTGACCCTAACTGCCCTCCCCTGCAGGCCTGGTCACCCCTAACTGCCCTCCCCTGTAGGCAAGGTCCCATCCAACTGCTCACCCCTGTAGCCCTGGGTCCTCTCCCCAACTGCCTTTCCCTGCAGGCCTGGTCACCCTCAACTTTCCTTCTCTGCTGGCATAGTCACCCCTAACTGCCCTCCTCTGCAGGCTTGATTGCCCCCAAATATCCTCCCTTGCAGGCCTTGTTCCTCTCAACTGCCCTCCCCTGCTGGCCATGTTGTGGTGGCCATCTTGTGTACACATGGGGGCAGGATCTTTGACCACATGGGGACAGCCATCTTGTGGGTTGGAGTGATGGTCAATCTGCATATTACTCTTTTATTAGATAGGATAGAGGCCTGGTGTTGGGGTGGGAGCCAGATGCTTTGCCCTGAAGGGTGTCCTGGATCAGGATGGGGGTTCCCTTGGGTCATGGGCCATCCTGAGGGAGGGGCCTGTGGCGGTTTGCAGACCAGCCATGCCCCTTGGTGACCCAAGAAGAGGCCCTGATATCTGGGATTTATCTTCTACAGTTGAAACTTTGTAGCCTGGAGTGAAGCCAAGCCTCCTGCTTACTCTGTGGCTGCAGCCATTTATCTTGGAATTTATTTAGCCTTCAGTGTACTCCTGGACCTGCAAGGATGTGTGGAACGCTTGGCTTGCTCCATTGCCAGGGAAATGTAAGCCTCCTTCCTGCTCACTTCATGGCTGCAACCATCTTGGTTGGGGTTAATTTGCATACTCCTGATTGGCTGGTGGCTGTGATAGAGTGATGGTTAATTTGAATATTATTATTTTATTAGTTAGGATATATATATATATATATATATATATATATATATATATATATATATATTAGAGGCCCAGTGCATGAATTTGTGTATGGCTGGGCTCTGGCCAGCCTGGCCAGTGGGAGGGGACATGGCAGTTGGCTGGCCTGCCTGCTGGTCAAACTCCTGGTTGAGAGGATGATTTGCATATTAGCCTTTTTTATATATGATATACACTGAGTGGCCAGATTATTATGCATTCAAAGATCATAACAATCTTGACACTCAGTGTGTGTGTGTGTGTGTGTGTGTGTGTGTGTGTGTGTGTTAGGTGTACCGCTTAATAATAGCAGATTTTGTAGTAAAAAAATACTGGATAATTTCAAGAGAAACATCAAATGTGCTTTATTTAAAGTAATGTTCATGTCTATTGCTAGCTACACATTTCCCCATGTTTCAGGTAATTTGTGGATACCGTCCCAATAGAACTTTTCTTGTTTTTAGACAAGCCATTCAGCGACCCAATTTTCTACTTCTTTGAATGTTTTGAAGTGCTGCTGAGAAAGTGTGTTGCATAGACCAGAATAAGTGGTAATCTGAAGGAGCAAGATCTGGTCAATACAGCAAGTAGAAGAATACTTCCCAGACAAGATTTTTTTAATGTGCCTTTAACTGGTTTTGAAGTGCATAGTGGTGTGTCATTATGAAGCAAAATTATTTTGCTATGTCTTCTGGAACATTCTGTTCATTTAATGATCAAAGTGTGGTTCAATTTGATTATTTTTTGCCAGAAGATATCAGTATTAATGGTTTCACCTGGTTTTATTTATTTTTAATAAATCTTTATTGTTCGGATTATTACAAGTGTTCCTCTTTGTTTTTTCTCCATAACTCCTCTCCACCTGATTCCCTACCTCAGCCCATGCCCTTACCCCTGCCCCCACCTGAAACTGTCTTCATCCATAGGTGTAACATTTTTGTCCAATCTCTTCCTGCACCCCTCACATCCACTTCATTTGGTTTTAGAAGCTCATAATATACCTCACCTTCCTGATCCCACCAAACACAGAGCATTGTCTTCTTTCCAAAGTGATTTGTCCTTGGGTTTGATGTTGATGGTTGACCTGGATCAACCCGTGATTTTGTGCATTTGAGATTCTTAAAATAAATCCATTTTTCACATACTGTCACAATTCAATGCAAAAAAGACTTTTTTTCATGCCATTGAAGCAACAATGTTTTGGTTTTCCATTTGTCTTTTGTTCAGTTGATGTGGCACCCATTTTCCTTCCTTTAAAATCTTTACATTGTTTGTAAATGATTGGAAATTGTTTGCTGAGCAACGTTTTATCTTTCTGCAAGTTGTTTTTGATTTTGGCACACATGTTCATTCAATAATGCTTGTAATTGTTGATCTTCAAACTTTTTCACTTGGCCTGGATGTCTTTGTCTTTCACATAGAAATCATCTCCTTTAAAGCATTTAAATGAGTGTTCACAAGTATGTTGAGATGGAGCATGTTCACTATAAGCTTCCCGAAGTATTCAGCAGCAATTTTCTTCAAAATAAAGTAATGAATTGAAACTTCCTACAAATGCTCTTTTGTTTTTGGCACGAAATTCAACATTTTAAAGTGTAAAAACATCTATGATGTTAACACCTTCAGAAAATTTGACATATGAAGTATTGAATCTTGTTTTCAATACAACAAAATAACATACATATTAAATTGCATATAAACATATAAAAATTCGCATTATTAACCCATACACCGTGTGTGTGTGTGTGTGTGTGTGTGTGTGTGTGTGTGTGTGTTTCCCTTACATTACAGCCTTTGTGCTAATTGGTGAAGTGCCATTTAATCCAATTAAGCACAAAATCCCACACTTTAAAATGCTTGGTGAAGGCAGGAACAACAAAACATCACCCAAATTTTACCAAGGCAAAAATATCGTGACCTTCTGAAGAAGTTGCTGTGGTGTTTTGGAGTTGACAGAAAAAAAGACAAGTTGTTAATACCTAACTAAATCATGATTTCAGGCTTTCCTGAATTTATTAGTAAATGGGCTTGGTGTTTCTTAGCTAAATTTCAAATTAATGTTATAAAAAAGTACCTTAAGTCAAGGGTTGTGTTTTTTTAATCTAACTGTAAGCAAAAGATTTGCAACAATGAAAGTAGGCGAGCCAAAATCTGTTTGGCTCAGTGGATAGAGCGTCGGCTTATGGAATGGAAGGTCCCAGGTTCGATTCCAGTCAAGGGCATGTACCTTGGTTGTGGGCACATCCCCAGTAGGAGGTGTGCAAGAGGCAGCTGATTGATGTTTCTCTCTCATCAATGTTTCTACCTCTCTATCCCTCTTCCTTCCTCTCTGTAAAAAATCATTAAATTATATATTTTTTTAAAAAGTAGGAGAAAACAAATACCGTATGTGAAGCCAGTAATAATATCCAGTCACAATGATACTATAAAATATGCTTTTATTTCCACAAATATCATGATTCAAGTTAAATCATATTTTTGAGTATATTTTGTTCAGAAAAAGGCAAAGTGTCTGTGATTGTGTGTGAATAAGAAGGATGAAATTATGAGGAACCATTGTAGACCAGATTTTCAAAATGTCCCAAGTTGAAATAGCATGATGTGTAAAAGAAAGATTTGGGGAGTGAGGGGATATTCTGCTGATGGTGTTTGACCAGGTAATAGTAATAACTGTATTCTTCCAATGGAAAGAGGAAAAAAAATGAATGCTTTCTCCCTGCCCTCAAGATGCTCACAGTTAATTTGAGTTTACAGACTTGACTGGATTATTATAAATACTAGAGGCCTGGTGTATAAAATTCATGCATGGGAGGGTCCCCTCAGCACATCCTGCACCCTCTCCAATCTAGAGATGTCTGACTGCTGGTTTAGGCCTGATCCCTGGCATTGGGACATCTCTCTCACAATCCAGGATCACTGGCTCCTAACTGCTCACCTGCCTGCCTGCCTGATGGCTCCAACTGCCCGCCTGCCAGCCTGATCACCCCTAACCACCTCTGCCTTCCAGCCTGATTGCCCCAACTTCCCCCCTCTGCTGGCCTGGCCACCCCATGCAACCTGCTGTTCAGTTGTTTGTTTGTCCCTCATTAACCTCCCAGCTAGCTTTGTAGCTCCACACAACGAGCTGTTTGGTTGTCTATCTGGTTGTTTTGGTTGTGATGGCCCCTGGCTTTTTATATATTATGATTGTATTATGAGTTGCATTCACCTTTAACTAACAAGGAAGTGATTTCAGGTAAGTGGGTTTCTTTTAGGCTTTCAGAATGTTTTTATTTTTTAATTTTATTTTTAGTTAAAGTTTACATTCAATATAATTTTGTATTATTTTCAAGTGTACAGCATAATAGTTATATAATCATATACTTTACAAGGTGTCCCCACCAATATTTACAGTACCCACATGACACCACACATAGATATTGCAGTATTGTTAACTATATTCTATATGCTGTGCTTTACATCCCTGTGACTATTCTGTAACTACAAATTTTTACTTATTAATTCTAGACCTTTTTCACCCACTCATCTATCTCTCTCCCTTCTGACAACCATAAGTTTGTTTTCTGTTTCTCAGTCTGTATCTGTGGGTATTTTTTTTTTAATTATTGTTATTTGTGGGTGTGTCTGTGTGTTCATTTTTATTGATTTTTAGATTCCATATATGAGTAAAATAATATAGTATTTGCTTTTTTTTCTGACTGACTTATTTCACTTAGCATAATGCCCTCTAGGTTAATCCATCCATGCTGTTGCAAATAGTAAGATTTAATTCTTTCTTATGGCTAGGTAATATTTCATTGTATATATGTACCACTTCTTCTTTATCCACTCATCTGTTGATAGGTACTAGTGTTGATTTTAAAGGTTGGATATCATAAGTTCCATAATCTGGAGAAGGGACTATGAGTAACTTAATACACTAGACAATGAATATGAATTTGGAAGCCAGTGGAAGCTTAGGTCTAGTAAGTTCCCCCAAATCTCTGCACACCCGGCTTTTTATTCACACATCTTGCCCTCTAGCAAAGCAGATATACATATCAAAGGTAAAGTTTGGTAAACAATAAAATGATTATCAGGTTGGGGGAACTGCCTTTGGCTGTTCCAGCAGTAGGCAATAATACCTGCAGCTGTCCATCAGCCTTCTGATGAACTTCTTGCACTTATTATGCTAATTACCGGAATTTGCTTCCAGCACATATATATTTTTAATTAGTATTTTGGGCTTCTTTGGATATATACTCAGAAGTGGAACTGCTTGGTCATCAGGCAGTTCCATTTTGTATTTTTTGAGAAAATTCTATATTGTTTTCCATGGTAGCTGCATAACTCTGCATTCCCACCAACAGTCGATAACTTTTCCCTTTTTTTTTTTTTTCATATCCACACCAAAATTTGTTGTTTGTGAATTTATTTATTTTTAAATTTAGGAGCTAATATGAATATTCATTAAATGAAAAATAAACTTTCATAGGAGGTGCTAGAATTTCAAACAATCAGAAATATAAGAATTTAGGCAAATCTGTGGTTGAAGTATTGTTTTACCTTTTAAAACTGGAAGTTACAGAAGGTCATTTAGCCACTTTTCCATTTCCACATTCTTTGCTTTTGACATAAATTATCAGTGTTATAATTAAACTTTCTGATGTACAAAGATAGAAAGTTAAAGAAAGCAGAAGTGTTGTACATACGATTAAGGACTAAATTTTGGTGAATTGCATTTAAATAGAATATAGCTCAGCTATAAATACTGGACTAAAGAACTATAGATAAATGTTCACACCCATTTATGAAATTCTCATTTTTATCTATTGTTGACACTATTACAGATGTTCCCTATTCTCCCTTTTACCCAACTTCATGCAGCTCTGCATACCCTCCCTCTGGCCATCACAGCATGGTTGTTTATGTCAGTTGGCTATGCATATATTTTCTTTGGTTAATCTTTTCACCTCCTTTCATCCAGTTCCTACACCCCCCTCCCCTCTGACCTCTGTCAGTTTGTTCCATGTATCTATACCTTTAGTTCTATTTTGTTTGTCACTTTAGTTTGTTCATTAGATTCCACATATAAGTGAGATAATATGTTTATGGGTTTATTGATGATAGCCGTTCTGGCAGGTCAGAGGTAATACTTTTTTGTGGTTTTAATTTGCATTTCTCTGATGATTAGTGACATTGCACCATATTTTCATATGTCTATTGGCCAGCTGTATGTCCTCTCTGGAAATGTGGATTTCAGATAAGACATGACAGAGGAAGTGATGTGGATATTAAAAGACAATAGAACTTACCCAGTGGACATGGAACCAGTAGTATTCTGTTCTATTTATAGAAGCAGGAATAAGTAATTAAAGACAGGGTTGTGTTTAAACAATTAAAAGAACATGGTACTTCAGAAAATGGTGATAAGTCTCTTTCTGTTGAAACTTAAGTACTTTGTATTTTTTAAAACTATACATAGATGCAACAAGAAAGATTGAGACTAGACTGTGTGGAGCCTTATAGATCAAACTAAGGAACCTAATGCTACAGTTACTCTGTCTTACTCTACAGCCCCTTTCTAAGATCAGGACTTGGCATGACTTATAATAGGTTCTTAAATATATATGTTATGGCCACTAATGGTTCTTACAAAATGGAAGATAACTGACTTTAATTAGCATTACAATTATGCTTGACAATATGTTTAGCCCTTGAGACAGGATTCTGCTTCCTTCATTCATAAGGACTAGCTTAATGGTCTATGATAATATACATAACTAAAGTTTAGTTCCATCAGCCTCTTTGACCACCATTCTTAGATTCTCTCATCAGGAGGCCTTTCTTGATGAATTATTTTGTGCCATCTCTTCACTGAATCTCATCTAGCCTACATCCCTTCTAAGTAGCAAAGTATGAACAGCATTGGTATCAACAAAAATTGATGTTCTTTTCCTTTCACTCACTATCAGTGATAAAGAACCTATAAAATTGACTCTCATTTTATTTACTTGTATAACTGGTATAATAATACCTATTTCATGGTAGTGTTGTAGCTATTAAAGTTAATTTTAGCTGAAACCAGTTTGGCTCAGTGGTAGAGCGTCAGCCTGCGGACTGAAAGGTCCCGGGTTCGATTCCGGTCAAGGGCATGTACATTGGTTGCGGGCACATGCCCGGTAGGGGGTGTGCAAGAGGCAGCTAGTCGATATTTCTCTCTCATTGACATTTCTAGCTCTTTATCTCTCTCCCTTCCTCTCTGTAAAATATCAATAAAAATATTTTTTAAAAATAAAGTTAATTGTATGCTCATTCCCAAGGCTACCACCCAGTTTTATGGACACTATACTATGGTCTGCTTGGTTGATTCCTCTTGGATGGTACAGCCATCATGTGCCCTAGCTCAGTACTCATTCTACCTTTCTCAGTAAGCAGACTTTGCATCAAAGTTTCATATTGTATTCAGCATTTATTAGATTTCTGTCCAACTGTCTATGATTTATCTTTGCTTGAAACCTTTCTTTGTCGTCTTTACAGGTATACAAGTAAATGTTTACAATGTGAGTCATATCCCTGCCAAAATTTATCTAAAATTTATTCTCTCTCAAGTAGCCTATGCAAGTAGCCTATGACCATAAAGTAGAAATGACCTGATTATAGCTAGAATAAAATACAGGTGTCCTCCAAAAAATGTATATACACTTTAATAGATGATAGCTCAATTTTGAAAATGAAATATATTTTGAAAAACACTGCCTTTATAATTACCGTATTTGCCGGCATATAAGACGACTTTTTGGCCCTGAAAAATATGCCTCCAAGTGGGGGGTAGTCTTATACGGCGAGTATATAACAAACTCTGTATTTTTAGTGGAAATGTTAGGGGGTCGTCTTATACGCCCAGTCGTCTTATACGCCGGCAAATACGTATTTTTCAGGGCCAAAAAATCATCTTATATGCCGGCAAATACCGTATTCAAAGCAAGTGTATACATTTTGGGGATACCCTATATATCTATATCCAATCATCTATCTTACTGTTTCTGTTTCTATAGATATAGATGATAGATATAGGTATATAGATATAGATGATATAGATATAGATGATATAGATATAGATGATATAGATATAGATGATATAGATATAGATGATATAGATATAGATGATATAGATATAGATAGATAGATATAGATATAGATATAGATATAGATATAGATATAGATATAGATATAGATATAGATATAGATAGATATAGATACTGATATAGATCGACCAGGCAAAAAGATAGGCATAGAAAGATTTGGTGAGTCTAATGAGCATTTCAATTTCTAGTTTTAGTCATTGAAACTTAGCTGTATTCCTGCACCTTGAGATCTATGATTCACCAAATATACTCATAATCATTCTCCTTTTTTTACATTAATGCCAAGAAGTGTATCTATTTTCAACATAAAATAACTTAATTATACAAAATTTGTTTATATTTCTTATATACAGGGTCCAATACTCAAGACACAGGGTTTCATTTAAAACTACTAATAGCCGAAACTGGTTTGGCTCAGTGGTAGAGCGTCGGTCTGCGGACTGGAAGGTCCCGGGTTCGATTCCGGTCAAGGGCATGTACCTTGGTTGTGGGCACATTCCCCGGTAGGGGTGTGCAAGAGGCAGCTGGTCGATGTTTCTCTCTCATCGACGTTTCTAGCTCTCTATCTCTCTCCCTTCCTATCTGTAAAATATCAATAAAATATATAAAAATAAAAATTTTTAAAGCTACTGATAATTTGGAATAGTAATATTTTTCATATTTGTGCTCATTGTTCCTCCAAATTTCAGACATTGATTGCTTTATATAGACCAAAGTCAAATATTATAATTGAGTAGACATAGACTCATTTTTAAAAAAAACAAAACATTTTTTAGCCATGGGCACTTAAAACCAATGTTTTATGTTTTAATTAGTGGAATCATTTTTTTTATTAATAAGAATAGTATTCTTCTAGGACATTTCTAAGACCCAGCATTCTCAAAAACAAGTTTCTAAATGAAATTTTGGGACTTTAAATTAAATTGTGAATTCCATAGCATTTTGGCAAGTTAAAGAATAGTACAATCCATGACTTTTATCTTTGAATGACTCAGACCAAAGTGTGGTATTATAAAAAGGTCACTCCCTTACACCATCCCTCTCCTTTATTCCAAACCACAAATTAAGTTAAAAATTTTAAGAGGAAAAAAAAAAAGATATTGTTATGTGTCAAATAAATGTCAAACGGTGTATCCACTGTTTGTTTTTGGAAATAAAAAGAGATAATACTTTTTTATTTTCAATTACATTAGACATATGATATTATATTAGTTTCAGGTAGTTAGACATTTACTAGTATATAACTTACATCATCTAAGGCCTATTAAAACTCTTTTGCAGATCCTGCTTGATTTTTCAGGCTTTTGATGTTTACCATCTATCAGTTTGATTTGGCAATTTTGTATCCTACTGTGTAGATTTCAATTTCCCACATATCTATAAAATTGCAATGTCATCAAGCAGCAAATGAAATTATTTCCTTGTGATGGTCAACAGAGTGGAGGAAAAAACTAAGCTAAGGACTCTGCTGAAAGAAATTGGTTTTATATTACACTTATATATAGGGAGACTTCTTTCCAACCTTGATGAGGTTGTTTTGAGAATCCAACTCTTCTTCCTTTCAGTAAAACCACAACACATTTCCAAGTCATATGGATAACTTGCCCTCTTTATTATTATTTTTAAAAATATATTTTATTGATTTTTCACATAGAGGAAGAGAGAGGGATAGTTAGAAACATCGATGAGAGAGAATCAGCGATTAGCTGCCTCTTGCACACCCCCTACTGGGGTTGTGCCCGCAACCAAGGTACATGCCCTTGACCAGAATGGAACCTGTGACCTTTTAGTCCACAGGCCGACACTCTATCCACTGAGCCAAATCAGTCCTGGCTAACTTGCCTTCTTAATATTTTAGCTAAATTTAAGTTCTCAAAGAATAAGTCATTTTATTTTAATGAAGTGTTTAAAATTTCTAAAAGGTATTTTTAACAGGACTAAACATCATTGCTTAATTTGAGTAACTACTGTGTTTCCCTGAAAATAAGACATCCTCCGAAAATAAGACCTACTTCATGGAAACATAATACATCCCCTGAAAATAAGACATAGCGCATCTTTGGGAGCAAAAATTAATATAAGACAGTCATATTTTCAGGGAAACAGGGTATTAACTGAAGTGATAGGGAACAGATAGATGAGTGTTTTTTTCTCAAGTAGTTAGGTTAAATGGAGGTTGAAAGTGTAAGGGGACAGAAATAGTGTGATAGTAATGATCTATCTACACTAATAAAAGAGAAACATGCAAATTAAATATCACTCTGCTATACCCACCAGCCAATCAGGAGTGAGTATGCAAATTAACACACAGATCTGGAGCAAGCAGGAGGCTTGGGTTTCTCTTGGTGATGGAGGAAGCCAAGCTTCCTGCCCACCCTGGCCGGCTCTGGCCTCCACTCAAGGCTACAAAATTTCAATTATAGAAGATAAATAAATCCCAGATAGTTGCTTTCAGCCAGTCCTGGCCTCTGCTCAAGGAGGCACTGAAAAAAAAAAAAAGACCCTTACCCAGGCTGGCCACACCCCATATGGTGAGGGTCCCTACTGGGGAGATTGGCCAGCCTGCAAACAGCCATCAGAACTCATGCAGGCTGGGGACCCCAGGTGGGGACCCCCACCCTGAAGGGGATGTGGCCAGCCTGAAAACTGCCCTCAGCCCCTGACTCATGGTCTGATCTCTGTAAATGGGCAGTTGAACATCCTTTAAGGGGTCCCAGATTTGAGAGAGTGCAGGCTGGGCTGAGGGACATCCCACCACACATGAATTTCATTCACAGAGCCTCTAGTATATAGATAAAAACCTAATATGTAATTGTCCCTGCAGCAGTTCTATCAGGTGACATATTGCTCACTATGATGTGCACTGACCACCAGGAAGTGGTGTGGAATGAAGGAAGGCCACAGCTGGCACCCGGAGGCCCTGATCAGCCCTGACCATTGGCCAGGCCTCTGGATCCTACCCATGCATGAATTAACTAGCTATTTGACTCATTTGAATGACCAAAGCAAAATATCTGATTTGTTAGTCCAGTGAATGGACAGCTTTGTGGCAAAAAGTTGAATATTATCCACAAAATGAATAAAATTTAATATCTTATTTTAAAGAAATACATGAAAAATCCTCAATAATGGAATCAAATTCACTTTGTGTGCTGAGGAATCATCTAAGGTTTTATTATACTGTGAAATGTGTCTTATGATAAATAATATTCTATGAATGGCTCTGTATTTACTTGAGAATTTAATGAAAAAAAGAAAGAAAAATGAAACTGTCTTAACGGAAAATCTTTGCAATTAGTCTCCAAAATAGGTTCTTAAATTGCTTAGTTTTAAGAATATTTTTGACAAGGAAATGAAAATACAATTATAGTTATAAAAATTCTTAAAAACTTTCAGTTTTGTTAAGTATTAAAATAGCTATTAAGTTAATGTTGGCATCATTTCAAATAAGCCATCTGTAAATAGCTTACTTTATATATTTTTCTTATAAACTTGTTTCATCAAAATGCTATGTTAATGAGCCTGCTTCTTGTTTCCTATTGGAATTGCTCTAACAAGAACTCTCTAGTCATTTCCAGAAACACAGAAACATAATTTTCATAGGAAGAAGTAACTTGCTCCATTAATTATCCTCTTTCCTGTATCTTCAATTTCTCTCCTCCTATCTTGCATCCTTTCCTTAGCTTGAAAACATTCATATCTTAACCATTTAAAGAGAATTCTTCTAAACTCGACTTCTGCCTTCAACCAGGATATATTCTCTTCATTTGATTCATATTCAAATTGTTTGAAAAATATTCTTCTGAGTGCCAGTTATAAATAAGTGGGGATAAAGGGGTGGTGGGAGCACAGCATTGCAGCCTAGACTGAAGTTTTAAGACATAAGAGTAGACCTGGGTGGTGTAGCTCAGTAGTTAGAGTATTGCCCCACACAACAAAGGGTCCTGGGTTTGCTTCCCAGTCAAGGGCATGTACCTGGGTTGTGGGTTTGCTCCCTGCCCTCTGGTCAGGGCACGTGTCAGAGGCAACCGATTCTTGTGTCTCTCCCATCTCTCTCTCTCTCTCTCTCTCTCTCTCTCTCTCTCTCTCTCTCCCTCCATCCCCCTCCTTTCCTCTCTCCCGCCCTCCTTCCCTCCCTCCTTCCCTCCCTCCCTCCCTCCCCTTTCCTTCTTTCATTCCACTCTCTCTGAAAATCAATGGAAAATATCCTTTGGTGAGGATTAACAACAACAAAAAATATCTAATAGCAGGAACAGGTGAGAGAGTAGAATAAATCTATATTAGGAGTTAAACATTGTTAAGAGAATGGGGATCTCAGGGTTATATAGATCTGTCTTTATTTATATTTTTGTTAATTCAAACCTAAGGATTTTTTCCCATTGATTTTTATTTTTTAGTCTATGTAATTTATTTGCAAACACATTATAGCTAAAGTTGAACTTAAATTTACATATGATAAAAGCCTGAATATATTTTTCAAGGTTGACAGAAATGAAAATACTGAACATATTTGCTGATCCTATGTTTTGAGTTTTATTTCCCTCTCACTTTTCACATTCAATTTTTGGTCATTCAAAGAAAGCAAAACTTGTTAAAATTGTTGCTATATGGTTTTCATGTGGTAGTGCTTTGACAATTATTCCTAGACAAAGGATTCAACAAGTCAACTATAGATGTAATTTTTGCATCACTCCATTTGCCTCAGTAACATCTCTTTGGTATGGTACAGAGGGCAGTGCCAACTTCTCGAATCCACTCTAAACTCATTTTTCTAATTTTAATTTAATTTTATATTTTATTGTTTAAAGTATTACAATTATTAATACATATGTCTCCCTTTTTCCCACAAATGAGCTTTCCCAAGCCTCCCCTACCTATGGGCTCATGCACTCACTCCAGAGAGGGGAAGGAAAAGGGAGAGACACAGAGAGAAAAATATCCATGTGAGAGGGCTGCATATGTTGGCTGCCTCTGGCTCACACCCGGACTGGGGCCATAGATTGAGCCTACAACCAAGGTACGTGCTTTTGACAGAATAGAACCAAGAACCTTCAGTCCACAGGCTGACGCTCTTACCACTGAGCCAAACTGGCTAGGCTAGCGCTATAGATCTGTCTTTAAATTTCTTCTTTGTCACTTGATGGCCTATGAGACTGGAGAAGTGATTGAACCTGAACCTATATAAGCATCCATTTCCTTATGTAAAAGTGAGGTAAAAAATAGTATGTACTATATGATGTTGGAAACAGGATTCAGTTAGATAATCTAAGATTTTAATAAATGTTAATTTTTGATACCAGTATTATCAGAGGATGATATTAATACTTTGAAGGTAAGTGCAAAACAGTTGTTGAGGACCAGTGAATTCAAACAAATGATGAAAATAAGCCAATAGGAAGTAATGGGGCAACACATAGAGACAATAAGATAGAGCAAACTATCTTTGGTTAATCAAGAGATGAAAGAAGTTAAAGATATGCCTGGAACATAAGCTAGGATGAAGGAATACATGAAAAACAGCTGCATACAACACCATCACCTACAATCCCATAATAGGATCAGTTAGAGATTAATTAATATTTACTGGTAAAATGTTCTGTTCTGTTTCAGAGTATTTTTAAAAATATTTTATTGATTTTTTACGGAGAGGAAGGGAGAGAGATAGAGAGCTAGAAATGACAATGAGAGAGAGAAACATCGACCAGCTGCCTCTTGCACACCCCCTACCGGGGATGTGCCCACAACCAATGTACATGCCCTTGCCCGGAATCGAACCTGGGACCTTTCAGTCCGCAGACCGACGCCCTACCACTGAGCCAAACCGGTTTCGGCAGTTTCAGAGTATTTTGAATGTGAAATGTAGATTCCCATAAACCCTCCTTCAAGTTATATACCTAATGATGTACTAGGTAATGAAATGGCCATGATGTTCTCCTGGGTAAAACATCACTTACATATAATGTTATCCAGTTTCTACATCCCAGGTAGCAATTCAAATTCACATGAACAAACAAAACACATTGATAAAGATAATAATTTAAGTATAAATGACCATATAAATGCCTATTATTTTCCTTTTCTTAATTTATTTTAAGAGCAATAATATAAAATAATATCCACATATCATATTGTCCAGCCCATCACATCTAGAAATGCAATATATGTGCACTATGTTTATCAAAACCATCTCAAAATTAAGTCTATAGGAATAAAGCTATAATGGGCTAAGAAAATCATAACAAATAAATAACTAATAAGTATAGTGATGTTATGTTAGTGAGGATATGGAGGAATTGCAGGTCTCATACATTGCAGGTGGAAAAGTAAAATGGTGCAAGAACTTTGGAAAGCAGTCTGGAAATTTCTGAAATGATTAGAGTTACCATATAACCCAGCAATTCTACTCCTAAATATACACCCAAGAAAAATAAAAAAAACTATCCATGGAAAAACTTATACAGTACACAAATGTTTGTAGAAGAATTGTTCAAAATAGCCAAAGTTGGAAACAACCCAAATGTCCATCAACAGACAACAGATAAAGAAAAGTGCTATATACATATAATGAACAATATACACTGTTGAACAAAAACAGACCCAGAGAAAGAGAAGCAGCGGTCAGACTCTCAAATCTCAGAGGGAAAGTAGGGGAGGGTAAGGGGAAGGAGCAGAGATCAACCAAAGGACTTGTGTGCATGCATATGGACCTAGCCAGTGGCCATGGACACCAGGGGGCTGGGGCATATGTAGGGAGGGGTTTGGGATGGGAATGGGGGAATGAGGACAATTATGTGATATCATAATCAATAAAATTAAAAAATAATAATAAAAAAGAAAAAAGAAAAAAAAATAGTCACAATCCATGGCCCAAAGACATATAGCCAACAGAGGACTTGGCTTTAGAAAGCTGTTTACATATGAGTCATAATGTGACTATGTGTTTGCCTTCTCAGTGAGCTATGAGCTATTAAAGGATGTGGACTCTTCAGCTCATCTTTGTATTCTCAGTAACTGGCACAAGGTGATCAGACTCAAAGATTTATGTTACAGTAGGTTTTTTTATTCACAGGACATAGATATATGATAGCCATCTCTTCATTAAATATTATTGAATATATGCATCAAGGACTCAGATTTTAGGGACACAATAATAAACAAAACAAACAAACAACTGTCTTTATAAATATGAAATTCTAATAGGGGGATGCTGCCGAAACCGGTTTGGTTAAATGGATAGAGCATCAGCCCGTGGACTGAAAGGTCCCAGGTTCAATTCCGGTCAAGGGCATGTACCTTGGTTGCTGGCATATCCCAAGTAGGGGGTGTGCAAGAGGCAGCTGATTGATGCTTCTCTCTCATCGATGTTTCTAGCTTTCTATCCCTCTCTCTTCCTCTCTGTAAAAACTCAATAAAATATATTTTAAAAAATAAAATATAAAGAGGATGCAGACAATAAGTGAGTAAACAATCTCATTATCCAGATGTTAATATATACTGTAAAATAAAATAAGTAGGACAAAAGAGATAGTGACTGAAGGTCAGGAATTGGAGAGGAATAGTGAATATAGTATGTAGTAGTTAGGAAATACCCCTCAACAGAAGTGATACTTGGCAAGAGAGTTGAATAAATTATGAGTAAGTCACGAACATCCATTATGGAGGCTCATTCAAGGCAGAAGGAATTGAATGTTCCCTTATGATAATAATAACATACTTTGTGTGTATCAGGAGCAGTTAGAACAATAGAATGACTGAATCAGGAACAAGGACAAAAGGGATAAGAAAAGGGGTCAAGCAAGACAAAGGCCAGATCCTTCAAGGTCTTTGTAGGCCATGGCAATGAGTTTCAATTTTATTTTAAAGGATATGGAAAGCCATTGTTGAGTTTGCAGCACGGGAGTTACATGACCTATTTTATGTTTTAAAAATGTTTATTCTAGTTCTTGTGAGGAGATGAACACTAGTGGTTCAAGTGTGAAAGTCAAGCATCAGTTAAGATATTTTTTAAGATATCTAGGAGCTTGATATTGGTTGCTTGGACTGTAATGGTAGAGGCTGGCATACTAGAAAGTGATCAGATTTAGAATATTTTTGAAACTAGAGGCAATATTATATGCTGCTAGATTAGATTAAAATTAGAGGGGAAAAAGAGGAGTCAAAGAGGATGCCAAATTGGAAGGGGCTACTAAGAAAAGGAGATCCGCCGAAACCGGTTTGGCTCAGTGGTAGAGTGTCGGTCTGCGGACTGAAAGGTCCCGGGTTCAATTCCGGTCAAGGGCATGTACACTGATTGCGGGCACATCCCCGGTAGGGGGTGTGTAAGAGGCAGCTGGTCTATGTAACTCTCTCATCGACGTTTCTAGCTCTCTCTCTCTCTCCCTTCCTCTCTGTAAAATATCAATAAAATATATTTTTTTAAAAAAGAAAAGGAGATCCTACCTACTGGGAGAAAATTATGTTTCTGAAGAATCAGTAGTTTGCTTATAGACAGCCTATTTTGAGATGTTTGTTAGACATCCAAATGAATATATGAAGTATTTGACTAACACATAAATTAGGAGTTTGGGGGAGAGGTTGAAGCTGAAAATGTATATTGGGAGCCAAGAATATATACATGGCATCAAGGATATTGTGCCTGAATGATATCACTTGAGTAGGTGCAAAGAATAAAAGGAGTTCAAGGACTGGTCTCTGAGGCCCTTCATGAATTCAGTGTGATCCATCAAAAGAAAATGATAAAACTTTACATTGTTATCAAATAGAGACTATATTATAATACATATTGCACTTTATGGAAAACAACGAGAAACATGTATTCATTTGTTTAACACATATTTATTATGTGTCTAATATGTACCACCATGTGCCAGGCACTGTTTTAGATCCTAGGAATGCAGCAGTGAAGAAAGAAATGACAGATTCAATTATCTGCCTTAATGTAATTTTTATTCTAGTGGAAGAAGGGGAAAATAAGCAAAATTAATAAGCAACTCTAGCATACTAGGTCATAATAATTGTTCCAAAAAATAAAATAGAGCAGGTATTTTCATTGCCCTTCTCTTTGTTGGATGCTCTTATTGCAGAAGTCTATACGACTGACTCACTTAAACACTTCAGTTTTTGCTATAATGTTACCTTCTCAGTCAGGATCTCCTTAGCATCCTTATTTAAAATCCCAAATGCTTTCCTCTACCTTATGTGAGTTACCTCACACACTTCATATATATATATATATATATATATATATATATATATATATATATATTCTGTATACCTTACTGCCATCTTATTTTTATTGTGTATTTATATATTAATTTATTCATTTATTATATGGCTCCCCACTAAAGTATCAACTCCATGATGACAGGAATTTGTTTTTAACTTTTCTGTGTACAGCTGTATTCCAGAACCTAGGATACCACCTGGAATGCACTAGATAATAGATATTTGTTGAAAAAAATAAATGAATTATTTTAGCATCAGTGAGAACAAATTACCAATGATGATAATGAATTACCATTATCATTATGAGCACACCTTATCTTACCAACTACTTGGAATATTGTTTCAAAAATTGAATGACTATTTTATTTTATTTTTTAGGTTCTGGTAAGTTTAACTGTGGAGACAGAAGACATTTAGACATTCTATAAAAATCAATGATCTGGTTAAAGAGAGTTAATTAATGCAAATTATCCTTGGATAACTTTTAAATTCCAAGGCAGAAAGTAATATAATTCTTAATTAAATGCCTAGCTTAGGCTTATCATAGGTTACCCATAAATATTATTCAAATAAATGACCTAAGTAGAGTTATAAATTTTATGTATTGAATTCACCTTTGTGTTACACTGGGACTCTTTCTATAGCCAACATTAACAGCATGCTGATGCCCATTTAAAAACTTAGAGTGTGACTTTACTATTTGAAATGCACATAAAGGCTGATAGTTGTGATTTTACATTCCCCACATAATGATAGTCATTTTTCTGACTACAGGGTGCCAAAGTCTTCATCATGCAAGCAACCGTCAAGCATTAACATCATTCAAAGGTAAAGTATGATCTTTTTCAATATATTTCTATTTAAATGGTTTTTACATAAACACAAAGATTAAAATAACTACTTTCTTATCAAATTTATGAGGAAATTTTTTGTTAATTTTTAAATGGTCACATTACAAAAAACATATTAACTTTGCAAAAAATGTTATAGGAGGAAAATATGTAAGTAGAAAATTAAGATTCAGTGTGCCAAATATCATATTAAAGGGACGGAAAATATACTATAAATAGAAAGATTTTGTTTGAGGAGTTTAGGTAAAATTTTATAAAATAAGTTATATTTGAGCTAGGATGAGTCATTCTTTTCATATGGATGAGGCAGGTGTATGGAGGAGTGTTTCAGGTAGACAGGACATCACAGGGGTAATCCTATCTAATTAAAGAGTAATATGCAAATTAACCACCACTCTGCTACAACCACCAGCCACACCCACCAGCTAATCAGAGAAAGTATGCAAATTAACCCCAACCAAGATGGCTGCAGCCACAGAGAGCAGGAGGAAGGCTTGGGCTTCCCTGGAAATAGTGGAAGCCAAGCTTTCCACAAACCCTGGTGGGCCCAGGCCTCCACTCAAGGGTATAAGGTTTCAATTATAGAAGGTAAATAAATTTCAACAGAAATGGCAGCAGCCACTGAGCTGGAAGAGCAGGAGGCTAGGGTTGCCATGGGCGATGGAGGAAGCCAAGCTTCTGCAGCCCTGGCTTCCCAAGGCCTCCACTCTAGGCTACAAAGTTTCAATTATACAATATGAATAAATTCCAACAGAAATGGCTGCTGCCACAGAGCAACGAGGAGGCTTGGCTCCGCTCCAGGCTACAAAGTTTCAATTGTAAAAGATAAATAAATTCCAGATACCAGGGCCTCTGCTTGGGTCACCAATGGGCATGGTTGGCCTGCAAACCACTACAGGCCCTTCGTCCAGGCCACCTCACACCCCAAGGGAACCCCCACCCTGATCCAGAACACCCTTCAGGGCAAATCAGCTGGCCCCCACCCATGCACCAGGTCTCTATTCTATCTAATAAAAGAGTAATATGCAGATAGACTATCAATCCAACACACAAAATGGCTGCCCCCATGTGGTCAAGGATCTTGCTCACATGTGGACACAAGATGGCCACCACAAGATGGCCACCACAGGATGGCCAGCAGGGAAGGACAGTTGGGAGGCACCATGCCTGAAAGGGAGGGCACTTGAAAGGGACCAGGCCTACAAGGGAGGGCAGTTTTGGGTGATCAATTCTTCAGGGGAGGGCAGTTAGGGGTGACCAGGCTAGCAGAGGAGGGAAGTTGGGGGCAAACAGGCTGGCAGGGGAGCATTTAGACATCAATGAGGCTGGCATGGGAGTGGTTACAGGGTGTTCAGGCTGGAAGGCAGAAGCGATTAGGGGCAATCAGAAAGGCAGGCAGGCGAGCAGTTGGGAACCAGCAGTCCTAGATTGTGAGAGAGATGTCTGACTGCCCATTTAGACATCCCATGAGGAGTCCCAGTTTGGAGAGGGTGCAGGCTAGGCTGAGAGACACCCTCCCCATGCACAAATTTCATGCACCGGGCCTCTAATAGGATTATATATGAGTTGTCTGTTAATAAAAATTTCAGTGTGAGCAGCAAATATTTTATGGAGGTTCAGGAAAGTTTTATTGGAAGTTAAGATATATAAAAAACCAATGCAAGAAAGTGAAGGGAATTGTGGTCCATACTAATTAATGCACTTGGATTTTTTGACAAATATGTTTAATGCAACAACATGTGTATTAGAAAGTCTACTTTAAGTAGTCCTTCATGGTCAAATGGGAACAGAAGAAATTTACATACAAGGAGACCATTTAACAGGCTGCTACAATAGCACTGTTGAGACATGATTAGAAGTGGATATGGAGATAAAGGATCAGACATGAACAACTCTGTGGTACTACACCTTTATAACTTCAGTCCAAGCTAATGTTAAATTAAAAATATAAATAAGTGGAATTTAAAAATTGCACATTTAACAATACGATAAAAGTATCTGTGGATCAGGAACATTGCAAACATATAATTCTAAGAATTCCAGAAATCCTTGCCCTGCTAAGCTACAGGTCCTCCTATTAAGCTGTGAGTTATGTGACTACAGGGTAACAGGAAGTAAAACATTGAATATGCTGCTGGAAATCTCAGTCAAGTTCACTGGATGCAATCAGGGTCCCTGGCAGACTGAGCTTCCTGTGATATGAGGCTGAAAAAGGATGTAACCATTGGCTAAGTCCTTGATTTTATACAAAGCTTGTACATATCTTGTCAGAAGAACCAAAGAAGTCATCTGAGTATGAAAAGGGGACCAAATGTTCCAATGATTTAGTGACATTATAAGTCTATTCCCCATTATTTCTCTGAGATGTAAGAACTATGACCCCTGGTTTGTCATTGTCCAGGTGGAGGCAACCAGAAAGCTACTAGGTATGGATGGGAGAGAAGTGGGTGAAGGTAAAAGAAAAACAATTGGAGATGCATCTGAAAACAAAAATTCCAAAGAACAGTCTAAGAAATATTGCCAACACATTTAATAGTCAATAAATTCACTACCAATAGGGTGAAAATAATATAAAAATCTCAAAATTATCTTAAGTATTTTTAGAAAGTCTAAAGGGATAAGGGAAATAATGAAAACCATTAAAATAACACAAGAACACATGAACCAACAACAAAGAGTTATTTTAAAAATACATTAGCAAATAATTATCTTAATTAAAAACAATCCATAAAACAAGCTCAAAATAGGAGACATAGTTGAAAGGAGTATAAAAACAGAAAAGTAAAATCCATCATGTGGTCTTAACTGCATATCTGAGATGGCAGAAGAAACATTTGAGTTCATTACTATTATACATACCTTACACATAATATTAAATGACACTGGATGGTAATTTGAATCCATAGAGAGAAATGAAAAGTAGCATAAATGAAAAAAATGGGGATAAATATGTTGAATAGGCTAAGATGGCTCTCAGGATTCTTTCATGAGTACAAAGGATAAATGAATACTTTGGGAGAAGCATGTTAGGCAAGATCACACAGATGTAGAATTCAGTTCTGGCATGGTGAATTTGATGTTTGACATTCCTAAAGGACACAGGGATTTCAGTGTGTGATAGAAAATTAGAGGCGGCCAAAAAAGTCACAAAGAAATACTGAACAGAGTCAGGAAATCCAGAGGCTAAAAAAGAAGAGAGAAATTGAATCTTGCAAAATCCATGAACTAACTACACAGCATATGCTGAGTGAAGATGCAAAAATCATAGCCTGATTGAAAATGGTTTGGAATCTTTATCTGGAAAGTGAAACCATGAAAGGTTTAATAGGATAAAAAAGTAGAGGTTTGCTCTGGTTGGTTTGACTCAATGGACAAAGCGTTAGCCTGAGAAATGGGCATTCCCAGGTTTGGTTCTGGTCAGGGGCACATGCACAGGTTGTGGCACAATACCCAGTGGAAGACTCGAAGGAGGCAGCCAATCCATGATTCTCTCTCATTGTGGATGTTTCTGTCTCTCTCCCTCTTCCTTCCTCTCTGAGATAAATAAAAATATAACTAAAAAAGTGAAGGTCTTCCCACCTCCCTCCCCCCCCCCCCGCCAAGTGCACAAATTTCGTGGACCAGGCCTCTAGTACTTTATAACTTTCTAAAGCTGGACATTGGCTGAAAATGCTAAATAGAGATGGAATTTAGCATTCATTTTTTAAAATAAATGTTCATTGTTCAGATTATTACAGCTGTTCCTCCATTTCCTCCCCTTACCTTCCAAAACTATCCTCATCCATAGGTGTAAGGTTTTTGTACAATCTCTTTCCACACCCCCACACTCCATTTCCCCCAATAATTGTCAGTCCACTCCTTTTATATGTTCCTGATTCTATTATATTCACCAGTTTATTCTATTCATCAGATTTTTTATTCACTTGATTTTTAGATTCACTTGTTGATAGATATGCATTTGTTGTTACTTTGTTGTTCATAATTTTTATCTTTACCTTTTTCTTCTTCTTCCTCTCAAAGAATACCCTTCACCATTTCATATAATACTGGTTTGGTAGTGATGAACTCTTTTAGCTTTTTCTTGTCTGTGAATCTCTTTATCTGACCTTTAATTCTTAATGATAGCTTTGCTGGGCAAAGTAATCTTGGTTGTAGGTTCTTGCTATTCATTACTTTGAATATTTCTTGTCACTTCCTTCAGGCCTGCATAGTTTCCATTGAGAAATCAGCTGATAGTCATATGGGTTCTCCCTTGAAGGTAACTAACTGTTTTTCTCTTGCTGCTTTTATGGTTCTCTCTTTGTCTTTTGCCTTTGGCATTTTAATTATGATGTGTCTTGGTATGATCCTCTTTGGATTCCTCTTGTTTGGGGTAATCTGCATTTCCTGGACTTGTAGGTCTATTTCTTTCACCAGGTAGGATAAGTTTTCAGTCATTATTTCTTCAAATATGTTTTCAATATCTTGCTCTCTTTCTTCTTCTGGCACCCCCATAATTCAAATGTTGGTACACCTGAGGTTGTCCCAGAGGCTCTTTACACTATCTTCATATTTTTGGATTATTTCTTCTTTTTGCTCTTCCAGTTGGGTGTTTTTTGCTTCCTAGTATTTCAAATCTTTGACTTGATTCTTAGGATCCTCTAGTAGTATACTGTTGAATTTCCGTATATTATTATTTCAGTCAGTGTATGCTTAATTTCTGACTGATCCTTTTCCTTTTCTTCTTTTTTTCTTACTAAGATCCTTGAAGGTCTCACTAAATCCCTCAGAGGTTTCTAGAAAATTCTTGAGTAACCTTATAGCTGTAGTTTTGAACTCTATACGAGTAGTTTGCTCTCTTCCATTTCTTTTATTTGTGGGAGGCTGCTTCACTATGCTGATGGAGTGGCCTTGTATGTTAGAGGTCCTATAGGGCTCAGTATCTCAGCTTCCGCACTCACCTGAAGTGGATGCTCTTGGTACACCACTTTTGTGGGCTGTTTGAACCATCTTGTTGTAGTTAACTCTTGATTGCTGTTGGTATGACTGGGAGGAATTGACCTCCAGGCCAATTGGCTGTGATGACCAGCTGTTTCTACACTGGAAGATGTGTTGTGCAGGAGACACCCTTATGGGGCAGGACTTGCTTCAGTGGAGCCTAGAGTGTGTCTCTTATAAATGTGAAGAGTTATAATCTGGTATGGTCTCACTCTAACCATTGGGTACACTGATGCTTGGGTATCCAAGGAGATGCAAGGTCAGCCACTGTCTGGGGCTGCCCATCAGGGGCTATGGAGATATCTGCAAATTCCTCCTCTTTGTATGTGTTTTGGGAGTGCCCAGAGTAGGCCCAACTGTGAAGCAAGCCTAGGCTGGGCTTTGGGCCTTCTTTTGGAAGCTCTGGGGCTTTCTGATACAGCCGCAGTTTGTTTTAGACAAAAGGACAAGCCATTCATATGCAAAAGCTAATGTGCACAGCTTGGGTGGGATTGTAAATTGGGTGGGGCAGGGTCTCTGGGAATCACCAGGGCAAAGCAAATAGCATGGCTACCAGTCAACCCTGAACCTGAGAAGTCCCTGGTTCTCCACAATCCATACCCACCTGCAGGAACAATGATTCCTGCAAGACCTTCTAAGTGAAAATCACCCTCTCATTCCTGTCCCAATGCCAGACAGTCCAGTTTCTTCCCATATGTACTTGGGCCCCCCAGAGTCTTGCCTAGAACTGGAGTTGAGAGCAAGCGGGAGCTTGTATCTCCTCATTTAAAAAAGCAGCACACCCAGGTGCCAGCACTCTCTATGCCTCTGCATCTCTTACCGGTCTAAATGTGCTGTCTTCACCTGTCTAGTTGTGGAACTTCCACTCAGCCAGCCTTCCTGCTGTTCTCGGTGGTAGTTGTTCTGCCATTTGGTTGTGGTTTTGATGTGGTTGTGAGAGGCAGCAAGTATATGTGTTTACCTGTGCCGCCATCTTGGTTCTCTTCTTGGCATTCATTCTTAACTCATAAATTATTAAAATAGTTATATAGAGTAAATGTGATCATATATTTTTGTGTTGTTAATTATACTGAGTTTGTGAGTAAATTGTTATAATATTCATTTAATGAGTATTAAATATTTTGAGTCAGTGTATTTTTGCAGACAAATATACACCACATTATTACATCACACTATCTGATTTTAGAATAAAACTGACCAAATACAAATTAAAATATAATAGTCAGAATTGTAGAGTTGAAAGAAACCTCAGAGTTCATTTGTTCCAGTTCCCTATCAAACCCAGGAAAGTTCCTGTCTCAGCATCTTACATAAGCATTCAACTCAGATGGAAATCCTACAGTGACAGAGAGGGAAGAAGGTCTAATCAGGTGAGCACTGTTTTAAGTGCTTCACAGACACTATTTCATACAGTTTTCACAATACAACTCTAGTAGGTCAGCCATTTTATAGTCAAGGAATCTGAGGCTCACACATTTTAGGTAATTTGTCCAAAGTCACAAAGTTACTTCCTGATTTAATTTGGAAAGATTGTATGTTTCTAGGAATTTATCCATTTCTTTCAGATTGTCCAATTTATTGGTATATAGTTATTCATAACATTTTTTTACAATCGTTTGTATTTCTTTGATGTCAGTTGTTACTTCTCTTTTTGTTTCTGAATTTATTTATTTGGGTTCTCTTTCTTTTTTCGTTTTTCTATTTATTGATTAAGGTATTACATATGTGTCCTTATCCCCTTATTGACCCCCACGCCTTCAATCATGTCCTCACCCCTTAGTGTCTGTGTCCATTGATTAGGCTAATCTGAATGTATATGTCCATTGTTTGATCTCTCTCCCTTCCCCCTACCTTCTATGCCTCCCCTTTGAGGTTTGATGGTCTTACCTGTTTTTGTTAATCAGTTTATGCTGTTCATTATATTCCACAAATGAGTGAGATCATGTGATATTTATCTTTCTCTGACTGACTTATTTTGCTTAACATAATGCTCTCCAGGTCGATCCATGCTGTTGCAAACAGTAGGAGTTCCTTCCTTTTTACAGCAGTGTAGTATATATATTCCACAGGTTTTTAATCCATTCATCTGCTGATGGGAACTTGGGGTGTTTTCAAATATTAGCTATTGTAAATTGTGCTGCTAGAAACACAGGGATGCATATGGCCTTTCTGCTTAGTGTTTCTATTTTCTTGGGATATATTCCTAGAAGTGGAATCACTGGGTCAAATGAGAATTCCATTTTTTAGTTTTTTGAGAAAACTCCATACTGTTCTCCACAGTGGCTGCAGAAGTCTGAATTCCCTCCAGCAGTGCACCAGGATTCCATTTTCTCACCCTCCTCACCAGCACTTTTTATTTGTTGATTTGTTCATGATAGCCCTTCTGACAGATATGACATACTACTTCACTGTTGTTTTGATTTTCATCTCTCAGATGATTAATGACTTTGAGCATGTTTTCATGTGTATCTTGGTTCTTCTGCATGTCCTCTTTCGAAAACTGTGTATTTAGGTCATTTGCACACTTTTTTTTATTGGATTGTTTATCTTCGTTTTGTTAAGTTGTATGAGTTCCCTGTAAATGTTGGAGATTAAAACCTTAACAGATATAACATTGGCAAATATGTTCTCTCATGCAGTAGACTCTCTTGTTATTTTTATGATGGTTTCTTTTGCTGTGCATAGTTTTTTATTTCATTTTTATGTAGTCCGATTTGTTTACTTTCTCTTTTGTTTCCATTGCCCTAGGAGCTGTATCAGTGAAAATATTGTTTGAGCATATGTCTGAGATTTTTCTTTTTAAAAAAATATATTTTTATTGATTTTTTTACAGAGAGGAAGAGAGAGGGATAGAGAGCTAGAAATATTGATGAGAGAGAATCATTGATCAGCTGCCTCTTGCACACCCCCTGCTGGGGATGTGCCTGCAACCAAGGTACATGCCCCTGACCGGAATTGAACCTGGGATCCCTCAGTCCACAGGTCGATGCTCTATCCACTGACATAAACCGGTTTTGGCTGCCTGAGATTTTTCTGCCTATGGATTTCTCTAATATTTTTATGTTTTCCCATCTAATGTTTAAGTGCTATATCCATTTTGAGTTTATTTTTTCATATGGTGTAAGTTGATGGTCTATTTTCATTTTTTCATGTATCTGACCAATTTTCCCAACACCAATTATTGAAGAAACTGTCTTCACTCCATTGTATGCTGTTAGCTACTTTGTCAAATATTAATTGCCCATAATGATTTGGGTTGATTTCTGGGTTCTCTATTCTATTCAATTGGCCTATATCTCTGTTTTCATGCCAGCATCAGACAGCTTTGAGAACATTGATTTTGCAATACAGCTTGAAATCTGGTATTGAGATCCCTCTTACTTTACTCTTCTTTCTCAGGATTGTTGTGGCTATTTCAGGGTCTATTTTTACTCCAGATGAATTTTTGGAGAGTACTTTCTAGGTCTGTGAAATATGCCATTGGTATTTTAATGGGGAGTGCATTGAATCTATAGATTGCTTTGGCTAGTATGGACATTTTAATGATGTTGATTCTACCAGTCCATGAATGTAGTATGTTCTTCCATCTGTTCATGTCTTCTTCTATCTCTATTTTCAGTCTTGTAGTTTTCTGATTATTGGCCTTTTTCTTCCTTAGTTATGTTTATTCCTATGTATCTTAATTTTTTTGGTGCAATGTTAAATGTAATTGTTTTTTTTTTTTAAATCTCTCTGTAAGTTCACTATTGGAGTATAAAAATGTGATAGATTTATTGGTTTTAATTTTGTATTCTGTTACATTGCTAAATTCATTTATTAAGTCATAATTTTTTATCGAGTCTTTAGTGTTTTCTATCCTATATAATAAAGAGACAATATGCAAATTGTGCATCACAATCTCACACAAGATAGCCACTCCTATGTGGTCAAAAGATGGACGCCCCCATTGGTCACAAGATGCCCTCCAAAAATGGACAGGAGGGGTGGGCTGTTTCACATGAATGGGCTGACATGGGAGGAGAGTTAGGGGCGACCGGGCCTGCAGGGGAGGGAAGTTAGGGGAAACCAGAATGGGAGGGGAGAGTAGTTAAGTGAGACTGGGCCTACAAGGGAGGTCAGTTGGCAGGGACCAGGCTGGCAGGGGAGGGCAGTTGGGAGTGATTGTGCCAGCAGGGGATCAGTTAGCATCTATCAGGCTGGCAGGGGTGTGGTTAGAGGGTTATCAGGCTGGAAGGCTGAAACAGTGGCAATCAGGCAGGCAGGCAGGTGAGCAGTTGGGAGCCAGCAGTCCCAGATTGTTAAAGGGATGTCTGACTACCAGTTTAGGCATAGTCCCCAAGGGGTCCCCAGAGGTTGCAGGCTGGGCTGAGGGACACCCCCCATGCACAAATTTTGTGCACTGGGCCTCTAGTGTACAATATCAGTGAACAATGAAAATTTTACTTGCTCTTTTACAATTTATATAGCATTTATTTCTTCTTATTCTCTAATCACTATGGCTATCTCTTCCAGTACTATGTTGAACAGGAGTGGTGAAAGTGGTCATCCCTGTCTTGTTCCTGTTCTTAGGTGAAATAGTTTTAGTTCTTCTCATTGAGTGTGATGTTGGCTGTAGTTTTGTCACATAAAGCTTTTATTATGTTGAAGTATAACCCTCTATTCTCACTTTGCTGAGGGTTTTTATCAGGAAAGGGTGTTGGATTTTGCCAAATGCTTTTTCTGCGTCAATTTATATGTTGATGTGATTTTTATCTTTCAATTTGTTTATGAGCTATATCACATTTATTGATGTGCAGATATTGTACCATTGTTGCATCCCTGGAATAAATCCAAATTGGTCATGGTGTATGATCTTTCTAATGCATTGCTGGATCCGATTTGCTAAAATTTTGTTGAGGATTTTAACATCTATGTTTATCAAGGATATCGGCCTGTAATTCTCTTTCTTTGTGTTGTCTTTATCTGGTTTTGTTATTAGGGTAATAGTGGCTTCATAGAATGAGCTTAGAAGTGTTCTTTCCAGTTGAATTTCTTGTAATAGTCTAAGGATAATAGGTTTTAGTTCTTCCTTGAATGTTTGCTAAAAATCCCCTGTGAAGCTGCCTGATCCCAGGCTTTTGTTTACTATAAGCTTTTTGATGACTGCTTCAATTTCCTCCACAGTTACCGGCCTTTTGAGATTTTTAGATTCTTCTTGATTGAATATTGGAAGGCTGTATTTTTCTAACAATATGTCCATTTCCTTTAGTTTGTCTAGTTTGTTGGAATTGATTTGTTCGTAGTATTTTCTTTTTTTTACAATACTTGGTATTTCTGTAGGGTCTCTTGTTATTTTAGCTCTTTTATTTCTGATTTTGTTTATTTGGGTCCTCTCTCTTTCCTTCTTCTTTTTTTAAAAAAATATATATATTTTATTGATATTTTACAGAGAGGAAGGGAGAGAGATAGAGAGCTAGAAACGTCGATGAGAGAGAAACATTGACCAGCTGCCTCTTGCACACCCCCTACCGGGGATGTGCCCGCAACCAATGTACATGCCCTTGACCGGAATCGAACCCGGGACCTTTCAGTCCGCAGACCGACGCTCTACCACTGAGCCAAACCGGTTTCGGCTCTCTCTCCTTCTTTATGAGCCTGGCTAGAGGTTCATCAATTTTGTTTATCCTTTCAAATAACCAGTCCTTGGTTTCATTGATCTTTTGTACTGTTTGTTTTTGTTTATGTGTTTGCCATTCATTTGTGCTCTGATCTTTATTACCTCTTTTTTTTCTGCTCACTCTGGGATTTTCTTGTTGCTCTATTCTCTTTCTAATTTTTTAAGTTGTAAGGTTAGATAATTTATTACCATTTTATATATATATATATTTTAGGTAGGCCTGTAGAGCTATAAACTTCCCTCTTAGGACTGCTTTCATTGTGTTCCATAGATTTTAGATAGTTTTGTTTTCATTTTCATTTGTTTCTAGGGTGTTTTTAAATTCTTCTTTGATCTCCTTGGCAACCCAATTATCATTTAATATCATGCTATTCAGCTTCAAATTGTTTGAAATTTTTTATTGTTTTTATTGTATGTTATTTCTAATATTATGCCATTTTGGTCTAAGAAGATGCTTGTTATGATTTTAACCTTATTGAAATTGGAAAGACTTTGCCTGTGTTCCAATATGTGGTCTATCTTTGAAAATGTATCACATGCACTTGAGAAGAATGTATATTCTGTGGCTTTGGGATGAAATGTTCCTGAAGATGTCAATTAAGTGCATCTGATATAATGAGTTATTTAGGATTGCTGTTTCTTTGCTGATCTTTTTGTCTAGAGGATTTATCCAGTGATGTCAGTGGGGTATGACTGTATTTCTGTCAATCCCTACCTTGCTATCTTTCAGGAGAATTTTTTTTAATGTATTTGGGTGCTCCTGAATTGGGTTCAATTTTTTTTTACCAGGGTTATATCTTCTTGTTTTATTAATCCCTTTAGTATTATGAAATGGCCTTCCTTATCTCTTTTTATGGCCTTCACCCTGAGGTCTATTTTTTCAGATAAGTATTGCTACCCCATCTTTTTTTCTCATTTCCATTTGCCTGAATATATAGTTTTCCATCCATTTAATTTCAGTCTGTGTGAGCCCCTTGTTCTGAGGTGGATCCATTGTAGACAGTATACATGTATGTATATATATATATATATATATATATATATATATATATATATATAATGTTTTCTTATACATTCAGCCTCTCAATGTCTTCTGACTGCAACATTAATCCATTTACATTTGAAGTTATTATTAAGTCCTTGTTTGTAGCCATCTTTATTTTTTTGTGTCTGTGTTACTTTTTCCCTTTTTATTCCTTCTTTTTACACCAGTCCCTTTAGCGTTTCTTATATTTCTTGTGTGGTAGTGATAAACTTTCGGAATTTTTAAAATCTATTCATCTCCTTATTTTCTGCTCAAGTTTAGTGTGTTTTACTGCAAAAATACAAGAACTCCCCTAAAAATCAGGAACAAGACAGGAATGTTCACTTATACCACTTTTATTCAACATAATATTGAAATTCCTAGCCACAGTGACCAGACAAGAAGAATAAATAGAAAGCATTTAAAAAGGAAGGGAAAGAAGTAGTAAAAGTAAAGCTGTCATTATTTGCAGATGACACGATATTGCACATAGAGAATCCAAAATAGTCCACCAAAAAACTACTGCAACTGAATAGAAACTCTTTATCTTTCCCGTCACTCTCACTACTAGCATCTAATAGGGTATTATGGCATATCCTGACAGAACTTGAACCATAAAAATACACATTGAACTTTTCTTGACTAATTTGTCAATGAAGGTGTCCTGTAGGAGAGATAATAAAGACATGTAACAGTGTATACTTAAAGCTAAACTCTAAGAATACTAGTGATCTCTCTATATAAAGCCTAAGTGACCATCACAACTGAATGGATGATCAAACAGGCTGTGAGGGGTGATCTGGCCAGCAGGGGGGTTAATGTGGGGAACCAAAGAACCAAACAGCAGGCTGTGTGGAGCTACCAGGCTGGCAGGGGGGTTCAGGAGGGGTGACCAAATGAATGAGCAGCAGGCTGCATGAGGAGACCAGGCTGGCAGGGATGGTGGCAGATAGGGGCAAGCAGGCAGGCAGGCAGGTGAGTGGTCAGGAGCCAGCAGCCCCGGATTGTGAGAGGGATGTCTGACTGTGAGTTTAGGCTCATAGCAGTCGGACATCCCCTGAGGGTTCCTGGATTGGAGAGGGTGCAGGCTGGTCTGAGGGGACCCTTCCCTCATGTACGAATTTCATGCACCGGGCCTCTAGTATATACATAAAGAAAATGTAACAAAATCAGAACATGTGAAACAATATATTCAATTAAGATGACAGGATTTATTTTAGATTTAATGTTCCTTCAAGAAAAATTTGTAAGATTTTTCACAAAGAATGAAGCACAGAAAACTTTAATTTAGTGTTACGCATAGAAATACAGATTTGCCCCAAAGACATAAAATTTCATTCTCTGTCAAGTCCAACATTTCAGTGGAATTTCTGTGGGCCCTTTGTTCACTGGTAGGAATTCTACAATATTAGTCTTTCAGCAATATATTCAAATGAACACTTTTAAATAATATTCACTTTTTCTCTCTTACATATATAGGATGGTGCAAAACAGGTTTACAGTAACTGTTATGGAAAATAATACAATATTAAATGATGCAAGAATAAATTCTGTTTTGCATACTCACAACTGTAAACCTACTTTAGCCCCAGCCTATGTGTGTGTGTGTGTGTGTGTGTGTGTGTGTGTGTGTGTGTGTATACACATTTATAAATATATATATTTTAATTATATATACATACACACAGTACACACATACAAATAAGTGCATATAAAAACTCATGTAGGGACCTATAAAGCATTATGCTAAGAAAAATAATCCAGTCATATAAATACAATTATCACATGATATCACTTGTAGGTGGAATCTAATGAACAAAATAAACTTACAAACAAAATAGGACCAGAGGAATGGATGCATGGGACAGTTGGGCAAATCTCAGAGGGACAGGGGAAAGGGGAATGGGAAGAGGTAAACCTACATATTTACATAACCCATGGACACACACAATAGTGCAGTGAAGGCCTGGAGGATGCGGGAATAGGGTGGAGGGGGTTAATGGTGGGGGGGGGGGAAGGTCACATCTATAATACTTTCAACAATAAAAATAAATAATAAAATGGCTGGCATTTTCATAAAAGACTACACACACACACTTCCCTGTGAACCAGCAATTTATCCAAGTGCCATGAAACTTAGGTCCGTTCAGAGCCTTGTAAATAAATGTTCATGTCAGCTTTATTCATGATAGCTAATAAATGGAAACAACTCAAGAACCATTAACAGATTAATAGAAACACTACTTGTGATGTATGCAAACAATGGAATAAAATAGTAGAAACTACAGATACAGCAATATAAATGAATTTCAAAAATGTTATGCTAAGTGTAGAAAATCAGTTAAAGAATGTGAGATGCTATGAGTCTATCTGAAATTCTAAAAGGAAAAATTAATTGATAGTGACAGAAAGCAGCTCACTGGTCACTTGAGCCATGTGTCAGGAAAGAAAATTGATGGAAATGTCCTTTAACTTGATTACAGTGGGGATTATGCAGGTGTATTTGACAATTCTTATCACAATGTACACTTAAAATATGGGTACTATATTTTATATAAATTACAACTCAAGGGCATGGATATAGGAAAACATATTACTACAATACTGTCTGTTTAAATCCTAATATTTGAAATGCTTTGTTTATAGTAAATTTAAGATAAAAATGAGAGCATCTTCTATTTCCTACAATTGAGGTATGACATGGAGAAGGGGGACTTTGGAAATGCCATTATTAATGATTTTCTTGTGCATTCTATTTCCAAATTTGACATTTTCACATTTTTCTGAAAAAATATATATTCCATGCCTGTAGCAAGGTTTTCAAGAAAGCTTAAGTGAATTAGTTGAATAAATTAATACAAAGCATGAGATATACACCAGTCCTAATCTGGAGGTTAATGAGAGGTGTTGTCAGCTAATAGCATGTATAAAGTAATCCTACTTCTGGTTCTCTGAAAGCAGAAATTTCACTTTTCCAAATCAAAGGAATGAAGAATAGTACTGGCTTACTGTTCCCAATTAACATGAATCAGAGATGAGCATCCAGGGATCCAAGTGAGATGTCTAAATGTAGAGTTGCCACAAGAAGTTTGATTAGAGTGGTTAAGCTCCCCTTTTTTACTTGCTTCAAAATTATGCAGTATTTTACAGCTTAAAATTTGTTGGTTGAAGTATGTCCACTCACAGACCCTCACATCAGCCTTGCCTAAAATTCTAACTTTCCTACTCTATTCATAAGGAAACCAACACTCAAGAGAGGTGAAGTTTCCAAGTTTCTTTCACACATATAAAGTGCAGGTCAAAGACTAAATGATAAGGCTTCCAACTTCCTTCAAGAGTTTTTTCTTGTAAAATCCCTATCTCCTTGCTCTGGCCAAGATTACTTATTTTTAACAGAAAGGAAACTCAGTGGTGAGAACATAGTGGAAGATTTTATATATATATATATATATATATATATATATATATATATATATATATTAAGATGCTTACATATATAGTAATTCAAGTACATAGCCATAGCCCACAGTAAGCCATACCTCTCTCTCTCTCTCTCTCTCTCTCTCTCTCTATATATATATATATATATATATATATGTGTGTGTGTGTGTGTGTGTGTGTGTATACACTTCTAATATATATATTAGAGGCCCAATGCATGAAATTAGTGCACGGGGCTGGGGAGGGGGGAAGTGGGTGTCCCTCAGCCCAGACTGGACACGGTCCAATCTGGGACCCCTCAAGGGATGTCCGAATGCCTGTTTAGACCTGATTCCAGTGGGATCAGACCTAAACCAGCAGTCGGACATCCCTCTCACAATCCAGGATTGCTGGCTCTCAACTGCTCACCTGCCTGCATGGTTCTGATAAGAGTCAATTGTATATATTGCAGACCTGGTAAGCTACATCTGCAGCACAGTGATATTGTTCAGCCTTGGCTCTAAACTGTCTACCTCCTGCACTGATACCTCTCTTCACTATATACTGCTTCTTACATTGCTCTGAGTCCAGAGGCTTCCATACAATCAGATCTGTAAAGATCAAAGTTAAACAGTAAAAAAAAAAAAAAAAAGAAAACAATGACTCTCTATGGCAAAAATTGTATCTCATATTTCTACCTGTAACAATGTAATTCTTAAATATTTTTCCAATGGAGCTAAGGGAAAAAAATATGCTTGCCAAAACCAGTTTGGCTCAGTGGTAGAGTATCGGTCTGTGAACTGAAAGGTCCTGGGTTTGATTCCGGTCAAGGGCATGTACATTGGTTGTGGGCACATCCCCGGTAGGGGGAGTGCAGGAGGCAGCTGGTCGATGTTTCTCTCTCATCGATGTTTCTAGCTCTCTATCTCTCTCTCTTCCTCTCTGTAAAATATCAATAAAAAAAAAAAAAAATATATATATATATATATATATATATATATATATATTTAAAAAGGTATAATGATTGGTAGGTTAGGTGTGTGAAACGCATTTTCAAATTTCAATAATTTCAAATTACTATGAATTTATTCGGACATAACCTTATAGTAATTCAAGGAGCATCTGTATATGATCCCCACCTGTTAGTCACATAGAAATTATCTCAGTTATCTGACTGATTGTCTCAGTATTAACAGTGCTTATGTTAAAGTAAAATAAGTAAACTATTAAGTAAATTAAGTCACCCTTATTTTACTTAATAATGTCCCCAAAGGACAAGCGTATTAAGACTGGCAATTTGACTATGCCAATATAAGGCATGGAGTGCTTTCTTTAAATGAAAATGTGAAAGTTCTCAGCTTAATAATGAAATTTTTAAAAAATCATATGCTGAGGTTGCTAAAATCTATAGTGAGAACAAACCTATTAATGAAAAAAAAAAGGAAAAACAAATCTGTGTTAGTTTTGCTGTTGCACGTCAAACTGCTAAAGGTACAGCCATAGTGGGTAATAAGTACATAGTTGAGATGGAAAAGTTATTACATTTGTGCCTAGAAGACATGAACAGAAAATGTGTTGCATTTGACTGCAATGCATTGAATATATATGAAGAGATCCCCTGAAAAGAGTGAAACCATGTCATTTGTCACAAGTAAGGGGTGGTTATAAAAATTCAAGAATAGGTTTGGACCAAAAATATAACAATTAATAGAGGGAACAAAAGAAACACAGCATTCATATAACTTTTATTACTGTATATTGTTATATAATCAATCTATTATTATTGTTATTATTATTCATCTCTTACTGTGTCTAATATGCTACTTAAACTTTATCATAGGAATGTATGTATTGGAACAAAAATAGTGATATACAGGGTTTGATACTATCCACAGTTTCAGGCATTCACTAGGGTCTTGGAACATATTCCACACAAAAGAGGGGACTACTATACATTAATTTTAAAAATAATTAATAAAAAAGGTCTTTAACTAACTTATGAAAACACTAGAGGCCTGGTGCACAAAATTCGTGCATTGGGGGGGGGGGGTGTCCCTCAGCTCAACCCTCTCCAATCTGGGACCCCACTCACAATCCAGGACTGCTGGCTCCCAACTACTCGCTTGCCTGCCTTCCTGATTGCCCCTAACTGCTTCTGCCTGCCAACCTGATCACCCTAACCACTCCCCTGCCAGCCTGATTGATGTCTAACTGCTCCCCTGCCAGCCTGTTTGCCCCCAACTTCCCTCCTCTGCCAGCCTGGTCACCCCTAACTACCCTCCCCTGCAGGGTTAATCACCCCTACTGCCCTTCCTTGCAGGCCTGGTGCCTCCCATCTTGTGGTGGCCATCTTGTGTTCACATGGGGGCAGGATCTTTGACCACATGGGGGCAGCTATCTTGTGTGTTGGGGTGATGATCAATCTGCATATTACTCTTTTATTAGATAGGATAGAGGCCTGGTGCATGGAAGGGGGCCAGCTGGTTTGCCCTGAAAGGGTATCCCAGATCAGGGTGGGGGTTCAATTGGAGTATGGGGTGGCCTGGGCGAGGAGCCTGGTTGGTTTTCAGGCCAACCATGCCCCCCAGCGACCCAAGCAGAGGCCCTGGTATCTGGAATTTATCTCCTACAATTGAAACTTCGTAGCCTGGAGCAGAGCCCAGTCTTCTGCTGGTTCCTGGTGGCAGGGGATTTATTTACTTTCTATAATTGAAACTTTGTAGTCTAAGTGGAGGCCTTGGCCAGCCAGGATGTGTGGAAAGCTTGGCTGCCTCTATCACCTGGGAAACCCAAGCCTCCCTCTTGCTTTCTCTGTGTCTGCAGCCATCTTGGCTGGGTTAATTTGCATACTCACTCTGATTGGCTAATGGGAATGGCTAGTGGGCATGGCTAGTGTGTGTAGCAGAGTGATGGTTAATTTGCATATTACTATTTTACTATATAGGATTATGATAATGAGTTATTGGTGGATATGGGCAGACTTTCTGGAGGAGAAATTTTTTAAATTAGGACTGCCTGATAAATAGGACTATAATTGTCCCAGAGCATGTGTGGGAGAATATAAAATTTTAGAATGTGGGAAGAAATGCAGCTAAGTTCCAAACTGGAAGAATTGAGGCTTTTCCCTCTCATACATGAAAAATATGTCAGCCGAAACCGGTTTGGCTCAGTGGTAGAGTGTCGGTCTGCGGAATGAAAGGTCCCAGGTTCAATTCCGGTCAAGGGCATGTACCTTGGCTGTGGGCACATCCCCAGTAGGGGGTGTGCAAGAGGCAGCTGGTCGATGTTTCTTTCTCTTTGACATTTCTATCTCTCCATCTCTCTCCCTTCCTCTCTGTAAAATATCAATAAAAAAGAAAAAAAAAGAAAAATATGTCAGTATATGACCCAAAGTAAAACAAACTGAAAAGAAACATTAGGATTATCCTATATAATAAAAGCATAATAGGCAAGTCTATCGAATGTCAGAACTACCAGTTGCTATGACATGCACTAACCACCCAGGGGTAGATGCTCAAGGCAGGAGCTTCCCCTTGGTGGTCAGTGCACTCCCACAAGGGAGCACTGCTCAGCCAGAAGCCAGGCTCATGGCTGGCGAGTGCAGCAAAAGTGGCTGGAGCCTCTACCTCTACCTCTGCTGCAGGCCAGTGGTAAGGAGCAAGGAGTCCCAGACTGCAAATGGGTACAGGTTGGGCTGAGGGACCACCGCCCCCAGTGCACAAATCTCATGCACTCGTCCTCTAGTCCTATATAATAAAAGGCTAATATTCAAATAGATTGAATGGCAGAACAACCAAACAACTGGTCGCTATGATGTGCACTGACCATCAGGTTCATGTGTGAAACATGGTGAGTGTCAGCCATAGCAGAATGGTGGAGCACCAGACCAAGGGTGCTGGTCACTGTCATTGGGGCAAGCCTTGGTGGTTACTGAAAATTCTTTACTCCTGCTTGCTGCAGTCCCACCTGGTGTGAATTTATATTAGTTCACACAAACTGGCACCGGCCTCACTCACAACAGCTCCTGGCACCCAGCACCGGCCCTGATTGCTTGACACCATCAGGGGGTGCGAGAGGGGGAGGCAGCTGCTACTCCTGATCACTCCTCAGGGTTTCTCCACCTCCCCCTGCTCGAAAGGGTCAAACGAGGCTGGCAGCTGCCTCTTGCACCCACTGCCAGCACTGGAGTCACTCCTCACACTCATTGCTGGCACTGGTCCCATTCGCACCTGTAGCTGGTGCTGGAGCCACCACTAGGACCCACTGCTGGCACCCAGCGCCTGTCCTGATCACTCAGCGCCATCAACGGATGGGATGTGAGAGGCGGTTGCAGGCTCCAATCACCCCTGAGGGCTTCTCCATCTTCGCCTGCTGCTGAGGGGTGATTGGCGCAGCAGCTGCTGCTTGCATCCTCTGATGGGGTCAGCCCCGCTCACACCTGCTGCTGCTGCCAGCCCCAATTGCTTCATGCTGTCAGTGGCTGTGAGCAGGGCTGGTGCCATCAGCATATGGCAGTGGCTGGAGCAGGGCTGCAGGCAGACAGGGTACCAGGGGCCATGGTGGGAGGGGCTGGGCGGTGGTGCAGAGGATGGGCCAAGACCCACCCCTGTGCCCACCTGAGACTCTTGGCCCACAGTTCCTTTCAATGTGCACAAATTCATGCACTTGGCCTCTAGTATTAAATAAAGCTTAACATTAAAGTATTAGCACTAAAGCAGCAGTCGCTAACAACCTTTCAGACCTCACAGACCACCAATGGTCTGCAGACCACTGTTAGGTGACTGCTGCACTAAGGAATATTTTTTTTTAAAAAGGAACAAAGCAAAAAAAAAAAAAAGGAACAAAACTGCTGCCTGATCAGATATGTGCTTTAAGTAGGTGAATAAAAAAATTATAAATAATTATGGCATTAAGACTGGAAGTAGAAAATTAGAGATCTATTGCAAGATTCCAGGATAGGATTAGACTCTGAACTTGAGAAGTGGCTTTGGAGAGAATAGAAAGAGGTGCAGATTAAAAGGACCCACAATATGTGTTTGATAACTGCATGAATATGTAGAGTATAAGATGAGAAATTTATAATTTGTTTTGATAGTAGCATTATATATGACACTGAGGAGCTTAATTAGTGGAAAAAGTTGGGGTGGTTGGAGACAAATTTTGGTTTAGAGACAAATTATGATTTGGAGACAAATCTTGATGATTGGGTGTTTGGTCTAGAATTTAGGGGAATGGACAGGCATACAAATGAATATTTGGAATCATCACCACATACATGATACTTAAAATAAATAAATAAATAAGCAACAATGGATGAAATTGCCTAAAGATGAGAAGAAAAGATATGAGTAATAACTGCATATTGGTGGAAGTTTATATGAAAAGGAAATAGAAAAACAAAGGTTTATCAGAGAGTATACCAATAAGAAAGAGAAGAGCAAAATGCAGCTGAAATATATGGCTTGATTTTCAATGAACACTTCTTACTATTCTTAGAAATATATATAATAAAGAGCCATGGTCATAACAACCTTTACTACCAGAGGCTCAACCAAACTGGAAGTCAGTGGTCAGCAAAGTCATTAGTCAACAGAGCCAAATATGAACAGTACAATTGAAATTTCTTTTGAGAGCCAAATTTTTAAAACTTAAACTATATAGGTAGGTACATTGTTATTAACTTAAATAGGGTACATGGGATTTTGTGGAAGAGCCACACTCAAGGGGCCCAAGAGCTTCATGTGGCTCACGAGCTGCGGTTTGCTGGCCACTGGCCTAGGAAGCTGCAGATCAGACCCAGAGAGAGGCCTGCAGAGAGGCAGTGTTTGATCCATAGCCTCTGTGGCAGCCATTGATCAGAACTTGCCTCTCTTTCTCTCTCAGCCTGGCCAACAGCATTGCCTCCATTTCTCTCCACTGGGGCTGCTAATCAGCTCTGACTTTTTGATCAGGCCTATTGATAGGCCCTGAGACACTGACTGGCATAGAAATTGACCAATCAGAACCAAATCTGGGTGAATGTAAGGAACCAAGGGCTGCCTAGAAGGCAGAGCTTTTGACACTGACTGGCATATAAACTGAACAATCAGAACCAAATCTGGGTCAAATGTGAGGAGCCAATGGCTGCCTAGGAGGCAAAGCTTTTGATGCTGATTGTCATAGAAACTGATCAATCAGAACCAAATTGTCTGCAGAGGAGGGAAGTTGTTGGCGAGATCAGGCCAGCAGGAGAGGGCAGATAGGGATGATCAGGTCAGCAGGGGAGAACAGTTAGGGGCAAGATCAGGTCAGCAGGGGAGGGTCATTGGGGGCAAGATCAGACTGGCAGAGGAGGGAAGTTGGGGGCAACCAGGCTGGCAGGGGAGGATAGTTGGGGGCAAGATTAGGATGTCAGGAGAGGGCAGTTAGAACCAAGATCAGGCCAGCAAGAGAGGGCAGATAGGGGTGATCAGGTAGGCAAACGCTGTTGGGAGTGAGATCAGGCCAGCAGGGGAGAGCAGTTTGGAGATCCATCATGCTGGCAGGGGAGGGAAGTTAGGGGTGATCAGGCAGGCAGGCAGAGGCAGTTAGGGGTGATCAGGCAGACAGAGGGGTTAGGCAGGGGTGGGCAGACTTTTTGTCTCGAGGGCCAAAATGGGTTCTTAAACTGGACCAGAGGGCCAGAACAAAAGCATGGATGGAGTGTTTGTGTGAACTAATATAAATCCAAAGTAAACATCATTACATAAAAGGGTTCAGTCTTTTTTTTTTTTAATTCAATAGTTTTACTCACCGGATCCAGCCCACGGGCCGTAGTTTGCTCAGCCCTGGGTTAGGGACTATCAGGCAGGCAGGCAAGTGAATGGTTAGGAGCCAGTGGTCCCAGATTGTGAGAGGGGTGTCCAACCACTGGTTTAGGTCTGATCTCACAGGGGTGTCCAATTGGTGTGGGTGCAGGCTGGGCTGAGGGCACCAGACCTCATATGCAACAGACAGCTTTAAATTATCAAATAATTTGTTGAACTTTCATAGCTTACGGATTTTTAGAGTCCGCTATAAAGATAATTGATTCTTCCCCAATGTGGTAGAATATTGGACCTTTTTACTGCAACTTTGATGATATCACTGTTCATGTTTTGTGAGCTAATCCCTATTTATTGCAGCCTTTTGAATAATAAGTAAAAAATTTTACCAATACCTAGAATTTGAGAACACTATTCATAATGTGTAATATCAAAAATAAAATGGTCACAGCAGTGGTATTTGAATCTTTTTGATAAATTTTTGCTAGTATGTATTTTGCATCTGTCCTAAAATTCTAAAAGTGAATGAGAAAGTGTGTGTGAGTGTGAGTGTGTATGTGTGTGTGTGTGTGTGTGTGTGTGTGTGTGTGTGTTCTCCTGGTTTTTATTTTGGGAAAAATCAAGGATACTCAATACAAATTTGAAAGGCTGACATTGAAGATAAGTTGCATATTTTAGTGATATTTAATCCTGGGGGAGCAGAGGATACAGATTCAGATGCATTCTATTGTGACAATATCTTCAGTTGTAAATTCTCTCATTGGAAATCCATAATTACAGTGTCCCCATGCTTGAGGTTATTCTCAGCTCTCAACCCTGTGATAAATCTGTCTACACAAAACAGCAGCTGGTACACTGGCAATCAAACTGCTTTTGGTGACATAATTTCATGATATTTTTTAGAATCATTGAACAAGAGCAGCTGCCCAGAGCTTCAGAAGCATTGTATATGGGGAATTTTGCTTACATTTTCTCTAGGTACAAAGGCTCAGTAGTGTGACAATTGGTGAAAATTGTCAGGTTAATAGCTGTCTCATGTAAATGCTCCTTTGCTAGTTTTATCCCCATGCTTAGTAGAATTACAAGCATTTTTAGTGAAAGAAAAATTTGGTAATGAGGTAGTCAATGTAGATCAAGAAAGGAAAACCGGATTTATCCAAAATCTTTTTAAATTTAATTCCCAAATGTGACTATGTTAGAAAAAGAGAAGAAAATATAAAACAGATGGAAAAGTCCAGGTGATCTGAAGACAGAAGCTAGTACTCCAAATGGAATTAATAATCTTAGTACATGTTCAGATGACGTTTTTATGAAAATCTATTTATTTTGCACAGAGGTGAAACATTTTGCTTCTGACCTTCAAGTGGGGAAATACTGCTGATTTTAGGGCAGCAAGAACTGAATGTGAACCATAAAATTTTTACTCCAACCCAAGCTATTTTGAACATCTTGCAGATTATTCAGGGCACAGTTTGTCTGACCCTAGGGGATAATTTGCTTTCAAAATCCCTTGGCAAATTCTGACTTGTTGGAAATAGACCAAATGATGGGTGGATATATTCTCTACAAATATTTCTTCATGGGCTAAAAACAATGTTGTACTGAAGGTATTCTAAATCCCCTCAACATACAACTATATGAAATCTAAGTGACTGAAACAAATATAAAGAGAGATCTTTTGTGATGATGAAATAGTTCTGTATTTTGATTGTGGTAGTGGTTATATGTAATAAAATGACATGGGACTATATGTGAAAGTTATATCATTGTAAATTTTCTAGTTAATTATGGCTTACCCATGTACCAATTGGGGAAAACTGGATAAAGGTTACATAGGTCATCTTTGTACTATCTTAGTAATTTATGTTTATTTATAATTAATAAAACACCAAAAGTTAAAATAAATAATAGAAAAACAAATGGAAAAACACTTTCCATCACATTTCACATGTTTGACTCCTCCTCATCAATTAGTTCTCAACTTACTACATCCTTTGAGAGCACTTGACTAATGCCTCTATCTAATGTAGCTTTCTTCCCTTTCCCATTCTACCAGTATATATATTTATATAAACCCCTGCATTTATCCTTTATATTACTTATCAACACACTTTTAATTATATATTCATTGGTTTTATTATTTATCAATGTCTTTTCATTCTCCATTTAACAAATGTGTATTGAGAACCTACTATGTATCAAGTCCTATTTTAGATATTGAAAATATATCAGGAAAAAAGTCAGAAAAGAGCCTAGCAAACTGGATGGCCACTCAAAATGTGTCACTTTGGCATATTGATTATTTTGAATTAAAATTATTTAAGAAATAGAAGGTGCAAGGACACTCTGACATTCATTTTTGTCCCTCAAAGAGGGAAACATATTTTCCAAGATAAAATATTCTCCATGTACCATGAGAGTAGAAAGTATCTTTATCTCTAGATATAAGGAAATCAAGGCCAAGAGGTCTGTATATACAAACTTTGTATATACCGTATTTTTCGGACCATAAGACGCACCTTTTCTTCACCAAATAGTGGGAGGAAAAGTGCCTGCGTCTTATGGTCCGAATAGAAGTAGTGCTGGCATTGAAGCTGAGAATATCTAGAATAAGATATCTAGTCCCATGGCCCTCCCCCCAAAATCAGCTATTCTGATGAATCCAGGGAACATTTGTTTATATTGCAAGTTCTCATCTAAGTTGCCTTTAGAATATTTGAAGCAGGTATTGAGATGTCACTTGATTACCAAGATTGCAAGACTATTTTTGCCATTGATATACAGAGATTAGAAGCCTAGCAGACTCTCTATTGATCAGACTCCTCAAACAATTTGCTGCAAAGCACCCTTAGTCAGCTGCACCATCCTTTAAACCTGACCATTTGCTTGAGGGGAATGAGATGTCAAGACTATTCTAAGTGCTCAATTTTAGTCACCATGTCATTTAATCCTCATAGCAACCCATTGGGGTATGTAGTATTATTATTCCTATTTCAGAAGAGATAACTTAAGATCAAAGAATTGAGTTAACTTTGCAAAAAGTCGCAGCTTGTTAGTAGTTTATTATGAGTTGAACAAATACTTGATCTCAGGAAAATGGTTGAACACAAGGTTCTTAGTAGCTTGATTTGATTTGTAACAATTCTATAAATTCTTAAAAGGTCTATGGAAGGCATACTAAAGGTTACATTTCTCTAAAAATTATGTGGAATGAGGACATGAAATTGGAGAATTATGGAGTTTGAGACTTATGAAAGATACTGAGCTAAAAAGTGTTTTCCCTCCGAATCATAGAAAAAGTAAGTGAAATGGAGGTGTGAAAGGGGGTCACACACACAACCTACCCTAAAATTTCTCCCACTTCCTCCTCAAATTTGGTACAAAACTCAGGGTTCTTATTGTCTAAGGAAAAACAGGGGAAATTTGGATATTCAGAATCAGAACATATTAGACAGTGGAAAAATTGATGTTAATAGATATGTGGATACAGTAGATAGGCAAATGAAAGGAGGATCCTTTCCATTTATATAAATCTGAAATTGGACTTGGTCAAAAGTTAGATATGGACCTCATTATTACATCTACATTAAAGTCATTCAGGAAAATGACATCTGAAAAATGTGTCAAATGTTTGATTAGTATGTTATATGTTTTGGTAGTGCTGAGTATAATTAAGGGGGAAAAAAGTTCTTACCTTTGTGGATCTCATGCTTTAGTGGGGTAGACATTCAAACAGATAGTTTCAATACAACGTTCTGTGTATGCTATACAGTATAGAATGTACATAAAGTCATAGAAGCTCACAGAAAGGAAAACAAAATTTGTAATAGATAAGAGAAGGGTCATTGAAAGAAGAAACATTTAAACTGGGGCCCAAAAGATGAGTAGAAGTCAGTCATTCTAACAGAGTGAATAACTGGGTATGTGTATGGGGATGAGGAGTGATTGGCGTATTGATCTCTTAGTTCCTGGTGACATACTAGGATAAGTGAAAAATATAGCACTTCCTACCCAAAGCCCAGGAAGAACAGGGCTCATATTGATTCTTATACAAGTTAGCTCACAGCATCTCTACCCAAAAATGGAGTCACACTTTTGGAGGAAAGTAAGAAGATTCTATGTCCCAAGTCCTTTAATAGGTGTGATGATAAAGCAACAGGAGAAAGTGGAGAGTAGTTCTTTGAGTAAAGGGAAAGTAAATATTCTTAAACTTCTAGAAAGTTAGTGACTTTCTTAGAGACATTGGGGAGAACAAGAGATTGGAGTTTATATGAACACTGGGGGCATAATGTTTCACTCTAATGTTGCACCCCTGAGAGGGATAGAACCTCTCAATAACTGATATATGGATGGAGTGAGGGAGACACAATATGTGGTCAGGAAGAAACACTAAGTCCCCTAGCCTTGAGAGCTAAAAGGAAGATCCTTTGTACATTCTCAGCATAGACACATAGGTGCTTTCCATGTTAAATGGACTGACCATATGAATTTGGATAATGAGCATTTCTAGGACTATCACCATAACTAAGATAGGGGCTTCATTATCAAATCTACATTAAAGTAATTTAAATATCGTGCCATTGTGGTGTTTTAGCACAATGTAAACCTGGGATTATTGTGAGAACCCTTTCCACGTCCTGTGTAGTTCAGGGTTCCAGTTCAGGGTTCAGTTTCTGGAGAGGGCCGCACTCAAATGAAAGAGACTAGAAAGAGTTAATTTGGGAAAATGGGGGCCAGGCGGAATTCCACCTCTAGGGGGAGGGCTACAACTGCTCTGGCCTTACAATCCTTTTTATGCAAGGGAAACACCCATATCTTTTAGGCAGGAAATTCCAATAATAGACAATCAGCAAGAATTTACATATGATTAACAAGTGGAGGTTTATTTAACTACCAATGTCTCAACTAAACAATGAGTGATTAGCCCCAGTCATTCAGAGCAATTAAGGTTGACCAGCCTTCTGGATTCCCTCTTCACATTTATAAGTGACAAAGTTCAGTTTCCTGCAGATTATTTTAAACCAAAGGAAAGGGACTCAAATAAAGGCTCAGACTGAATTTCCCAGTAGCCAGGATTGGTGTTTAAACCAGATTTAATTTGGATTAGAGAAGTAAAAGAATTCAATTTATTTTTTATCAAAATTGTACGTATAATTCATGTCATATCTCATATATATTACAAGACTCAAAAGCAAAGAAGAAAATGGTATATATCGTGAAATGAAGGTAATTAAGAATCTTATGGGTAGTGTTATCTAAACTAAAAGCTGAAATGTGGTAGCCAACTAAAAGAGAGAGAGAGAGAGAAGGTGGAAAGTTACCTGGATAAGCATATCTCAGGTAAAAATGTAAAAAATTAATAGGAGATAGTATATATTATGTTTGAGTTGCTTAAACAAATGTGGCATGCCTGAAGTGCCAGTAGCATTTGAACAACAATATCTGAAATACAGAAGAGAGAATTAGGTTGGATATCTTGCATTTTTTTCAGTATATACATGGTAATAAGAACTATGAGAATATTTGGAAAGAGGAAAAAGACCTAAGACCAAAGTTATCAACATTTAAACATGAGCATGTAAGGTCCCAAGACCCCCGGTGAGTCCGATGGAGTGGGCGACGACCCCAAGTCAAACGCCGAGACCGAAACTTGATGCAAAAAGCATGAGGATTTACTACAAGCGCAGCGCAGGGACTCTCAGGCAGACAGCAACCCGAGGGAAGTGCTGGCTGACTGGAGCGCTGAGCAACTGCAGAACATGAGTTTTTAAAGGCAAAAACCACACGCAGGTGGGGTTACGCATGGAGGGGGAGGAAGGGAACAAAGAAATTCCAAGGAGGGGAGCTGGGCTCGTTAATTACATGTTTTATGACAGGGTCTATGCTTAGTCAACAGTCCCATCTGGTAATCTTGCAAGCCCCTTTACCTCCCCCCTTCCCATTCCTCTGGGTAAGTCCTGGTCTGCTATTGAGGTACCTCCGGGCGTGGTCTTTTCCATAATTACAGGTTAGGCTGGTCTCTTCCTGGCAGGTGCATTCCAAGGTGGTCAGCTCAGTTTCCAGGGGGAGAATTCCACAGCGGTCAACAGGATGAAATCTCCCTGGGGACCTAGCCTTGCTTTAATGTTTGTTATAAAATATTGCATTCTGGCTTTTTGCATTTCAGGGTAGGGAGTTTCTGGGGACTGACTTCATTCTTGCCTAATCTTCAACCATAAAGAACTGACCTCATTCCTGTCTAATCTTTAACCGTAAAGGTCACATCCTGGAACAGGCAGTGGGGGAGGCCAATTCCTCAATCTTGGGGCCCTACAAGCAGAGAAGGAAACCTCCAAAGTCAATAGAGGCACTAGAAGAATAGAAAACATATTGGAGAAAGTATATTCATGTATGCCAAGAAAAAATGTTTTCAAGAAAGCATCATTGTTAATCCAGTTAATTTCTGTAAAGAGTTCAAATTAAGGAAAAAAGAAGGAATCGTGCCCATTAAATTTAGCAACTAAAATCTTTTTGATGACTTTGGCAAGCATAATTTTGGTATTGCGGGGTTTTTTTGTTTTGTTTGTTTTTGTTTGTTTTTTGTGTTTTTGTTTTTTTTTTGGAGTGGCTAGGTTTTGAGGACAAAAGAGAAAAAATGTAGATCACTTTTTAAGAGTTTTGACTGAAAAGCAAAGAAAAAATATAATAACTTGAGAGTGATGTGGGTTTCAAAATTTCAGTATGGAGACAATTTCTCCAGTATCTATAAATATATTTGTAATTTCCTAACTTAAAGGCATAATTGTGTAATGTGACTCTTGTATCCATGTGTAAATTATTGTAGTAAGAATTTATTATGCATATAAGGTGATCTACGGAGAGAATGAATTTATTCAACCTAGATTTATTGATCATGCATTATATCCTAAATATTATAATGGTTGTTGGTGAATATGGAGATGCAGAAGATGGTATCCTAACTCACATTTTTCAAAGGCTGATGGAGATATGGTTGTGTATCAGAGGTTCTAGATTCCATATAAATAATATTGATACCCTGAATATAGACATGGCTGAGCTTGGATTTTGATCTAGCTGAAATAGAATTCTGTTGTGTATGCATACAGTAATATTAAATCTGTGAATGTGTGATAAGTCCTGGAAAATAGTAGTTCTTATCTCAGTTCTGATTATATAGTCTATTTCAGTACATTGATTTTGGTAAGTTAGAGGAGGCTTTAAGAAAAAAAAAAGGAAGACATTATTAACACAAGAACCACCCCCTCCCCCCCCAAAAAAATTGAGGTCTCTGGAAAATATGGAGCAGTCTCTAACATGTCAGCAAGAGTGGTTATTTACTGGAGAAAAAACAAAGAAGTGGAAGTCACATGGTAGTTATTATATAGTAGCCGTGCTCATTTAGAAGAATCCATGAACTATTCCTCTGGTACTTTCAGGTATAAACAAGGGCAGGATGTTTGTAGGTGTATGTATTTGGAATTCAGTATTTTTTTTTGGGGGGGGGGGAATCAGCAAAATGTAGTTTACTTTTGTAGTTTTGATTCCATCTACACTAATAAAAGAAAAATACACAAATTGACTGTACCTTCAAAATGCCCACCAGCCAATCAGGAGTGAGTATGCAAATAAACCCAACAAAGATAGAGCAAAGATAGAGAGTTCATTTGCATATGCAGTCATGAAAAGAAGACTGAAGTCTCTGGCCCAAGCAAAAGACTGAAGACTGAAGACTGAAGAACTTGGCTTCTCCACTGCGGCCAGAGCGAAGGCCTGGGTCCCGGGTGCTAGCAGAAAACAAGTGCTGGCAGCCAGGGGAAGGAAGGCCTATTGCACAAATCTTCATGCAACAAGCCTCTAGTTTAAGTATAGAACCAGAAAACCATGGGTCATACATGCAGACAAAGAACCTCGAAAGAGCAGAATTAAATATACATTAGAAAGAGGTGCAAAGTAACTACAAGAATGATAAAAATGCAGCTGTAATTCCAAATAAACGAGGGTAGAAAGATTTCTTGAGGATGTGGCACTTAGATATAGTGGAGAGATAGGATTATTTCTTATGATCTCAGAGTCTAGTTATAAAAGCTTTGCACATATTTGGCACCAAGTAAATTGCTGTTACAGGAAACCATTTTGGAGCATATTGAGTAATTTCAGAAGAATCTGAATGGCAGTAATGGGGTTAACTTGGGAATGCTTCCTGACAAGGGCTTTATACACTGAAAGGATGTTCTGTCCTGGGAAAGATGTTGGAAGGAATTACTTCACAGAACAGAGAGCAATGAATTGATTGTAATGGGAATGTGGGAAGCAGGACGAAGGTCTGCAGCTTGGAAAGGACCTCGGAATGGAATTTGGAATTAACTCAGAAAACTGCTACTTGACCTTAGCATTTTAGAACCTAAATATACTCAGATTCTTTTAAACTTATCCTGAATTCCATCACCTTTAAACCATCTCAAAAATCACAAACTCATTTATATTTGCATTTGGTTCCCTGGGTAAAGCCTTGATTTATAGCACAGAATAAGAATCAGACCAAGTAATGTTTAGAATGTAATCAGACCAAGTAATGTTTAGAATGTAATACTTTAAAAAATATATTTTAAGGGACTTTTCATTTTAAATTTATAAAGTATTCCATAATAGGTTCCTGACAACATTTCATTAGTAGTAAAATATATGAAGATCATAAGCATTGATGAAAAATATAGGTACATTAGGTCACAAGTACTCAAGTAAGAGCAGCCAAAAGTAAAAGTTATTGATTATTCACACTGCTTTTTTTCTGATGACGGAAGTGCACATAAAGGTTTATGGCAGCAGAGGATACTGTTGCCAACTCTTCTTGAAAATTTTTCTGCTGCTAGGACTATTAGTTTCTAAAAATTCCACCAAAAAATGTGGGTCAATTTGAAATTCCACTTAAATTACAGCTCTAATGGAATAACTATTTTTAAGCAGTTACCAAAATCCTTGGCCAGTTTTCTTCTTGTATTTTGGAGCTAGATGTCTTCTCCAGCTCTTAATTTCTGTCATACCCATCTTGCTCAGTGAGTGGGAAAAAGCACCTTGCCTTAATAGTAATTTAAGAAAGACATATTTAAAGATAATATGCGAGAGGCATGATAAAAAAAAATTCTCGTAAACACTTTTTAACTTATTGCTTTCTGATTGTTCCAGACTGTGCCATGGGTAGAAGATGGCTCCTATATGTTTAAAATGTGCTAAGGCCCTAATTCTTGTTTCTGTCCTCCTAAATCTTCTAAGAGGGAAAAATAAAATATTAACATCTAGCGCAACACAGAAACTTGCTTTTTCAAAGACCTCTGCTCAATTAAGGGAGCCTTTATATGGTATTAAACACATGATATTTTCCCCTTTGGCTTGGTTTTAAGCATTGCAGTTGAAACTTCAAGCTTTGCTTAGTTTTGTGTTGTCACTTCTCTTTAATCCATTCATGAATCTTTCACCAAAAATGAACTCATTTTAAGATGAAGTCATAAATTAATGCAGTTACATAATCCAACAAAGGCATTTCATTTGAGAGTATGTTAACTAGAATGTGGTAGGGCCTCTAGCCCTAGTTTACTGCTGTACACTTTTTGTGTGTTTATTTTGTCCTCAGATGCCTTTCACTGAGAAGATTCTATTTTTGATTTCCCTCAAATCAGATGTCAACATGTTGTAGCCTGCAACTTTCATAGAGGAAGATGAAAGGCAAAATGAGAGTTTAGTTCTGATGTGTCAAGCATGAGGCTCTAGGCACCCTGGAGTGGGCTGCTTCTCCTCTGAGACTAGCAGGCTGATGGATGCAGCAGTGCTAAAATGCAGCTGTGGGCTTGATACTAATTGCAGCCATTTCAGAGGTCACGGAGTTAGTGCAGTTCAGGTAAGTGTGAGTTTACTGGGGGAGTAAAATTGTTGCCTATGTTTTTCCAGTATAAATGTTAAGTTACAAAGCTTAAGCAAATCAAAATTAGTATTTCCAAACATCATTATTATTTTTTAAATATATTTTTTACTGATTTCAGAGAGGAAGGGAGAGGGGGAGAGAGAGAGAAACATCAATGATGAGAGAGAATAAATTGATCAACTGCCTCCTTCATGACCCCTACCAGGGATCCCTGGCATGTATCCTTAACCAGAATCAAACCTGGGGCTCTTCAGTCTGCAGGGCAATGCTCAATCTACTGAGCCAAACAGCTAGGGTCAAACATTATTTTTAAAATTGCAACATAAACTTATTCCTGTCCTGGTTTTTAAGTGTGATCTGTGGTTAATATTCTGATAGAATTAATTCTGATAATGCAAAGATTGATGTTTTAGCTTTCAAATTCTCAATGTAAGACCCTGATTGAAAAGTACAAGATAGCCAAAGTCGGTTTGGCTCAGTGGATAGAGCATTGGTCTGCGGACTGACGGGTCCCAGGTTCGATTCTGGTCGAGGGCATGTACCTTGGTTGCGGTCACATCCCCAGTGGGGGGTGTGCAAGAGGCAGCTGATCGATGATTCTCTTTCATCGATGTTTCTAACTCTCTATCCCTCTCTCTTACTCTCTGTAAAAAATCAATAAAATATATTTTTTTTTAAAAAGAAAAGTACAAGATAGGGTGTCTTCTTTATTTAGACAGAGGGCAGACATGCATGTGTAGTAAAGGTTAGAGATAGTGAAATCTAGTGGGTCACAAGGTATAAGGCATACTGCTCTCAACTATTGAATTCATCGCTCAGATATAGGGGACCTTTTGTGAGGGAAAATGCTAATCATCCTCAGAAGACCCTGTCATCACATAGGTGAAAGATTCCCCATTATCATCAAAACGAGTTTGGGAATTACAGTTTATTGCTACATTCCAATCTTATCTTTCTTTCCTATCATTATTGACATGGACAAGAATTTCCCCAAAGTATAAATTACTGAAAAAGAATAATAATAAACTGCAACATTTAGAGAGCATCCAGAGAAAATAAATATGTTACAGACACAGGAGCAGGAATACAAATGACAATTGACTTTTCACATAAATAATGGAGGACAGGAGACAATGGGTAAATACCTTTAAAGTACAGGGTAAATAGACTTAGCCTAGACTCTATCTCTAGCAAATATACACTTCATAAGTGAAGGCAAAGAAAAACATCTTCAGAAGGACAAAATCTCAGATAATTCATTCTGAGCAAATTAGTATCTCAAGAAATTATGAAAATAAATTTAGGGTAAATCAAAATGATGTTAAATGGAATATATTTCTGAGGAAGGACTAAGCAATACCAAGTAAACTATATTTTCTATATTAATTATATAAAGCAAAATATAAACAATGTACTATAAATGTCATAGTATATGTACAAGTATTATATAAACAAAATCACGAAAGATAAGAGGAGAGGTAAACGGAACTCCACTATATTAAATTTGTTGTGTTGTTCCTGAAGTGATATACATTTTTGGAGACCAATTATGATATCATAAAAATACTCATGGAAAATTTTAGAAACGCTAATAGGAAAACAAAATGAGAAATCCCTTAAACATTCTCAGAGAAGATAAAATGCAATACCAAAAATAACCAGATCATCTAAAAGAAGGGAGAAAGGAACAAACAAAAGGTTACGTAAATTGAAAATGAATACCAATAAATGGCACAATGTAAATCAAAACATTTCAGTAATTTTAGTAAATATAAATGAACTTATTTGCAAAGGTTGTCAGACTAAATTAAAAAGATTTAGCCAGATGTGTGCAAGATTTATTGGGAAGCTCACTTATTAAGTTATGTAATGTCTAATCACTGAGATGCACACCTGAAACTAATAATAATGTATGTCAACTGTAATTAAAAATAAAATTATAAAAAATATTTAACCAATTAAATTACAAGATTATTCATATTTAAATACAAGTTGAAAGTAAATGGTATAGTTATACCATGCAAATACTAATCATAATAAGATGCTACGGTTATATTAATAACAAAGTAGATTTCAAGATAAAGACGGTTTTTAAATATTAAGAGGGACATTTGATAGTGATAAAATGTATCTATTCATAAAGAACACATAACAATACTAAACGTAATCTAACAAAGGACATAGTTTTAAAATACATAAATAAAAAACTGACAGACACAAAGAAAAACATAAAATCCACAATTACAGTTGGAGATTTTAAAACTTAGCTCTTAGTAAAAAAAAAATGGAGAATGAAATTTTTAAAATCTTATAAAAGTGTAATAACAGTATTAACAACCCTTTACATTATAGAACAGTAATCACGACAAAAGCAGAACACACATTCTTATCATGTGAACATGGAACATCCACCAAGATAGAGCATATTTGGGATATAAAACTATTTTAATAAATGTCACAGTATCAACTTTATGTAGAACACAAACTCTGAACTTCATGCTATTGAGTCTAAATAAATTTTAAGTTTTGAAATCATACAGTGTGCTCTCTGACCACAACAGAATTAAAGTAGAAATCAATTATAATAATATATCTAGAAAATTCAAAATATTTGGAAATTAAACATCATAATTCTAAAGAAACAGGTCAAAGGAGTCACAAATGAATTAGAAAATAGTTTTAAGTGGTGAACTTTAATAAAAACATCAAATTTAGTGTTCAGAGAATAATTTATAGTTTAAATGTGTACATTAGAAAAAATGTGATATCTAAGAATTGTCTTTTGACTTTAAGAGACCTAACATGAATACATAGAACCCTTGGGAACCACACACAAGGGGAGTTCACACCCACTTACAGATTCTTCTCTTAGATATCTCAAGAGGAAGACAGCCATCAGAAGATAAGAAATCCTTCTCCGAGTAACAAGTAAGAACAATATTCTCCTGAGACAGGGGCAAAAGAAACTTTCTTTAAGACATAGCAAAAGGGAAGATCTACGGCTGAAGGTGGCTCAGACATAAGGAAACTCCTTTGGAAAACCCAATTGTATACTAAATACAAGGGACACCAGAGGAAGCTGAAGACTATGGTACACTCAAGGGATCACAGAAAAAAAAATCAACTTAATTCATCTACTTAGTTGGCAGATAGTCTCAGTCTTCCACATTGAAGACCAAGCAAAAGTGAGACACCCCCATTTCTGGGTATACATGCTATAAACTTTCATTCCTTCTGTCTTAAACCAAACACACAGCATTTAACCCAAATGTATTAGAAACACAAAGAAGCAAGTAAAAACAATATAATTAACCAAACAATCACAGAACTAGCCACAGATATGATTCAGTTGTTGGGTGTATCAGAATGGGAAGTTAAAAATAAACTTTATATAGTCTGTTACAGTCATTAGTTAAATAGGTGAACTATATGCATGATCATATGGAAAGTTTCAATAGAAATATGGGAACTATAAGAAGTTATCAAGTGGAAATGTGAAAAATAAAAACAATTAAATAGATGAAAAACTTTTTTCCAGGCTCATCAGTAGACTTGAAGCTAAGAAAGAATCAATGAACTTGAAAATAGGTCAATAGAAATAAACAAAAGGTAAACACAAAGAGGAAATAAAGATTGGGTGAGGGTAAAACAGAAATGAGTATCCCCAAAACTGTGGGATAATATCAAATGCTCTGAGATATGTGCAATTAGAATCATGGAGGAAAAAAATAAAAGATAGTGTGGGAATCCTAATTAGTCGGTATATGCCAGATGTTCAAGGCCACTCTGAGCACTGGAATCCTAATCAGGGTGTTCAAGGCTAATTTGCTATAAGCAGGTGCAAAAGCAAGGACACAGCAAGATATACACTGCACAAGTGTACCCTTCTATAACCCCAAAAGACTGAGGGCACTATTTGGCATAAAGCTTCTTTTGTTTGAGTTTGTATATAAGTTGCCACTGGCCAGCGGTGGCTGAGGCTGCCAGTGTGGCTGGCTCTTGTATAGCTCCTGTGTTGGGGGCTGCATTGTGGGGAAGATGTATTATTGACCAGCTGGTACTGGCTATTTTTGCTACGATGCCTCCGTTAGTTGCTACTGTATTATCAAGGACTGCTTTGCTAGACTGCTTTGTCTAATGACTCCTTGTTAGCAATGGCTGCTTGGGCTGCAATAAAGACTCTCTAATATGTTTTCTCCATCTTCTACTACTCAGTATCCAAGGAGATCCAGTCCCTGGCAGAGGGACTTGGGCCCAACAGTTGGTATAGTGGAGCAGGATTCAAGGGGTAAATACTTCCACGGATAGTATTGGGCAGAAGAAACATATGAAGGGGAAGTGGCTAAGAAGTTTCCAAAAGTAGTGAAAGAATCCAAACCATGTATCCAAGAAGCTTAAAGAAAATCAAGCAAGATAAATACCAAAATCAATCACAGCAAGACATATTAAACGGCTAATTTTAAAAAGAAGAAAAGAAAAAGATACAGAAATCTTTAAGGCAGTCATTGTACTTAACACAAACATTAACACATTTAAAACTGAAAAATACAGAATTTCCCTGACCAGGGCAAAATTAAACTACAAAGAAATTATACAATGATATATAAAAAATATTCAAATAGTTGAATGAGGACTTCTAAAGCAAGATAATTTACATTAAATAACTATGTAAGAGTGGATTTGTTTTCTATGGGTTATATTTGTCGTGGTTTTAGCATCAAAAAGAACAAACACCTTCCAATCTCTTCAATGAATTTGCTAATGGAAGAGAAAGAAGAGGAGGAGGAGATGGCTTGGGTCAAAAGACATCTATAGTTTTCTACTCAGATGGCAACATCAAATGCTGCTATGCTCCTGACAAATTGATGAGTGTTTTCTTTTTTTTCCCATCTTGAACTTGGTCCTGACTTCAGCTACTATCCATTCTGGTTGGCAGAGGAAATAAACCTATTTGCCACCTCTGGTCTGGAAGATAAACTGTGTATTGGAAATCCTGATGATAAAATTAGTGAGCATTTAGACGCATAAGCTTGATTTTCAGGAGCATAAACAAAGGTGGAAATATATATTTACCAATATTCATTGCAGAAATGGCAGTCAGCTATGGGAGGGAATGAGATCACGCTAGGGCATTAGAACCACGTCTTCAAAATAGAATCGCCCAGGCTGAAAACCAACTTCTGCGCATGAGCCACGATCCGCATGTGGTATTCTGTGGAAGAGCCACACTCAAGATGCCGAAGAGCTGGATGTGGTTCATGAGCCATGGTTTGCCGACCAATGACCTAGGGAAAGTCTGCTTAAGTATCAAGAGGCATTGCTTATTTTTTGAAGGAAAACATTTCTTTGCATTTTCCCTACACCTTGCACATAGTTTATCCTCAATGAATATTTAGTTATTTTAAAAAATCTTTATTGTTGAAAGTATTTCATATTTCCCTTATTTTCCCCACCGACCCCTTCTATTCTGCACCCCCTCTACCCCAGGACTTCACCACGTTATTATCTGTGTCCTTGAATTATGCATACATATATATGCATACAAGTTCTTTGGTTGATTTCTTCCTAACCACCCACCCCTGTATTCCCTCTGAGATTCATATGTCTGTTCCATGCTTCTATATCTCTGAATCTGTTTTGTTTATCAGTTTATTTTATTAATTAGATTCTATACATGAGTGAGATAATCTGATACTTGTCTTTTTCTGACTGGCTTATTTACTTAGCATAATACTCTCCAGGTCCCTCCATGCTATTGCAAAGGATAAGATACCCTTTTATTGCTGCATAGTATTCCATGGTGTAAATGTACCACAGCTTTTTTATCCATTCATCAACTGATGAGCACTTGGTCTATTTCCAGATCTTAACTATTGTAAGTAAATTGTACTGCTATAAACATAAGGGTACATACATTGTTTCTGATTGGTGTTTCAGGTTTCATATTCATTTATTTTTTCCAATCTTCTCAACTTTTCCCCAATATTGGCTGGAGTCACCTTAGCTCAAATATCTATGGCAGTGATACTCAAAGTGTGTTTCCTATAGAAACAGGATTGTTGATCACAGAGAATTTTTTAGAAATGCAAATTCTTAGACTTTACCAATTGGATAAAAAACAAACCCTAGGGGTAAAACAGAAATCTGTGGTTTAATTAGCCATGCCAATGATTGTGATCCACACTCAAGTCTGTAAACAGCTGCTTTTAGCTAACACAGAAAAGCTATTCTATTAATACCTCTCAGGACCAATCTGTGGTCTACCTTGTCACATTACAGTTCATTCTTACATTTTTAAGTGTACCAAGCTATAGACATAACATTCATATATTCAGGTTAATAATTATCTTGATTTCCAAACCCTTTAATTCCTCATCTGTCTCAGATGTATCAAAAAGCTTTTATTCTATAGGCTGAATATAATTTTTAATGGTTAATTGCAGGAAAGATTCTGAGGGAACACATAGGGTCTGTGTGAAATACTGCTTTGATCACTTAGTCAGATCCACCGCGGGTTCTAGTGGGCTAATGTCAGGTACTCCTCCAACATTGGATCTACCAATTTCCTATAAGATGTCCAGCCTTCTTAATGCACTAGAAGTGAATTAATACATATATGTTAACCTTTAATGATGGCATCTTTCTCCAATCTATAACCATAAATTAATTCACCCATAAAGAGCCCCTTTAGGCTCTGTAAAAAACAAAGAGAAGTTTATAAGCATTAGAATATTTTGATATAAATATTAAATTATAGAAGAAAATTCTACATTGTGTTATTTCCATCTGCATGTTCAACTTGAAATCACTTAGAGTTAATCCAGCATTATGGTGAAGGACGTATTTTACTTAACATCAATGCTAGAGAAGCACTGTAAATGTAGGGAAATATCAAAAACATTTTAAAATAATTTATGCCATCCATTAATTCAACAAATATTTAATGAATATTAAGTAGATGGTATTGTGTTAAAGCTTCAGAATAAAAAATGGATCACATATAATTCATGCTACCAACAACTTTAGAAGAATCAGCTGACATAACAGTTCACTGTGTCAAGGTCTGTGATAGTGGTAATCCCAGAGAGTAAATGAAGGAAGTATGGGAAGAATAGAAATAGAAGGCCTTCAGGAAAAAATAATTAGTAAGAACTTAGTCCTAAAGGACAAACATAAATTATATGAAAGAGGGGACAAGGAGAGAAGAAAAGGCAAACAGAAAAACTAACATGTTTGAAAATTTAGAGTTGAGATACAGCAATATATATTCATTACAAGTGGCTAGAGACAATGTTTTGTGGGGGAAGAAGAGGATAAGATGAAATTTAGGGTACAGAGATGAGTTGGGGCAATAACCAACTAACTCCAGCAGGGAAGTTTATTTCAGGACTAACCAGCTTGAGTTAATTTGATTTCTGTGTTGCCATCATTTCTCTGCACTACTATTTAGAGTAATCCTGGAACAGTTCACTCCACATCAATTTTGTCCATTTGGAAACTAGTCTAGTAAATATAGGTTGAAATAAATTATATTGTCCTGGGAAATTTTGAGGAGCAAAAGTTGCTGGCATGCATAGTCATTTTATCTGTGAAGTCTTGGTGTTGGATATGGCTGCTATTGACTTTCTCCTGGTGTACATGGGAGGTTTGCCTGCCACCATGAATTCTGATAGGCGTTCCATTAGTGATTTTTAGTGGAAGTAGAGGGACCATTTCAGAGCCCTACATTCTCAGAATGAGTAAAGCCTTATCTGGTTCAAACATCCCTTTTATGAAATCTACCCATATAGAGCCTTCTGAACCAGTTGGTGATTGCATTCAGTTGCTAACAGAAAACTGAAAAACAGTGGATTACACCGATGAGATGTTATTTTTCTTTTTGCCAGAGTCTGCAGGTAGGCAGTGTGAGGCTTATGCAATAATTCTGTGAATTCATAAATGTCCTAGGTTGCTTCTTTCTTTCTGTTCTCTTTCCTATAGTTTGTCTTCCATCCACAAGGGCAGCTCATGGTTTCATTTATGGTCACTGCAGCACTAACCATTTGTTTCCATTTCAATAAGAATGGAGAAAAAAAGAGAGTGGGGAAAGCAAAAACCTGTGTGCCAGCAGAATGAGACCCCTTTGGATGTTTTGTTCACAAACTGCACCCCATGGCTTTACTTATAACTCATTAGCCAGAACTGTCACAGGACAGTCTCTAGTTGATCATGATGCTATCTAGAGTAATAAGGGGAAAAGAGAGAACATTGATTAAGTAAAAAATTAAGAATCTCTTGCCATGCCCTACCCAGGTTGTTGTGTGTTAGATTCCTGGTTAGGGCACATATAAGAATCAACCAATGAATGCATAAATAAATGGAACAACAAAATTGATGTTTCTCTCTCATCTTCCTCTCTCTCCTTCTTTCTCTTTCTCCCTTCCTTTCTCTCATATTTCTCAAAAATCAATATTAAAAAAGTATCTTGTCATAGCCTACTAATGGAATCTCGATCACATAACTGTCACTGCCTTTCAAAATGCAAGTAATCTACCAGAATCCTCCAACTTTGCAGATTCCCCTTTGTGTTTGGTATGCTAGCAGCACTATATTAATGAGCCACTTTCTTTAGCATAGTTCTCCTTTTTGCATCCTCTCTTCTATTCATCATTGGTATTAACATATGTTTCCATTTGGGTGCACACATATGTACATGTAAACATGTGTTTCTGACTGCTCTGAGCTCATGCAAAATCATGGCATTATTTCATGACACAAGATTTAATGATGTTTTATTTGTCTTATGATCTTCTTTCATGAAAGAGCTCAATTGCTTTCTAACCCCTCCTCTACCTCGGGAAAATTAACCTTGAAGAAAACACTTGGTTGTCTCATTTGTCAGCGAACAAAATAAAAATTAAAGAAGAAGTCCATGTCTTTCAGAGTTAGAAACTAAGCTTACATTTGTTTCCTGGAAATCAAGACTTTAAAAAACAATTCCTTAAGGGCTAATTAGAAGAAAGTTGGTGGTTATCTGTTTAGGCAAGAGTTTATTCTCAATAAGATATTTAGAAAAGATGGAAGGATGTACTGGTAATAGCATTGTTTTGAGTTCAGAAAAAACAAAAAACAAAAACAACCCACACTGGCCGGCATGCTTTAAAATACTAGAATGTTTTATCAAGCAGACACTTTCAAACTTAACCCATTCCTTGTATTTTTGTTTTCTTTAATCAATTCGAGATAGATAAAAAATGAAATAAAGAATAACACAACTTCATATTTAAGGTACACAATCATTCAGAACAAAAACAGGCCATGCCATATTTGAAAGGGATGATGGTTTTAAATTATCTCTAGATATATAGCTCTTTGGGAAAGGGTATATGGGAAGTGATCACTTTCAAAACTAAACAGGCAGTCCTGGCTAGTGTGTCTCAGTTGGTTAGAGTGTCATTTCCTACACCAAAGGGTTGCAGGTTCAATTCCCAGTCAGGGCTCTTGCCTGAGTTTCATAAAGGCACAGGAGGCAACCAATTTATGTTTCTATCTCTCACTGATGTTTCTCTCTCTCTCTCTCTCTCTCTCTCTCTCTCTCTCTCTCTCTCTCTCTCTCTCCTCCCTCCCTCCTTCACTCTTCCCCTTTCTCTAAAATAAACAGGAATAGTGACAAGCACCTTTGTCAAATATTAATTAATTAAGCATAGTGGCTCAGGTCGATAGCTGTGTTCTCTATTCTATTTGATTGGTCTATATGTCTGTTCTTCTGGCAGTACCAGGATGTTTTGAGAACAGCAGCCTTATAATACAGCTTGAAATCTGGTATTGAGAACCTACCTACTTTTTTCTTCTTTCTCAGGATTGCTGTGGCTATTCCAGGTCTTTCTTTCTTTCTTTCTTTCTTTCTTTCTTTCTTTCTTTCTTTCTTTCTTTCTTCCTTTCTTCCTTTCTTCCTTTCTTCCTTTCTTCCTTTCTTCCTTTCTTCCTTTCTTCCTTCCTTTCTTCCTTTCTTTCTTTCTTTCTTTCTTTCTTTCTTGAGAGTTCCTTCTAGGTCTATGAAATATGCCATTGGTATTTTAATGGGTAGTGCATTGAATCTATAGATTGCTTTGGGTAATGTGGACATTTTAATGATTCTGATTCTACCAATCCATGAACATGGTATGTTCTTCCATCTGTTTACATCTTCCCCTATCTCTTTTTTCAGTGCCCTGTAGTTTTCCACATAAAGGTATTTTACCTTCTTGGTTAAGTTTATTCCTAGGTATCTTAAATTTTTTGGTGCAATGGTAAATGGGATTGCTTTTATAGTCTCTCTCTAAATACTAAGTTCAGTATTAGTGTATGGAAAGGCCATAGATTTCTTGGCATTAATTTTATACCCTGCTACATTGCCAAATACTTTTATTAGGCTTAATAGTTTTTGATGGAGTCTTTCAGGTATTTTATGTACAATATCATGTCATCTGCAAATAAGGACAGATTTACTTTTTTTTTCTAATTTGGATGCATTTTATTTCTTCTTCTTGTATGATCACAATGGCTAATCTTTCCAGTACTATTTCAAACAGGAGTGGTGAGAGTGGGCATCCTTGTCTTGTTCCTGTTCCTAGGGGAGATGGTTTTAATTTTTGCTCATTGAGTATGATGTTAGCTGTGGGTTTATCATACATAGCTTTTATTATATATAGGTATGATCCTTCTATTCCCACCTTATTGAGAATTTTTATCAAGAAAGTGTGTTAGATTTTATCAAATGCTTTTTCTGTATCAATTGATATGAGTGTGATTTTTATCTCTCAATTTGTTTATGTGAATTATCATGTTTATTGATTTGCGAATATTGTACCATCCTTGCTTTCCTGGGATAAATCCTACTTGGTTATGGTGCATGATCTTTCTGATGTACTTCTGGATCCGATTTGCTAGAATTTTATGATGGATTTTGGCATCTAGCTGTAGTGGGGGCTGCCCAGTCAACGGAACCCCATCCTGCAGTCCCCCACCTTCTCCTAGAGTTTAGGTGTCCTTTAACTCAAAAACAAAACAAAAAAAACTCCCCATGTGACTTTCCATTGTTCCTTCTTTCTGTTCCAGGACAAGGTTCAGGACCCATCTTTCCATTCTGCCACCATTTTTCCCCCTAGAGAAGCTTTGATGACATGATCAGTGGTGAAGAGGCAGAAGTTCCCCCCCAGACATGGTCCCCCTCAGTCTCCTCCCAGCTCTGGGAGCCCACTGGAGTGCACCTCCGCCTGTGTCATGGGGTCTTGGCTCCTGGAGCTGGTCATCCCACTGAACCACAGCCCAGGTTCTTCTGGGTGACCCAGGCACCAGAAGGAAGTGGCCACTCTGCAAGTCAACATTGCACCCCACCGATAGGACGTTGCCCCACTGGCCGTTCCTTCCAGTGGAGCTAGCTGAGTCAAGAGCACAGGCAACTGTGGTTTAGACAGGCTGCTCGGCCTGTGTGGTTAATGACATTTCATTTTAATATTCACTTTTGTATTAATGAAGTTGAACAGTTGTATATGTTTATTAATAAGTTGCATCTTATCTTCCATTAATGGATTATTTATATTCTTTGTACATTTTGTTGCTGGATTATTTGTGTTCTTTTTCTTTACTTCAGTGAGAAGAATTTTAGAAGACAGAAAAGTAATTTTGGAGAGACATTCTAGAATTGTGAACTACCAGAGCAATGGCAAAATGAGATAAAAGTGCATGACAAGCCCAGGAACTGTAAAGTCGGCCAGCATGTCTGGAGTGGGGAATGGCATTAGGAAAATTGTTTGCTGTACATTGAGCCAAACTGCAAAGGTTAACACTATGAATAATTATGGGAGATTATTTCTTGATGCCAAGATGAGACTCCCTGGGTACAAGCAATATTGTGGATTCATATTCAGGCTGTGGACCACTGTTTGCTGATTGGATGGTAATAAAATTTAGGCACCTTATCAAGGTGAATGTCTAAAATTTGAATAAAAAGCAAAGAGCATTGCAGCAAGCAACTGGGAAACACAGGCCACTAAAACATCACTTGAAGCAGCACAAATTTTCTTGGCAAGCTTCTAATTTGGAGAGTCAGTAAACATGGATTCACAAAGATTTTATACTAACTCACTGAGTGACTTTGAGCAAACCATCTTCAAACTTCTTGGCAGTTTCTTCTTATTTAAAATTAGGTGGATCCAAAATATTTTTTATATTTTGTATATTTCTAAATCTTGTCACTTTCATATGTTCTCATCATTAGATCGTTCCACTGTATAACAGGCCATGACATTTAATTGTAGTCTAGAACAGTGGTCGGTAAACTCATAAATCAACAGAGCCAAATATCAACAATTCAAGGATTGAAAGTTTCTTTTGAGAGCCACATTTTTTAAACTTCTTCTAATGCCACTTCTTCAAAACAGACTCACCCAGGCTGTGGTATTTTGTGGAAGAGCCACACGCAAGGGGCCAAAGAGCTGCATGTGGCTCAAGAGCCACATTTTGCCGACCACTGGACTAAAACATAAAAGAAGGCTAAAGATAATGTGATCATATTTGAGTATTAGAACCCCATTCAGTATTTGCTAATTAACCATGAAAGCACAGTAGTAATTTCTCAGGTACATTTCAAGGAATAGAAATGAATTAGAAATTTTTGAAAAGTTCAGGGTCATTCTGCCTTCTATTTTTAAAGATATGAGAACCATTTTCAACTCTTCAGAAAACTCTCATATATATTATTTTAATTTTTCTTAATATGCTTTAGAACTAAAATTCTTATTTGTTATTCATGTTGAATTATGTACAATCCAATATAATAAAGAGGTAATATACAAATTGGCCATCATGCCCTTATAAGATGGCTGCCTATGACCAGGCCCTCAGGGGGGTTAGTGAAGGACAACCAAACAAGTGAACAGCAGGTTGTGTGGGAAGACACAGCTGGCAGGGGGGCATTGAGGGGTGACCAGGTCAGCAGGGGGGGCAGTTGAGGTTTATCAGGGCAATGCAGGGGGCAGTTAGGGGCAACCAGACAAACAGAGGGGGGCAGTTGGGGCTGATAATGTTGGCATGGAGATAGTGATAGGCAATCAGGCTGGCACGCAGAGGCAGTGAGGGCTGACCAGACAGGCAGGCAGATGAGCGATTAGGAGCCAATGATCTAGGATTGTGACATGGATGTCCAACTGCTGGTTTAGGCCTGATCCCTGGAATCAGGGATCTTGGATTGGAGATGGTGCAGCCTGGGCTAAAGGGATCTCTCCCCCAGGCATGAATTTCATGCACTTGGCCTCTAGTCTTTTATTATTATTATTATTATATAAGTATTACAAATAGTGGAACATATGTTTCCTTTTTTCCCACATTGACCTTCCCCAGCCTCCCCTATCCCTGGCACATGCCCTCACTGCACCCACTCCAATGTCTTGTGTTCATTAGTTATCCTTATATGCATGCATACAAATCTTTCAGTTGATCTCTTTTTTTTTTGAAATATATTTTATTGATATTTTACAGAGAGGAAGGGAGAGGGATAGAGAGTTAGAAACATCGATGAGAGAGAATCATCGATCAGCTGCCTCTTGCACACCTCCTACTGGGGATGTGCCCACAACCAATGTACATGCCCCTGACCGGAATCGAACCGGGGACCTTTCAGTCTGCAGACCGACATTCTACCACTGAGCCAAACCAGTTTCAGCCAGCTGATCTCTTATCATCCCAACACTGAACAGCCTTCCTGCTGTATCTGGATAGTCTGTTCGATGTTTCTCTGCCTCTGTATCTATCTTTTCATTTACCCAGTTATAATGTTATTTATTATCCATAAATGTGTAAGATCATGTGATACTTTTCTTTCACTGTCTAGCTTATTTCATTTAGCATAATGCTCTCCTGTTCTATCCATGCTGCTTCAAATGGTAAGAATTCTTTCTTTTTTATAGCAGTGTAGTATTCCATTGTGTACATGTACCATAGTTTTCTAACCCACTCATCTGCTGATTGGCATTTAGGCTGTTTCCAAATCTTAGATATTGTAAATTGTGCTGCTATGACTGTAGGGGTGCATATATCCTTTCTGATTAGTGTTTCTGTTTTCTTGGGTTATTCTCTGGGTGTTGTTGTTATAGATTCCAGTGATATATTAGCTTCTGATAACAGCTACTCTCCCCTTGAAGATGTCACAGTTTCCGCGTCAGAGCTGGTTGCTCTGGGAGAGATTTCAGCAGCATTGGAGGCCACCAATTCAGGGGAACCCAATTCGGCAATCCCCAAAAGTTCCTTGGAGTAGAGCTGTCCCTCATCTGCAAATATACACTGCCAGTGTGAGCAGAGATCACACACTCTTATTTTATTCTCTCACTCACACACTATGTTGCAGTCTGCCTTCCTGTGGCAGCCATCTCTGCAAGGATAGTCTCTTATAAGTCTAATATTTTTGAAAAATTAGAATGCCTTCATCTCATCTTTCTCTGTTATAGGACCCAGGTATGAGTTCATTATTTTCTAATAAAAACTGTCTCCTGCAATACTAGATGTTATATGAGATGAGAACAAATTTTGATTGTTCTTTCATACATAACTGGTAAAAAAGAAATTATTTCTAGACCTGGTCCATGTGGCTCAGGTAGTTGGGCAATGTCTAAGGTGACCAGACTTCCCGATTTTGGTGGGACAGTCCCGATTTTTAACAATTTGTCCCGTGTCCTGCGACATTGTAAAAAAGTCCTGATTTGGAAAGAATGCACGACAAGCTAGGGAACGGTGGGAGAACGGGAAGGGAATATACGGTTTTCGGCGGCCATGTGGCTATTTAGCCAGGACATGAGTTTTATATTATTTTTGTTAATTTTATAATGTTAAACTTTAATAATAATAAATAATTGTTGAGAACTGATTATCAAGAACTGCTTACAAAGTTCACATTGTTGATCAGTTGTTAGAATTGTGGAATACAAGCTGTCCTTACCAGGAACTAATGCTGCAATTGAACACATTTTTCTACGGTAAATAAGTGTGGACATCAGAAAAATCACAATTGAGTGTTGAGACTTTGGAAGCCATTTTATGTGTGAAATATAATTTAACAAATTCTTGTGAAAAATTTCATGACCTTTTAAACTACATCAATCTACTAAAAAAATTCACTCAAATGAGAAATATGCCAAAGAATAAAATAATACTATACATGATTTTATTTATTATATTTGTAAATTGTACTGATTTGAAATTTAAAAAAATATATAGTACAATACTATTTTTGCATTCTATGAAACTTTGTGTTGCTTCATGTAGACCAAAATTTTAATCAAGAACCCCCACCCCCCGTCAACGGTGTCCCACTTTACCAATGTTAAAATCTGGTCACCTTAGCAATGCCCCATGCACCAAAAGGTTGTTAGTTTAATTTTGACAGGGCAAATGCTTAGGTTTCAAGCTTAATTGCTGACATGAGTTGTGCAAGGGGATATTCTGTTCTCATATTGATGTTTCTCTCTCTCCCATTCTCTTTCTCTAAAAATTAATTAAAATATTTTAAGAAAGAAATTTTTTTCTGGGTATATATGTACCAATCAATAAATTTATTTTATATAAAATTAATAAAAATACATTGAATGAAAAGAAACAGATGGTAAAATGAGGGATATGATAATACCTGTGATATTTTTGTATAAATTTTATATTTTCCAGTATGGGTATAAATGTATTACTTATTAAAATATGCAAAACCTTTCCTTTCAAAGACTTATTTTGTTACCATCAGTCTTCATTGTTTTTTAAAAAAATATATTTTATTGATATTTTACAGAGAGGAAGGGAGAGAGATAGAGAGCTAGAAATGTCGATGAGGGAGAAACACCGACCAGCTGCCTCCTGCACACTCCCTACTGGGGATGTGCCCGCAACCAATGTACATGCCCTTGACCGGAATCGAACCCGGGACCCTTCAGTCAGCAGACTGACGCTCTACCACTGAGCCAAACCGGTTTCGGCCAGTCTTCATTGTTAATGCAAGATTTTTGTAACAAAAGTAAACAGTAAAATTGTCTTGACTAATATTTTCAATTGAGTATTGACTTTTTCCAGTTATTAGAATCAATGCAAATATCTCAAAGTGTTCTATTTTATTTAGAAAAAAAATTTCTTCTCTTTGAAAATATTTTATAAGCTATGTATGTATAGACTCTTGCCAATGGCATATTTTGATGTGTGCTCAGGAAGTTAATGAAAACCTGTAATAATTTTTTTAATATATTATTTATTGATTTTTCACAGAGAGGAAGAGAGAGGGATAGAGAGTTAGAAACATCGATGAGAGAGAATCATCGATCAGATGCCTCTTGCACACCCCCTACTGGGGATATTCCCGCAACCTTGACCGGCATCAAACCCGGGACCTTTCAGCCTGCAGGCCAATGCTTTATCCACTGAGCCAAACCGGTCCCGGCGAAAATCTGTAATAATTTTATCATTTTATTTCAAGATCTCTAACTCCAAGTTAATGCTGGAAATAGAAGTAAAAATAAGCATATAAATTAACTAAAGGCTTTCCTTCATAAAGCACTTTGATTTAACATTGCTGATATTTACACATTAAAGAAAACATTTCTATCCTATTTAGATTCTAAATGTTAAAAACAATTGCTTTTGGTTTTGTATAAGGTACTCGAAAGGCAAAATGAAGCAATTTGTTATTCACTGATATCCAGATTTGAAAAAAAAAACACACACAAAACACCTTTTACTTGTCAAATTGACAACACCATGACTTTCTATTTAGTAAAAAGGGGTATATCATAAAGTTAACCCAAAAGTGATTTGGAAGATATTGAGATCATTTCACCTATCCCCATGCATTTGTCACACTCAAGATTACAAAGATGAAGGGCCTGGGAATTGTAGGAGAAGGAAGCCCATGGTTAGAGCCTCAGAACAGGAAAAGGCTAACAAGATTCCCAGAACTCATCTGGGTCAAAAACCAATCAGAGCAAAGGTTTTGGAGACTTGGAGAGGTAAATGGTATTTTCCAGAATAGGGAAGCTGCACTGTATGGGTGAACACAGCAGTTCTGATTAAACAAATAAACCCCAAGGATTTCCTGTTTGCCGATTTTTGTCTATATCAACTAGACAATTTATTTACAGAAGAGAATTCTTTACACACACACACACACACACACACCTGGCTACTGTATCTAGAGTGAATATTTTTCCAAGTACCAGCTATGAGATTGAAATTAGCCTTCATTCTAATTAAAAATGCTTCAGATTTCAAAGATGTCACTTTTATAATAGCTTCCAGAAAAAATGCATAAGGTGACAGGTTATGTACCTTATTTATTTAGATTGTTTTCTGTTATCATACTCACTAATGTATAGGTGACCCTCCATATGCTGCTCTCCTCATCTCCATCAGTGGAGGCAGCCCGGCTGAGTCCTTTCTCCTCTCCCCACTTCTTTAATTCTGATTTCTCTACCTCCATAATGAGTCCCGCTCATTACTGGGGAATAAACTTTAATATATATGAAAAAATGACAAAAGAGAGCTATCTCTTTATGAAAGTACCTACCACTTATTACTATTCATATCTTGACTGTAATTAATTCACTAAATAATTAATTCTTCAAATTTCTAAGCTTCTATCATGTTTCAGCCATGGTAATAGACATGAGAAATGCTAAATTGAGTAATACATGTCCACTGCCTTCAGGAATATTACAAGAAAATAAAGGGTTTAAGGAAAAACTTTATGCAAAATCCTGTGTAACAGACAAAGCAGGGCTCCATTTTCCTGGTTAGTAGAGAAGATTTTTCAGAACAAATGACATTTGAGCAGCATCTTAAAAGATTGAACAGGTATAGTTTGAGAGTGTGTAAGACTTGCATTTTTGAGAAATAGAAAATCACATTTTTGCTAGAGAGTTGGACATTTAGGTAGATTGGATGGTTCTATTGAAAGGTGAGATGAAGTTAATAAGATCGTTGTATTTTATCTTATATCTTTAAAAAATATTTTTGTTAAAAATTTCAGGGTGACAATTTTCCTAGTAGCTGAAAGGGATCAATAAAAACTGTGTAAAAGAGATTTGTATTAGAAAATTGACATGTGGGAAGACATTTGTTGAATGTCTGAACTTAAAGTATATTTTTACGTGAATCAACCCATTTTGGTATGCAGGTGGCATACCTGCTTATAATGCATTTCTAGGAGTTTTGTGTTTTATTAAATGCTATTATGAAAGCCACAGATCAGTTTCTCCTATTGTCAACTATAAGAATTCCCTGAAGAGGAATGGGAAGGAAACATTGAAAAACCTATTCTTAGAGAGCAATTAAATAAAATATTCACTGAATGATAGATTTTTGAGTTCTCAGCATGAATTTTGCTTATATGCTTTTGGATTTGCTCTGCCATAATTAAGAGATGCTAATAAGTTTGCCAAAGATTTACAAGTGAGCCAGAAGCAGAGTTTCTTTTTCATTTGATTTATAAGTAGTGATGCTGCTAAAATCTCACCTTTTGGAATTACAAGAGTGCATTGAAAAACAATTAAAATAAGGTTTTATGAAATTTTGTGATAAAAATTATACTCTCTTGAATGAGGATTGCATTTCCATTTCCACTTTCATTTTAGTTGCATAAAACTCACTAAAATGTGCTTTGAGGAACAAAAACTTATTAAAGACACATGGTCTTTGACAGGAGAAAAAATTATTATTTCAATTAAAGATGAGAAAATGTTGTCAAAATTAAAGTTCCCCCACTAATATTTTGTTTTTAACTTATGTGAGACCTAATACTTAGTCAATTCTCTGAATTAGTCTGTTTTTGTCTGTCTAAAGGCCAATTTCTTGGAGATCAGATTTTGGTCCCAGATTTGCAATGTAAAATGTAGGTTATTCATGCCCTAGTAGTTGACACTTTCCTGATAAAGTTTCCAGAATTTCATATTCAGTTAGCCCTGAGTATATTTTCTGATTATCTTATTTCCATTTTAATGCCACTTCTATGAAATATTTCCTTATTTCTTCAGACATCAGTCATCTAGATATATAAAAGCCTAAGTGACTCAGCATCTGGTTGACCATTCCACTGGTTGACTGGTCACTATGACACACACTGACTACCAGTGGCAGATGGTCAACACAGGAGCTGCCCCTGGTGGTCAGTTTGCTCCCACAGTTGGGGCACTGCTCAGTTGCCTGAAGGCACCAGATGCAGGGCTCATGGCTGGCCAGTGCAGCCCTGAGACCACAGTGGAGTTGCAATGAGCATACTGAGTGGTGGCAGCAGAAGGCACAGCGGTGCTGGGATGAGCAGGAGCAGCAGGCAAGGGTGGCAGGCGGCATTGGACTGTAGGTTTCAGCCTAATCCCTGTAGGTCATACTAAAGGACCCCATTGGTGCACAAATCCATGCATCAGGTCTCTAGTATTCTAATAATTTTCTCTTCCGTGATACCATTGGTCTTGCAATATTACAGATTTAGCCACTTTTGTTATAGTTAGTTCTTTACACATGCATATACATATGATTGTGCATATATATATATATATATATATATATATATATATATATATAATTGGATTGTGAGCTCCTGGAGATCTTTAATTTACCTCGGGGTTTTAGCACTCAGGCTGAAGTGGACTCTAGAATACTGGTAAGATCCAAAGTCACAGCAAGAACTAAGCCTTTGGAAGTTAATAAGCCAGATGTAAACATGTCTCAAAACCATTGATTTATTTTAACCTTGCTTATTTCAATTTTAGGAGATTGTAGTTATTCACGAGTATGACTCTTCCACCAAATTATGAACTTATCAAAGCACAACTATGTGAGACTGAAATGATTCATGAAATATCCGTGGACATTGTAACAATTTACACCTGAGTTCCAATTCTACGGCTGTCGTTTATTGGTGTGTGCTGGATATGTAACTCCATTTATATCCCTTCTCCACCCTCCCCATTCTACTGACTGCCCAAGTTACCTGACTGTTATGAAATATATAATCAGGTTCATTTGGTTTTGGGTTAAGTCTGATCAAGAAATATGACAAAGGGAAAAATGTGAGACCCAAACATATACATCCTAATTACCTCTTTGTGGGTGGGTAATGCCAGGCTTGTTGTGTCCCTAAACAGACTGTCACTTTTCCTCTAAAGGATTCTAGCTTAACACAATTATACCCCCCTTCTAGGTCTTTTGAAACTAAGGGTGGTGACAATTTTCCACCACTAACTGAATTTTCTTCAGTGTCCTTTGAGGTTCTATCCCACAACTTTATACTTAGTTTCTTTATAAAACCTACCCACCCCCACAATTTATTCTAATTTTGGGGATTTCTTTCTTTCTTCTGGAGACCCTAACTGATAAATATTAGAAAAGTCATCATGGATAATAATGAATGCCACTAAAAGTTATTGTGATGAATATATAAGAAAGGGCATATTAATAGTATGTCTACCACAAATCCTCTTGCAGAATATGCATTCAGTCAAGAGTAGTTACTATTTTTATTATTTCCATGTCTATACTCCATAGGCACACAATCTGGCACAAACAAGGTACTCCCTCAAATGTTGGTTAACTTAATGAATGAAATTGCAAAAATAAGGCCAATTTAGACCTCAGTCATAATCTAAGTTTTTCCACAATGTTCTCCTATTAATTTTCTTATACTTTTTCTCATGGTTACTCTCTCTCTCTCTCTCTCTCTCTCTCTCTCTCTCTATATATATATATATATATATATATATATATATATATATATATTTATATACACACACACACATATATATCCTATATATAACAAAAGCCTAGGTGGCATTGTGCAACATCACCACAAGATGGTAACCACAAAATGGCCTGCAGGGGAGGGCAGTTGGGGGCAATTGGGCCAGCAGGGGAGTGGTTAAGCAGTGATCAGGCAGGCAGGAAGTGGTTAGGAGCCTGCAGTCCCAGATTGTGAGAAGGATGTCTGACTGTTGGTTTAGTGTGGGATCGGGCCTAAACTGGCAGTAGGACATCCCCTGAGGGGTCCCAGATTGGAGAGGGTGCAGACAGGACTGAAGGACACCCCCCCACACCCCCTGCCATGAATGAATTTTGTGCACTGGGCCTCAAAATTTGTATTTCTAAAATTTTTATAATTTGTATTTCTTCAAAAAGTCTGTCTCACACACAGTAGCCACACATGTTTTATGGACTTTAGGGATAGACTTATACTGGCAACTAATTTTACTTATTTCTAATGCTGTATTAACTATAACTTATTTAGAGCATATGGCAAGTTGAAATATCATTTTAATGACTAAAATATGAACAATATTCAAAGAACAGTGAGTTACTGGGTGGGAGAACAAGCACACTGGTTGAACAAAAATTTTCTCATTACTTCTTAAGAGTTCATAATGCATTTTCCATTTCATTGCATTCCAACAGAAAAAAAATTATTTTGGTACTATACGTTTGTCCTCTTGTCCTGTTCAGTCACACCATATACCTAGGATCCTTTACTTCATTCTTCTCTTGTTCTCCAACAATGACAATAACCTCAATTTATGCCACAATATGCAATTAATACCGAGTAATCATCATACCTGCCTCACTTAGAATTGTCTGCAGTGACAAGCTTATTGCCAGAAGGGAAATAAAGTTTTGCTAATACTTTTTACTAACCTAATGAATAGGAAACAAAACTCTTTACTTGACATTAGGAGAATAGAAACTATATAAAATAAATGTTTTTAGTCTTCACAAATTCATTAAAGGCTAAATGACAAACTGGGAGCAATAAAAACAATTTTATTTCGTTGTGTATATAGTTTGATTTGATTTCTTGAGTAATTCAGATGTATCTCGTTTCCAAATTAAATGTAGTTTATGTATTTGAATCCCTGCCATGAAGACTACTCTGGGTTTCGTCAATGTCTAAATCCCTCATGCCTTACTTTAGCAGCATAAGATAATAAGAGGGTAGATTGAATATACACATCTACTAGCAATTTCCCTTCCTTTGAAAAATGCACTAGGATCCATGGGATTCTAGAGGGAACAGAAGCAAATAAAACAGCAACAACATTTTGAAAGTTGGAAAGCAAATAACCAATGATAACTGACTTACTAGTAGCAGAACTAAGAAAACTGAATCACAAGCAGGCCTTAGGAAAAGCTGAGAGCCAACCATATTCACCTCACTGAATCTTCAAAGATCCAGGAAGTATTAGCTGTGGTTACTTATGGAATTGGGCATAAAAGGGAAAGGCATAAAAGGAGTAGGGTAAATTTCTAGATCCATTTTTGCAGTCTGAATCCCTGTCTGTTTCCTTTGCCAGCAGATACCTGGAGGATTGTTCTTTGGAAATACACAGTGGAGGATATGTGTGTATTAAAACAACGGAGAAGTTAAGTGACCATGAACATGTGTATATACAATGCTAAGAATCCCTAGTTTTCCATCAGCTCTCATTATTTTTCCTAAATACCTGGCAGCCAGTCAGATTTTTACTATCAAGACAGATTAGAAATTTATTCTCAGTAAAATTTTATCAGTCAGAAAAAAAAGAATTATATAAAGATATAAAAACATGGCAATCTTTAGTTTAAAAAATAACATCCAGATAATCTTACAGTAAAATTCAAGGTCGACCAATCAGACTCACACATGCAGAACTTTTGAACATCAGTTTACTCTCCAATCCTTAATCATGAGAATTATCAACCATCTGATAAAAATTCTGAGAAAGGAAACTGAAGAATAACAGACACAAAGTAACGGATATTGGAATAAATAGACAACAGAGGGGAAAGAAAATTTCAAAAGATTCTAGCATCACTATAATCAAAGATAAGATTAGATTCTAATTACATTTCCATGGTGGGGAATTTTAGGATTTGTAGATGATAAAAGACTTGTTAATATTCCATAGAAAGTGATTTAGACAAATATATTAATTTCTTTATTGATTAGGTTATTACATACGTGTCCTTATTCCCACATTACCCCCATCCTCCCCACTCATTCCTTCACTCCCCGCTTGTCTGTGTGCATTGGTTAGGCCTATATGCATGCATGCATACAAGTCCTTTGGTTGGTTTCTCCCCCTTACAGCTCCCACTCCCCTACCTTCCCTCTGAGGTTTGACAGTCTGATCGATGTTTCTCTGTCTCTAGAAGTGTTTTTGTTCATCAGTTTATGTTGTTCATTATATTCTATAAATTAGTGAGATCATGTGATATTTGTCTTTCTCTTATTGGCTTATCTTACCATTTGCAACAACATGGATGGAACTGGAGAGCATTATGCTAAAACAAATATAGTTTTCTATTTAAAATTTTTTTAAATAAGTAACTAGAGGCCTTGTACATGGAATCATGCACCTGTGGGGTCCCTCGGTCTGGCCTGCACCCTCTCCCAATCTGTGACCCTGCAGGGGATGTCAGAGAGCCAGTTGCAGCCTGATCCCCACAGGCCATGATGAGGAACCAGATTGGCACATGAATCCGTGCACCAGGCCGGTTTCGGCCCAATCCCCACAGGGCCGGCTGAGGTAAACCACAAGTACATGAATCCATGCACCAGGCTTCTAATATGCATATAAGACCCTTTTTAAATCTCTTCCTTCCTTCACTGCTCACCCCTTTCCTCTGAGATTCATCAGTCTGTTCCATGTTTCCATGCTTGAGGTTTCTGTTACTGATTGTGCATCTGCCCTCTCGTGGTCAGGTGGTCAGTACATGTCATATCTACCAGCTGGTCAACAAGTTGGCTGGTCATTTAGGCATATATATATATATATATATATATATATATATATATATATATATGTATTAGAGGCCCAGTGCACAAAAATTCGTGCACAGGAGGGTGTCTAGCCTGGCCATCACCCTCTCCAATCTGGGATCCCTTTCGCAATCCATAACCACTTGCTCCTAAGTGCTCACCTGCCTGCCTACCTGATGTCCCTAACTGCTTCCCTACCAGCCTGATGGCCCTAACTGCTCTCCCTCCTGGTCTGATCCCCTGCCTATCTGCTCTCCCCTCCTAGCCTAACCCCCCTAACTGCCTATGAGCTCTCCCTTCCTCTCCATTCCTTAAGACCCCCAGTGCAAGAGTGCTGAGAGCTCTCTGCCAAGGCCCCACATCCATCTTAATGGCCCCCTCTGGGCTGGGCAGTGCTGCAGTCCTGCCCATACTTCTACTGGGGGGCCTGCCTCAGCCCGTCCTAATGCCCCACTCTGGTCCATGCAGTGCCACAGCCCGTCCTGACACCCCAATCTGGGCCAGGCTGCGCACCAGGTCTGCATGCACTATTGCCAGGGGGCTGCCCCTGGAAGCAGCCTCATGTTCCAGTGGAGCAAGTCCCTGCCCCAGTCCTCACACAGCAGATCCTGCCTGCATGTGCCTCTGTGAGGAGTGGCCTCCACTTTCGAGGCAGTGTGACATTAGCGCTGGGCAGGCCTGCATGCACCTGCACTGGGGCGGAAGTCCCTGTCCCACCAGTTCCTGCCTATTGATACTTTGTGACTGGGGTACCCTTAGGATCAATTACCATAATACCTCTTTATACATGTAGATAGATGTTTCATAGCTTGTATATTGAAATATAGTAGTGGTTTATAATAAAACATTGAATAATATCCCACCACAGAGTTATCTTTTCTTTTTTATTTACTTTTTAAAATTTATTGACTAAGGTATTACATATGTGTCCTTATCACCCCATTGCCTCCCCCCCACACACACACACTCATGTTCTCACCCCCCTGTTGTCTGTGTCCATTGGTTAGGCTTATATGCATGCATACAAGTCCTTTGGTTGAACTCTCCCCAATAGATGCAGAAATACCTCAAATAAATACACTATGTTTGTACATGCCTTTACCAAGCTTATGGAAAATTTTCTGTTCCATAGTAGGCTCTCATAAATATTTTGAATGAATATATAATTGAATTTTCAAAAGTAAACTTTTAATGATTGAAATGAAAAGGTATTTCTAATCTTAAATAATTTGGATATTTTTTTCTCTTTTTTATATCTTATTGATTTTCTACAGAGAGGAAGGGAGAGAGAGGGATAGATAATTAGGAACATTGATCAGCTGCCTCTTGCACACTCCCTACTGGGGATATGCCTGCAACCAAGGTACATGTCCTTGACCGGAATCAAAGCCGGGACCTCTCAATCCGCAGGCAGACGTTCTATCCACTGAGCCAAACCAGTTTCAGCAACATTTTGTCTCTTGAAATTACTGCTTATCAAACCTCTCTCAGAAAATTATAAAACTAATTATCTATATCCTTTAAAAATCAACAACTTTCCAAATGAAGATTTTTTAAAATTAATCATATCCAAAACATTTTTCTTCTGCAAGTAGAATAGAACCTACACTTGAATATACAGATTTATAAGTCAATTAACAGGGTATTCAGTTGAATACTAATAAAAATCAGAAAATATGAGCACTTATCTTCATATGTGTATGCCAAGATATGCTGAAGTTCAATTCTAGGATAATTTGTTCCTTTAATCCTCTTAATCTTTGTTTTCTTAGAAGATTTCTATTTGTAAATTACAAGGAGGGTTTGATTATTCAGTGTCTTTTAGGATGCTATAACCGAGGCCAACTTGTTCTACCATTGTAATTATTATAACCCTAGAATTACACCTTTCCCACATGTTATACAAATAAATTATCTTAAAACTACACATAGTACTGCCTATAAACTAGTACTTACAAACCTCTTTGCAATGTTTTATCTAAATATCTAAATAGAGACTCCTGGAGAATGATACCCCAACCATCTAAAATATATTGTGAGTTTTCTTTTCTATTATTTTGTGCTGCATCAAGAAATCCCTCTGATAACCATCTTGGAAAGCAACTGCTACCTGTCTTGTCTTTATCATTGTTATTTCACTACTTGCTTTATTCTAAGCCAAAATTAAATGGAATTTGAAAATGAGTGTACTAAAAATTAGCCCTTCAACTCATCTTCTTTTTTAATATCAGAGAGTAGAACGAATTAAAACATCAATCAAAGCTAAGTCAATAACAGAAGAAAATGTTCCGTTTCCTGATTCCCCAATTACCTTTCTTCTAATTGTTTCCTGGACTAAGTCTGAATTCAAAGACCATTAGTGACCTTCACTTTGACTTTATTTTGAGTGAAATTAGAAGTTTCTTACATTTGATACATCAGTGCCCACTAACTTAAGAAAGTAAGTTTAAAAGGGTCAGTGTAAGAGATTGCCCCTAACCAAAGGCATGTAGAATGTGTCTAATATCAACCCAATAGACTTGCTTTTCACAATCCAATATGACAAGTGATATATTTGGCCATGTAAAAATACTGGCAAAAATGTTACCCAAACCTGTATGTGTGGTCTGTTTCTTTCTGGCATGTAGATAGTTATGCCTTATATTGAAACATCATGAATTGATGGAACTTTCCTATTTATCTGATAGTGTTGCATTTGAATCTCTATACAGCATTTTCTGAAAGAATATTATTCAGAACTTATTCTCAGCATTTCTTTGGTATTGAAATTTATAAATATTCTGTCAGCCAAACATTTCTATTTCTCAATTCTACATCCATTATTCACACTGATGATAATGCTGAGCATTCTGTATGAATACTAGCTTCCAGTAAGTCCTGGCCTTTAACATCTCTCCTGCACTTTGTATACATAAGCCTGACTTTCAACATCCTGCCTAGATATTAAAGTATGAATACGAGGCTATAGAAAATCACTATATTTAGTATTCATAGTGATACTTTATTCAGAACAAGATAATTATATAGTCAGCTTATCTACCTTATGTGTTAATATCACAGACAAAATAATAACTTCCTGTTGGAAGAACAGCAAATGTCAACTTAACTAAGTGATTAAAATCAATGATGTTAACAATTGGAGAAACTGATATCATGCACATACTGGTAGAATACACTGTGGAGAGCACAGTGTCTTTTTGGTGTTATTCCTGCCAAAAATGTATGACCTGAATCTATAAGGACATATCAGATAAACCCATATCATGAGACATTCTACAAAATAAGTGGGCTTTATTCTTCAAACATTGCATTGTCATTAAGTACAAAGAAAGAATGAGGACCTGTTGCATATTGAAGATTAATGAAAAGTAACAACTAACTAAATGCAATGAGTGATCTCAGGTGGGTCCTGAATGAGTAAATAGAACTATGAAGGTTATTATTTAGACATGGTCATATTTGAATATGGACTTTGAATTAGAAACTATTAGGAAACTTTTATCTGTAAAGTGTGAAATGGTAAATATTTTCAACCTTGTGAGTCATATACTCTCTGTTACAACTAGTCAACTGTGTTGTTTTAGCGCAAAATCAGTCACAGATAAAATGTGGTTGTGTTCCAGTAAAATTTAATTGACAACAATAAGCAGCAGTGGTCCATATTTGACATTAGGGCTAAAGTTTGTATATCTCTAAATTAGAGAATAATATCAATGTTAAATTTCCTGATATTGGTAATTGTACTATGCTTTACTGTCTTTCCTGTTCTACACCACACACACACACACACACACACACACACACACACACACATATATATCCCAGTAAAATGTTAGAGTTGAACTCATAGCCCTATACTTAATAATAATACTCAACATCGTAGAGATTTCAACCTTCCTCTCATTGAGCTGAGAATGCTCATAATATAGGTTTGTTTGGGTACACTTTAATATAGTTCCTCATGTTGTGGTGACCACCAACCATAAAACTATTTTCATTGCTACTTCATAACTCTAATTTCACTACTGTTAATGAATCATAATATAAATATATGTGTTTTCCAATGGAATTAGGCGACCCTGCTAGCAGTTCCCAACCTGTGGGTTGCAACCCACAGGTTGAGAACCGCTGCTGTAGAGCCTATTCTTCAGTCTTTCTCCTAAATTTCCAGGATAATATGAAATATACCCTATACAGTTCCTCCTACCCATAAAAATATCTAAACACATTTTGGATTAAACATTGGAAATGCATGCCTAATGTCCCTGGAGAATTTTCAAATGGGTCATAGAACAACACTGAGTCACCAAGAATATAAACCTTGGATGTTTACCTCATCCATAAAGCTAAAGGATCATTATTTCTATCTTTCCCAGGACTTACGTTTTCCTTTTTCATTTTTAAATATATTTTATTGATTTTTTTTACAGAGAGAAAGGGAGAGGGATAGAGAGTTAGAAACATCGATGAGAGAGAAACATTGATCAGTTGCTTCCTGCACACCTCCAACTGGGGACATGCCAACAACCAAGGTACTTGCCCTTGACCAGAATCAAACCTGGGACCTTTCTGTCCGCAGGCTGACACTCCATTGGCTGAGCCAAACCGGTTTCGGCAGAACTTCCGTTTTTCTACATCACTTCTAACTCCTCAATTATATGTAGACAATTTTATCATCTATAAAAGCGATTTTCAATCTTTTCCATCTCATGGCAGACATAATGCAATTACTAAAATTCTGCTACACACCAAAACATATGTTTTGCTGATCTGACAAGAAAAAAATAGGTGTAACTTTGATTCATTTACACTGAAGGGATATTGTTGTGTTAGAAGTTATCATTTTTTATTTGAAAGTCTAATTTGAAAAGAAGTCAGTGCCCTTGACTAAATAGTCACGCATTACATGTTTTAAAAATTATTGTGGCATGCCAGAGTGCCTCTTGCAGCACACCAGTGTGCCTACTTTGGCACACTGGCTGAAAATCGCTGATATATTCTTGTCTCTGTATACTGTAGAGACTACTCATCATCCTTCTCTGTTTGGCATCCCCTAACTTGAGGTGGATGATAACCACTGAATTGCAGAGTTAGAATAGTGAGTGAACGTGAATTCTTATCCCATAAACGAAGATGAGGATCCAAACATAATGAAAGATTAGTACAGAAGTAATATATAGCAGCAGTAGCTGCTTAAATAATTATATTTCAACTTGTTGGAAAGATGGACACTGTCTCGTTGCTAATTCTGCCACTTGATACTAATGAAACAGTCAGAGCAGTAAGTACTCCTTAGCAACCCACATTGGAGCATGTTTTATGTCAATCCTCGCTGACTATTGTGTTTGTTAGGTTTGAAAGGAAACAGGAAACAGAACAACAGGGGTTTTAAAGAGAGTTTATTCCCCGGTAATGGGCGGAAGCCATCACCGAGGTAAAGATCAGAATTAGGGGAGAGGGGACAGGAGATCGGAACCCAACCGGGCCAATGGAGGTACCCCTCCAAAGAACGCACGTGTCCTACCTGGAGTTCCTTTTAAAGGGAGGGGGTTGGGCCCAGGTGGAACAGGAAAGGATGAGCCCCAAGGGCACCTTGGCTAGTTAATTGGTGGCTCACTGTCTTGGAGATGTCTCCTTGGCAGGTGTCAGTCATGTTGTTAGCTCCACCCACCAGTTTGGGAGGGGGAGATAACCTTAAGGGGTCATGTGTTAAACCCCGCCCACCAGTTTGGGAGGGGGAGATAACCTTTCATTCCAGACTCTTTGATTATATTTAGAAAAAAATTAGAGTCTGGGCTTTGCATTGCTTGGAAATTCTGGGCAGGGGCATGTCTCTGGGCTCCCCAGCCTGCCTTGACCCAACAGTGTTCATTAAACTTCAGGAAACAAATAGAAACACATAAAATGCTTTCAGATAGCCTCTGTCTTTGCCATTTGAAATCTATGTATTTCAATTATCTCCCTTTGTCTGTCTGTATCAGCTGACATCTAGTGCAATGAATGAGACCTGATGCAATAAGAAATCGAGAAAAATAAGCTAATGAAATTCTTGGCATTTGCTTTGGGCTCTCTATACTGTGAAAAAAAATAGCCTTTGTGCCTAGATTTCTTTTAACTCTCTGGTCGTGTTCAGGAGCCACCACAAAATATGTCCTTTTGGCATATTATTTGTAAGAAACAGTAGACTCAGGAAGTTTTCCTTTTTCTCTCCTTTAACTGCGCAAAAGAACTGAGAGGGCCAGTTTCAGGAAGATAACTACCATGAGAGAGAACTACAGAACATGAATTAGGCATAGTTAAGAGAAAACTTACTTAACAAGGCCTATCTGTTTACATTCCTGTAGGTGACCCTTTGTCTTTGCATGGCATGCCCAGATTTGTTGACTAAACATATGCTCTACACACCTCCCTGCGAATTGTCTTCCTCCCCTTTGAAGTTCCAGACACTTAACCCCTTATCCTGAGCCCAGGATGGCATATAAATTTCACTATTATAAATGCCATCAGTCTAGGGTTCCCATATTTACAAATTTTCCTAAAGCACCAAACAGACTGTGTCAAATTACAGCAGGAAGGCTGGGGAGTGTTGGGGGGGAGGGAAATAGATTAACCAAAGGACTTGTATGCATGCATATATGCGCACCGATAAACACAAGACACTGGGGATGAGGACATGCGTCAGGAGGTAGGGGAGGCAGGGAGAAGGTCAATGGGGGGGGGGGAGATACATGTACTAATATATGTAATATTTTAAACAGTAAAAAAAGTTAAAAATTTATTTTTCCTGTTAATATGTCCTTGATTATAGGGGTGTCTCAGCCAAGTACTATAAGAGTAGAGAAAATATTATTTTTCTTCCCTTACAATGAAAAAAAACACCAGGAATTCTTCAAGGCTTGCATCCTTTCTGCTTTATTTAGTGTACAATATACACTGGAAATCATGCAAGGATACTTTTGACTTTAATTTCCAACATGCTGCCAAGTGATTAAAATTACACACCTCCTGATTGTGACCATAAAATCAACAACCTAGAGATGGAAGTTTTCAACAACTGCATTATTGAAGATCTATGAAAAATATGAAGAGCAAGTACTTTTTATACTCATATAAAGGCAGTGAAGAAAACTTCAAAAATCACTTTATTTTTCTCCAAGGGCAAGAAAATATAAGCATAAAAAGCAAAACAACCACAAACATCATGTATATCACTACACGTTCCTCATGTTTATGTATCATATGATTAAAAGGGTTTTCCAGAAATGCAAACTGTATATACATCTCAGAGAAAAATAAAAATGAGAAAAAGCTAAGGTATTGTTTTGTATAGGGATCTCAATTTTTTCTTGCATTTATCTTCCTTCCCATCAAAGGAGAAAAATTGTAGAGAGAGTAATAGTAAGACTATTTGAAGGGTACTGTTTAATCTAAAAAAATAATATTTGTTACTGACAATGGTGAAACAGAGGTAATCAGCTGGGCAGCGTGACTTAGGGAAGCTGCAGGGTAAGTTAAATTTTCCCAAATGCAAAAGAAATTCAGTGACAGAGCTTAGCTTCTGTGGTTGATATGGCAATTTCAAGGAAAATACAGTTTCCCATAGGTAATTTAAAAACATAAAAGGATTTAAAAAATATTTTAATGATTGTAGCCTTTTTAAGATCTAAAGGTAGAAGGAGAAAAAAGATGGCAACCAGCAAGAAGGGAGGGAGGGAGAGGATGTGAGAGAATGGAGGAGCAATAGAGCAATGTGTGGATGTGTGTGGGTGTGTATGTGTGTGAAATAAGGACAGTTAGATCCTGCAAGTCTTCCAAGGGGCTGCCAATCTGGGCAATCTTAGATGACAAAACCCCGCTGCCACTGCAAACACTCCAGGGAGGCCACCTGAAGCACAGAGACCACGCCATCTTGAAGAACAGAACTGCTTGAGACTAGAATCCTAGCCTCGCCACCACCCAGTCTGGTCTCCATAGCAAACCGGAACCCTATAGCCACTATGGTAAAAGACCTGTGACCCCAGCTGCAGACACAGGGACACTAAGACTCCAGGCACCCTGGCCGCAGATTTCTGTGTCACAAAGCAAACCCCCCACCCAATCAGCCCCGCAGCAGTGGCATAGGATCTGCCAGAACTTGGCGCACAATCAGGTTTCTGTCTACACACAGCAGCGGCAGCTCTACCTGAATTTGACCCTTTGTGTGCGGACATGGGGAGTTTGTTTCCCGCAACCAGGCTCTGCACCCAAGCAGAGAGGCTGTGCTGGATTTGAGCCTAGGTGCTCAACCTTTGGGAGATTGTTTTCCCTTTACCAGATCACACGCCCACAAGGGGACAAAGTGCTGAATTTGAGCAGATGAATGGATTAACAAATTGTGGTACATCTACACAATGGAATATTACACTTCTATAAAAAAGAAGGAACTCTTACCAGTTGCAGCAGCATGGATGGAAATGGAAAGCATTATGTTAAGTGAAATAAGCCAGGCAATGAAGGAAAAATACTACATGATCTCACTCATTTATGGAAAATAAAGCACATTATAACCTTATGAACAAAAAGATAGATACAGAGTAAGTAGAGCACTGAACAGACTGTCAAATTACAGCGGGAAGGCTGAGGAGTGTTGCAGGAGGGGGGCAAGAGAGCAACAAAGTACTTGTATGCATGCATATATGCACAACCAATGGACACAAGACACTGGGGGTGGGATTAGGGCATGTGACAGTTTGTAGGGAAGGTCAATGGGGAAAAAAGGAGATATACTACTACATGTAATATTTTAAACAATAAAAAAGTAAATAAATAAATGGTAGTAAGTATAGACTGTCCTTGGAAAACTGAGAAAGCAATTACTCAAATAATTTTCCATTGTGCTTAATTCTTTCATTGAATTCACTGAGAAAGGTTGATGCATTTTCTAAATTCTCATAAGCAATCACATATTGCTCATATAATGAGCATTTTAATGTTTGTTTGATTTTTATTGATTTCAGTGCAAGGAAATAAGAGGGAGTGAAGGTTAGAAACATCAATGATGTGAGAAAATCATTGATTGGTTGTCCGCCTCCTGTATGCCTCCCTTCTGCGATTGAGCCAGCAATCTGGGTATGTGTCCTACTGGGAATCTCCTGGTTCTGGATCAATGCTCAACCACTGAGTCATACCTGCCAGGCTATTTATTTTAAATAATGTGTTTTTGAATTAAATCAATATAATGTGGGGGGGGGGCAAAAAGAGGACAAGATAATTATAGAAGCCAATATTGTGCAGAAAGTGATATTCAGAAGTAAGAAACAATTAATATATTTTAGAGATGTTAAGAAAGTTTTACAACAGAAATTGTTGACTCATTAGTTGTGAGGAATGTGGAAATACTTCACTGATTTTGACTTGTGTACTGGGTGAATAGTATTTATTTACTGTAAATGAAAAATATAGATGAAGAAATATATGATGAGTACAGGTTGAAGGATTTCTCTAAGTGCTTGTTTTAGAGACTGCATCAATCACATTTTCCAAGTGTTCTGATAACAATGCATTACTTGGGTCTTGTTGAATTAAACATGACTATTAGTACCCTTATATTTCATTTCATATTAGATGACTCCTTTAAAGAGTTTTGAACATACACAAGATTGGGTAATTTACAATAATATATATGTCTTTAGGAAATACAAAGAAGAGAGGGCAATTTTGGTATTTACCAAGATAAGAGCAGAGCATCCCACCAGTTTTTATCTCTTTAAAACAATTTCCCTTATAAAGTCCACTGATCCAGCTGTCAAGTGAAATCAAAGTTGGACAAGAGGTGAATTATTTATTAACTGAAACGTCTTATATCTGTACTAGAGGTCTGGTGCACGAAAATTCATGCAAGTGTAGGCCTTCCTTCCCCCAGCTGCCAGCACCAGCTTCCCTCTGGCATCTGTGACCTGTATTTCCCTCCTCCAAGCACCCACAGGCACCTAGGACCCAGGCTGCTTCCCTCCTCTGGCTGCCTGCAGGTACCCAGGATCCGGGCTGGCTTCCCTTCGGCCCTGGCTTCATCAGGAAGGACTTCCAGAGTGACTTCCCAAAGATGTCCAGTCTAATTAGCATATTAATCTTTTATTATTATAGATTTTACTAATAATATTTTACATAGATATATATTAAAGATTTAATGATTAAGCTATGAGATATCCTATATAATAAAAGGGTAATATGCAAATCAGCCCATTTCTAAACAAAACAACTAGGAATGATCAATTGCTATGATGTGCATTGACCACCAGGGGGCAGATGCTCAATGCAGGAGCTGCCCCCTGGTGGTCAGTGGGCTCCCACAGGGGGAGTTCAGCTCAGCCACAAGCCAGGCTGATGGTTGTGAGCACAGTTGCGGTGGCAAGAGCTTCTCTTGCCTCCTTGGCATTGCTAAGGATGTCCAACTGCGGCTTAGGCCTGCTCCCCTGAGGGCTTCCAAGCTGCCAGAGGGATGTCTGACTGTCAGCTTAAGCCCAATCCAATGAGGGTTCCTGGACTGCGAGAGGGCATAGGCCATGCTGAGGGACTCCCCCAAATGCACAAATTTTCGTGAACCATGTCTCTAGTATAATTAACATCCATAAATTCATCATATAACCTCTAAATATATGGATAATTTCCGTAACAATGAAAAAAGACATTGATAAGTGAACTAACAAACAAAACAATCATGGCTATGAAATAATTCACTAAAATAGCCTAAACTGGTTTGGCTCAGTGTTAGAGCATCGGTCTGTGGACTGAAAGATCCCAGGTTCGATTCCGGTCAGGGGCATATACATTGGTTGCGGGCAGATCCCCATTAGGGGGTGTGCAAGAGGCAGCTGGTTGATGTTTCTCTCTCATTGATGTTTCTAGCTCTCTGTCTCTCTCCCTTCCTCTCTGTAAAAAAAATCAATAAAATATATTTTTTTAAAAGAAATAATTCCCTAAAATAAATCAGCTGTGTCTTGACATTCTCTTTCAAGGCGTCCAGGATCAAATTAATTATCATAGATCTTTCACCATGCCTTAATCCCTCTTTTCTGTTTCCAGAGCCCCTGCTTAAGTCCAGGTTTGATTTATTTTCTTTTGATTATTGCCCCCACTCTATATGCCACTAAGCTCTCCACACTCTCTATCTTCTATACTGTTGCCAGAATTCATGTGTAAGCTTTCACGTTTAAGCATTCACTGATTATGTAACTCCCCAGCTACAAAGCGCATCTCCCACTGCTGCAGCCAAATTAGATCACTTGCACTTCTGAGAATGCTCCCCTTATTCTTGAATTTCTGGCCACCCTCCATTTCTTAATTCTATTTGTTCTTACCAATTCGTCTTTTTCTCCCTTTGTCATTATCTGTGCTTATCAAAATCCTGTCAATATTTGTCTTAAAGTCTTGAAATTTATCTTTTATTCTAAGCTTATGTGACTGTGTTGTGTTAGTCTACCTTGTACTACTGATGAAACTGCAGAGTGGGCCTGGACAATATAGGAGCTTCATACACTTCTTTGATTGGAAGTGGATTTCCTCTACCTTGGGAAAGCTATAGATGAGACATAAAGGGCATCTGTCAAATCAGCATAGAAGAAGAATGATGTGATCCATATCAAAGCAAATGTCATACATCCTGTTCTTGTATTATAGATGTCTATTTTTTCTGTTAGATTGTAAACTCTAGGGGACACCCAAAATATACTTTAAATCTCTTGGTATCCTTTGAAAAGTCTAAGACAATGCCTTTCCCCTTGTTTATACTACATTAAATCACTTTGTAATTTTGTGTCTGGACAGTTAACCAGTTACTGCTGGCACTAGTATAAGTGCTGCTTCTGGGTCATTAGATATCATACACATTTTCTTACCATCTTTTCCTATTTTTAACTGGCACTCCTGAGCTGCAATATTATGGCCACAGGAAGACTGAGGTCAATGTTGCACATAGAAAAAGCTAATAAAAAGGAAATTTTCCAGCTAAATTTCTGTAGAATTAGCTGTCAGAATGAGACATGTGTATGCAAAATGTGCATAGGCAGGCACACTGACTACAGACTAGAATAATATAATAAAAAAACACAGAATAAATGAGTTGATTAATTTTGTTCTTTCAGCTAATGAATCATTGCTTTAATTAAATAGAAGTGCAGAATAGAGAGACAAACTGTGCCATTATAGGCTTGTCACTGTATTTCTCTTTATCTTTGGCCAGAAATACAATATGATAATACTGCTCAAGGCATCTTTCATATTACATGGTTGTAATTTTCCACCCAAATTGTCCATTTCAATATCTATAATGCCTGAGTATCCATCTGAAAACAAAAATAAAACAAATTATTTTGTCTTAATACTAATCAAAAGAGATAGAAAGCAATAATGGCCAAATATGTAGTTACAGAAAATGCCTGTCCTTAGCAGGAAACGAACTCTCTTTAAATGTTTTATGTCCATTGTTTTATGCAACACACAAAATATATATATTTTATTGAAGGCTGAACCTCACTATATTATAGAAAATTGTCCGCTTTTTTGTATTTTCTTCACAAAATCAAATGGGAGAGAATTTTAGGAATTCTGAGAAGAAAGAATTTTAGAGCTAGGTGGAATCTCAAATATAATCAATTTCTTCCTCATATTTCACCTAGCGGCTCAGAGTGGTAAATATATTTTGCCTATTTACATGAGAGTATCTGAATCAGGACAAGAGACCAAGTTTGTTGCATAGAGGCCAGCACTGTTCCAATTATAGTTTTTGTAGAGTGACCTTTTCACCCAAGTTTTAGGAATGCTATTTAAATAACTCAAATGAAAATTTTAAAAGGCTTCTAATTTATAAAGACTTCCTAGGGACCTACTTTTCTGTACACATGTTCCTATTATAAACATGCATGCATATATACATAACACATGGACAAAGACAATGAGGTGGTGAAGGCATGGAGCAGGGCTCAGGGGTGGGTTAGAAGGGGTCAATGGAGGTAAAAGCAGACATATGTAACATTTTCAACAATAAAGAATTAATTTTTTAAAAGACTTTTTTTTTATAGATGACCACTTTAAAATCCATAGGAACAGAAACCAGCACATAGCAAACCTATACCACATAATATCTGAATGCATCTTCCAAATGTTCCTCTACATCTTATTGCAGGTCAAAATGAAAGCTAACATAACAAGAAAGATTTTTCTCAGAAATTTATAGTAGTAATTATGGCAATTATTTGGTAATTATGCCAGTCAACCCTATTAACTTGTAACAGAGGTGTTTTAATTATACCAAAAATACATTTATAGTTGCAAGAAATTTCTCCATAAAATTACAGATTTCATGCCCTCTTCCCTATCCCAGAACAAATATATTTCCTGACATATAGATCAATCAAGGAAAGTCCTGGATGTCAAAGCACTCCCAGTGGTTTACTCAATGATAACAGAATACTCTAGTGAAAAACTGTGAATGCTTTGACACATTGACAACCAGATGACAGTACATAATAATATCAATGTTTCATCAGAATTTTGAATACATATCTGAAGATTTTTAAAATGCACAAAGAATACACAACGGGGGAGGTCCCTTAGAGTAAAATTTCTGTAATAGGAATACACACATCCTTCATACTTGACTCTTTTAATAAAAATAATTATATGTATATTAACTTTTTAGGTTTTAAAAATACTCTCCATATCAGTTCACAATAATCCAAACACTAGTTAAAGTAAAATTATACTGTCTTATTATCCATACTAGAGGCCTGGTGCACATATTCATGCACTGGTGGGGTCTCCCAGGTGAGGCCTGCAGGGATCTGCCAAAACCGACTCTCCAACACCCCCTTGAGAGTCTGGATTGCAAGAGGGCACAGGCCAAGCCAAAGATTGGGCCAGAAAGTGACCATGGGAGGGCTCCAGGGTGTGTCTGGCCTATCTTGGCCAGTCCCTATTGGCTGGGCCTCAGCAGCAAGCTAAACTACTGGTTGGAGTGTCTGCCTCCTGGTGGTCAGTGAATATCATAGCAACTGGACAAATGGTCAAACAAATGGTTAGAATAGACACTTAGCATATTAGGCTTTTATTATATAGGATGTTTATATGACAAACTTGGGTTCAGAGAGATTAAATGACTTACTAATTTTCATGGCAGAAATGGCTCTAAATTGTTTAAGACTACTTTCTCTTTTTTAGAACATTGAAAGGACATACTGTGAGAAGACCAATATATTTGATAATTTATGGAATTAGAAGACTTCAAACATTGTTATTGATGAAGTCTGTGGATTTCATTTCTATTATATATTTCCCAGTAGTGTCTCATATATCTCTAAAACTTAATTTTACCATCATTAGCATTACTGTTTTTAATATTACCCACATAGCCAAATATTTTCATAAAACTCCAGCCTGTGGTCCTTATCACATTAATGGTATGACTACCTGGCTGGACCACTAATCTATAGCACTTGGCTCCTCTTTTCCCTTCACCCAGCACATTAAATCATTCATGAAGCTCTGCCAAATCTGACTTTTCAATAGCATTTATCAATGTTCTTATCTTCATCCTGACACTCAATGACCTAGTTCAGTAGTTCTTCATTACCTTTCACCAGGAATAGTAAAACAGACCTTTACCTGCTCTCCTCAGCCTCTAGTTTTATCCCTTCCCAACTACCTTTGAAACTTCTCCAGAGTTATCTTTATGAACTTGAATGCACTCCCCATAAAACAAAACTACAACACTCAACCACCTTTAATTACTTTCAGGACAATGTACAAATTCCATAGCATCAACAAAAGGAGATCTTCCTATTTTTTATAATATATTTTTATTGATTTCAGAGAGAAAGGGAGAGCGAGAGAAAGATGAAAACATCAATGATGCAAGAGAATCATCGATTGTCTACCTCCTGCACCACTGGGGGTTGAGCCTGTAACCCGGACATGTGCCCCCAACCAGAATTTAACCTGGGACCCTTCAGTCCACAGGACAACACTCTATCTACTGAGCCAAAGCAGCTGGGGGAAGAGATTTTCATATCTTGATTCAACTTAACTTTCCATCCTTTTCTATGAATATTACTTTTTTTTTCCTGTACAACACAGGGATAAGAGTAGCTAGATGGTTATTAAGAGAAAGTTCCAGCTCTGAGACTGATTTGCTACAGGAAATGGCACTTGAGAGACATGACAAAACCCTGTTTTTTGAACTTTCAGAAATATCTGTGTGTCAGGGTATAGTAGCAAGCTTTAAATACAAATCAGGGATGTATTACCAGTCAATAATGAAGGCAAGCTATCTATTCAGCTGATACAAGCTAATCTGAAGAGAGTTTCATTTATCCTCTAAGCTGCTAGCCCCAAGTTAGCATTAAAAATATTTTTTACCAAGAAATACTGCATATTCAGGGCCTGTAGGTTGGGTTCTCTAAGGAACAAAATTCAGAGGTAAAGCTGTTATTTGCATAAAAAATTAATTAGTTGTGGTAGAAAAAATAATGTGAAACAATATATATACAGAAAGCAGCTTAAGAACCTAATTTCACATGCCTTTTTTCCCATGATAACCTACAGTGGGTTTGAATTAGATTCATTTTAATAGTGACTTAATGAGATCTATTTTGGAGCTAATGTGATTGGCCAGGCAAAAACAAATGATTATTTCAGATTAATCAGCTTTTCAGTAGATTCTGTGACCATATGTAGAGACAGTGGGCTAGTGTAACTTAACCTCGAACCCCATTTAAATTATAGGCAGACTCTTTTCTTCCTTGGCTTCTTTAGGTCCTTACTTTCAAAGGCAGCCTTGAGCCTTTAGTAACCTTGGGCACAGTGCCAGGCTAAATAAGCATTGTTACCAAGCTCTGAGAGCTCTGTGAGTCTCTGCATTTTTATTCTCAGAGTAATCCAGCCACATTTTCCCAAGTTTATGCATCATTCAAAGAGAAAAAAAAGAGGAATTGCTTACTAGTACAATTTGAGTTTATGACAAAAGGTCATTCAAAATGGCCAAACCCTTCTGGGATGGCAAATTAGAGACTATTTGCATGAAGCAAGAGGAAGAAATGTACATATTTTGGAATAAGTAGGTTATGATAAAATAATTATCATTTTAAAGCCTTCTACATATTGGATTTGAAGAATAGACCTGCGTTTCATTTACTACTCTGCTCAACAGAAAGGCTGAGCATAAGTTACAGATTTGGGGTTTTTCCCTATGCTAAGAGCAGACATTAGGCAGCTTTTTCAGTTGGTAAACACTACTTTCTATTAGTTTTATTTAAAGTGTTGTTTTTTCCCCAAAGATTGTTTATAACTAAAAAAATTAAACACAACTTGATAGTAAAGTGCAATACTTATGTCAGAACATGTTTTTATTGATCAGGACAAAATAAGTAATGTAATGACAGACATTCTATAAAACTGACTTGAAATCCATTATTTTCTGCATTTTAATATTTAAGTGTCATCCTGAGGTTAAGCACATTATTTTTTGTCTTCTAAAAAGAACAATAAAGACCTACATACTGCATTATAAATATGAGCAATAAGCCAGTCATTTAAAATCTATTGTAGATTTAAGGATATTAGAAACAATGTTTTTCATTATGAGAAGGTTACTTTTCTTTCATAGCACATTTTCTGACATGGGGGTGTCTGACAGAAAAAGAGGGCTTTCTGATGGCATTACTGAACCTTAGGAATTTGATTCAAATCCTCTGAGCCTATAAAACCAGTTTTCTCTTTATTGTTCAGATTATTACTGTGTCCCCCTCTCTCGCCCACCTTGCCTTCCTCCACCTAGATTCCCCCCCTCCCTTATGCTAGGCCTTCACCACCCGAATGTCTGTGTCCATGGGTAACAATATGTTGGCGAATCCTTCATATGTTAATCTTTTATTCCTCTGGATTTTCATATACTTAGGTTAGTATTCCAAATTTTGATGTGGTTATTAATCTGTATTTTACCTTTATTTATTAAAGTAAACAAAAATTTAAAAGGAGCCTTATTGGATTCTGTTCACAAAATGATATGGACTGAATATGAAATAAATGAGGAACTTAAGACATAAAATAATGGGAAATTAATTCAATTAAAAAGAGATCATTCTAATTTGAATTCAGTATACTAGGTAAATGTCACTAGTTGACAATGTTTCCTAAGAAATAGATTAATAAAAGTTTAAAACTACCCCTTTTAAATGTATTTATTGAGACCATTTACACTGTAGAACTCATTTTTAAAGTGCACACTTCAATGTTTTTTTTTACCATATTGATAAAGCTGTGCAATCATGACCAAAATATAGTTGAGGACATTTTTAATAATACAGGACGCCCTTACATATTAGTCACTTGAATATTACCTTCCTAAATATTTTGCAAGGATTCAGAGTGTCAACTATGTACTTTATCAATGTATATCATACAAATAAATTGCTGAGTCAATTGATTTAGTAATTTTTAAAAAAATCTGATCAACTTATAGAAAATCATATTAGCTAGCACTTCCTGTGAACTTTTGTCAAATGTTTTTTTAATGAATAATCTAAATAGAAAAAAATAAATTATATTTGAAGATGCTTGAAAAACTTATTGAGAATGTGGAAGAAGACCTCTTTCATCAGCAACAGGAAAAAGAGCCAATTACAGAGAATGGGGGAAATCAACATAATTCTCTGCATAGGCATGTGTTGAAAACAGAATAAAATAAGGCAGCCACTGTTATGAACTGAATTGTGTCCCCCAAAATGTGTATTTTGAAGTCTCAACCCCAATGTTACTATATTTAGAGACACGGCCTTCCTAGAAACAGTTAAGGTTAAATGAGGTCATAAGAGTGAGAACATAATCCAATATAATCAGTGGCCTTATAAGGAGGGGAAGAGATACCAGAGGAAGCACACACGTATAGAAAAAGCCATGTGAGACTGCGACAAGAAGATGGCCATTAGCAATCCAAACACCAAAGCCTCAGGAAAAATCCAAACCTGCTGATACCTTGATCTTGGATTTCCAGCCTTCAGAACTAGGATACATTTTTGTTGTTTAACACACCAATTAGTGGTGCTTTTATGTGGCAGCTGTAGAAAACTAATGCATCTGTACAAACAAAAGTATTTAGAGTTCTTGAGCATGTCTTTAATATGGATACAATGAGATTATTTAAATAACCCTAGCCTTAGAGAAGCTCTAAACCTGAAATAGTGGCAATGGTTTAAGGACTTGATAATTAAGTCAATGTTTATTTAACTGGGTGTTTTTACTAAGTTATGCTACAGAAGGTAGCTACCAGGGATAAATTGGAATATGATAATTTTTTAAAATAAAATTTCCAATTAAGAAAACTATTTAACTGAGAGTTATTATTCTCAAATGACAAATTTTATTCACTTAATAAGTATTTGAGGGCCTACTTTGTGTATAGATATTATGCTAGATTATAGAGATACAGAAATGAACACAGCCAATCGAGTAACAACATATAGTATAGTTTGGGAAATAAAAAATAAACAAATGCCAAAACTGGTTTGGCTCAGTGGATAGAGCATCAGCCTGTGGACTCAAGGGTCCCAGGTTCGATTCTGGTCAAGGGCATGTACCTTGCTTGCGGGCATATCCCCAGTAGGGGGTGTGCAGGAGGCAGCTGGTAGATGTTTCTGTCTCATCAATGTTTCTAGCTCTCCATTCCTCTCTCTTCCTCTTTGTAAAAAATCAATAAAATATATTAAAAAATAAAAATAAGTAAATGACATAAATAAATAACAATTATAATTTGCATAAAGGCCATATAAAATATGAGTATAATGTCAAAGACTATTTTTGTTATAGGGTTCAATGAATAATTTTTTGAAAATATCTGGTGAAAGACAAGTGTGATATTGCCTTGCAAAGAATGGAGGAAAAAGTATCTCAGTTGGAATGAGGTGCTAAAGTGCTGCATGATTTGAGCAAGTTCTAGATGTGCATGTGAGCATGTGTAACCCATAAGATTTGAGACCCAAGGAGTATGAAAATTTACTACATATACACTCTTGAATGGTAGGAATTCTGTCAGGAGGTGAATCTCTCAGCCTATAGAGAGTAGCATGAGTTGGCACAACTCATGGGTTATAACTAATTAGATTTAGAATGCAGAGGACTCATCCCTTGGGCAGTCTCAAGCAACATACCATTGAAAGTATGAACATATAAAAAAATAGACCTGTCAAGTGTAAAGTTAAGAAGACATTGGCCAAATAAAGGATATATAAACAGATAATGACAAAATGGATTATAACCCATAAAATAAAAAAATTGATATAAAAATATAGGTGCCAGGGCAACACAGTGAATTTCATGCCACAGGACTCTGGGTCCTCACATGGAGTTGCACACCAGAGAAACTGTGCACATGCTCCTGCCATCCTGAGCATCTGAAGTGGACAACTGAGAGACCATATCTATGGAAGACGGGGATACAACTTAGAACACAGAAAATAAAGGTGTGAGACTCAAGACAAACCATAGACTCTGGGTTAATGATTTCTTGACCATTGGCCTAATATGATACTCAATCTCTCAGACCACAAGCAGGGTACAGGGCCATAAAGAGACAGCAAAATGAACAAACAAAGATAGAACACCCAAGAAAAAGAAAGGAGAAAGCATCAGAAAAGGAACTAAGTGAAATGGAGGCAAGCAATGTGTCAGAGAAAGAATTCAGAATAAGGTTAATAAAAGTTCCTAAACTAGCTGGATGAGAAAATAAAAAACATATGTAAGAATCAAGAAAAATGAAAAAAAAAATGACATAGTTGCGCGCACACACACTCAACAAGGAAAGTTTAAACAGTAGATTAGAAGCAGAGGACCAAATAAACTAGTTAGAAAACAGGGTAGAAAAACACACCCAATCTGTACCAAACACAGCAATTGGGGGGAAAATTAAAAAGCAGGAGGAGAGTTTAAGAAAACTTTGTGACAACATGAAATGAAGCAGCATTTGCATAAAAGGGGTGCCAGAATGCCAGAAGGAGAAGAGGAGGAGCAAGGATTAGAAAACCTATTTGAAGAAAACTTTCCTGATCTGGGGGATAAAAAAAGTCACACATACACAGAGTCTTAAAGAAGATGAACTAGCAGCATCACTAAGGTCCTTAGAGTATAATAACACTCACTTGTGGAACATATACACCAGTTATACTTTTTATGTACATGTGCAAGTTATTTTTCTGATACCAACATTTCAAGTTTAATGAGTGGACATCTGTTTCTAACCTGAAGTACTTAGATTTGAGAAAGTGAATTAGTTGCCCCTCTATAGATTTTGAAAATGTTCACAGAGTGAACACAGTGTTTATAAAACTCTAATGTAAAATGGTACTACACTCATAAACCCAGCATGTGTTTCCTTATTAAAATGTCCTGAGTGTAATCTAGGATTTGGTTTATACTATGATTTAAAATAAAAATGCTGTGGATATCTTTAAAACATAGTTCGTAGGCAGAACAACTAACTTCATATATTTTAGTTTGCCAACTTGTTTTAGAATTCATATATACTATGACATAGTATGGTGTTATTTGTATTTAACTAAGGAGAATTCCAAAATCAGGGAACTAAGGAAATATCTTAACATACAATAGAGAGTAAATGTTCTTCTCAAGGAAAACTGGAGAATCTAACCTCTGCCTGGAATAGACAAAATGTTGTTTCTGTGATGAAAACACAGTGACACCGAGGAAGCCACTTACTTTGTGTGTGCAGGTAATCTAATCCTCTAATAGAATTTTTGCAATCATAAAAACTAAATTTTAACAAAAAAGTTTATAACATCCATATTTCAGTTTACATTGAAAAATAGAATTTTTAGACAAACCAGGACTTCACCTTCAGATGGCCTGCAAATGATTTTACCAACCTACAGACTATATTGTTTTCGGTGAGCAGATTATTTATCTGAAGACTGGAAATAAAAAGTATAATTTCACTAATGGGTACAAGCCGTGAAACCCTTATATATCTATAGTGATAGATTAAGGAGACATGGTAGTTTAAAACTGGCACCACCTGTCTTGGATAAGACCCAAGAAAACTTGTCTCTCCTTTTTCCAAGTTCCACAATTTTTTTTTAGATATCCTATGATCATAGAAAAGGCTATATGGCCATGAACTTTTTCTTTTGGTCTAGAAAATATTTTGTAACAATGGTGATATTTACAATTATTTCATGCATTGTGTGTTAATGGTAAAATAATTTACGTTGACTTTCATATAAAGATGACAGGTAGGTCCTTGATTCTCATATGAAATATTTATAAAAATATAAATACATGCAAAATTGCATTAGAAATGTAAATTAATAACATTAATTCAGTTCCTGACAGAGCTCTGAAAACAATCCACAGATAAAATAGGTATAGGCATACGTATTTCAGGACAACAGATAGAAAGCAGGTTCCCAATTATATTCCATCGAATATGCATTTCATTGACTCAGATTTTGCATACAATAAAGGAGGCAACTCTCTGGTCTATAATATCAGAACTGCTTTCGGAGGAAAAGTGAGAATTTTCTTCTCCTAGCCTCAATTTTTACTACTATTTCTCTATTTTTATGCTTTTGTAACTCAGTGAAGTTGAGAGCATAACACATAGGACATGTCTTACAGCATTCTCAAGTTAAAGGTTAAGTTGATCCTGCAAATGTGTTGACACTGAACAAACCCTGACAGGGATAATCTATGCATCACAGTTCTCCTTTCCTTCATTACTTCCTTCAAGGAAAAATTTATAGACTGTTTTAAAGTATCCAGATATTAATTCCTCATTGTAGAGGAATCATCTGGGACCCAGAAGTTAATATCCTTTTGTAGAATCAGATAACTGAGCACTAGAGGAAAATAAAATATTTCTCCTCAGTCTAGCAGTATCACATTTTATTATGTCATATAAAATTCCAATGTAATATCAAAGAGAAAGGATGCTTAGAGCACCCAAGTAGAACCTGAGAATAATCAAAGAGAAATAATCTATATTGTTTAATGGGAAACCACAGATGTGAGTCAAACTCATTATTTAAAAGTTAGTGAAACAGAAACAATGATATGGAACATTTTAAAAGGTTTTTATGGTTAATAAATGAAATATACTTATGATTACAAAATACTTAGTCTAATTAATAAGGAAAGTTTAGAAGTCACCTGCTTTTTAGAACCACTTAAATCAGGACAAAAGTAACTTAGATAAGCAGCTGAAAATTAAATAAAATTATCAGAGACTAAAGTGGAAAGGTCACTTACTTCGATGTGCAGAGTCTCAAAGGAAGTTTCTATATCAGAAAGGTATAAGTAAGTCAAATAGAAATGTGGGAATAAAAATTTGCATACAATGCCCGTAAATGATCCTATAGAGTCAAATCAGTGGTGTAACATTCAAATATGAATAACATTCAAATCTGAGAAACTATCATAACATTGTTAATACCGTATTTGCCGGCGTATAAGACGACTTTTTGGCCCTGAAAAATATGCCTCCAAGTGGGGGGTAGTCTTATACGGCGAGTATATAACAAACTCTGTATTTTTAGTGGAAATGTTAGGGGGTCGTCTTATACGCCCAATCGTCTTATACGCCGGCAAATATGTATTTTTCAGGGCCAAAAAATCGTCTTATATGCGGGCAAATACGGTAAATTTTTATTTCAAAATACTGTCAATAAAGGTTCAAAATAGTATAGCATTTTGGGATGTAATATGGCAATATGAGATGAAAATAAAGGTCTTGAACTATGCCTGTTAATTTAATGTGAACAGTTTCCATCTTTATCCCCAAAATAAAAATTATGACCAGTTATTTACTATAAGACATCTTACATATGTTTACATTATTAATACAATACTTAAATATAATATTATCTGCAGTCTCAATGTCTAAAATTAAATGAATGTTTATATTACAGGGTCATGGACATATTTTATACTTTTTTTATAAACCAATACTACTTTATTTTTCCAAAAAATTTTCTCACTTGGACATTGAGGAGTCTCCCCCCACTTTTTTATTTAATCATTGGGATGATACTGGTTAAAAAAAATTATACAGGTTTAGGTGCACAATTCTGCAACACTTCATTTGTACATTACCTTGTGTGTTCACCACTTCTAGTCAAGTCTCTGTCCATCACCTTATCATCCCTATATTTTCATCTACCTTCCCCTCCCCGATACACTCACCACACTCTTGTCTGTATCCAGGAGTTTTTTTTCTTTTTCTTTTTGCTTTATCCCTGCTCTCTATGAGTCTGTCTCTACTTTGCATTTTAGTTCATTAGATTCCGCATATTGATGAAATCATATGATATTTGTCTTTCACTGAATAGCTTATTTAACTTAGCATAATGCTCTCTAGGTCCATCTATGCTGTAGCAAAGGGTAAGATTTACTTCTTTTTATGGCTCAGTAATATTACATTATGTAAATGTGCCATAGTACATGAGTGAGAGATCTTTAGTTCATTTCTGTGCCCCTTTGGTATACTCCATGATTGCAGTTGTTTTCATTGCTTCCTTATTTTCTGAGATTACAATGCTCCAGGCCCACCTTACATATCCCCTACCCCAGCATTAGCAGCAACCATTTGCCAATGTACTGTGGGAAACTTTTTACTCTTCCTGGGTTTACTAGTATATGTACATTGTCATATCATTGGCAAGTAATGTCCATCTAATTTCAACCTTTCTACTTATTTGTACCTCTCATTTTAGAACTTTGTCTAATTGTATTAGCTGCTTCTCACAGAAATAATACATGTTTGTGAACGTGTTTACAAAATATGCCCTAGAAAATCAAGAAACAAACATAGTGTGTAATAAAATAATGGGGAAAATGCTATTTACTAATAGTGTTAGGAAGATTAGTTAACCATTACAGTTAGATAAAGTATCTAATTTATGATTTTATTAGAATAAATGTCATAAGCAAAAATGGAAAAATAATCAGGAATATACTAGAACAAAAATATAATAATTATCTATCTTTCCCCTTCAGTGAAACTCTTAGTACCTGCCCTCAACTGGATTCAATCTGGATTGGTTGCCATAATTGCATAGGATTTCCCTACAATTTAATCCAAATAAATCATTTTCTTCTTACCCATGTGTTGTGTCTCTTGCATTCTAGATTCCAAGTAATCCCTTGTTTTAATGTAGCACATACTTCAGTAGCTTTCTGAGAAAGGATAAATGAGACAAAGGTTGTTGTCTTTGAAGTATTGAATGTATGAAATATCTACAGTGTCATCATATTTGATGAAGTGTTTGGCTACATTCGGAATTACGGATTGGAAAAAATGACGCTCTTTTCTTCACTCTCTTTATATTCCAGTTTTGTTAAGAACTCTGAGTGGAATAAGCCAGTCAGAGAAAGAAAAGTACCAAATGACTTCTCTCATATGTGGAATCAAATGAACAAAATAAACTAACAAACAAAATAGAAACAGACTCAGATATAGAGAACAGACTGACAGCTGTCAGAGGGGTTAGGGGTCTTGGTGAAAACAGTGATGAAATTAAGTGAAGGAAAAGTCATAGACACAGACAACTGTCTGGTGATTACTAGAGGGAAAAGGGGGATAAATGGTGATGTAAGGATATTTGACTTATGGTGGTGAATACACAATACATCATACAGATTATATCATTTTATTAGCCAATGTTACCAAAATAAATTAAATTAAAATAAAAAAGAATTCTGATGTCATTCTGAACCCCATTCCTTTGACCTATTTTTAAGTGTTTGTATCTCTAAAAACTATTGGGATTCTCTCTCCTCTACCCCTATGTTTACTCCCATTAGTTGATATTACACTTCATGATTGATTCTCCAAGTGTCTTTTATTTTATTTTCATCTCTAAATTTATGGAATTTCCATATTTTGCTAGTCTTTCAGGGAGATACTCTCATTTTATATCCCAAACCTTCAATTATCAACTTTCTTCAGCTATGATTTAAGATTTCAAACAGCTCTTACATTTTGAATATTCTTTTTAATAGTATACGGTCCTTGTTTCATCAATAATTTTTTCATCACTCTTTCCTTCTGCTTTATACATTATCTCCCCTGAGTTTCTACTATTTCATTTTTACCTTTTCTTTTAGGTTAAATGTGTTCCTCAATGTCTATGTCTACAGACACTTGACTGGCAGTGTATATTTAAGGGTGAATTACTAAAATATAGATTAGAAGCTCTATGTGTGTGTGAGGGGGTAGTGATGGGGGATAAGGGAAGTAGATTGATGGGCTTTATAGTGCAATATAGTAGAAGCCTTGCCTTTTGCTAAGGTGTTTTCTTTCCTTTGTGCCAGCTTCCCCAGAGAAGAATGTTCTAACCTTCTGTTTGAAATACAGAAACCTGGTTGCTGTTCATCCAAATGGGCAAATAATTACCTATGTTATTTTCACTTCACTTTATTTTCACTATACTATATTTCACTATACTTTATTTTCAGTCTGGTAATTCACCCTCACCTGTGCCTGGTTTCCATAAGTCCAGAATTTCTTTGGACTCAATATCTCTGGAGATTAAAACTATTGTCTTCTGCTGATGGGTTCTGGAAAGGATTTGGGTAATCTGATAGCTCCTTTATGTACACTTTTGACTCATGCTACTATTATCATCCCACCCCGCATGCATTCCTGCTTTTAGAGGCACCTGTTGCCTCCATTTTATAAAGCTTTCAAAGATGAAAATATGCAGTTCAAGTCACATACTTATAAATGATTATTTTCAAAATATATATGTTTTCATTGATTTCAGAAAGAGGAGGAGGCATGAGAGATGGAAAGTAACAAAAATGACGAGAGATAATCATTGACCAGCTGCCTTCTGCTTGCCCCCTACAGGGAATGGAGTCAGCAACCTGGGCACATATCCTGATTGGGAATCAAACCGTGACCCCTGGATTCATGGGTCGATGCTCAAACATTGAGCTACACCAGCTGGTCTACGAATCAGATCTTAATCCCATTTTACCACTTGGGTGTAAAACCACTGGAAACCTAGGAGGCTGGAACATTCTCTGGGGAAACTAACAGACTTCAGGAAAAAAACCCTGCTCCTAGACTGGGTTTTCACCTGACTCCACTGTGCTAATTCAGTTATCTGTTCGTTTTGCAAATTTTTTTAACAATTCAGTTTTGGTATGTTTTTTTCAGCCGTATTCCTTATATTTGTGTATTTTAATATTTTTCCTTTATCTTAAATTTTGTGGAGTTTAGATAGGAGCAGAACTAAATAAGAATATTCAAACTTCCATATTTAATTAACTATGTTTATATTATAATCAGTAAAAATCAGAGATTAGATAACATTTTTAAAAGCCAAATTTTAACCCTTAGTATTTTAATACTTTGTTGATGTCATTTTTTTGCAGTGGCTTAGTTAGTTCCTTAATTTGTTTAGGTTATAGCTTGCTTTTTCTCTACTCTGCTACAGAAAATAGCCATACTAATTGAATTTTTCTGATTCCTGTATCGGCAAGAAAATCAGTGTTCAATACAGACCTGACAAGGAAAATCATGGGGGACTACATGTACATTTGAGGGTCATACTGAACTCATTAGTTATAAAAATTATTTATAATGTGCAGTCATTCACATGTTTGGGTGATTGATTTACAAAATCTGATTATATATATATATATATATATATATATATATATATATATATATTCCCCAAATATAATTAGTGTTAATGTGTTTCTTATGTTTATACAAATACATTTTGACCTGGCTGCCATGATGAAAAACTTGCATCTTATGGGGGAAAAAATGAAGGCTTTATATATGTCCAGAATGACATCCTGAACTTCTGAAGAAGAGGGGAACTGATAGGAGCAGAAACAAACAAACAAGCCAACAAACAAACAGTTGTCCATCTAATGTCCAATCTCCCCTCACTGGAAGAAGCATCATAAATAGAGAAGGCACTAGATACTCATCCTGCTGTTTATAGTGACTTTTGTTAGAAGTTTGTGGAAATACATTTTTCTTTTTATAAGAAAAAATTCAGTGAGAGCTTCCTTATATGACTTGTGGAAACTGAAGCTAAAATGACCACAGGCCAGGAGGACCAATTGATTTGGGTGCTTTTTCCTGATATATATATATAAATTCCCAGGATCCTGTGAGGCAGTCTTCAATGTTACTATGTGTGAGTCATGAAAATAAAGCTGAGGGTACATGATTCCTTGATTATAAATGACAACAATTTAGGGACATTCTGGAAGGTATAAAACTGTATGAATGTTATACTTCACAAGAAATCTCACTACTTTATAATTGTTTACAAATTCATAAAAAAGTACTTGAGAAAATGAAAACCGTGAAAGATTTTACATTTTGCCAAAGATCATACAAGCATTATAATGGTAGATGACAAACCAAAACTTTGTTTTCTGACTACTTGTGTTTTGTCCTATGTCAGTATGGTGCCTTTTAAACAAACTGATTTATATCCAGACAGAAATAAGTCCCAATTTAAAAATTCCATTTTATAGCTATATGGCTACAGGCATGACTATAATTTCAGTTTAGTTATTTGAAAAGGGGGAAGAAAATAACTATTTCGTAGCATTAGGGTAAAGATTAAATAAGATAACCTATGAATTAGCACCCACAGTTGTAATATTTACTCAAACATTTATTGTTTCTATCAACAACTATTTAGTTAAGACTTACTATGACTCAGGCACAGTGCTACATGTTGAGGTTATAATACTGAGCAAGAAAAAAAATAGTGTCTGCCCCCAAATCTTATAACTCAGCGGGAAAGAAATAATATACAATTAATTACTATGAAGAAAACAAATGGATTGCAGTGACAGAATGATAATGGGGTGGGGCTACTCATACAGAGTGGTAAAAAGGAGTGATATTAAAACATTTATTCAATATACTAAAATAGTTGGTACACCACAGACATGAATGTATTCACTAGTCTAGATTTGAAAACATTACAGCTTGAACTAATGTGGTGACAGTGAGGACAAAGAAAAGTTGACAGATGGGCGATGCCTTTGGGAGAAGATGAGTTTGGGAGGTAGATGTCCACATGGAGACCTTTCAGAAGCCATATGAATTTGAATATGAGACTCAGTAAAGAGACAAAGGACATAGATAACCTTGGGGATTATTAGCATATCAGAATAAAGAGAGATGAATAGATCACTTAACAATAGAGATCATAAAATATGAAGAAGGCATAAGTTATAGCCTGGAACACTTCAACAATGGTAGAAATAAAAGGGGGGCAGATTAAAGTTTAATGTAGTTAGAGAAAAATATGAGGTGTGATATCACTTTAGCCAAGAGAGGACCATTTCTAAAGGAGGTGGTTAATTAGATTCCTGAAGAATTTTTTCTACTATCATACTGAAAAATAATTAAAAACTCATGTGTTTTTGTTTGTTTGTTTGTTTTTTGCCATTGCAGTTGGCTAGCTCTCTTTCTCATGGGCTCCATTTGTCCATTAATTAAAGAAGCAAAAAATAGGGCCACCAAAGATTTCAGAGTAGGGTTGAGTGATATAGAGAAAAACTTACATTCCTTCATAAAAATGACTTCTTTCACTGTGGTAAAAACACATAATAAATTTACCATTTAAGTGATAAATTGTTATCACTAAACAATTCTGTATTGTATACTTAAAATTGGCTATATGAATATTGTTTTAAAACAGATCAATAATTGTTTCATGATGCATGAGGAACTCTGCACCCATTAAACAATAATTACCCATATCTCCTCCTCAGCTCTAGCCCTTATCAATCACCATTCTATTTTTGTTCTAAGAATTTTATTACATTAGAAACCTCAAAGAGGTGGAGTCATACAGTATTTTTCCTTTTGTGAGTGACTCATTTTACTTAGCATAATGTTCTGAAGGATAAGACTTGTTTTTCAGCAAAACCAAAGAATAAACTGAAAATCTACTAAAACTAACAAAAGTGTTCACTCTGGTGACTGGCTTCTTAGCCAATACACATATATCAACAGCTTTTCACAGACAAGAAATAAGCAGCTCAAAAGTATAATTAAAGAAACTTTCAATTTCCAACAGTCACAAAATGTAAAAAATAAATAAGTTCAACATAAAATGTAAAGGTACTATATGAAGAAAGCTATAAAACTCGGGTAAGGGACATAAAGATGACACGAGTAAGTAAATAAGTATATTTTGCTTTTGAGGAGGGAGATACAAAATAGTAATAGTGCCTATTCTTCCTAATTAAACTATATATTTTATGCATTAGCACTTAAAATTTAAAACATATGGGAACTTGATAAAATGAGGTATAATTTATGTGAAAAATTAACATTAGAGATTATGCAGGAAAATTCTGAGAAAGGAGAGTGACCAGATTTTTCTGCACTACTATATATTATGAAGCTACAGTAATTAAGACAATATGTTACTAGCTTAGTAATAAACTGACATATTTTTGTAATTGAAGAGAGTACAGAATAAGTTTTACTATAAGTATAGAATAATTTAAAAGTAGAAACAGGTTTTATCTGAAGTTAAACCTTTAAGAGGCTCAAGGAAGACTGAGTCAAACCTAAATCTTGGTTGGCTGATAGACTAAACTTCATTAAGACAATCTTTAATATTAAATAAACTGGAAATCCCTCACTGAAGTACTTATAATCGCTCCTCAAGTTTATTTGTTTGGGTTTACATCTATTTTTCACACATATACCATATCTACATTTTACAAAGTTGCAAGCCAATCTAAAAAGGTAAAATAAGTATGTTCATAACATTATTTCATGAGCACTTTCCTGTTTTTTAATATAAAATTAATGAGTAATTTAACAGTTCTTAAATAATTCTGGAATAGATATGCTATGATTTTAAAATTTAATATTGTTGCCTAGCCGGTATTTCTCAGTGGTTGAGTGTTGGCCTATGGACTAGTTTGACTCTTGGTCAGGGCGCATGCCTGGATTGCAGGCTTGATCCTTAGTAGGGGCTCTGAAGGAGGCAGCAATCAATGATTTTCTCTCAACATTGATGTTTCTAACTCTCTCTTCTTCTCCATTCCTCTCTAATATATATAAATTAATATTGTTGTATATTTAATTTTCAGGTTTTTATTGTATAAACAGCACAGAGTTTAGTCTAGCTTTTCAATTATTCTCTTATAATATTGTGGGAAGTACATTTTTGGAGCAAATGTTTTAGTAACTATAAATTGCCTTCTAAAATAACTGTATAAATGTACACTGCAATAAATATATGTGATTATTTACCTAGATTTCCATAATATATTTATTTTTCATACTTCAATTGTGAAAAGATAAATTGGTTATATTTTAATCTGTGTTATACAAATACATAGTAATGCAAAAATGTTCCTATGTGTTTATGGCTTATATACATATACATGCACATCATTTTGTTTTAAAATCTAAATGTTACTCCTTAACCTACATAGTCTCTCTATATATCAAAAGTAACTTATGTACAAGTATTATTAACACAGAAGTTCTAGGCATGTTATGTCTGATAGGACATTTTTCCATTAATCAGTGATAACTACAATAAAAAAATATCTTAAATAACTTTCTATAAAATAAGTAATAATGGGTAGTAAAATTTTCAAATAAACACACAAAGGCAATTTTTAAAAAGCAAATGTAAAAGCAAAGCTAAAAATGCCTTTTAGTGATGAGAATGTAGGCAGAAAGTGGAAAGAGAAAAAGCTTGTGTCAAGTGTTTCAGCTGTGATAGTTTGTCCTTAAAAAAAGAAGACATTTAGGAAAGTTAGCAAGAGAACAGTCTGTTTTCTAGAAAAACATGAATTTCAAATACTGTTTCAAGGAGAAATAGAAAACCATGTGAGACCTATCATCATTGAAAGAGTTAATTAGTGTTAAAAATCTATACACAACAAAGCATCAGGTTATTTTTAATTAACATTTTAAGGATAGATAAATGATTTGTATAGATAGAATTTAAAAGTACAGATCGCAAATTTAGAGAATACACAAAACATTGGAGATAAAACAAATACTCCTATTTTTTATGTATAAATACCTATGATATGCATGCATTAAAAAATGTATATTAGAAATTACCAACTTCAGTGGCATAACTAAATCTAGATAGACATAAAATAAAGAAATAAGGGAGGGTGATAAATTAGGTTTCAAATGCATAACTCCTTCACTAATAAGTAAAAATCCAAAGCAAAATTTGCAAATATTAAGAGTTTTTCAATGTCAGGTTGGTCAGATGTATTGTTGTTATGTTATTCTTTGACCTTTTCTATAAGTTTAAGAACTTTCACAATAAAAATTATAAGAAGAAAATGATGTGTACTATTGGTCTCCATAAATAGGAGCAATTTCAATTGATAATATGAATGAAGTGAGTTGAGAAGAGATAAGGAGAGAAATTGTTGACAGCAATTGTAAGTTTTACTATGAGGGGTGAGAACAGAGTAATGTAGAAATACCTAGAGGAGGATATAAGGTCTCAGGAAAGGTTTTATAATGATGCCATATATTATAGCATGTTTTATGCTGATGGGAAGAATGTGGTGATAAGAAAAATAGGTGATGATTCAGAGAGAGGGAAGAATTTCTGGAATTTATATCCTTAATAGGTAAAGGGACCTAAGGGGATGTGACTTTCTATATATTAGAGAGGTTCAACTATAAAAGTGGAAGAGAAGATATAATATATTATCTAAGATGCTTGTTGTTCAATATATAATGTTGGGGGCTGGTGGGAGTTGTCTTCTGGTTAGATCTATCTACCTTACTAAGAAAAGAGAAGCAGAATAAAGTGGAATATAGAAAGGAGATAGTTCTTCCAGGTAACATTAAAAGGTTCACTTGAACATAGGTGTTTTAATAGCAAAAAGTACCCAATCTCTGGTTTCAGCTGTCCTGAGCAGGAAGTGGATATCCTCCCAACCTCACAGAAACAGTCAGCAGTGTTCTGGTTCCCCAGGTGGAATAGTGCTGGTGTAACCAAGTATATATCTGACCTTCCCTCCCATGCTTAGCAGAAGCAGGTATATCCTGATTGCCTGGCCACTTTATTGCAGGTGTGACTGAGCAGGGAGCTCATCTACCATTCCCCACCTATGGTAATAGAGTCAATCACAATTGTCAGCAAGATCCAGCAAGCTGTAAGCCTCAACTCCTATCTAACATCAATGAGCCTTAACGAGGCTATAATTCAGAGTAAATCAGCCCTCTTTTCCCTTCCTGCCTGTCTCAGGTGTCAGCAGGATACAGCAGGTAGCTAAACCTCCACCCTCAATGGGAAGCAACAAGACTTAGCAAGGTGATGTGAACAGAGTTGACACTAATTTCTTCCACCGCTAGTGTCAGAGGAGCCCATTGGGCAACTTAACCTCTACACCCAACTGGCAGTAACAAACTGAGACTGAATGATATTGTATAAGTTAGTGCTAGTCTGCATTTCAGTGCTCCTTCTCCCTACCCTTGTGCCAATGGGTAGGGAACTGAGTGCCCAGACCCAATCAGCATCAGTGAGGCATAAAGATGCATTGCAAGTTGAATTCACTCACCCACCAGGACCTTGCACTACATCTTTACAAGGGAACTCCCTACCAAGATAATATTAAATATGATCCACATTCTCATAATGCAACATCTTTTTTAGTCTGTTAAGACAGCTATAACAGAATGTCATAGATTAGGTGGCTTATAAACAATAGAAACTTATTACAGTTCTGGAGGCTGAGAAGTCTAAGACAAGGTGCTGGTAGATCTGGTATCTGCTGAGACCCTGCTTACCTGGTTCATAGAAGGCAGTCTTTTTTGCTGTGTCTTCCCATGCAGCAAAAGCAACATCCAAAAAATACAGAATGCAATAATAAAAAACACACACACTCATATCAAGAACAAGGATAAAGAAATTAGAACACAAATGAGAAGAAGCAATAAAAATAATACAAAGTGTATTCTCAACCACAATGGACTCACACTAGAAATCAATAACAGAAAGACAACCAAAAAGTCTCTAAGTGAATAAGAAATCTAATGAACAGAATAAACTGGCGAATAAAATAGAATCAGAGGCATGGAAATGGAACAGACAGATGATTCTCAGAGGGAAAGGGGGTGGGAGGGATGCGAAGAGATTAAACAAAGATCTTATATGCATATATGCATAACCTATGGACACAGACAATAGGGTGGGGGAAATCTGGGGCAGGGCATGGTGGGAATTGGGTGGAGGGAGGCAATGGGGGCAAAAAGAAGGTCATCTGTAATAATCTCAATGTTAAGATTTTAAAAAGAATATATATATATATATATATATATATATATATATATATATATATGGCTAATTTGCTAAGTGTCCAACCATCTGACCAGTAGCTATGATGTGCACTAACCACCAGGGGGCAGACACTCAACACAGGAACTGCCGAGCTACAGTGACTTGGCAACAGTAGTTCTCAGGTGACACACCCCAAAATCAGAGAGGAAGGAGCCCAATTCGTCACTGGGCCACACTATTACACCTTCAGTTGTAGGTTATGTTGTTGCTGGGGCATGTGGGCCCCAAATCTGGTATACTGCACATTTGCATTTGTATTCCACACCCTGCAAGACAGTAAGTAACTTTTCAGAGTGCCCTCTCACACTTCAGGACCCTTTGGGGGATGTCAGAGAGCCAGTTTCAGTCCATTCCCTGCAGGCCAGGCCAAGGGACCCCACCTGCTGGAGGGACCCCGCTCACTGCTCACTCCATAGACACAGGGGAGGTTGGCTCCAGGGCGTGTCCTGCCCTGCTGGCCAACTTCTGATTAATTTCCTTTCAATGTGCACAATTTTGTACACTGGGTCACTAGTTAATAATAAAAAAGTCTCTAAGGATTAAAAGTTAAATAACACACTTCCAAATAACTCCTGGATTAAAGAGGAATTCTCAAAGAAAATATAAATACATACAGCTCAATGCATCAAATTACACAGGAGTCAGCTAAAGCAGTGCACAGAGGTAGATTTATAACACAAATCTTTGTATTAGAGAGAAACACTTGAATCAGTAATATAATATTTTACCTCAAGAAATTAGAAAAATAAGAGCAAAATAAAACATGCAACTGAAATGAAATAAAAGAAGCTGAATTTAATACAATTGAAAACAACCCAAAAGCAATGAAGAAAAACCAATGAAACAAAAATGCTGGTTCTTTTGAAGTATCAATAACATTGACAAACCTCTAAAAATAATAAAAATAAAAAGGAAGACAAAAATCCAATATCAAGAATGGAAAAAAGTAATATAATTACAGATCCTGCAGCCATAATAAGGATACTATAAAGGATAAATAATAAGTCAATGCTATAAACAACTCTATGCATATAAATTGGACACTTGGAACAAATGGACAAATTTCTTGCAAACCACAAACTACTGAAAATTAGCCAAGATGAAATAGCAACTTGAATAGCTCTATAACTATGAAAGAAATTGAGTTTGTAATTAAAATATTCATGTAAAGAAATCTCCAGCCCATATGGTTTACAGAATTCTACAAATATTTAAAGTAGAATTAACTTTAAATTCACACAATGTCAGCCAGAAAATTAAAGAGGAAGAATCACTTCCCAACTCCCTTTTAGGAGGTTAGTGTTACTCTAATAGTAAAAACAGACAAATACAGAAGAAGGAAAACTGTATGCAAACATCTCTAACAAAAAAAACAAAAAAAACAAAAACAAAACACAAATATAGATTTAAAAAATCCTTAACAAAATATTTGAAAATTAAATCTGGCAAAGAATAATAATCATCATAATCAAGTTAGCTTTATTCTAGATATGCAATACTGGTTCAACATTTGAAAAATCAATTAATGTAATCCACAATATCAACACATTTCGGAAGAAAAATTACATGACCATATCAAATAACACAGAACAAACATCTGACAAACTCTAAGTCAATCTTAATAAAAACAAAACAAAACAAACAACTCAGCCAACTAGGAAGAGAGGACTTGCTTCACTCCTCAAGCATAAACCCCTACACCTCAGTAATAGCAAAGACTCTACAAATGCCTTGTCACACTGGGAATCTTTTTTACTTACCTTCTGCTGTTTTTACCTCTTCTGATGCATCTCACTTTCTTTAGTCTTCCCCTTCTGCTTATAAGGTGATTTCATTAGTTCACTTGGATAATCCAGGATACTTTCCAAAAATTATTCTAACCCAGTCACTAAACTAATTACATCTGTAAAGATCCCTCATAGTGGTATCCAGTTTACTACTTGATTGAATAAGTGGGTGATGGTATTCATAGGTAGAAAATTAAATTTATGCCAACTACAAATGGCAAATTCGCACAGAGTTGCGAACAAGGATAGAATTTTTTAAAAATTGCCCTGTCAGTATTGTTCAGTGGTTGAGCATCGGCCTATGAACCAGGAGGTCACAGTTCATTTCCCAATCAGGGCCCATGCCTGAGTTGTGGGCTTGATCCCCACTGTGGGGCATGCAGGAGGTAGCTGATCAATGATTCTCTCTCATCAATGATGTTTCTATCTATCTCCCTTACTCTCTGAAATAAATAAAAATATATTTTTAAAAGTAAAAAATATATTTAAAATTTTATCTTATTGTTGAAAGTATTACAGATGTCCCACATTTTCCTCCAATGTACCCTTCTGCCCTGCTCCCATGCGCTCCCAGGCCTTCACCATACTATTGTCTGTATCCATGGACTATACATATTATACATATAAGTTCTGTGGTTAATCATCGCCCCACCATTCCCTCTGAAATATGTTGGGCTATTGCATGCTTCAATGTACCTGGATCTATTTTGTTCATCAGTTTATCTTGTTCAATATATCCCACAAATAAGTGAGATCAGAATAGGAATTCTTAATGGTAGAATTCTACTTCACCTTTCTTCCTTTTTTCCTCTATTTTTACATTTCTTGAATGAATCTGGTAGTCAGACTAAATGAAATGGATAAAGAAATGAATAAGAAACAGTCCCTGCCCCCTGTGAATTTGGTAATATTGTAGCAAATAACAAGAGATAAAATCTTGTGGCAAATACCAAGAAGTAAAAAGAGAGAATGCAGGAAGAAGAGTGCATGGGGAAGGGGGGGGGGCACTATTATAGTTTAAGAGAAGGACACCTGAACCAAACCAATGAAGAACAAAGATTACAATAAACGATTCTTCATACTGGGGAAACAGATACCTCCCACATTGATGTTAGACCTAATGTCCCATTTAAGAAATAGTGGGCAGATATAGATAGAGGTCAGAGGCAGGGTATGAATGCTGGATAGAAGTCACAGGAATCTCCAAATACTTAAGAAGTAAAACTCTATAGGAGCAGCTTTTTTTTGGGAGGGGAGGGGTTGGAAAGAGCTATGTAATATTTCAGGTTTCTGGTTCTCAGTAACCATCCTCACTGTTGCTTATTATTATTATTATTATTATTATTATTTATTTTTAAACTAGAGGCCTGGTGAACGAAATTTGTGCACGGGGGTGTCCCTCAGCCCAACCTGAGCTCTCTCCAATCTGGGACCCCTTGGGGGATGTCTGACTGCCAATTTAGGCCCAATTCCTGTGGGCAGCCAGACATTCCTCTCACAATCTGAGACTGCTGGCTCCCAACCATTTGCCTGCTCGCCAGCATGATCACCCCCTAATCACTCCCCTGCCAGCCTGATTGATGCCTCACTGCTCCCCTGGTTACCTGGTCGCCCCTAAGTGCTCTCCCCTGCTGGCCTAATTTCTCCTAATGGCCTCTGCCTCAACCCCCACCACTGTGGCTTTGTCCAGAAGGACATCTGGATGGATGTCTGAAAGATGTCTGGTCTAATTAGCATATTATCCTTTTATTAGTATAAATAACATATATGCCCCTAAAAAAAATATATTATTTTACATTCTTTAAATTATACAGTACATATTCAACCTCTTTCACCCTGCTTTTTTTCTTTTCTTTTTTTCTAAGTATATCTTACTGATTTTTTTCATGGAGAGGAAGAGGAATAGAGAATTAGAAACATCAGTGAGAGAGAAACATCAGTCAGCTGCCTCCTGAACACCCCCAACTGGGGATGTGCCCGCAACCAAGGTACATACCCTTGACCAGAATTGAACTTGGGACCCTTAAGTCTGCAGGTCGATGCTCTAGCCCAGTCGTGGGCAAACTATGGCCCGCGGGCCGAATCCGGCCCATTCAGCTGTTCTATCCGGCCCACGGAGCCAAAAGCGTGGAGGGTTCTCTTGCTCTCCCCTCTGCTCCTTCACCAGCAGCTCAAGATGAGAGTGCCAGCATGGTCAGGTTGCTTTTGTTCCGGCCCTCCGGTCAAGTTTAAGAACCCATTGTGGCCCTTGAGTGAAAATGTTTGCCCACCCCTGCTCTAGCCACTGAGCCAAACTGGTTAGGGCTCCCAACCATTTCTTTTTTCTTTCTTTCTTTTCTTTTTAGATTATCCACATTTGTAGATATGGCATTAATTCATTTTTCCATTGATTTTTAGGGAGAGTGGAAGGGAGATGGATAGAGATAAACATTAATGTAGGAAACATCCCTTCAATTGGTTTCCTTAGGAAACTTGACCAGGGATTCAACTTGAAACCCAGGTATGTTCCAGGTATGTTCCCTGACCTGGAATCAAACCTGCAACCTTCCCATGCACAGGACCACGCTCACACTCAACCACCCTATCCACTTCAGCCTGGCTGTTATACAATTTCTGGAATTTTATTTCAATTAATTCTCGCAGTCTGTGGTTTAGGTAATATTCACATTTTGCTGATGAGAAACTAAAAACAAAAAACACCAACCTCTTCTTTTTTTGACATTGTTCTTTCCTTATTGCTGCTTTTTCCTGCCATCCCTAGAATGGCTCTTGACAGCGGTTTCACTGGTTGTCCAGAGTCAGAAGCATTTTCTTCACCACCACCCTCTCCAAAGCCTCCTCTGCACTGGTACTGAGGCTGTCCTGGAGGGCGTGGAGGCTACATAATAGACAATGACATGATTTGGACCACTGGAGCCACCGTATCCACCTCTCCTCTCTCAGCCTTTCTCCCCCTGCTGGAGAAGGTGGGGCCAGCAACTTCCAGCAGCACCAAGCTTCTAGATAGGCCAAGGTTTGCGTGGCTAGCTCTTTGAACACCGAAAGTCCTGCAGTCTCTCCCTCTCAAGAGCTGCTGTCAACCATGAGGTTATAGGGATGCCCCAGAAGTCCTCTGTGTGCCTCCTGTCAGTGGCAAACATGGCAATGGATTCGGCATGGAACTGCTATTTTTAGATACTTTCAAACACCCCAGCACCGAGGTAAGACTTTGCTTCTTGATTCTGACTCTGCTTCTCAACTGTGGGACATGTACAGAAATCCTTAGGCGTGCTTCCACTTTCCCTCCCGCTGGTGGCCTTAAATTCTGCACGTGCACACCCCTCCCCCCAGCTGGGCGTGGGCACCACGTCTGCAGGAGAGCATCGGTGGCCAGGGCATTCTTCCGCCTTATCTTGGGCTCCTGCGTCTTTGGTTGAGTGGGCTGTTCTGCTGGCTTTGCTCCCCTGCTCCCTCACCCCGTCAACTTTGGGCCTTGAAAATATCTTGGTTCTCGGGTTTAGCTCTGGTGGTGTTTGGGGGGGGGGGGGTCTCAGACTGCCTGTGTTTGACAGCAGTTCCGGAGACCCAGCAGGTTAGGATGGCTCCGTGATTCCTAAATCCCTCCTCCCAGGTCCTTTATCTAACGGGAGTTAGGTTGCCCAGATGTGACACTCATTCGCTTTGGGATTCACCCATTAGGACATGACATATTTTCACGGATAGGCTTTTGTGTGGAGGATACCTGTGAGGAGGGGAATCAGCGGTGAAAGGAACCAATGGCGGATTTGGAATCCCCAGACAGGGAACCTCGCTCACTCCCTACGTCTCCCCACTGCACTCGCTGCATATTTCCCTCAGCAGCAGGCCTAGGTGTGCAAGAAACCAAACCTCCTGTCCACTCTGCAGGCTCCATGGCTATGGGTGCCACCATATTTGTGGCTATGGGTATGGCCATCTTTGTCAGAGAGTGATAGTTAATTTGCATGTTACCCTTTTATTAGATAGGATGTAGTTTCATTGATTTCAGAGAGGAAGGGAGAGGGAGGGAGAGATAAAACATCAATGATGAGAAAGAGTCATTAATCAACTTCCTCCTACATGCCCCACACTGGTGATCAAACCCAGCATGTGTCCTGACCTGGAATCACACTGTGACCTACTGGTTCATAGTTCGATGCTCCATCACCTGAGCCATCCTGGCCAGGCCTTTCTGTGTTGTTGTTTTTTTATTATACAATATAAACATTTGTGTTTCCTAAGCAATAACTTTCAAAATTTCACTGAGAAATAATATGGCGAGAGTTGTTGATAAATATGTTTCTTATTTTAACTGTTGAAACAAAAGAAGAAATTGAGGGTCAGGTAACATGCCATTTTACAAACCAAACAAGACATTTTTCTATGATCTGTGGGCATGCATCTACCCACAAGTAAGTATTCATCATCTGTAGGAACTACTGCAGTGCCCAGTGTTACACAGTTCACCCTATTGGGATCTTATTTTTTCTCCTAAAATGAAACCTTCTTCAATCATCACTTTTTTTTACTTCCCTTAGGAGGAACAGCTTGGGGTAAGGGGACATATCACAGTGGTGCTAAGTGAAAGGCTCTTAAAGGAAACAGTAGGAGTGACTATTATGACATTGACCAGTCTGCATTAAAATGTGTTTTTTTATGAAATAGAAATAGCTTATGTAAACAATATATAGGTCAGCACCACACATCCTTCTACCAATTTAGGAAACCATGTACTTAGAGAACATGTTTTCTAACTGGAAATACTCAAAAGGCATTAAAGTGATTGTTTTAGATAAAATGTTTGCCACAATTTCAAAATGATTTAACTAAATAGTGCAAATTTAGACAAGTGTAAAATAGAATCTCAATACTCATTTCAAGTTTTGCCTTAGTAAGTCTTCCCTTACTCTGGTCTCTTTCTGCTCTTAAATATGTTAGGTGCCTCTTTCTTTGTCTTAATCATGCCATAAGACCCCAAGCTTCTCTCTGTCCTAGTATGTTCCTCCTGAAGTTTGGAGACATCAGGTAGTATAAGATGGACTTCAGCTTTAAAGATGCTACTCATTCTATGACTGCTCAATAGACTTTGCTAAATGCTTGAAATAGAGTACATGCTTAGTAAAAGGTGGCTTGAAGTTCTAATTGGGTACAGAAATGGGTGCCATTTATTTTTATTTTTATTTTTATTTTTTACTGTGGAGGGAAGAAAGGAGTCATAAAATTTGAGGACCTGTTTCTGCCTATCCTTACTTGATCTTTCAGAACAAGACACACAGAATCACATCCGCTTTTTGAAACACTTTCCTCTCTCGTCTTTGACAGTTTTCTGTCTTTTCCCCCCTACTTCACTAGTTACTCCTTTTCAGTGCCATTGTTATCTTTCTCCTCCTTATAAAAGTTAGAATTTCTCTCAACTCTATCTTGGGTCACATTCTCCTCAGCATGTTATTTTCCATAAGTGATCTTATTTATTCTTATGGCCTTAAGCATTAAATACATTCACAGAACGAAAAGGTAGAAGTATAGTCCACATCACTTTTCTGAATTCCAGATTCAAATATGCCATTGTCTACCTATATATTTAATTAAATATCTGATATTTAGCTCAAAAGTAACATTCAACAATTAACATGGAATTCCTTATTCCTTTTTATTCTCACAAGTCTTTCCTCCCTCACCCCAATCTTCTCAATACTGTCAGCCATGAGAGACTCCTCACAGACTTGTAATTACAGGAAGTGTAATTGACCAAGTCCTTAGATGTTAGACTCTGAAACCCACCCACACATTTGTTTAGAGTCAAACTTCCCACATTATGCTGTCAGTCAATGACTGAGCACAGCAGGAATACTAAGGCGGGAATGGTTATGAGAAATATAATGGTTATGGGGAACTGACAGCTGACATTGGCTTCCTGATGACCTTGCTGACCCTTCCCTAGACTGCACTACCTGATATGCTTCCACTTAAACTCCCGTCCTTCATTCTTTCCTCTGTTCCAGGTTAAACCTGCACTGGTAACTGATTACTCACTCTCCCAACCTTTCCTAGCTCCCTCCACATCTTCTCTCACAATTGCTTATGCTAATAAAATCCATGTGTATTTAATATCATCTGGGAGTCTGACTTTTACAGGATTCAGATTTACAAAATTTGTACCAAAAATAGAGTGGTCTGTAGGTCTATAAAACTGAATCTTACAAACACAAAACAGCAGTGCGTTGGTTGCTGGGGGGTGGGAGGAAAAGAGGGTCCTAATATGAGGTGACAGGAGAAGATTTAACTTTGGGTAGTGGATACATGGTACCACACATGAAACATATATATTCATATTGACCAATGTCACCCCAATAAAATTTAATTTAAAAAATAGAATGGTCTGAGAAAACAGGCAGTAAGATAGAGATTTAGTACAGGCTCATAAAGGGTCCTGCAGATGAAAAGGTGGGAGCTGTTTGGAAGGTAAGTTACAGATAGTCTCAGCACATGCTGATGGTTTAATTGCTAAAGATTTATGAGGGAATTTATCCAGGGAAATGTCCCAGTGTAGGAGACTTGTGACAGGAATACTTATGTAGAAATTTGAAGAATATGGGCAGTATGATGCCCTCAAAACACCAGTTGATTTGTTAATGCTAACTTATATCATACACTGCAGAAAAATAATAAGGTACCAAAGATGTTAACAAGAAGTTAATAGCTTAGTGTGAGAGCCAGAGGCCCCCATATATATGTAGTAGCATATGAAGCAGCCCTTATCACTTACAGTGCAAGAGACATAGCTAAACAGCTGAAAGATTAAATAGAAAGGGTTGGAGACAGGGATTCCAGGACACAGGCTTTATTGAAGAGTACCACTGCTGGCTGCTTCCAGAGAAAGAGCGGAAGAGAGCGAGGGCTGGAGTTCATGCACCTTTTAAGGGGAAGAGAGAGAGGGGAAGGGGCTTAGGGCACTCAGCACACACTGATTTGTGGTTTCATGGAAGGCCTATGAATAGGGACATAGAGACTTAGGAATCAGGGGCTTAGGGTATTTGGCAGGTGCTGATTGGTGGTTCAGTGCTCAGGAATGTCTGGCTGCAGGTAGAGTTTATGTCATTCTCCCATTCTCCATCCATCAGTTGGAGGAAGAGATGATCTATCAACAGCTGGTTGAAGACCTAAGTGTGAGTACCAAAGATCCAAAGAATTTTCAATGTTTATCCAAGGGAGATCAGTTATTCAAAGATCACAGGCCTGAAGTCCTGATATAAGGGATATATGTATCCCTGGAGTACGTTGGCTCTGCAATTGCTTGATCCCTTTAACATCTATGCTTACAAAGGTAGCTCATCTGTTCCTAAAAAGAGCTAGCACTTCCAGCACACAAGAGGTACAAGGCTCCCTTCTCAGAATATTCTCCCACTTCCTCTTTTGGCTGCCAGTCCCATAACTATAATTAAATCCTAGTATAACCTGATTGGAGATATGCTAGGCTAATAAGGAAGAGAATATGTTATACGTGCACAATTATAATAATTAGCTTGTAAATACTAGCTGGGGATCTAGGACTGGGCTTTGAAGGTACTTGACCACATGGACCAGAATGTATGATTGGATAGGCAATAATTTGTTAATTTGAGGACACTTACTAGAATATAGGAAACCTAACATGATCCCAGAGGATGGATTGAACTCATTATTCAGATTGCTCTTGGAACACAGGAAAAAGTAATGATCAATACTTATGAAAATATCTTATTAGTTCTAAAATCAGTACAGGAAGGAAAAAGAGACTGTTATAAGTGGGCATGTAAATCCAGAACACCAAAGTCTTATGATCCAGGAAATGGCCATGCAGACAGACTGGTCATCAAGGCCACCAGGAATGTGCTGGTGAGAGGGGCCTCAGCATCATAAAAAGTTCAGTGGTTGTTTTCTACTGCAGGCTAAGATTGATGGTAAGAAATATGGTCATGGAGCTAAGCTCGCTCTTATTCATGAAGATGATGATGAGGCCTCAATATAACAGTGACTATATAAAATTGGTCAATAAAAGAACTAATGATACTATAAGCATTATACCAGTAATGATCAATACTGTCAGAGGGGCAGGAAATGGGGTTTGACCCACAGGGAGTCACAGAAATAGTTGAACATGGCATACCTAGAGGCAGAGTAGACAAGCAACCAACAAAAGTGCCACTTAACATTTATTTATTTATTAATAACCACAAGATGGAGAAGCAAGAGGCTGAATGTGGTTGTCTCAATACAGAATCATGATATCTTGCTCAGTTATTAGTCCTAAATCAAAGTTCAGATCTGAAATCCAATGACTGAAGAAATGGGCAGGTTAGCCTAGAAAGAAGACCATTTAAACACCATGACATATATATCCCATGATGATTCATAAAGCCCTTCCCTGAAAGGACCTAAGTTCACTAATATAAGTGACTACACAGTGAAGAAATGGGATTAACAAGACATTTTAAGACTACTAATCACCACTGATAGTGATACACAGAGACCCAGAGTGTCACTACACTCTTCTTTCCCAATAGAGTGGTGACTTAGAAGCCAGATAATAAATGGAGTAGTGGTAAAGCATGGCTTACATTGGGGTTATTGGGTTTAAAAACATATTCAGTATTATTTATCAATTCCCTACATGCACAATTAATTCTTTTGAAAGTTTGAGAAAGCCCCACAATGGGACCCTGAACTGTGATGTAAGAGAAGAAAAAAATGGAAACATCTGAAATCACCTGAAAATGATAATGGAGATCAATGTCACTAATACAGCTCTAAAGAATACACAGAATAGTAGTTCTACGTCTCTATTTAAGTTTCCAACTTGGACCCTGTATAAAATGGATCCCCAAAATGGTTATGTACATCTCTTCCCTGTACCCCCATCCTCCCCTGCTTTCCCTCTGAGGTTTGAGAGTCTGATCGATGCTTCTCTTTCTCTGGGTCTATTTTTGTTCACCAGTCTATGTTGTTCATTATTTCCTCTAGATGTGTGAGGTCATGTGATCCAAGAAATACCCTTGTAAGAACCTAAACTGTGACAAGACTTAATGTTTATGCTGAGAGGCAAATGAATCAGTTTGTAGTGAGTTCCTTTCTGGGCTAATGGAAATAAATGAATATTCTAGGAAAACTGAGTGTACTGTACAAAAAGCTGTTCCTATAGTATTAACAAAAGTTCTTATTGGCAGAGCGCATCATGGTAAAATTGCACAACATGTTATGAACCTAAGGCAGTCATAGTGTAGCACAAATAATTAAAATGTAAAAGATATCAAGACTAACTATAAAATTTCCAAAAATCTCCTATTATTTAAAGTAAAAAAAGGGGGTGACAGTAGAAGAATATCATGTAAGGAAAAATATCCTGAGAATAATTTACATCTAAATTTTTTTTGTACTTTAGAAAATTAACCTTTATTTGAAACACTAACAGCAAGATACCCATAAAAATACACACATGGTGTCAAAATAAGCCAGAGGAAAATTATTTGGGAGAGGTACTGAAAAAGAATCCCAAGTCAAATTTAAAGAGAATATCCCTTTATTAACTTTTGGTTTGTATATTTTCAGAAAACAACTCTGAGGCCATCTGGAATTCAGTAACAGAGAGGAATAGACATAAGTGCTCCAGCCATGAAGACAGAAGAGACACAATTCAGAGATGGAAAATGCTGACGACACCTCACCATACCAGCAGACAGCAGCTGCTTGCTGAAGGATGCCCAGGACCAAACCAGAGATGGGCGTACCTGTATTATCCTCCTGATTTTTAAGGTTTTTGTTTGTTTGTTTTTTCTAGATGCTGCCCTGCTTGTGTTATTTTATCCTACCTTGTTTTCTAGCTCACTGATGTGGCCCTCTGCTTCTTCTAGTCTACTGTTGATGTTTTCTATTATGTTTCTTATTTATTGCAGCAATGCCATTTTTCATTTCTTTTAGGTTCTTCTTCATTTCTTCTTGGTTCTTACACATGTTGTTGAATTTGTCTTCCATCCTTTTCAGTGACCTTATGACCATTGCTCTTAATTCTTTCTCTGACATATTGCTTGACTCCATTTCAGCTATTTCCTTTTATGGTGATTCCTCCCCTTTTCTTTCATATGCAGTCTATTTCTATGTCTTGCCATGATCACTCCTCTCTAGATGTCTGGTTATGTATCTCTCTGTGTCCTTTCCCAAGGCAATATCTGGCCTTTCCACAAATTGTCTCAAAAGCTATTTTAATTCACCAATTCTGGGTGGATATAATCAATGTAATGGATTCATCTGTTTATTCTATCTGTTCTTTGAGAAGGCACAGGGCTCATAAGAGTATTCACACCACTTTGTCTCCTCCTGGCCAGACTTTCTAGGTACCCAGGGTCAGAGAGTTTCATCATCTCTATATTTTATTTTGTATTTGCCATCCCAAGTCAAGTCTCCTTCCATTATCATTTATAACCTCTTTACCCTCTTCAACCTCCCATTAAATGCATATTTTAACAAACAAGTTCCTGCTACAATGTCCTACATTTCCAATTCCTTGGTTTGTGTTGGTAACACAAAATAGTATAATAGTTTTGAAAGACAGTTTGGCAGTTTCTTCAAAACTTACATATGAAGTGATGATATGATCCATCAATTGTCTTCTCCTAGCTATCTATCCAAGTAATTTTCAAACATATGTGTACATATGAATTGGTTTGGGAATATTCATAGTAGCTTCATTCATAATTGCTAAAAACTAGAAGTAAATAAGGTACCTATCAACACAGGAATGGATAAAAAAAACAAACTGTGATACAGCCATGCAATAAAATACTATTCAGGAATACAAAGGACAAAAACTATTGATTCATGTAGCAGTAGGAATAAATCTTAACTGCATTTTGCTAAATGAAAGATGCAAGACTGAAAACCTATGTATTTTATTATTTCACTTATATGGCATTGTGGCAAATTCAAAATTATAGCAATAAAAAACAAATTAGTGGTTCCCAGGGGTTGGAAGACAAAAAAAATTGTAGTCTACAAAGGAAATTCACAGATAAATATTTATGGTAAAAAAATAGTCCTTTACAGTACCGTTGTGTGGATTTATGACACAGCCTTTATTGAATCCCATAGAACTGTATATTTCAAGGAGGAAACGTGAATGCATGCAAATGGAGGAGAACAGTCAACCAAGAAATAAGGATGTTGGGGATTCTAGGATAAGATCTAGACTTTGATAAATGAATCTAAATGAATTACAAATAAATTATCATACTGAAGGAAGAATAAGAGGGAAGTAGCTGACTTAAAGTATCTTTTGGAATGATGATTTAATCAGAAATTGTAGAGCTAAGGAAAAATAGGACTGTGTGTGAATACTGTACTCTACTTGTTGTATATTGTGGGGGTATATTTCAACCATTCCAAAATTGCTTTCCATGTATACTGTGATTGAACAAATAAGTAAATGGATAGTAGACAGTGGCAGTCTGACTTTTCAATGTTAGAGGAAAGTTAATAATAAATAAGAAAGGAACACTTAAATGAATGTTGTGATAGTACATTAAAAGTGAAAAATGATTATTAACTTATGTTTGATGATATTTAGAATTTATGTGTGTATTTGTATATTTATACATACACACAAAGATGGATAGCTGCAGAATCACTGAAGAATTATATATATACTAGAGGCCCAGTATACAGAATCTGTGCATGGAGGGAGCTTGTGCCTCAGCCCAGCCTGTACACTCTCCAATCTGGGACTCTTGAGGGATATCCTACTGCCCTCCCCTGCTTGTCTGATTGCCCACCAGGATCAGGACTAAATGGCAGTGGGGCATCACTCTCACAATCCAGCACTGCTGGCTCCCAACTGGTTGCCTGCCTGCCTTCCTGATTGCCCCTAACCACTTCGGCCTGCCGGCCTGATCACCCCCTAACCACTTCCCTGCCAGCCTGATTGACTCCTAACTTCTCCCCTGCCAGCCTGTTTTCCCCTTACTGCCCTCCCCTTGAGGCCTGGTCACCCCGAATTGCCCTCCCCTGCAGACCTGGTCCCCCCCAAATACCTTTCCCTGCAGGCCCAGTCCCTCCCAACTTCCCTCCTCTGCCAGCCTGGTCACCACTAACTGCCCTCTGCTGAAGGTTTGATTGCCCCTAACTGCCCTCAGTTGCAGGCCTGGTCCCTCCCAACTGCTCTCCCCTGTTTGCCTGATTGCCCACAACTGCCCTCCCTTGCAGGTCTGGTCCCTCTCAACTTCCCTCCCCTGCTGGCCATCTTGTGTACACATGGGGGCAGGAAATTTGACCACATGGGGGCAGCCATCTTGTGTGTTGGAGTGATGGTCAATTTGCATATTACTCTTTTATTAGATAGGATAGAGGTGAAGTGCATGGGTGGGGATAAGTTGGTTTGCCCTGAATGGTGTCCTGGATCAGGGTGGGGATTCCCATGGGGTGTGGGGTGGCTTGGGCGAGGGGCCTGTGGTGGTTTGCAGGCTAGCCACTACCCTGGTGACCCTGAAATCTCTAAACACCAATCTTTAGAACCAATTAGCACTCAATAAATTGTCCAAGTTAAAGTTTCATAATCATATATTTTATTTAGGTTCCATAGTTGTTTTCCGGCAAGTGAAGATGAAATACAACAGTTTTAAAGTAGTTTCTCAAATTAAAAAAAATATATATATAAAATAAAAAACTAATTTTATTCAATCTTTTCTATAATTTACTCTGAAACGTCATCCTCCCTTTAACCACATTTCTAAGGATAGTCATTGGAGAACTCCCCTGCCAATTATGATTCCCTTCTCTTAAAGATGTTGGCCTCAAGATTTTTGCTCTTTTGGTGTCTGATAATAAAACTTCAAAATATTATCATAAGATGCCTTTAGCCTCAAGAGTACCTAGAATACTACAAATCCTCCTAATCACCCCCCCTTTTTTTCTTGAGAGTGGAATTACTGGTAAAATAGGATGTATTTTTCATGTGATTTTTTTTCTCAGTCTGAAATTTTTATTCAAGCAAACTGTGAAAATAAGATTTGTGATATAAAAACACAGGATATTTTGCTAGAACTCTTTTGCCTTTAATTGTGTGAAGAACTCATAAAATAAATGTAATTCCAATGAAGCTTTAATGTGCCCAATATTTAATCTTCTATTAAGCAGAATTTCAAAAAATATCACAAAGATGTATATTACAAATGCACTAAATCCTCCCAACACATTATAGACTGTAATAAATTAAAATGCATTTTGTATTTTATGATGCACAGTAGTGTCAAGGTATCAACCAACTGATCTGATAACATATTAAACTATTTATGTTTTCCACTTAGATGAGAGTTTTGGGTAAGCTGCTCAAGTATTGCTGTTATATTGGCACTGCTAGAGAAAGAGCTATCATGTTGATAGGTTTTAACTTAAAAGTGAGGCATTTTATGAGAGATTATAAATATTGTTTTCACTAACAGGTTCAGAACAGTGTATTAGATTGTACATGTTACATAATACCAATCTTTCCATTTATATCACTGAGTTAGCTTTCAATAGGGATCCAAACATCAAGGATTTTGCAGGCAAGTCTTGAAAAACTCCGGGCACTAATAGTTTGGAGGTTCTTATTCCGTTCCTCTAGAAGAGCTCATATTTTTGAGAATTTGAACCAAAAATCACAGCAAAAGAGACAAAAGTTTGAATATACTTTGTCTTTCTATGGAACTATCTAATCACAAATCCAGAGAAAAGGCTTCTTTTAAAGTGAAGCATCCAATGAATATAATAATGACAATCCAATAGGGGCTGGAATGCATTACAAAAGTAGAAAGGCAGCCCTTGCCCTCAAAAAGCCCTGATTCTTGAGATCCAGTTTGGAACATATAAGGTTTTTCTTTTAGCCATTTGATTGAGTTCTCACTCTAATCCTACAAGATGAACTGCAAGACCCCCCAGCTGGTCCAATCACTTAACTTCCAATCAAATGGGCAGGGGATGACTCATTTCCTTGAATATAATGAGAGCTGCTGCTGTGGGACAGGTCAAGAGGTTTTCCATTTTTACTGGAGCAGACTATTAATTGAAAGTGCATGCCCTCTCCACATCATTTGCTGTCTCCTTGTACCCATTATTCTCACTGACGCTTCCTTCTGTTTTCAGGAAGAATGCACTCTTACTAATTTCCATAAGCTTGAGATATAAATACATCACAAAGACATACTTCTGTTTCCACCAGAGGGTACAGGTCAGTATCCTGGCACTTTTCTTTCTTCCTGATTCCTCCTGTGAGCTGTCACTATCTAATTCTAGTTGCTTCACAATTTGTGGATCAGGGCATAAACTTGGACAAGCAGTGAAGACACAACTATCTCAACACAGGACAGTGCATTGTTGTACAAAGGGAGGCATGCTATGTGTCTGCTTGAGGCATTTGGTCATTTCTCTGACTGGTTATCATCAGAGTTGCAAGAGACAGAATTCTGGGAGCCCATAAGTTCAAAATAAGTTTCACCAGGCAAAATGGTGTCAAAGGGCCAGCTCTTTTTGGAGCCTCTAGAGCAAGCATGTCAAACTCGCAGGCCGCAGGCTGCATGTGGCCCACAATAAAGATTTATGCGGCCCAGCCAATATAACAGTATGTAAGAAATGTTTTAATAAAAATTTTGTAACTTAATTTTTACAAAATCCTGTTATACACAAATATTAATAATAAACTACAACATTCGCTAATGACTAATTACTATTAACTGTGTTGCGTTAATTTCCCTTACACACCTTATGTGCAGGTATACCATTTCTCTCCACTAATACCAGCAGCAAATATTTAGCAGCAGATTTCCACGTCATCAGTTTTGTACTGACTTGTTTGGTGTGTGCCACAGGAAATATTTCGCTTTCGGAGAACAATAAAAAATAAGTTTATTTGTGTGATGCTTATTAATTTGGGCAGTTATTCAGTGACTAATAAGTTAATGATCCAAAAAAATATTTTTTATTAAAATGTTCTATTATTTTATGTTAACGATGACTCATTTATTTCAGTCCTTTGTATTCAGCATGTCTCTATCGAAATAAACCTAATTTTCTATGAAAATTAAAGCTTTTTTTTTTTTGCGGCCCTCATAAACCTAAACCTTGTTTATTTGGCTTGTGTTAGCCTTTTTGACATGTTTGCTCTAGAGAGAATCAGGTACCCTGCTTTTCCAGTCTCCAGAGGCTCCCAACATCTATTACTCCCAGTGCCTTCCTCTAGCTTCAAAGCCAAGATAGTGTAGTATTATACTCTTTCTCTGTCCCTCTGCTTCATTCCTCCATGTGACTTTAAATGAAAGTCTTTAATTGCTTGAAGTGTCTTCCAACTCTGCATCCACTCACATTTTCCCCTGAGATTCTGACCTCCCATAATTCAACTGGACCCAGGCACTAAGTTCTCTGTTTACTTAGTCCTTTCATAAAGATAATTCTACTTTTATGTATTGGTCACTGCCTCCCTATAACCTCTGTAAAACATAATATTTTCTTGGATAATTAATAATTCAGATACTTACTTGCTTCCCCCTTGGGGACCATCTGATCCCATCCAATATTTGGAGTTTGTTGTCATATTCTCTTTAGTGAAAACGAAAAGGGCTTGGTCTTCTATTAAAGCAAGACGGAAGAACACAATTTTAGGCTGTAAGCTATCAATATAACAATTAACATAACCCAGCCATTCATAATCAAGATAAGTAGTAGTTCTATTGTGGTAAAATCTATATCATCTTCCATGAATACAATTGTAGATTCTAACAGGAAGAAAAATAAAACTATATTTCACTTGACTTTAACCCTAGTCCTGCCTCTTTGTGAAAGCTTATAAGAATTATAAGAAATGGGTATGGCTTTACATCACAGCTTTGTCCATTATGATGTCATCAGAATGAAGGGAAGCGGTAACTGGGGAAACCTGAGGTAGCACATGCAGAGTTTAACCATGCTCAAAACCTCCTTTCTACTTTGTCTCTGGAGTCCTCCAGTCCCCTCAGCCTCTCAGTCATCCAGAGCCAGCTGGAGGCACAGGCAAGCCTCAGATGGCAGCTGCCCAGCTCCAGGGCCGGCTGAGGCTCAGGTAACCAAGGCCGACCAAGGCTTGTGCTGCCGGCAGTGGCACCAACAGAGGTGTGATGGGCTGTTGCCTTCCCCTGATTGCCAGGTCGCCTCCCATCCTTGAGGGCTCCCAGACTGTGAGAGGGGACAGGCAGGGCTGAGGGACCCTCCTCCAGTGCATGAATTTCCATGCACCTGGCCTCTACTTTTATTAATAAAGGCTTACTTATTTAATTCCACTGATGTAGTATATATTTTACTAATGCAAAAAATATATTCAAGCAGATTTGACCTCATGATTATACCAGTTTCCCACCAGTAAGATCCTCTAAATATATGCTGTACATATAGTTATTGAACCTATACATTTTTCTTTTCCAGTAAAATTGCTTTTCCTTCTGCCTAATACTAGGCCTAGGTTAGACAATATAGACTATGTTACCTTTCACATTAATAACATTAGTCTTCTATGTATTAATTCAATCAGTAATCAATCCCCCATAACTGTATTTCAATACAACCCAAACATAGCCATATTTTCCATATCAACATAGAAAACAAATAAACTCCTCCCTAAAATTCAGATCCAGTATTTCTATTAAGAATTATAAAGGAAGACACAGACTTTTATGTTAGGTCTTTGGGAAAAGTTATCCTAAAGAGGTGATGAATGACCAAATCAAAGTAGGAACTATGAGACATTAAAGAAGGAGGTAGATTAAAGCTATTTCAGTGAAAGAATGAACAATCTTGGGAGTGGGTTAATGTGCATGTGAGGAAGGAAAAGTTAGGTGACATTTAGATTTCAGTCTTAGATAATGGGGTACATTGGGGTCTGTGATCTCTCAGTCCCCAAACAATTTTCTAAACCATTTATGCCCAGCATGCTTCCTAGGCCCCCAAATCTGATTTTTAGCAGCCTAACATCCATGTTGACTAAGTAATCTAATCAAATCCTAAATCTACTCAGGTTCCAGCATGCTTGACCACAAAATGCACCCCCATTTATACATAAGCTCAAAAACACTGCCAATAATTTGCCTGATCTCTAACCCTATGACTCTGATAATTCACCTTACTTAAGACTTATCCTTCCTCAGGATACCTCTGGTCAACCACAAAAATGCCCTGGACTCAAGTATTCAGTGCATTGATATAAATGAGCAACCTAAGAAAACATTAAAGAGGGGAGGGGGGAAAGGCATATACAGCATCTCCACCTTCAGAAGGCTATGACTACAAAGAGGCATTTGTATAAAGACCTAATTTTTTAAAAGTAACAATAATAAGACTTCTCAATAAATTGTGTCCCTTGTTATTTCAGTAATTAGTTAGCAGGATACTCAGCCTTAGCTCAACTAAACATGAAAGAAGAAAATCTCCTTAAAACAGCCTGCCTTTAATCATTTCATCAAGAAATATTTAAAGTGTTGAGCCACAAAAAAAGAACTACTTTCAAGTCATCTACCCAATAGCATCAATGCAAAAAAGTACTATTGGAAATAATATACCCTCCTACATACTCTCTTCAACACTTGCTGAAAGCCAATTCCAGCATGTCATAATTGCAAGAGTTTCATCAAAAGGTTGATGGAACTTAGGGACTCAATGGCTAAAGGCATTTCTTCCAAACCTGAATATGATGATTGTTTTCTGCCAGACAGCTCAGGACATCTTAACCTACATGTTATTGCCTCCTACTGGCCAAACACCTGAACAGCTGTAGGCTATTCCCCAATCTGACAATGCTTCTGTATGAAATCCTACTCTTTTAAGTGTATATCTCCACCTTGCCTTAGGACAATTTGGTTAATAAAAAGCAAGGGGTCCTGAGACAAGGAGAACTTAGATCCTTTAGCTAAAGTTCCTCTAACCCTCAATGCCTTTCAAAATTATCTTTGATCTCTGGACTCTTACTTCAGTTACACATGGATCCTTTATACAGATTGCTGAACCCTTCTTAATGCTGGCACAAGAACCACCGCATTAATGGTGTCCCAAATAGGGCTTCCTGAACCCTTGCAGCACCAACAAACACCATAGAGCAAATACTAACCAAAGAAGCATATATAATTATTGATGTTAAATGAGAAGATATTGCATTGTATAGCTTGTAAAACAATCTAGTCTTTGCTGTCAGTACAGTTACCAGTGATGACTTATAGCTACTGAGTATTTGAAATGTAGCCAGTCTATATTGAGATATGCCATAAATGTAAAATACACACAATATATTTTGAAGAATAAACATGAAAAGTGAATGTACAAGATCCCATATTTTTTAAATTGGGTACATGTTTTAACTGATACTATTTTGAATATACTGAGTTAGATAAAATATCCTATATAATAAAAGCCTAATATGCTAAGTGTGCAGTAATCTGGTTGTCCATTTAACCAGTCAAAACGTAATCCTATATAATAAAAGGCTAGTGTGCGAATAGATTGATCAGCAGAACAATCAGAACAACCCAACAACTGGTCACTATGACATGCGCTGACCACCAGGGTATGTGTGCAGAACATGGTGAGTGTCGGCCATGGTGGGATGGAGAGCAGGTGAGTGGGGATACTAGACCAAGGCGGGCACTCGTCATTGTCATTGAGGTGAGCCTCTGGTGGTTACTGAAAATTCTTTGGTCCCATGCAATGTGGTCCTGCCTGGCACTCGCACCTGCTGCCGGCACCAGTCCTACTCGCACCCATTACTGGCACCGGAGTCTCCGCTCACACCCACTGCCATCACCAGCCCCTTCACACCGGAAGTGGCACCAGAGCTGTTGCTCACACCTACTGCCAGTGCCTGGCACTGGTCCTGATCATTCTGTGCCATCAGCAGGTGCAAGTTGTTGCTGCTGGCCCTGATCATCGTGAGGGCTTTTCCAGGTACCCCTGCTCCTGAGGGACAATTGTTGCAGTAGCCATTGCTCATACCCACTGCTGGTGCCAACCCCAATTGCTCTGCGCCATCAGTGGGTGTGAGTGAGGCAGGTGTTGTCAGTGCATAGAAGTGGCAACAGAAGCAGGGCTTCTGGCAGACAGGGTACTGGGGGTCACAGTGGGAGGGGCAAAGCAGGGTGCAGAGGATGAGCTGAGTCCTGCCCCTGTGCCTACTGCAGCCTCGTGACCCACAGTTTCATTCAAGGTACATGAATTTGTGCACTGGGCCCCTAATATGCTAATAATATGCTAAGGCCGTTCAACTGCTCACTTTGATGTGCAATGACCACCAGGGGGCAGGCAGTAGACCCATTGATCGGTCGCTATGATGTGTACTGACCATTGGGGCCAGATGCTCCAACCGGTAGCTTAGCTTGCTACTGGGGTCCAGCTGATTGGGACTGAGCGAGATTGGCTGGACACACCTGGAGCCCTCCCATGGTCCCTCCCCAGCTGGCAACCTCCCACAACCTTCTTGGCCCCAAATTGTGCACTGGTGGCATCCCACGGCTTTGCCTGTGCCCTCTCACAATCTTGGACCACCTAGGGAATGTTGAAGAGCTGGTTTTGGCTCTCTCCTGCAGGCCAGACCAAGGGACCCCACTGGTGCACAAATTAATGCACTGGGCCTCTAGTATTAAATAATTTCACCCATTTTCTTTTACTTTTTCAAATGAAGTTTATTTAAAAAAATGTGGAATTGTTATTGGCGGGGTCCTCTGTGTCCCTACCTGTTACTGGTAAAGTGGAGCTCTTGGGGTGCCATGGGGAAAGGAAATTCCTAAAGCCCCCATAGGAGGATGAGGTATCATGGAAAGCTTTATTTCTGTGGAATTATACTCCTGGGATTCCAAGGTCCCATTTTCCCTCTGTACTGCCATGGAAAAAGTCCAGTGGTGTGTTTTCTAAAGGGTTAGAATTAAAGCCACTGTCCAGAGTCTTTGTTCCATATTAAAGTAGACTTAAGAAGAGACTAAAGGAAGAGGAATCTGCACAAGTTCATTCTAAGCAGTGACAAGGAACAAATAAAATAAACCAAATATTAACACTATTAAGATAACAGAGTTTAAGTGAGATACTATCCACTAGACCAAGGCCATTGTCATTGAGGACTCACAACTAGAAGGACAATTGTGTCTTTGAATAATCTGCCAGAGTTCAGTCATGAAAACAGCAGCTACTCTAGGTATTCTTGTTGCTGAGGATGAACTGGAACCAAAGTGGATCTGCCAGCCTAGTCTGGAAATGGGACCTCGAAAATTCACAAGAAAAGCATTTTTTTAGACACATGGAGGAGGATTTCAGGTGTAGTGGCAAGATTTATTGGCATGCAGATCATAGATGCCCCTGGAGATGCTGCCGCACTGCCTCATCCTTTACTAGGTGGCTCAGCTCCCTCACACTGTGAAATAAGTCCATCGTCTGGGACTGCATATCTGTACTTGCCCCCCACCAAGCCTAGGAGGGCTAGGACCATACCTGCCATGCCAGTACTCTGATATCTGTGGCTCTAGTAGTGCAGCACCACAGAGCGAGTGTGCAATTTAGGCCTCTATTAAGCTTCAAGTTTATTTCATTGGGCTTGGGAGAGAGCAAGCTTACTTTCAAACTATCCAGTTTTCTTTCTAATTATTCAGGAGCTTGTACTGGGCCCTGCCTCACTCAATCTCTTTTCTGGATCGGGTTTTGTGCCCTTATCCTCCTATCCTATTCTTTTCACAGATTTTCCCAAGCTAGACTCCTCTCCTTTATGGTGGTGATTTTGGCTTCTGTGCATGCCTCATACTAGTAGTTTTACCTCGTCATCTGGCTTCTATTGTACATGCCTCTGCAGAGGAATTTCCCCTTTGCTGGTTCTCCCTCCCCTCAACCATTTTAATCTATGGGAAAGAGCTGGTTGTTCCCTGGGAGAGTAGAAAGTTAGCCTTTCTTATCAATTTGGATGCCCAGAGTGACTGTGATGTTGCCCCTTTCCAGTTAATTAAACTTAATGTCTGATTCCATTTGCTCCCTTCCTTTGCTAATACCTAACGAACAACTTACTGTAACATTATGAGTAAAAATACTTTAATATAGAACATCAGAGGCTTATACAACTACTGGAAGCCTGTGGAGAAAAGAAGAGAGCCATAGCTAATTTTCAGGAAATCTGGAGAAATAGGGTGTTATAGGGTCCTTGCATCAATTAACTTTAGCTGACTTCAATTCCAAAAGAAGATGATTTATAGGCTACCAATATCTAAATCTCTACCCACACATACCACTAGAGAATAATAGCTTCTCTTATCCATCTCCCAAATCTCATGTGAGTACCTCAAAGAAGGAGAATATAATCCAGAATTACAGAGGCAAGTAAACTTGGAAAGTTACTTTCGGAGTGATGCAGAGAATGAGAAGGAGGATCCAAGTTGCCCAGAGGCAAAAAATATTCCAGGAAATTGACCAATGTCAGATTATTAACATTTTTTGAGTATTTTGTATATGTTGGCACTACAACAAATATTTTATATGCTTTATCTACTTTAATGTAAGGTAGGTTTTATTCTTGTTGTACAGATAGAAAATATGAGACCCAGTGGGTCATGATTGCTCAGTGTTACATGGTTAATAAATGCAAGAATGATGACAGGAATCTAGGTCTGTATTCAAAACCCCGCATATTCCCACTGATTACCCACATTGCATCAAACTAGAGAAAAGACAACTGGCGACTTACTTAAACAACATCATGCACTCTTTTTTTATGTTTATATTTTTTATTACAAGCTTGAACATTAATCCTTGTAAATGACAAGTACACTCTGGATAGGCTTTACCTCTCCAACATACTGCACAGCTCTGACCATTGCTGTCATGTGACTTATTCAGAAGGGCAGACACTTTGTTACCTGAATCCATTGTTTCCTGTAAAATCACAGACTTGAGTTAATTTCTCAAAAAAGTGGCTTATTTAGTGGTATATATTTTAGGATAGCTTCTTATTTAATCAGCTGCCAAAAAAAATCAGGATTCATTTCAGCCCTGAAAAATCTGTACTGTGACCTAATCAAGATAAATGCATGTCCACTTTGTTGAATTAGGTTAACTATACAGATTGAAATATTTTGTGTATCTGCAACATGGCCACATTGTATTAATTAGACAGTTGTCCAGAATCCCCTATTAAGTTTTACTTAAATTAACAAACACAATGTTACTTTTGTTGCTATAATTCCCAAGCATCAAACTATTTTCATATTATGATTATTTTGATTATGTAATGACTTGTTCTTAAATGCATTTTTAATGGATAGGAAACTTTCCATTCCAAAATAAATTATGGAAATTACATTTCAAACTGTCTTTAATTAAACTGTGATATAGTTTTTAATAAAAATTACCTCATTTTCATGAGACGAGTTATGATTATGTTTAGATTCCTTACTAGTTAATTCAAAGTATATATTTCTATTGATTCCACCAATTTAAACTTATAACTGAGAAATATTTTAATTATCTTAATTTATATAGGAAATTAAGCTGCAAAACAATTCAAACAGAACTTTTTAGGATTAGAGAGATTTGGGGAATCAGAAAAATATCTGACATAATACAAAAAGGAATAGACATTGAATTATTTAAATTTTCTGAGGTTAGAACCTGAGCTGTTATATAAACTTAATTGCAAGAGAGTGGATATATCTATCTCTATCTCTATCTCTATCTCTATCTCTATATCTATATCTAATCTATATCTATCTATCTATCTATCTATATCTATATATATCTATATATATATAAATATATATATATATATATATATATATATATATAGAGAGAGAGAGAGAGAGAGAGAGAGAGAGGCTTCTGATCAGCCCCACCTCTCTCTCTCTCTCTCTCTCTCTCTCTCTTTCTCTCTGAGAGGTCAGCAGTTCAGCCTGCTTGCCAGCAGCCATGGGCTACTGATCATCCCAGCCTCTCTTATCAAGGTTGGAGATAGGCCCAGGGATGCTTACTGGCATATAAACTGACCAATCAGAACCAAATCTAGGTGAACTGCATGGAGCCAATGGCTGCTTAGGAGGCAGAGCTTTTGATGATGACTGGCATAGAAACCAACCAATGAGAACATAATCTGGGTGAATTGCAGTCAGAACCTACAATGGGGGCTAAGGAGGGGCTTTAAGGGCAACAACTGTTTGGTGTAAGGTGTAAGAAAGTGGTTCCTTTTTTTTTTCTTTCCAGGGGTAACTTTATTGTCAGAGGGAAGGGAAGCTCCACACGGTTCAATATTTTAATGACCAGTTTAGCAGTAGAGTGCATATGGCTGGCTATCAGTCCAAATATAGGGATTATGGATTTTTGTCTGCCAAGAGCCTCTCCTCCTGCTGAAAAATCCCACCACTGCATTTAAGCAATCCCATCCTATATATCTATACTAATAAAAGGGCAATATGCTAATTAGATCAGTTTGACTGGCCATCTTCCACACGTCTGACTTCCTTCCAGACAAAGCCATGGTGGGGGGCTGAGGCAGAGGCAGTTAGGGATGATTAGGCAGGCAGAGAGGTTAGGGGTGATCAGGCAGGCAGGCAGCTGAGCAGTTAGGAGCCAGTGGTCCAGTTTGTGAGAGGGACATCCCTCAAGGGGTCCCTGATTGGAGAGGGTGCAGGCTGGGCTGAAGGAACACCCCTATTCATGAATTTCAATGAATGGGCCACAAGTGTATATATAAAAGCCTAAGCAACCAGAATGACTGGAAAGGTTGGTTGACAAGTCTCTATGATGTGCACTGACCACCAGGGGCAAATGCTCAACATAGGAGCTGAACCCTGGTGGTCATTAGAATCCCATGCCAACCTCCCATGGCCAGCCAACTTCCCCGTCTCTCTCCCCAGCTAGTAAACCTCCCACAGTCCTTCCCCCTGTCTGGTAGGCCCCATCTGGCAACCATCAGCTGGCAGGCCCTAGCCGGCCAGGCCCCAGTCAGGACTGAGTGAGACAGACTCATAGGCCCTGATGGCCAGCCAGGCCTAGGGACTCCACACATGCATGAATTTTATGTACTGGGCCTTTAGTAGAAAACTAAAGCATCATACAGTATCCTAATAAACCACAAATGTACATAGTTTTATTTGCTAATTATAAATTATTTTATATTATTTAATTTTCAAATTGATTTTAATTTTTACTTAATTTTGCTTTCTATGTTTGATGGGACTTCAATATCTCTTTTAATCTGGCTAATTCTGTATGTCTTTGCTGCCTAAGAAATATGACAGCTCTATAGAGAAAAGAGTGCCCATGCATGAGACTCCTATTTAGCACAACCTATATTATATGGAGAAACGATCACATTCATCACTTTCATTTTATGGAAATGAGAAGGAATACCTTAGAAACATTCAGTAATTTCTAAAATATGAAATATATCACTAGTTGCAACTGCAGTTCCAATAAAATCCCAAATTATTTTGACCCTGGAATTTAGAATGTCTATAAGTGCTAGTAACCTTTAAATATCCCTGTTCTATATATTCTTACTGATATAAAATACTCATTTGATATTTGTAAATATATTGCAAAGTCAAAATTTATGAGAGCTTCTAATTAAGACAGAAATTGGAAGGGCCTATAGATAATGCTCTCATACTTTCACTCGTGAAAACCCTATAGAAAGAACTCTATGGTTACAGCACAGCTCTATGGTTATTAGCCACTTCCCTTAACTTACTCTTCTCCTCTTAAAGACCTTTCTTCTTCCAGGTATAAAAACAAACAAACAAGCAAGCAAAAAACCTTGCACATGGCTGGCCATAATTGCATGTACAAGATTGCAATATTTTCTTTTTTTCTGAAAAAAAAATATTTTTTGCTGATGGAATACCTTGTCAATGTTTTTTTTATGGTTTACAGCATATATGTGATAATTGAGTTTCACTCATGAGAATCCTTGACATTCTATTAATTTGTTTTGACATGAATTATTGTCTTGACTAAGTCTTCAATCAAAGGATGACAATCTGCATCTTGAGTTCCCTCTATCAAAAATAATTATTAAGAAGAGTGACATTTTAATTTTATTTCACTAGTTTGCTAATTTAACATTTTGTACAATCACTATTAATTATTTTTTCCTTCATGAGTTCTTCATCCTCAATTAGTCAAACAAAATTTTCATATAAATGCAACCCTGTCATAATCACAGCCCACTCAGTGTCAACAATAATTATTAACAGGATATGTAAAAAATTTCATTTATGACCACGTCTGCAAAGTTATTTTTTGCTTTTCATGCATGATATGAGACTATCCAGTTTATTTAATTTTTTAAATTTATCTTTATTATTGAAAGTATTACAGATGTCCCTTTTGTTTTTTTTTTTTGTTTTTTCATATTGACCCCATCCACCCTACATCTGCCCCTCCCAGGACTTCACCATACTTTTGTCTGTGTCATGGGTTATGCATGTATGCATATGTTATCTAGTTAATCACTCAACCCCACTCCCCTCAGTCTTCTCTTTGAACTTTGTCAGTCTGTTTGAATCATACATGTGGAAAAGTGGGATAGACTATACATGGTATTACTACATACATGTATGCTCAGTCATGTTTTCATTTGTCTGCTTTCTCAGTAGACATTGGATTAGAAAATTCAAATATATTCTTTCCCAGATTGCCTTACAGCATGGGTTACACATGTAATGAACCAGTAACAACCAAGGCTAAACCAAGAAGTCAGTCCTGCAGTCACTGAATGCTGAGGGGGGCTGTGAATCAGGGTCAGAGAGAGGCCTGAAGAGAGAAGTAGGGACTGATCTTGCCTCTGAGACAGCTTTTGATCAGCATATGCCTCTCGCTTTCTCTCAGTCTGGCCAGCAGCCACACCTCCATTTCTCTCCAGGCCTCCATGGGGCTTATGATTAGTCCCTCCTTTCTGATCAGGTCCCATTGATAGGCCCAGATACACTGACTGGCAGAGGAACTAACCATTCAGAACCAAATGTGGGTGCTGTGAAGAATCAATGACTGCCTAGGAAACAGAGCTTTTGACATTAATTGTCATAGAAACTGACCAATCAGAACCAAATCTGGGTGCTGTGGGGAGCCAATGGCTGCCTAGCAGGCAGAGCTTTTGATGCTTACTGGCATGGAAACTGATTAATCAGAACCAAATTGGCCTGCAGGGGAGGGCAGTTGGGGGTGAAATCAGGCTGGCAGGGGAAGGCCATTGGGGGTGAGATCAGGCTGAGAGGGGAGGGCCATTGTAGGCAAGATCAGGTCATCAGAGAAGGACAGTTGGGGGCAGCCAGGCTGGCAGGGGAGGGCAGTTAGGGTGATCATTCTGGCAGGCATGGGCAGTTAGGGAAACCAGGCTGGCATGGGAGTGCAGTTAGGGGTGATCCAGCTTGCAGGCAGAGGCAGTTAGGGGTGATTGGGCAGGCAGGCAGGTGAGTAGTTAGGAGCCAATGGTCCCAGATTCCGAGACGGATGTCCAACTGTCAGTTTAGGCCCAATCCCAAGAGGTCTCCAACTGGAGAGGGTGCAGGCTGGGCAGAGGGAACCCCCTTCCATGCATGAATTTCATGAACTGGGTCTCTAGTCTATATAATAAAAGCCTAAACAATATTTATGGCAGAACAACTGGAATAACTGGTTGCTATAATGCACACTGATCACCAGGGGCAGACACTCAATACAGAGCTGTCCCCTATTGGTCAGTGCACTCTCACAGTAGCCAGGCTCACTGTTGGCAAGTGCCACAGTGGTGGCGGGAGCCTCTCTCACGTCCCCAGCAGTGCTAAGGAGCAGCAAGTTCAGTGATAAGGAGCCTGCTGCTTAGGAACAGTGAGCTGCGCAGTAAGGAGCGAGCAAGTGGGAAGTAACGACTAAGGGGTCACGGACTACAAGGGGGATGTCCACCTGCTAGCTTAGGCCCAATCCCCATGAGATAGTTGGGCATCCCCCAAGGGATCCCAGACTGTGAGAGGGCACAGGCTGGGCTAAGGGACACCCCCCCCCATACATGAATTTTATGCACCATGCCTCTAGTATAGTATAAAGAGAAAACTGCCAAGGGTTTTTGGTTAGGCTTTAGATTTTCTAAGGAAATATATGGCAGGGGTCACCCTTTCCCACTTCTCTCTGCTTTGAAAGTGATACTTGGATCTGAAGGCTGACATTATCCACCTCTGAGAAAAAGAACAACTAAATTATAGAGGTACCAGCCCTGATATTGTTGAGTTGCTGAAACAATGCCAGCAGTTACCTAAATTCAGATTCTTTTTATATGTGAAAAATTTATTTATATCATATACATTTATCTTTTCTAATACTTTCAGTTGAAAATCTATTCAGTGAATTACGAAAAAAATGGAATAGAATAATGAAGAAGGAAATCTTCATGTACACTTGATAATTTGTTTATTATAATATCATTCATATCAATAGTAAAAGCAAGGACTAGTCAATGAGTTTTGGATAATTGACTATATAGGAGAAGATCAGATTAAATCACTACTTCACAGCAAATAGAAGGTAAATTATAAATAATTAAAGATAAATATGAACATAAACTATGAGATACTTAGAAGAAAATATAGGGTAATATCTTGATATTTATTGTTTCACAGTAGAGAATAATTTAGTATATTTATACAATATACTAAATATACAATCATAAAAGGAAAAATTAATACATTATACTACATTACATTAGAATTTTATAGTATTTTTATCTGTTGATGTCATTAGAAAGTAACAAATTAAAGTGCAGGAGATCATATTTGCAAATAAGAACAACAATATATTACTACATAATATACACTCATAGAGAGATCCAAGCTGTCCTTGGAATAGGTAGAAGTTACACTTACCTCCTCACAGTGAAAAACTGGAATTACAGATAAAGCATATAACAATCAACCTGGAAAACCAAATGAAGATTAGCTGAACAGTCTTTTAACCAAAGATTTATAGAAAAAGCTAACTTTGAAACTACTAGAAAGGCAAAGGCATGAAGAGGGCTGGACATGCTTCCATGATTGGCTCAATGAGATACCAGAGATACAACTCAGCTACAAAGGTTACCCCTGAGGAGTGTGGGATCAGCATGTCTTAACCACATCCTGGCCTCCCAAAGCCAGAACCAGATTTGGGAAAAGGAATCCACATAACATCTAGCTGTGAAAACCATTGGGGATCCTGACCACTAGGGAGAGATATGAGTCTGTTAGAAACCAAGACATCATCTAGCAAACAAAATCTCCTCACTATGGGCTCTGGAAGAGGGAGGGCACAGTGGATGAGAGTACTGTGGTGAGAGACTAGGTTTTTTTTTTTTTTTTTTTGTATCGCTGGGAAGAGAGCTGATAGGATAGCTAATATAGTTCCTGTGCTGAGACACTCTCCCATATCACAGACATCATCTTTCTTAGGTGGAGCACTCTCCTCCTTATAGCATCAGCCTGGGGGAATGCAACAGCCCTATCTTCTGGACTCCATGATGCCAGGTCCTGATGATCTCATGCCATGCTGAGGAGTCAACTGCAATTCTTATCAAGATGCCAGTGGTATATTACATAGAACTAAAAGAAATATTCCAAAAATATATATGGAACCACAAAAGACACCAGATATCCCCAGAAATGTTGAGAAAGAAGAGCAAAGTGGGGGATACTATACTACCTGATATCAAACTATACTATAAGGGCATAATAATCATAAAAACATAGTATTGACATAAATACAGACATAGATTAATGGAACAGAATAGAAATCTCAGAAATAAACCCACACCTTTATGGTTAATTTATATGTGAAATAGGAGGCAAGAATATACAATGGGGTAAAAACTATAGATTAAATCAATAGTGTTGGGAAAATATGACAAATACTTGCACAATAATAAAACTAGACAACCTTCTCATATATATAAGAATAAAGTCAAAATGGATGAAAGATTTAAGTATAAGACTCAAAACCATAAAATTCCTTGAAGAAAATATAGGCAATAAAACCTCACATAATTAGTTAATAACACTCTGATATATCTACTCATGCAAGGGAAACTAAAGAAAAAAAATAAACAAATGGGACTACATCAAACAAAAATAACTTTTGCACGGCCAAAGTAAGCATCAACATAATGAAAAGACAATACACTGAAAGGAAGAACATGTTCACCAATGATGGATATGATAAAGGGTTAATATCCACAATTTATAAAGAACTTATACAATTCAACACCCAAAAGCAAATGATCTAATTAAAAAATAGGCAAATGACCTAAACAGAGTCTTCTCCAAAGCAGAAACAGACATTTCCAATAGACATATGAAAAGATGATCAACATCACTAATCATCAATTAAATGCAAATTAAAACCATAATGAGATATCATTTCATTTTTGTCATAATGGTTGTCATTAATAAATCAACAATCAATGAATATTGGTGAGAATGTAGACAATAGAAACCTCGTGCATAGTTGATAGAAATATAGATTGGTGCAGCTACATAGAAAAGAGTATGGATTTTCCTCAAAAGATTTAAAATGGAACTGCCTATGACTCAGTGTTTCTACTTTTGCATGTTTACCCAAGAAATAAAAAACACTAATTTGAAAAAAATAAATGCACCCCTATATTCATTGCATCATCATTTATAATATCTAAACTATGTAAGCAACTCAAGGTCCCATCAATAGAGAAGTGGATTTAAAAAATGGTGGTAAACATTACTCTGCCATAAAAAGAATGACCTCATCATCTGTGAGGTCATGGTTGGACATAGAGAATATTATGCTAAATATGTTAGAAGATAATAATTATCTTACGATTTAAGTTACATGTGGAATCTAAAGAACACCATAAATGAACAAACAAAAAAGAAACCGACTCATAGATACAGAGAACTAGTGCTTATTATTTAGGAGAGGGATTGGGGGAATAGGTGAAAAGTGGTAAAGCGATTAAGAAATACAGATTGGTAGCTATAAAGAAGTCGAGAGGCCTGGTGCACAAATTTTATGCATGGTGTGTCGGGGTGTCTCTTAGCCCACCCTGCATCCTCTCCAATCTGGGATTCCTCTCACAATCCAGGACTGCTGGCTCCCAACCACTCATCTGCCTGCCTGACTTCCTGACTGCCCCTAACTGCTTCTACCTATCAGCCTGATCACCCCCTAACCACTCTCCTGCCAGCCTGATTGATGCCTAACTGCTCCCATGCCAGATGGATTGCCCTAACTGCCCTTCCCTTCCAGCCTGGTCACCCCCAACTGCCCTTCCTTGTCTACCCGGTCACCTCCAACTGCCCTCCCCTGCAGGCCTTCCCCCCTCTACTGCCCTCCCCTGCAGAATTGGTTGTCCCTAACTTCCCTCCCCTGCAAGCCTGGTTGCCCCTAACTGTCCTCCATGCAGGCCTGGTTGCCCCCAACTGCTCTCCTCTTTTGGCCATCATGGAGGTGGCCATCTTTGACCACATGGGGGTGGCCATCTTGTGTGTTAGAGTGATGGTCAATTTGCATATTATTTGATAGGATATTATAATAGTGTGCATTTTGCCAGTTAGGTACTGGAAATATCAGGGAACATTTGTCAAAGTATATGATTATGTAACCATTATGCTGTACACCTGAAACTAAAATAATATTGTTATCAATCAAGAAAATAAAAAGAACACAATTCCTTGAAGAATAAATGAATAAAAATAAATAAATGACATTCAGAGATCCAAAAAATAAGTAAGAAATAAACAAACATTCCATTAGATATAAGTAAAAATGTATGAATAGGAAAATCACAGAAAAATCCTGAATTGCCATTAAAAATGAAAACATGTTCAAAGTTTATTATTAAAAAATACAGATTGAAACAATACTGAGAGACACATTCATATCTGTTGGATTGGCAAAAAGTACAGACTCTCAGAATAATAATTTAAAGTACAAATGTGAGGAAATTGTAATTCATGTTTTAATGAGGCTATATATTGAAACTACTCTAGAGAACAATTTTCTGATACCTAGTAATAGTGAAGAAGCACATATCCTCCTTCTGGCAATTACATTCTAAGATATATGGCACACAGAAACTTTTACAAATACATATAAGACATTTTCAAGTATTTTATTCCACATCTGTTGGTACATCCAAATGAGGGAATAATCTAAAAAGTCTAACAATAGAGAAATAGGTACCTTGTATATAGGTACCACTTCTTTATGTGGTCCTCTATTAAAGGATACTTAAATTGTTTCCATGTTTCAGCCACTGTGAATAATGCTGCAATGAACATACGGGTACATATATCTTTGTGAATACATGATTTTTAGTTTTTTAGATATCTTCCCAGGAGATGAATCACTTGGTCATGTGGGAGCTCTCTTCTTAATTTTTGAGGAATCACCAGACTACTTTCCATAGTGGTTATATCAGTCTATATTCCTACTAGCAGAGAATGAGGATTTCCTTTTTCCCACAACCTTTCCAACATTTATTGCTTATATTGTTGATAATGGTCACTCTGACAGGTGGGAGGTGGTATCTCATTGTAGTTTTGATTTGCATTTCCCTAATTGCCAATGAAGTTGAACATCTTTGCAAATATCTGATGGCTGCTCTTATATCTTCTTGGGAAAGGTATATTTTCAGGTCCTCTGCCCATTTTTTGATAGGGTTATTTGGTATTGAGTTTTATCAGTTCTTTATACATTTCGGAAATTAACCTTTTGTTGGAGATATTGTTTGTAAATATCATCACCCATCTGTTTGGCTGCCTCTTGGTTTTCTTGTACGTTTCTTTGCTGTGCAGAAGCTTTTTAGTTTGATATAGTCCCATTCAAATTTTTTAAGAATATATTTTATTGATTTTTTTATAGAGAGGAAGGAAGAGGGATAGAGTTAGGAACATCATGAGAGAGAAACATCAATCAGCTGCCTCTGCACACCCCCTAGTGGGTATGTGCCCGCAACTAAAGTACATGCCCTTGACCGGAATCGAACCTGGGGCTGATGCTCTATCCACTGAGCCAAACCAGTAAGGCCCCATTCAAATTTTTACAAAATATATTTTTATTGATTTTGGAGAGGAAGGGAGATGGAGAGAGATAGAAAATCAATGATGAAGAGAATCATTGATTGGCTGCCTCCTTCATGCTCCTCACCAGGGATCAAGCCTGCAAACCTGGCATGTACCCTGACCAGAAATTGAACCATAGCCTCCTGGTTCACAGATTAATGCTCAACCACTGAGCTATGCCAACTGTGCCCATTCATTCATGTTTGCCTTTACTTACCTTGCCTTTGGGGTCAAGTTATAAAAAGTTCTCCACGACCAAGGTCCATAAGTTTGGTACCTATAATTTCTTCTGTGTAACTTATTCTTTTGGGGCTTATAGTTAGGTCTTTGATCCATTTTGAATTAACTTTTTCATGGTGACAAACTGTAATGAATAGACCTTGAGAATATTATGCTAAGGGAAATTATTCACAAAAAGCTAGATTTCACTCATGTGGGACCCAAACTGAAATTCTTAGAGACAGATAATAGCATGTTGGTTACCAGAAGGAATGGGTTGGGGCTTGGGGAAAAAAGTAAAAATTTAAAAAAATATACAATTTCATTTAAAAAATATATACTTTATTGAATTTTCACAGAGAGGAAGGGAGAGGGATAGAGAGCTAGAAACGTCGATGAGAGAGAATCATCCACCAGCTTCCCCCTGCACACCCCCCACTGGGATGTGCCCACAACCAATGTACATGCCCTTGACCGGAATCAAACCCAGGACCTTTCAGTCTGCAGGCAGACTCTCTATCCACTGAGCCAAACCGGTTTCGGCAAAAATACAATTTCTTAAATTAACAATATCAGGTTTTAATTTATTTTATAAAGGTTTTTAACTATTAATTAATATAATTGTAGGAGGCTGTTAGAAAAATGATTTCTGATAACTGATTAATCCAAATTCAAATTAAGTGGAGCATATTAAGTAAACTAATAGCAAGAAAATGTTTTCTATTTTTATTTTTTTTATTTTCTTTGTGTAAAATAACAAGAGACTAACCATAGCTTGGTTTATCACCTCATCATTTTGGTAACTGTGAATATGTTCTTTTAAAATGTAAAAGGCTGACACTTTTAGTCAGTATTTTAAAATATTAATGTGCTAATCTGGGAGCAAATCATTTCTTATTTAAATCGATTTTTTTTCAAGAGAGAGTTGTAATCTCTAATGATATGTTAAGTCCTTTAGAAATAATTTGAATAGCTGTGGAACCGAAGGATTTGTCATGGAAAGAAATCAGGCAGGAAAAGGCTCAATATGAAATATATTTTGGCTGAGGCACACTAATTGTCCTTGGTTATCAATAAAATCTATATGTGTTAATAACATTACTCTAAATACAGTCAAACTCAGTTCTCCAATGTCTCCCAGCTGGAACAATTTGGTTCTCAACCAAGTTGTTCAAGGAAAAAATGTCTAGGTCTTTGAACAAAACTTCAATTTTTAACCTGAAAACCCTTTCGTGTTGTTACATTAGCATGGCAAAAAGATTCTCAGGTCACAAATAAAAGAGAGAATTCCAGTCAGTTTACTGCTAAATATGGAGTTGCTAACATCTCAGCAAATTGTGCTCTGAATATTTTTGTGTTTTATTTTTTATTGTTTTGCTTTTGTTGTTGGCAAAATGGATAATTAGCACGAAATCAAGAGTGCTATTGTTGCTAAGGGCATGCAAGAAACAATGATCACAGGCAATTGAAGAGGCAGAAAAACTATTATTGATTTGGATTTTTTTAAAAAAAGCAGTTAGCCTGTGATAACATTTGATAGCGTTTCAGAAGCAGTGATGTGTGAAAAAGTGAAGATGCTGCATACTAACCTCCTGAAAGACACCACTGGAATGAATGCTAAAAGTGATTCCTGCCCTGACCGGTTTGGCTCAGTGGATAGAGCATCAGCCTGTGGACTCAAGGGTCCCAGGTTCGAATCATGTCAAGGGCATGTACCTTGGTTGCAGGCACAAGCCCAGTAGGGGGTGTACAGAAGGCAGCTGATTGATGTTTCTCTCTCATCGGTGTTTCTAACTCTCCCTTCCTTTCTGTAAAAAAAAAAATCAATAAAATACATTTTTTAAAGTGGTTTCTTTAAGGCTAGTAGGGGGTGCTTAGATAAACTTAAGAAAATAAGTGTCTTTTTTATAGACTAAACAGTACATTAGAAAGGTACTGTATATAAAGAAAGTTCAAAACAGGGAATCAGTTGGGGGCCTGGAATGGATTAATTTAATTTAAATTATTTCTAATGGCAAAAAATGATTTGGTTTTCAAACAAATTGCTTCTCCATCAGCCTTCTGAAATGAAATAAGATTGCTAATCAAAGTTCCACTCTACTATATACAAATAACCATGGCAAGGATATGGTAAAGTTGAGTACACTTGACTGATGACCTTCCAACAAAATTTCTCCTTTCCCAACATAATGCAATTATTCTTGGCAAGAAGCTCCTAAATTATTAAAATATCAGGAGAAATATGAAACAATTCATACAAGAAACAAAAAACCTAACTCATTAACGTAAAACAGTTGTTGATTACCAAAGTGGTACGAAGGAGATGAGGGGAAAATCAGTAAAGGAGTAAACTGCATGGTAACTAATGGAAACCCCTTTAGACTTTTGGTAGTAAGTATTCTATAGTATATATAGATGTCAAATTATAATGCTGTACACCTAAAATTTATACAATGTTATAAATCCATGTGACTTCATTAATCAAAACAGATGCATAATTAGTCTGATGATGCAATTTTTAAACAACTATTTCACCTTACACATCAGTTTGGCTTATTTGATTTTCTCTCATAATTACTTACAACTTTCATAAAATACCATAAAGTATCATGCTTAAGCACAAAAGATACACAAATAATTGTTTTTTATATATTATAACAACTACCCATTCACACACATACATTCACATTCACATACACAAATTATGCACTAGGTTTTTTATCACCAGGAACAGTGGCAAAGGTAGCAAATGAGTTGACTTACGCAGGACAATATTGCCAACACATAAGTACAAAATGTTCCCCGGCAATATGTGAAAAACACTAATACTAAAAATATAATGGGTTACCTGAAATCTAAATTTAACAGGCTATCTGCTTTCTGGTTGCTGTGGCTGCTGCTTTTGCTTTTATTTTATTTTCCATTTTGATTAAATCTGACAAGGCTAACTCAGGGACTTTAGTTCTATTAGTTAGCACTGCTGCTTATTAATGCCATGATCTTGGAATAATCACTTGGCTTTGGATTTTCAAATTCTTGAGCTAAAATAATGATTCCCAGTTTCCATAGTTATATTTTTATTTTGAGGAAAATCTCCACACTTAATGATCCAATTTCAGGTCACTTACAGATTATCACTAAACAATCAATTGATTCTCTGAACACATGTTATAATTTGCTAAATGAAATTAAAGTGAACCACAGTGAATTCAATTATTTAGAGCAGTGTTTCCCAAACTTTTGACATATGTGTACCCCTTCTATAATTTTCGTAATGCTGAGTACCTCTTGTCAAAAAAATAGATGTATTTTAATAGCAATCAAAATATTTTTCTTTTTTCTTTTTTTGGTACATACACAAAATAATAAACGAAAAATAAAATTATTCATAATAAAATATAAATAAAAGTTATATTATAAATAACATTTATTTGCACACTAGACCATCTCATGCCTCACAAGAATGTCTTGACTTGACTCATGAGAACATAGAATTAGGCGCAGCTAATCACGGTGCAGTGCATATCCCCACCAAACTCCGGTGCAACTCGTACCCCTACCAAACTCTTCCCGTACCCCTGGGGGTATCTGTACCACACTTTGGGAAACACTGATTTAGAGGATAAGGATGATATTAGAATAATAGTCAACATTCTAGCTTTGTAGTGACCATATAAAGGGCATAGCTCCCAAAACTACCTATAAAATAATTTATTTATATTTTTCCTTTCTCCCTAAATCTCCTTGCTTTGACTATCATTTCAAAATAAACCACTCCTTGCTTCAGCCATGTATAGGCATCAGTATCACTTTCCATCATTCCCTGGTGATATCTCTTGGCTCACTGTCATTCTCTACACTACTCAAGCCATAATTCTTGTAATTTCATTATCAACATGAATGATGATCCAAACACCCCAAATTTTCATTTCTTTTGACTTTCTCTTCCCAAATGGTCTTATCTTCTACCCTAACTTATCTCCCTACTCCCATGAATATTCCCTAGACCCTGTCATAAACAAAGATCTGGCCACTCCATACTTCCAATTCCAAGAACCCCATTCAGTCCACCATATTCATATTTGCAGTTCACCTCTTTAAGCACCTTAACTCTGATTATCCCCTCCACACCAAGGTTAATTATCCTTAATTAGAGTCCTGGTGCGTGAAATTCCTGCATGGGGAGTCCCCTTAGCCCAACCTGCACCCTCTCCAATCTAGGACCCCTCAGAGGATGTCTGACTCACAATATGGGACTGCTGGCTCCTAACTGATCACCTGCCTGCGTGCCTGGTCGCCCTCAACTACTTCCCCCACTGGCATGGTTGTCCCTAACTGCCCCCCTCTGCCAGCCTGGTTGCCCATGTAGCCTGCTGTTCAGTCATTACTGTGAGGGCGTCCTGAACAATTTTCATATTAACCTGTTTTTAGTATAGATAAATTCTCACTATACCTTGTCCTCTTATGTCATTTCTCCTTAGCTTAGCTTAAATTCCACAGTCCATCAGTATAATAATAATTATAACTTGTTATTAATGGTTTTGTCCCACTTCTGGAAACCTGGAAAGGTCACTATTCTATACCTCTTAAATTTAAGCATTGCATTAATGCTACTAGGCAATTATATTTCTGTAATTCATTTCTTTCCCCACTGTCATAGAAAAAAATTGTATATTATCCTATTATCCTTCTACTTCAAATATCCATATCCAATACTTTCATATATACACACACACACACACACACACTAGAGGTCTGGTGCATGAAAGTTGTGCATAGGGGGTGGTCCCTCAGCCCACCCTGCACCCTCTTGCAATCCGGGACACCATTTAGGGGATGTCCTACTGCTGGTTGAGGCCCGATCCCACAGGGATCCCTGCAGATCAGGTCTAAACTGGCAGTCAGACACCCTCTCACAATCTGGGACTACTGGCTCCTAACTGCTCACTTACCTGCCTGATCGCCCCTAATCACCTCTGCCTGCCTGTGTGGTCACCCTTAACCACTCGCCTGCCTGTGTGATTTCCCCTAACTGGATCTGCCTGACTACCTTATTGCCCCTAATTGCTCTCTTGGGGGTGGGGCCAACATGAGGGGTGTTGGTCATTCTGGCTGTTTCACTGTTTCAGTCACTGGGCTTTTAATATACACATTGATTTCAGAGAAGAAGAGAGGGGGAGAGATAGAAACATCAATGATGAGAGAAAATCATTGATTGGTTGCCTCCTGCACGACCCCACTGGGGATCGAAGCTCACAACTTGGGCATGTGCCCTTGGGCCAGAATCAAACCCCGAAACCTTCAGTTTGCAGGGTGATGCTCTAGCCATTGAGTCAAACAGGCCAGGACTCCAATACTTTATTCTCAGTATTTGCTCTAATTTGATTCTTGTCCCTTGTAGTATATTCTAAACACTGCAGCCAGAGTGACTCTTAAGTGGATCATAACATTCCTCCACATAAACCCAGTCTCTTCATCTCACTCAGAAAACCCAAAGTCCAGGTAATAGCTATGAAGCCTTACATAATCTAGATTTGTTATCTCTTCCACAACTCAACTACTTACTTTGTTTTACAAACACTGGTGCCTCAGTGCTATTTAAGTATTTCAGAAACTTATTTCTCTCTTGTGTTTGTTGTATTTGCTTTTCCTATGCCCAAGAATGTTACTTCTACATATATCTGCATGACATACTCACTTGTCATTTTTAAGTCTTACTTAAATGTCAACTTTTCAGTGAGCTTTTCCATGATCACTATATTTGAAATTGGAATTCCATCTTCCTGACTGGCACTTCCCTTTCTCCTATACCTCATTTCATTTCTCTTTAAAAATAACACCTTATGTTTATAATAAAAATTAATACATTCTAAAGAACTTAGAAAATACAGCTAGCAGAGGGAAGAAAATTTTAAAGAGAATCCATTATCCTTAACACCTAGACATATCCTTACCACTCTCATTCTGCTTGCATTTTATAAAAATGGATTATATCATAAATACTGTATTAATGCCTACTTTTAAATTAATACATAACAAAAGTATTTCCATTTGAATAAATATTAATGTACCACATCATTCAGTCCTTGTAAATTATGGTATATAATGTCTCAGCTTAGAGTTGTCATACTGTATATACTGTCATAGTCTCATCTCCTGGATACACAGGTCCTCTGTAAAACTTGTCTTTACGTCATTAGAATATATATTTGTGTATGATTTTTTATTTATTGATTAAGGTATTACATATTTGTGTATGTTTTATGAAGGTATTTGACTATTGATGTCAATTTTATCACTTGAACATATTCATGAAGTAGTTATTGAATTTGAATTCTGATTACTGAAATAAGTATTTGCTATAATACCTAATTTTGTTGGACATACTGCTAATTATATCCATTATTAATGAGACACCCACACAACACTTTAGTAATTGTGATAATCAGTCTCTTTTCAATAAATCACTCATATTTGTCAATTTGGCCTCTTTCTATTTACATGTTTTAATTGTGAGAAATATAACACAGGAACGCAATGGACTAAACTCCAGAGAAGCCTTTCTCTTGGCAACCTAAGAGTGCTAACCTGATATCTACCCTCACTCAAAGTACTGATTAATGTACAAAGCAGTATAGCTGAATAAGAATACCACCAGAGTATGAGTTAGGAGGTCTAGCCTCCATTTCTTTCCTTTTTAAATATATTTTATTGACTTTTTTACAGAGAGGAAGGGAGATAGATAGAGAGCTAGAAACGTCGATGAGAGAGAAACATTGACCAGCTGCCTCTTGCCAGCAACCAATGTACATGCCCTTGACCGGAATCAAACCTGGGACCTTTCAGTCCGCAGACTGATTCTCTACCACTGAGCCAAACTGGTTTCGGCTAGCCTCCATTTCTAACTCTTGCCACTATCTTCCTATGAAACTTAGGCCAGTGGTTTTCAACCGGCCTAGGGGATACTTTCAATGAGTGATGAAAGCAAATATCTGGAAACATTTTTCATAGTCAAGTCTGTGGGTTTGGTATTGGGATCTGATAAATAGAGGCCAGAGATGCTGATAAGCATTTCACAATGTGCAGGACAACCCCTCCTTCATAACACAGAATTGTCCAGCTCAAAATGTCAATAGTGTGGAGATTAAGAAACCTTAAGTTAAACAAATCACTATTTCTTCAGGTTTTAGTCTTCTCATTTATAGAAGATTTTAATCTCAAATACTCTCTACCAATAAGCTCAATATAATGAGCTGTATTCATGGAAGAGTACCAAGGTATTCAATGCAGTTCAAAATTATTTATAAAAAACATACATTTTCAAACCAATTTCAGAAGAATCTGATACAGAGACAGGGTATGTGACTTACTTGAGAAAATTTAGTAAAGAAACAGAATGTTTGTCTCTGGGGTCCCTAGTAAACTATATCCTCAACCAGATCAAACAGCTTCCAAGAGAAAATATGACTGGCAGGAAATGCCTGGTTGGAAATATTTGCTTAAGTTTTGGTCAGAAACTACAATAACACCTATTTGTACTTTTTATCTGTATAGAGTGGGTGAAGTTTTTCTTCTCATTTTTGGGCTGCGTTCAGAGACCTCAGGCATTTGAGTTGATAAAATAGTCCATCTGATTTTTTTTCTTTGTCGCTAATTCAAGTGTTTCTCTATAAATCCCAAGTCATAGTATCATCAATAATTTATTAAATATATCTACCTTTCAAGTTCTATAGATCAGTATCAAAAGTTTCATGTTCCATAGATCTCTTAATGAAAATTATTACATTGTATAACATATTTGATTAATCTCTCGAAGTCTAGTGAAGACACAACTGACAATGCTTAGCTATTCAACATGTTTGTAGTGTATAAATGCTTCTTTTATGATAAACAGATGAAAAGGTATTAGAAGTCCATGATTGCCAGGTAACCAACTTTTTCTAATGACTTCAGGGGAAGTATAGGTTACCAATATTTGGGCTGAATCACCCTTTTCAAAGGATCCTGCAGCCATGGGAACTTTCAAGATAGTGATCACAAATTGCTCATAAGCTAGTTGTGCCAGATATTTCCAACTTGAAATTCGCTGATTATTTGACAAAAAAAAGGTGTCACTAGAGCAGGTAAGGGATACCATCACTATTTCTCTTCTCTTTTTACTATTTTTTAGTGGAGGCTAATTTGAGATGCGAAAAGCAAAGGCAGAGATACAATTTTCAGGTTCAACACTTTCAATGAGTGAGGAAAGCTAATTTTGTGCAAAGTTAGCTCCTAATTGGACAAATGGCAGACAAGAATATGGATTTAAAAAGGTTGATTTTAGGTCAGGTGTTAATACCTCACCTTCTTCAGAGAAAGATATATAGTACACTGAAGTAAGAACTTGTTGGACTAATGAAGAGATGTCACTCTAAACCTTAGCTATACCTGAGAAATATTCATGTTTGCACAAAAAGAAAATAAGGGAAAAAATATATTGAGTTTATGATCAAAGATTACTCCAAATGACATTAAGAAGTAATTAACTAACTTCTGCATTCTAATGTTATATTTCTCACAGGACGTGTTATGTCAGACCAAACACAGTGTGCATATTCTTAAATGTTACAAAAGCTTACAAAATATTAAGAGAAGCAATATGTCCAACACACATTATAAATACCTTAATTTAAGGGACAAAAATTAAAGTGAAAAAAGTAAACATGTGACTAGCAACTCAGAGTATAATAGACATTTGTCTTGCTAATACCCAAAAATAATTTTTTGTAAATTTGATAGTCAATACTTTTTCATTTCATATTCAGTTCTCAGGACTTCTGAGACATTATGTCATCCCAAGAATATAAAACCAGCAATAATAATAAAGATAATCCATAATGGTGACAATGAAAACTGTCTAGATGATAGTGCCAAACTTTATGAACTATTTATTTTTTAAATATATTTTATTGATTTTTTTACAGAGAGGAAGGGAAAAGGATAGAGAGTTAGAAACATTGATGAGAGAGAAATATTGATCAGCTGCCTCCTGCACCGCCCCCTCCCCGACTGGGGATGTGCCCGGTACATGCCCCTAAGTGGAATCGAACCTGGGACCCTTCAGTCTGCAGGCCAACACTATCCAATGAACCAAACCAGTTAGGCTATGAACTATTTCTTAATCAAAATGATAGAGTGAAAGTTTGATGAAACTTATAAGATAAACAGAGCATATTCATCATTTACTTAAATTAATTATTACTATGTAAAATATAATTAGCACACATATTTTGGATGTCAAATATATTTCACTTTGACTGTGAAAATCATTTAACTAGAAAAACACTTCAGAATCTACCAGAAGAAAAATGAACAATTAAAATAAATGAAATAGAAGACAAAATGACTATATTAAAAAATCAATAATACAAAGAGCTAGCTATTCAAAACGATTAATAAAATTGACAAACACCTGGATAGACTCATTAAGGAAAAAAAGGGGAAAGATTCATAAACAAAATCAGAAATGAGAGAGGAAAAGTCACCACAGATATCTTAGATATACAGAGAACCATACTAGAATTTATGAAAGACTATATGCCACCAAATTCAATAGCCTAGAAGAAATACATCAAGTTCCTCGAATTATATAAGCTTCCTAAATCATGAAGAATTAAAAAATCAAAATAGGCCAATCAGCAGTGAGGAAATTGAAACAATCATTAAAAACTTCACAAAACAGCCCAGCCAGCATGGAGTTCACTGTTAGATTATGGTCAGGGCACATGCCAGGGTTTCAGGGTAGATACCCAATGTGGGGAGGTCAGGAGGAAGCCAATCAATGATTCTTTGTTATCACTTATGTTTCTTTCTCTCTCTCCCTCTACCTTCCTTTTTGAAATCAGTAAAAATATATTTTTTCTAAAAAAAGCCTCCCAAAACACAAAAGAATAGGACCATATGGCATCACCAGTAAATTCTACTATAACATTCAAAGACTATTTAAAACCGATTATTTTCATACACTTCTAAAAAATTGAAGAAGAGGCAATGCTTCCTAACACACGATATGGGGCCAATATATTCCTGATACCAAAACCTGGAGAATATAATACAAAAAAAGGAAACTACACATTAATATTTCTGATGAGAATAGATGCAAAAATCCTAAACAAAATACTAGCAAATTAAATACAATAATACATCCAAAAAACAATACATTATGATCAGTTGGATTTCATACCAGGGGCACAAGGATGGTTCAAAATATGCAAATCAACATTAATACACCACATTGATAAAAGAAAAGAGAAAAATAATATGATCTTATCAATAGGTGTAGAAAAAGCATTTGATAAGATACAACATTCATTTATGATTAAAACCATCAATAAAGTAGGAATAGAAAGAAAGTACTTCAACATAATAACAGCCATCTATGATAGATTAATAAAAGTAAATAATTACAATTCAGTAAGTGAACATTAAATATCAAGCACTTGTCTATGTAATAATACAGGTAACTAGCAAGTTACTTATATGATTAGAAGACAGATGATTATAGATAGATAGATAGATGATAGATAGATAGATAGATAGATAGATAGATAGATAGATGATAGGTAGATAATAGATAGATTCATTATTGCTAAATCCTGAGAAGGACTTTATGGGATAGAGATTATTGTTCTCATACACATGAAAAATCTAGGGACAAAAATTTAATTTCTTATCTGAGGTTATGTAAGTGCTTTTGTTCACAGTCCATACAGATAGTCTCTTCTCTATGCTATATTAGTCAATATCTAGCATTAAAATAATAAATTGAATTAATTTAAAAGCAATATAGAAGAGAATGAGCTAATTACTAAATTGGAACAAATCCAATAATTCTGTAAGTTACAGAAAATTATATCTATTGATTTCTCTGTGCAGAATCTAATATTTCTTCATGTAGGTATTAGTCTTTATTACTTAATTTTAGTTTAATGTTCTTCACATTTCAAAAATAGTATTTATAAAAGTAACAGAGATAAAGGCCAGTAAATTTTAATTCCATTTCTTTGGTTTAATATCATCTGTGAACATTTCCTAGTTGTATTTTTATTCCATCTCCATCTCTTATTTTAAGTCTATACACCTGTAGTCTGAATTATTACAACATAATTTATTTAAAAAATATTTCCTCTGACCAAATATGGTCAGAAAATACACAGATTCAAACATGGAGTGAAAAGTGAGAGATTACAGAAATATTCATAAGAGACATAAGAAAAACGAAAACAAAAAAGGCAAGATAGGGGAGAAACAATATTAACAGAAATATTAGCAGGTCATTTTGCAAGCCTAATGGACTACCTCAAACCACAAGTATGTATATTTATTTTTAAAAATATATATATTTTATTGATTTTTTACAGAGAGGAAGAGAGAAGGATAGAGAGTTAGAAACATCGATGAGAGAGAGACATCGATCAGCTGTCTCTTGCACACCCCCTACTAGGGATGTGCCCGCAACCAAGGAACATGCCCTTGACCAGAATCGAACCTGGGACCTTTCAGTCCGCAGGCCAACGCTCTATCCACTGAGCCAAACCGATTTCAGCAAAGTATGTATATTTCAATAACTCTAATGAAAAGCAAAGATAACAAGAAAAAACCCCTAAAACAGATAAAAAGGATACATGACCATCAAGGGAGGAACAATAAAACTGACAGCGAATGCCTCAACAAGAATGAAATCACCAAGGAAAGCTGAAACCGGTTTGGCTCAGTGTATAGAGCATTGGCCTGCAGACTGAAAGGTCCCAGGTTCGATTCTAGTCAAGGGCATGTACCTCAGTTGCAGGCACATCCCCAGGAGGGGGTGTGCAGGAGGCATCTGGTGGATATTTCTCTCTCATCTATGTTTCTAGCTTTCTATCCCTCTCTCTTCCTCTCTGTAAAAAATCAATAAAATATATTTTTTTTAAAGAAAGAAATCACCAAGCAAAGTGGAATTATATTTTTATACTAGGGACCTGGTGCATGGATTCATGCACATTGAAAGGAAATTAATTTTGACTCCCCTGATCTGCAGTGTTGCAGAAATTGCTCTTGGAATGCATGGGCTGCGAAAGATTTGAACTAGGAAAGTGGATTACAGATAGTGGTGAAAGAATGGGATTGACAGTAGCTTCAGAGGGTGATGGGAGATCCACAGCAGATTTTTTACTGCTGTTATTCAAATAACCATTACATGATGACTGTAGTGCAGATTTCATGTGAGCTATTCTAACTTACTTTTTCCTAAAAGGATTAATAACAGCTGAATTGTAAAGCTGTTCCTGACAAGATGACATTTCATCTGTACTAGAACTTATAGGAGAATCTGGGTAATTGGTGCCTGTGACATTCTGAAATAGACCTACTTTTTTTTGAAAGCATGGACTCTAATGACTTTCTTTCTATTTCATTGTACCCAGGCCAGTCTCTTTGGAGCTCTTTAAAAATATTATTCTTTAAGGTGTATGAAAAATCCTGTGTATTCAGATTGGCTACTTGGTGCAGAATTTTTCCAAGGGAGTTACTGTCCCTTTTTTGGATTCCATCTTTCTGAAGTCGAACAAGGAGTTCAGATTTCTCCTAGTCCTTCAATGCCAATAAGTGAATAATCCTGTCCCTATATGGCCGCAGATGGACACTGTTGGTAACTCATGACTTTCGAATTATATATGTAGGGTTAATGGAAGTTGTTCTTTTTCTCTCAGGCATTGGATCTGAAATCATTTGTGATGCCTTTCGAATTGGTATTATTTTCCCTACACGTGGTCTAAGTTTTATCCATTTCTTGCAAAATTCCTCCTCTTTTGGGGCCCTTCTTACCTGTGTCATTGGACAGGAGTTGGCTGTTTTTCTACACATCCTTTCGTCATGCATGCAAATGAGCTCTGGAGGACTATAACTTGAGACAGTTTGTTGGGAATGGTCTTCCTGGTTTTCGTTATTCATATCTGACAACTGAAAGTTAAAGTTGTATACATCAGTGGGTGAATTATTTGGGGGGGGGGATATTGGATAAGTCCTTGGAGTCATTGGGACTGAAGAGTAACTTGGAGGAGTACTGTGATGGCATAGTTCTGATAAGAGTCAATTGTATATATTGCAGACCTGGTAAGCTACATGGGCAGCACAGTGATATTGTTCAGCCTTGGCTCTAAACTGTCTACCTCCTGCACTGATACCTCTCTTCACTATATACTGCTTCTTACATTGCTCTGAGTCCAGGGGCTTTCATACAATCAGATCTATAAAGATCAAAGTTAAACAGTAAAAAAAAAGACTCTCTATGGCAAAAATTGTATCTCATATTCCTACTTGTAACAATGTAATTCTTAAATATTTTTCCAATGGAGCAAAGGAAAAAAAATATGCTTGCCGAAACCGGTTTGGCTCAGTGGTAGAGCGTCAGTCTGCGGACTGAAAGGTCCCAGGTTTGATTCTGGTCAAGGGCATGTACATTGGTTGCGGGCACATCCCCGGTAGGGGGTGTGCAGGAGGCAGCTGGTCGATGTTTCTCTCTCATCAACGTTTCTATCTCTCTCCCTTCCTCTCTATAAAATATCAATAAAAATATATTTTAAAAATATGCTTGATACAGAGCCTGGGTGCTAACGTATGCTATAAGATCTAATCAGTTTCCATTGTTTTTCCTTTCACATTTTTAGTTTCTCTTCAGGAGGAACTGTTAACTCGAAGTGGAAAGTGCTAAACTATTCCCTGAGTTCAGTGCGTAAATGTCATCTCCTCTTGTAGATCCAACATCAACTAGAGGTACTTGTTGAAGGATTAACAGGTGCCACAAGCTTATGGAAACTAGAGGAGAAGGCTTCCACTTAACATGATTAGCATTAAGTCCTCATTATATGTATACTGATATGCAAGTAAGCTGTTGAGTCCTTCTTAGGATTAAAGTCTGGCCTATCAACAGGGAATTTCATTTGGTAACGGAACACATGCTTTTGTAGTAATAATCGGTAAAAGCCAACACCTTAGAGATGTTCATTTTTCTTTCTCAACTTTCTAACCATCACCAATGATTGGAAAGAATTTTCACCTTAGCTAGCCACTTACATCTGTTATTCTGCTGCTTTGCACTACTCCTTCAGCAGAAACTCAGCAAATCACAGATTTTTTAAGTAAAATTGCCCATGCTGAAAGAAATCTTGCAGGAGGCGTGCTACTGGTGTATTTAAAGGCTACACTGATTTGTTGACTATTCTCTGAATATGTCCCCAAGCTTGCTCCTGTGTCAGCCTTTCCTTCATATTCCTTTTGCCCACAAATATTCTTCCCTTAGATCTTTGTTTGTATTGTTCCTTTGCTTTATTTAGAGAGCCCTTGCATGACTATTCTGTATAAAAAGTGACATAATCATACTCCAGTGCTCTCCTTCCACTATCTTATTTTACTTTTCTTTATATAATATTTACTAGCTGAATTTATATTATACTAGAGGCCTGGTGCATGAAATTCGTGCAAGGGGGTGTGTGTCCCTCAGCCCAGCCTGCATCCTCTCCGATCTGGGACCCCGTGAGGGATGTCCGACTGCCCGTTTAGGCCTGAACTGGGACCGGGCCTAAACGGGCAGTCAGACCTCCCTCTCACAATCCAGGACTGCTGGCTCCCAACTGCTCACCTGCCTGCCTTCCTGATTGCTCCTAACCACTTCTGCCTGCCAGCCTGATCACACCCTAACCACTCCCATGTCAGCCTAATTGATGCCTAACTGCTTCCCTGTAGGCTTGGTCACCTCCAACTGCTCTCCCCCTGCAGGTCTGGTCCCCTAAAACTGCTCTCCCCTGCAGGCCTGGGTCCTCCCAACTGCCCTTCTCTGCAGGCTTGGTTGCCTCCAACTTCCCTCCTCTGCCCGCCTGTTCACCCCTAACTTCCATCCTGTGCTGGCCTGATCACCCACAACTCCCTCCATTGCAGACATGGTCCCTCCCAACTGCCCTCCCTGCTGGCCATCTTGTGGTGGCCATCTTGTGTCCACATGGGGGCAGGATCTTTGACCACACGGGGGCAGCCATATTGTGTGTTGGAGTGATGGTCAATCTGCATATTACTCTTTTATTAGATAGGATAGAGGCCTAGTGCATGGGTGGGGTCTGGCTGGTTTACCCTAAAGGGTGTCCTGGATCAGGGTGTGGCTTCTCTTGAGGCATGGGTTGGCCTGGGTGAGGGGCCTGTGATGGTTGCAGGCTGGCCATGCCCCCGGACAACCCAAGCAGAGGCCCTAGTATCTGGGATTTATTTATCTTCTATAATTGAAATTTTGTAGCCATGAGCAGAGGCCAGGGCATGCCTGGTTGGTCCATAAGCTTAGCTTCTTCCATCACTGGGGGCAAACTAAGCCTCCTGCTCTCTCCAGCTCTATGGCTGCTCCATTTTTGTTGGGATTTATTTATCTTCTATAATTGAAATTTTGTAGCCTTTAGCAGATGCCAGGGCTGGCCAGGGCAGGAAGCTTGGTTTCCTCCATTGCTGGGGAAACTCAAGCCTCTTTCTCACTCTGTGGCCGCAGCCATCTTCATTGGGCTAATTTTCATACTTGCTCCTGATTGGCTTGTGGGCATGGCTTGTGAGCATAATGGAGGTATGGTCAATTTGCATGTTTCTCTTTTATTAATATAGATATATTCATTTTTGTTTAAATGTAAGTCACCATCACCATAATATGAGCTTAATTTGGGCTTGGGCTTTGCCAGTATTTGGCACTGATATACCTCCAGTGCTTAGAATAGTGCCTAGAAGACATAGTAAGCACTCAATACATATTTACTGAACAAATGGATACTGTTAATTCTCACTTCTGTTGGGTTCAGCCAGTTACATTTCAACTAAACCTTAGAAACCCAGCTCAAATGTCAAATCATATGTAAGATAGCTCTCTAGCAAAAAAAAAATGCACTTCACTTTATAATCCCAGAGTACTTCGTATTACCATTATGAAAAATACTGTACACTGTGTCAATTTGTTTGTTTTTTTCATTAGACTCTGGTCTGTACATTTATGGCTACTACATTCTACTCAATTTGTATGACCCTTCTTTTTGTCCCCAGAAACTTACTTAGATGTAGCCAGCACACAGTACAAGATATATTACTATCACATCAAGAAATTATATTCAGTCTCTTAGTGTCAGAGACATGTTCTGCTCCTCTTTAAGAATTTTTTATCTTCTCATTAACTTTAAACTATATTTACATTTTTAAAAATGAAACCATTGCTGCAGAAAAAAAAGTGTAAAATACTTCCTCAGAAAACCAATGAACCACTGAAGTATAATCAGCAACATAACATTCTAATGTAGGCACAAATACGTTGTTTGATTCTTTCTGAGACCTCTAGTAGAAACAGGAATAAATAATATATCTTTCATATTTTTAACTATGCGATCTTTAGTAGAGTAAAAAAAATTTTCTAGGATAGTCGTATTCTAGATACAAATGACAACAACAAGGTATTCCTTAGCAAGAGCCTGGAAAGATGGCACATTATGATAAAAAGTACAAAATAGTATTGATAGACATAAAATAAGACTAAAAGCATAAAGATATTATGATTTCTGAAACAAAACTAATTACAAGGATACCAAACATTTACAAATTGCCACATATATTTAGTAAAATTATAATAAAAAATGGAGCAAGATTTTTTTCTTTAAATCTGTCAAAACTATTATAAATTTCAACTGTGAGAAGAGATAAAAGAATTTCACAATGAGAATAACAGCAGGGAGTTATTCCCACATTATATTGTAACATAAAACTATAATAATTAACAGAGTGAACTAGGATAAGTAGAGATCAAAAATTAAAATGGACATATATCTGCGATACAGAGCCCAGGAATTTAATAATTGATTAAAAAGGCTATCAATAATCAACATAAAAGGATAAATCATTATATGAACACTGCTTAAGACACATTGTCAACATTTTAGCAAAAATATAAAAATAAAATATCCCTTCATAGCATATTATAGATTGAGTTGCAGTGTCAAAGAGGTAAAAATAAAACCCTAAGACAACAAGACCTGAAACTCAAGTGTAATGGTAATAATTACATGTTAAAATACTTTGTTGGGTAAAAATTATATATATATATATATATATATATATATATATATATATATATATATATTGCACAGTGTACCCTTGGGAGTTGCCAGGAGTCTGGGAGTTAAATCTCTCACTATGATATATGCTGACCACCAGGGGGCAGCTCAGAACAAAGAAGGCTGGCTGGCTGCTGGAAGACCCTGATGGGCCCTGATGGCTGGACAGGCCTACGAACCCTACCCATGCTTGAATGTCATGCATCAGACCTCCAGTTATAGTATAATGTGCATTAAAGTTTTATCTCATCAAGTCCCCAAATTGTTATCAATATAAAGAAAGCTTAAGGAATAATACTAAATTCTTTTGTTTGGAGAAACATAAGACAGTACCACTATTGTGGCCTAAAGAGCACCAATAGTTATTTGTTTGCATAGTATTTAAAAAAAAGTTAATTGATTAAATTGTTTAATACTATCTTAACTTTCTGATTAATTAAGTGGGTGGCAATAAGAAACTGAATTAATTTCTAACAAAATCAAATTTCTCCTTTAAATCATCTAGCATGTCATGTTGTTATTACCATGGAATAGATGTTTAGCTACTGTTATTGAATGAGAAAAATAAAATGACTACATAACTAATATATATTCACAAGCCTTTCATTATTCTACCCAGCTCTCCTATAAATGCTGAAGCAGTTAAAATGACAAAACATAATCAATTAACTTTAAAGTGATACTTATTTTTTATTATACTTTGGTAATGCTTTGAAATCTGCTTTTCACCACGGTGGTTACTGCACTCAGGTAATGAGACTACCAAACTCCAAACTCTGGGCAATTCTCTGTGATAAAGTAGGGAGTCATGGGGAACAGCACCTGCTCATTTACACCAGGCATCCTGGACCTCACTGATATCCATATTCTATAGCCTGTTTTCAGGTTTTGTAATATAATAAGTAAAATTCAAATCATTTTAGCCAGTTCTCAAACTTTCTGAGGTCTGACCTAATTTAGGATTTTTTTCTATTATTTCTCACTTATCCATTTTCTTGATCATGATCCAAACTCAATGAAAGATCTTCTCTCTTCATGTGTCTACACACTGCTCTGAACTTCCTTTTCTGTGTAACCATCCACATGTCTACCCTTCTATAGCTGACATCACCATTAGTAATCTTCCCTAATATTCTATACCTCCAACCTTAAAGTGAAACTTTCCTAAAGGATTCTACTTTATCTCCAGGCCTCTCAAAACGATCCCACTTGTTTTCTCTGACTCTGAATGGGAAAGTGAGAACATCTTCTTTCTTTCTAGTGACATTATAAGACCAATCAATCATCCTAATATATAAAACCCTGGGTTCTAATGAACAGTAAGGACCGAAGGCTGACCAACCGGAAGTCAGTGCTGGCCCTGCCCCCTAAGCAAGCAGATAGGGGCAATTGGTCAGGCAGGCAGAGTGGTCAGGGGTGCTCAGGTAGGCAGACCAGTGGTTAGGGTGATCAGGGAGGCAGGCAAGTGATTAGGGGAGATTAGGTAGGCAGATGGCCCCTCGCTGGGTTGGCCCCGCCCACAAGCAAGCCTTAGGGGCAATCAGGTAGGCAGGCAGAATGGTTAGGGGTGATCAGGTAGGCAATCAAGTGGTTAGGGGAGATCAGGTAGGCAGGCTAGTGATCAAGTAGGCAGGCAAGCAGTAGGAGAGATCAAGTAGACAGACAGCCCCTCACTGGGTTAGCCCCGCCCCCAAGAAAGCATTTAGGGGCAATCAGGCAGGCAGGCAGAGCGATTAGATTAGGGGTGATCAGGTAGGCAGATGGCCCCTCGTAGGGCTGGCTCTGCCCCCCAGCAAAGAAAGAGGGATACCCAGGCCAGCCAGCCTATCGCCTGCAGAGGGAGTCCACTGGTGGCAGGGGTCGGGGGCAGCACTGCACAGATGGCAAGCAGTGGCAGCAGTGGGGGTGGGACCAGCTTCCTGCAGTCCAGGGAAGGAAATCCAAGATAGGCCCTGATGTCAGACCAAGCCTAGGGACCCTACCCGAGAGGTCCTGGATTGTGAGAGGGTGCAGGCCAGGCGGCACCCCGCCCCCCCTACACGAATTTTCATGCACCAGGCCTCTAGTTCATTCATAAAGTTACCTTCTCCTCTGAGGTAAAAAAACTATATAGTTATAACCCTTATATCATCAAACTTCTAACCCTGTCTACTGTACATAGTTCATCTCAAATCACTCTTCTCACAGTTTCATTGATATAGTCTTCAGTGATATTGACCTTTATTTGACCAATAAAATGCACCAGTCTCATTCTTGCCTTGAAGATTTCATGTATGCTGGTGCCACATTGGCAATGTTATTCTTTACCAATATATTGTAATAATCTAGCGTCACTACTGGCCCTCAGTTACTGCTTAAGAAATACTTATTAAAATAAATTTTATGTATGTTCCTGCAACCCAAATCTAAGATCACTACTACCATCCTCCAACACCTTCTCTCTTCCTTTGAGCCTTAATAAAGAAAATGGCTGAAAAATAAATGTCAAATTTCTGTTGTAGTCCAGAAACTAATATGCTATTATATGCCAACTATAATAAAAATAAAATAATAATTTTAAATAGAATTTAGTTTTCTAGTTTTAAATCAGGCAATTTATTTTTATTATTTCTTTTCATGCAGTTTCACTTTCCATGCAATGAAACATTTTTTAATAGGAGCATAAGTTAAAATTATTTAACATTTTTAATTTTAAGTAGAGGAAATTAATATAAAATCATACTCGTGCATACACACATAACTTTACATAGATAGTACAAGTTTATATATTTTTCTGAATAATATGAATCCTTACTTATAGATACTTTCATTATTTTGATAAAATTAAGGGCAAAGGTCACAAAATACAAAGTGACCTTCATTCAGCCAATTAAAAAAATACTGTGTTCTTTGGAATTTTGTTTCATTAGGTAAAGAAATACTAGGACTATTACATTTTTTCTTATTGTTTTTTTATTAATCCTCACCTGAAGATATGTTTTTATTGATTTTAGAGAGAGATAAAGGGAGGGAGAGATAGAGATAGAAATAGAGAGCAAGAGAAACATTGATCAGTTGCCTCATCTATGTGCCCCTACCACAGATGGAACCTGCAACCTTGGTATATAACCTGACCTGGAATCAAACCTTTAGTCTTTTGATGTATGATGACGTTCCAAACAACTGAGCCACTTGGCCAGGAAAATACAGTGACATCTTAAGTGGCAAGGGTTTCCCTCCAACCCCCGTCCCCCCAAAAAAAGTGGAGAAATATAATAGTTTATGTTGAACTTAAGCAATGGACAGAATGTTAGGATTCCTGGGTTTTGGTCCTAACTCAATCTCTAAAGGCGTGAAATCAGGTAATTTTTTTAAACCTTTTCTGGACTCACTTTCAAATTATAAAATATTTAACAGTTAGACTATATAGTATATATAGACCCTTTTAGTTCTGCAACACAATGGATGATTTATAAATATTTAATTTTGGTTTCTGATTCATCTGCCAAAAAATAGTTTCAAAAACAAGCTCTGCAGCAGGAAATCTTTCACTACCATAGCAACTACCAGGATCATGTTATTTTGTGACACAGCAGCTCTGGAAATTTTCAGCACAGATGAAGATCCTTATTATCTTAACACTGTCTACCATCACAAACACAGGAAGATGGCATTTCTGAATCAGCAGTAGCAAACCAAAATGCTTGCAGCTCTAAACAGTCTGGCTCAGTGGATAGAATTCCATCTTGTGGATTTAAGGGTCCCAGGTTTGATTCCCATCAAGGGCACATGCCATGGTTGTGGGCTCATTCCCCAGTAGGTGGCATGCAGAAGGCAGCCAATCAATGATTCTCTCTCATCATTGATGTTTCTAATTCTCACTCCCTCTCACTTCCTCTCTAAAATTAATTTAAAAATATTTTAAATGCTTGTAAACAAAAGGGGAGAGGGGGAACATGGAATCTTTTTATTCTGCTTGACCAGAGAGCTCTCTGCTTCAACACTTCAACACACAGACTCTGCATTAATAAAGTATTTTTAGTTGTTGGGCACAAAAGGATCAATAGGAAATGTCCATTGCTTTTGAAGATCCCATAGTCTGGTGAGAAGAGAAAAAAAATCAATTTATCTAAATATATTACAAGACAGTGTTTATAAATGTTATCATGAAGTTAAAACACAGCTTATGCTCCTGTGTTCTTTGCCAAATATTAATTGAGCATAATGGTTTGGGTCAACTTCTGGGTTCTCTGTTCTGTTCTGTTGTTTTATATGTCTGTTCTTGTGTCAGTTACCAGACATTTTTGAGGACAGTGGCTTTGTAATATGACTTAATGTATGGTACTAGAGGACCAATACACAAAATTTGTGCATGGGGGGGGGGGTGAGTCCCTCAGCCCAGCCTGCACCCTCTCTAATCTGGAACCCCTCAAGGGATGTCCAACTGCCCATTGGGATTAGGCATAAATGGGCAGTCAGCCATCCCTCTCATAATCCAGGACTGCTGACTCCCAAATGCTCACCTGCCTGCCTTCCTGATTGCCCCTAACCACTTCTGCCTGCTAACCTGATCACCACCTAACCACTTCCCTGCCAGTCCCATTGATGCCTAACTGCTCCTCTGCCAGCCTGTTTGCCCATAACTGCCCTCCACTGCCAGCCTGCTCACCCTTAACTTCCCTCCTCTGCAGGCCTGGTTCCCCCCCCCCCCAACTGCTCTCCCCTGCAGGCCTGGGTCCACCCACAACTGCCCTGCCTTGCAGGCCCAGTCACCCCCAATTTCCCTTATCTGCTGATCTGGTCACCCCTAACAGCAGTCCCCTGCAGGCTTGATTGCCCTCAACTGCCCTCCCTTGCAGGCCTGGTCCCTCCCAACTGCCCTCACCTGCTGGACATCTTGTGGCAGCTATCTTGTATTCACATGAGAGCAGTCATTTTTGACCACATGGGGGCAGCTATCTCATGTGTTGAATGATGGTCAATTTGCATATTCTTTTATTAGGTAGGATAGAGGCCTAGTGCATGGGTGGGGGCCAGCTGGTTTGCCCTGAAGGGTGTCCCAGATTAGGGTGGGTGTTCCCTTGGGCCTTGGGGGTGGCCTGGGTGAGGGGCCTGTGGTGGTTTGCAGGCCATCCACTCCCCCTGGCAACCCAAGAGGAGGTCCTGGTATCTGGGATTTATTTATCTTCTATAATTGAAATGTTGTAGCCTGGAGCAGAATCCAGGGCAGGCCAAAGTGGGCAGAAAGCTTGGCTTCCTCCATTGCCGGAGAAATCCAAGCCTCCTGCTTGCTCTGTGGCCACAGCCATCTTGGTTGGGTTAATTTGCATAGTTGCTTCTGATTGGCTGGAGGGTGTGGCTTGTAGGTATATTGGAGGTATGGCCAATTTTCATATTACTCTTTTATTAGATAAGATTATGATGCCTCCAACTTTGTTCTTCTATCTTAGGATTGCTGCAGCTATTTGGGGTCTTTTAAAGTTCCATATGAATTTTTGGAGAGTTTGTTCTGGATTAGTCAAATATGCCATTGATATTTTAATGGGGATTTCATTGAATCTATTGATTGCTTTGGGTAGTATGGACATTTTAATGATGATGTTTGTACAAATCCATGAACAAGGTATATTTTTCCAGTTGTTTATGTCTCCCTCTACCTCTTTTTTGAATGTCCTGTAGTTCTCAGAGTACAGGACTTTTACCTCCTTAATTAAGTTTATTCCTAAATATCTTAATTTGTTTTTGTTGCAATGGTAAATGAGATTGATTTAGTAGTTTCTCTTTCTGTGAGTTTATTATTGGTGTATAAAAAGCATAGACTTCTGGTTAATTTTGTATCCTGCTACATTGCCTAATTCATTTGTTAAGTCTAGTCTTTATGATTTTCTATGTACAATATCATGTCATCTGCAAATAATGACAGTTTTGCCTTTTACATCTTTTTCTTATCCGATGCTTTGGCTAGCACTTCCAGGACTATGTCAAGCAGGAGTGTTGAGAGTGGGCATCCCTGTCTTGTTCTTGTTCTTAGGGGAACTTAAAATGGATAAGGGACTTAAGCATAATATGGGAAACCATAAAATCTTAGAAGAATCCATACACAGCAAAATATAAGACATATTTCATAGTAATATCTCTATTCATATGGCTCTTAAGACATTGGAAACTAAGGAGAAAATAAACAAATGGGACTACATCAAAAGAAAAAGCTTCTACAGCCCTAGCCAGCTTGGTTCAGTACATACATTGTTAGCCTGTGGACTGAAAGGTCATGGGCACATGCCTGGGTTGTGGGTTCGATTCCCAGTGGAGGTCATGTAAGAGGCAGTCGATCAATGATTCTCTTTCATCATTGATATTTATCTCTCTCTCTCCCTCTTCATTCCTCTCTGAAATAAATAAAATATAGATTTTTAAAGGCCACAAAAAAGTTTTTGTACTGCAAAAGAAACTATCAACAAAACAATAAGAAAATCCACTGCATGGGAGAACATATTTACCAATGGTATCTCTGGTGAAGGTTTAATGTCCCAAATTTATAGGGAACTCATACAACTTACCAAAAGGAGAGTAAACAATTAAATCAAAAAATGGGCATAGGACCTAAATAGACACTCTTTGAAAGAGGATATACGGAAGGCAAAGAAACATGAAAACATTCTCAAATTTTGTGCACCAGGCCTCTAGTTATTAATAATAAAATATACTCCCTTCTTCAGGAAAGCCCCAAAACTTTAGGAACTTTGTGCCAAGAATTGGGTACAAATACCAAATATATATATTGTATTCTACCACAGATATTTTGAGATTGGCTTATTTCACACAGCAAAATGTCCCTGATATCTATTCATGCTATTGGAACAATAGTTTTCCTCTTTTTGTTAATTTTTCCACTCCATAGCATGTATGTATGACACAGTTTGTTTAATCATTCACCCATTGATAAACATCTGGATTATTTATAGGTTTTGGTTAATATGAATAAAGCACCATGAACATTCATCACAGGCCTTTGTGTGGACATAAGGTATAAGATTCAGGTCCAGGTTCTTTTGAGTAAAAGACTTAGGTTGACAAAGATGAATATATCTCTTCTCTATTATTTCAAAAATTATTTTCTTATGTGGACCCTGAAATAATAATTCTAGATAAGTCTTTCCACATGCTCAAATATAAATCAGTAAAAATATTTGGAAAAGGGCAACCATTAGTAGTTTTGAAATAGTGATACACTTGTCCTACCTCTGGGGATTCTGTGTAACCCATGAAGCCTTGGATAACAGATTATCTTTGCAGTATGGCTGTAAACCAAAACAATGAAATTCAAATGTAATTTTCTCTTTGAAATGTATAACAGGTGAGCATATTCACAACTTCAGGCCTCATCATATCCAATTGTTTTAAGTGAATTCAAATAAAATGTTTAACTCTGAATAAGATAACTGTAAACATATTCATTGATTTCTTTGTTCATTTATTCTTCCACTCATCTGTGCAACTATATGTTCAATCCATATACTTAGCATATCTGTTATGTTCCTGGCATTGTCTTCTATACTGAGGACAAAGGAAAAACTATCCCTCATGATCCATAATTTTACAATTCAATAAGGGAAATGAGATGTATATGTAAAAAAATAGCCCTGGGAGTATAAAATATATTGATTTACATTTACTCATTGAGCAAAATTTCCTGACACTCTTATATGCACATTTATACTAATTTATAGGTGTACATACATTGATACCTTTTGAATCTATAAAGTTTTATAAAGGATAATTTTGATTAGCTATAGAAGTAGCATAAAATCATACAATTATATTTGAGACTAGTGGCCTGGTGTACAAAATTTGTACACAGTAAAAATGAATTAGTTAGAGGAAATATTTTAATATTGCTATTTGCCCTTTCTCTATAATGGAAGTGTCAGAGATGAATGGAAATTAGTAAAATGTATATAAAAATAATATATAAATTTATTAATAAATAAACAATAACAGAATGATGTAGCAACAACAAAGACATGACATAAAAATGTGAAATGAGAACAACAAAACGATATAAAAACAACAAAAACATGATATAAAAACAACATAGATGCAAAGAATGACTGCTAAAGTGATTAAACTTATTCTAATATCTCCTTGTATACCACATGAAGAGTGAAAATACTTTCAGAGTGCTGGACTAATTTCCCTTGCGATGAAGTATTTACCACTTTAACTTTAATGTCACACGTTCTTTGAACTCAAGAGAAAGTAACATATAACTGACCATGTGTGAAAACGGGTTCAGGTAGGAATATGCCTATTCTGTCTAGAGTTTGTGATTTATTAATAGTCATCACAAATGCTGGCATCATGGGAAACTGTTGTTGAATTAATTTAAATGGGAGGCCAGTGTCAGATGGAGACAAATAAATTATTGGAATCAGAACAACCTCCCTCTGCAGATCTTGTTAATACTTCAGCTTTGAAAAATGTTAGGCTGTAATATTTTAATAAAAAATCTAGTACCATTACAAAGACCCCTTTTACTATTATGATTTTTCAATAGCATGATTATTGCACCCACTTTCAATTTTAATTTATGACATGGCATTCCTGAGGGAGTAATACTATTAAAAAATTCTATGGGAAAATTTTCCTTTTCAGTATCATCTGTTGAGTCAATGGAATCATCACTCAAATATGTGTGAAAATCTCCGTCCAGTATATCCAAAGTTCTTCATTTAATTTTTGAACATTTTCTTTTTTTTGGACAAAGAATTGCACATTTAGGTGTATTTTTAATATTATCTATAAAAATACTATTTCCAAAGATAGTTTTGATAATAGATCCACTACAAATCATTTCACAGGGGATTTGAATAATATCTATTCCTAAATGAAAACTGCTATCCAGTTTGCCATCTCCAAGTTTTACTAACCATTCACTATAAGCAGAATCTTCTGATCTCATATTTGTTTTAAGAGATAACTTTCTGAAACATCCCCAAACATTACAGTACTTTAAACTGGTTTGTATTATGGTGGATCGCATAGCATGTGGTACAACACTGAGACATTGTTGAAAATCCCCTCTGAGGAGAACTTTCTCCCCAAATGCAACATTCAAATTCATAATTTCTCTTAGTAACCTGTCTATGGTGTTTATAGCGTGACTGGATGCCATGGTGCATTCATCAATAATGAGAAGTTGGGCCTTTTTAATGGTTTTGGCAACTTCACTCTTTATATGGAGTATATAAATTGAAGTTTCATTGAATGGATTTGGCAATTTATATTGGGAATGAAAGTTTCTTCCACCAAGAAATAAATTTGCAGCAATTCCTGTGGGTAAAGCAGTACCACCACAACCTCTAATGTAATGTATTAAAACTTTATAAAGATATATTTTCCACTACCACCTGGACCATCCAAGAAAAAGCATTTGGGGTGTACAGTTTGATCTTTGATGGCTGAAGTTATAGTCTGAATGGCTGCCAAATGTTCATCATTCAGAGAATATATCAAAACCTCTACCTTTTAGCCTTATCTAAAATTCAGCCAAATCATCAATATGAAAACACAAATTTTGTTCATTTGGCAAATGAATAGTTAATCTTGTGATTGCATGAGATTGGTCATGCATTCACATTGCAATAAGTCTCCAAACAGTCTCAGGAGCGCTCACATACCTGGAGTCAATGGAATCCTATACTTCGTCATGATTGATAATGTTTTTCTTTTCTGAAATTTGAATATTTGGATAATCATGCCCTTTATAGTTGTGTTTCAATAAATATTTGACACTTTTAATTCATGCATAGACTTCTACATTTATGTAACAGTTATATTTAAGGCACAGATATGGGTTTTAAGGGACAATCCAAGTGTTATTGATAACTTTATTTCCAATAGACATGGTGCTACCAGATCTTCATTTGTATTTGGGATATCCATCAATATTTCCAATGTTCGCATTTTGAAATTATTTTGGATATCCCTTTGAGCATTTTCCATTTTCCATATATGGACTATTTGGATTTTGTATTCCACATGGTCCAGGTACCACATTTGATTTTACAATTTTAAAAAGTCAAGTCTTGGTCTTCATCCATAATTTCTGCCTTAACTATATGGTCAATGTCATCTTCTGAATGTAATTTGGATTCACTATCTAATATCAATAATATGTGAGTGTGAGGCAGTTCATGTTTCTGAAATTCAATGACATGAATTTTTGTTATTACTTTGCCAAATAAATGGAATTTACATAAATCATGTAAAAGAGCATTCAGCTTAATACTAAAAACTCTGCCTACCAAGTCAGGTCTGTTTTCAACTTTTTACCAGTGTTTAAATTGTTTGTAATATCTGCCCATTTGGGGTTGCATGTCACGTTTATGAACAAATTGGGCTTGCTATACTTTGTTACAATTGCAACAGAGTCCTGATATTGCTGCTGCATATTTCTGGAACTACCCTCAAGAGATGACTAAAGTATTTTCATTTTATCAATCGGCACATTGCCATTTTCAGATCTAGATGAGAGATAATCCATCAAACCATTATATTTTTCAACTCTCAACTTATATTGGTTTGCTTTAATAAAATTTATATTATATTATTTGCTTCCATTTTTTTTACTATGAATCAACAATATACTGTTGAGTTAATTTTCCTGCTTTTAGAATAGGATGAATGTGTCCAGGACGGAGAGATGAAGTCCATAATACTGAATTTGTGTGAGTTGTGTCCTTACATTTTGTCTAGTATTATTGTCAATTACACTGTCATTTCTGAGTTTTAATGCAATATTCATTCCCCAGCCTTTTTCACCATGTGGAAAAATAATAGGATATGCCATTTCATCTAATGTAAGAAACAGTATATTGATTTGTTTCATTTTAGTGGCATTCAGATTATTGGGATCTGGTTTAGAATGAATGAGCAAGTCACTTTCAAAAGGAGGTTCTGTTCTGGCTGGTTTGGCTCAGTGGATAGATCATTGGCCTGTGGACTCAAAGGCCCTGGTTTTGATTCTAGTCAAGGGCATGCACCTTGGTTTCAGGCACATACCCAATAAAGAGTGTGCAGCTGATCGATGCTTCTCTCTCATTGTTGTTTCTACCTCTCTATCCCTCTCCCTTACTCTCTGTACAAAAAATCAATACAATATATTTAAAAAAAAAACAACAAAAAACACAAAAGGAGATTCTCCATCTTCATTTCTGAATATGATGGCAACCTCGGTTACACAAGGAGAATTATATCTACCTAGATCACTGTTATGATTGTATTTAATCGCCATTGTTACTTCCATGGGAGCAAAACCTTTTGCTGCTGCTTCAGATTGGGCTTCCTTTTCTACCTCATGTAAAATTTTGTATTATTGTATTAATTCATTTATTTCACGTGTGAGGTTGTTGATGTTGATCTTTCTGAGCAATCTTGGTTTTCTGACATTGCTAATCTTTTATTTGTTTCTTGGGCTGTGTCTAAAATATAGAGTTGAGAAAACTTCTGAGAAACACCATCTGAAGGATAAAAAGTTCCAGTATGGTGATAAACTTGTTTGTGTATTCTAAAACAGTATGGCCTATATCCTGATGGCCATGCAGTATTTGCATTCATTGAAGCAAAATCAAAAGAAGTATTTATTGAACAAGCATTTTCCCTGAAATTTTACTGTCAGAATCTTGATTTATCATTAATGTTTTTAAATATGTTGGGTGTTCTGGAAAATGTATATCATTTGGGCAAACTTTGCCTCTGCTAAAACATCGAGTAAATTTTCCGTCAGATGGTTTTTCATCAGAGAAATTTAGTGATAGACAAAGTTGACATGTAACAGTCATTCCACCACAATTATGCTCAATAATTGCATCCTCAACTACACCATTTTCCCTGTGAAGGCAGTTTCTACCAGTATTGGTAGTACTTGTTGATGACTGTTTTTGGACATATTCTGTCAATGCCACTGCCTTTTTTTCAGTTTCAGAGGCATGTTGATCTTCAGACATTTTCTGTCTATGACACCGGTTTCTTTTAGCTGCAGAACTATGTTGTGCCAATAGTTGGTCTTCAGATACATCCTGTTCAGAGATACGTTGGTTTTCAGACATTTGCGGTCTATGATGCAGTCCTCTTTCGACTGCAGACCTATATTATGCCAATAGTTGCTCTTCAGATACATTCTGTCGCAGATGCCGGCTTCTTTTAGCTTCAGAGATACATTGTGCCAATAGCTGATTCTCAGACATATTCTGTTGACTTTGATGCTTTCTTTCAGCTGCAGACGTACGTTGTGCCAATAATTGGTCTTCAGGCATATTCTGTTGAAAATTATGCTTTCTTTTGGCTGCTGAGATACCTTGTGACAATAGTTGGCCTTCAGATACACTGTGTCATCAACAATGGCTTCTTTCAGCTTCAGAGATACTTTGTGCCAATAGTTAGTCTTTAGACATATTCCCACCTCCCTGCTGTTAGGGTATGGGGTGCGAATAGATTCTGGCTGTCAGGCTGCTGACATCAAGCTGACCAATGGGTGATTCCATGTGGGATGGGTTTCCTCCTGCCTGCAGCGTGGGTCCTGCATGTGGGTGAATGATATTCCTGGCTGTTAGGCCACTGCCAACAAGCTGACCAATGGCCAATTCCATGAGGGATGGGGCTCTTGTCACCCTGCTGTGTGAATCCTGAGTGCAGGTGCTGTGCTGTGTGGGTCCTGTGTGAAGGTATCAGGCCCCCTCCTCCTTCCTGTCAGAGTCCCAGGAGGACCCAGAGTGAAGTCCCCGCACACCTGTGCAATCCTCAAGATCACTTGTGTTGGTCACCATGGTGACCATTTGCTCCCCGCTCTAGAGGTGCTCAAGACATGAATTGGTGCATGGGTTGGGTCCAGCCAATTTGACCAGGGGGAGGAGACAAAGGTGGTTGAAATCCTGGTCGAGAAAAAATGTATATACACTGAAACAGCTAATAGCTTAATTTTGAAAATTAAATGTATTTTAATAAACACTGCCTTTATAATTATTCAAAGTATGTGCGTACATTTTTGGGGATATATATCATACATATGCATAGTATTCCATTTTATACATTCATCCATTACATAGCAAAGTAATTTAAGGTATTGTTACAATATTGCTTTCAAGACTCTGGTGAATGAAAGGGTAAGTGAGGTAATCAGTTCCCTTTGTAACAAGATTTATCCAAGTCTATGAGCAGCACTTATTACCTATCACTGGCAAATAAATCTTTGGACTTTATGCTTCCTTATAAAATCCTCTTAAAATTTCTCTTCTCAAAAATGCTGCTGTAATGATTTTAAAGATATATGGTGCTAAATTAGTTTTGCCTGAAAATTCCGCAAGAATACTAAGGCACTGCATAACCTTGTCCCTGTGTCAAGGAGAAAGGAGGAATTTCCACATATGTAGGGATAAGTGTAGTGTCAGTTTTTAAAGAATTTTCAAATTATTTGAAGAATTGACACATATAATTACTAATGTTACTAAATAAGATGATTGACAGCATAGTTTCAGTTGCAGGCATAGTCTTGGGACCTTTCATTGCTAGGAATGAGTAAATGGAATGCTGAACTTCTTGAGGTACAAAACAAGAAAGATTAGACAGAGAATCAAGAGAAATCTGAAAAAGGAATAATGCTAAAGCCCAACCAGGGCTTTCTGCTCTTTCTTTCTCTATGAAACTATTCTATAAGCTCCATTTTCTGTATAAAATATCCCATACCTTCCTCATACAGCAGACACTCTTCTGGACTCAGCAAAACACCACTTCCTCTGGATAGCTTGCCATAATCTACCAGCTCTGGGGCTCTGTTTTGTGCTCCTAGAGCACTCTGCCTTTTCCTACCATAACAAGCATAGCATGTATTATTTATTTGTAAATTATGTATTAAATTTATTCGGGCAATATTTGTTAAAAATATAATATAGGTTTCAAGTGTATAATTCTATAGTACATCATCTGTATATTGTGCTGTGTGGTTACCACCCAAAGTACAATGGTCTACTTATTCATCTATATACTCTACAAAACTATGGTCTCTATGGAAGAAGGGAAAGCTTATTTCTATCTTATTTACTAGTATCATTGCATCCCTAGTGCCCATCACAGGGCTTAGCCCACAGGAAATGATCAATAAACATTTGCTGTGTGAGAAAGAATGAAGTACTGAGTGCCTGCTATATGCCAAGCATTGCGTTGGGCACTTTATCTGTTACCTTATTTAAATACTAATGCCCAGATCTTTCAGAGTCTGGTATATTTTTAAATTTAATAAAACCAAACATTTCACAGGCAAAAATGAATGCAAAGATTTCATATTATATTTTACACACACGCATTTAAAACATCAGGTAGGCAGTGTTGGATATTCAGGGCACAGGAAATTAGGGCAAAGTCCCAGTGAACTCTCTGTCCAGGTTTATAAGGAAGGGGCCGACTTATTAGGATAAACACATTCCAAGATTTGATAGTTTTATAGGTGAGATGCTATAATATGAATTTCACCAAAATAAAATTGGACATTTATAGTATTTGCTGGCTCCATATTTTCTTCTGGGAAATATTTGAGAAGGTAATAACCCTTTTGAAGACAAAAATAAGTATAATACGGTAATACAGGAGGGATTTTTACTATCAGAGTACCCTCATTTATTAACATATACAAACATTGGCAGGATAGGTGTGAAACATTCCCTTAGATTGTGAAATTATATAGCTCTCATTGTGCCTGCTATGAGTTCCACTTCTAATTTATACAGTCAGTTATCTTTGTCACAGCATGAGGTCTTACAGCTGAGGAAGCAGCTTTGGCAAAAAGTGTAAGGTATTATGGCTGAGGGAGGGAATAGGAATTAAGCTGGCTAGAGGCCTGGGTACCTCAAGGGCATCTAACTGGAAATCAGTTAATTTTCAGTACTTATATAGATGTTAGTAACTCCCTGTCTCTATTTCTAAATGGAATAGGGAAATCTTGGCTGCCTGTGAACTTGTCATAGCAACAAAGAACGATTTCATTCATCTCACCCAGGAATAGCTTCTGGTGTGTATGTGTACAGAGTGATAGAAACTCATTCAAGTGAATATTGGTCTGGGAGCTTTGAGGATTATGAAAAGAGGGCACAGCTGTGATTCTTCAGTGGTTAGGTGAATGAAGGCAGCCATCTAAGAGGGGTGGAGGAGCCAGCTGGATTTGGAAGCAATAGCAGCAGTGGCAGAATACATAAAGCTTAAGACCCTGGGAACCAATTCACACAAACTTCCCTCTAGCTCTCTGCTGTTAAGTGGATGTCCACTGGAGGCCATCCAGAAAGAACCCAACATCTTATACAGCCCCTTCCAATGTAGTGAAAAACTAATGGTAAGGGGTTTGGGGGAAGTTCTGGAAGCACCAGAGGAGTCAAGAGAAGTAGAAGTCTACCTCCCCTTAGAGAGTTTTGACCAATTCGTTCCACCTTTCTTTGCCTCGCTTTTCCTCATAGATTAGAATTGTTAATGGTGTGAAGTTTAAAGCCAGATTTCACCAGTTCTAGGTCGGGCTTTGACAATCGTCAACACAATAAAGAATAGACTTTAACAAATTAGCATATTTTGTAAAATGTGGATAATTATAGTAATACCTCAAGTTGCACTCTCAGAGTTGTTATGAGGAATGAATAAGCCCCCCCCCCCCAAAGTAGTGACTGTTACAGAGCATTTGTTAAATTACAAAATATTGGGGACATTTGCCAGGGAAGAGTCAATTTATAAGTATCTATTCTCTCATGAAACATAGCCAGGGCTGACACAAGTGGCAATGCCCCTTCAAACAGAACGCAACAGAGCTGGGAGGGGGCAGGGTAAAATCCTTTGAAAGATATTTTGCAGGTTATTTTGAAATACAGGAACATGTCTTTCATTCTATGCAATTAAAGACAAAATATAGAGCTAAGGAAACACAAACATGAAAACTCTGAGCAAAGAATCTCAGCAATTATTACCAACAGACACAGTACAAAGTTGGAACCATTTCTACATTAGATGGAATGCATGCACTATGAAGGAGGGTTTCTTAATTCAAAAATTTTCTGGACACAAAAATTCTGCCTAAGTTACACATTTATTTTTTAAATATATTTTATTGACTTTTTACAGAGAGGAAGAGAGAGGGATAGAGAGAAACATCGATGAGAGGGAATCATCGATTAGCTGCTTCTTGCACACTCCCCACTGTGTATGTGCCCACAACCAAGGTATATGCCCTTGACCTGAATCAAACCTGGGACCTTTCAGTCCACAGGCCGACACTCTATCCACTAAGCCAAACTGGTTTTGGCAAGTTACACATTTAATAACTATATGAACTTCTATTCACAATACGTAGTAAATCATTCAAAATTCCTTACTTGATTTTGGACCATATATTTGACACTTTGGGGTCATTTAATATTATAATTTTCCTTTTCTAATAATCTAATATTAATTCATCTTACCAATTAAGAATATTACAGTTTATTACATCAATAGATAAACAAATGTCATATATCCATGGTATGGAATGTTATTTAGCCATAAAAAAATGAAGTAATGATACATGCTATAAGGTTGTTGAAATTTCATGCTTGAAAGTGGGTGGGCATAAAGGCCACACATTGCATGGTTACATTTACATGAACTTTCCAGCAAATTCATAGAGACCAACCATATCAGTGATTGCTTGCCAGGGCAGAGTATAAGAGAAATAAGGAGTGAATGTTGCCAAATGCAGACCTTATTTTGAGTGTGACAAATATATTTGATTTTTATATTATTATGATGATTGCACATCTCTGATCCTTATATATAAAAATCCTGGGTCATAACGACCAGTAACAACTGAGATTCAATCAACCAGAAGTCAGTCCTGCAGTCAGCGCTAGGTTGTTGTGGCAACCCAGGCTGACTGTTTTCTCTTCAGTGCAACAGCCCAGACTGCTGAGAGGGCTTTGAATCAGGACCAGAGAGAAGCCTGAAGATAGAAGCAGGGAGAAATCCATTGCCACTGTGGCAGCTTTTGATCAGCACTTGCCTCTCTCTTTTCTCCCAGTTTGGCCAGCACTTGTGCCTCCATTTCTCTTCAGGCCTGCACAGGGGCTGCTGATCAGCCATGCCTTTCTGATCAGCCCCCATTGATATGCTCAGAGATACTGACTGGCATAGGAACTGACAAATCAGAACCAAATCTGGGTGCTATGGGGAGCCAATGGCTGCATAGAAGGTGGAGCTTTTGACACTGACTGACATAATCAGAACCAAATTGGCCAGCAGAGGAGGGAAGTTGGGGGTGAGATCAGGCCAGCAGGAGAGGGCAGTTGGGGCAATCAAGCAGGCAGGCAGGCTGTGGGAGTTAGGGGCAATCAGGCAGACAGGCAAGTGAGCAGTTAGGAGCCAGCGGCCCCAGGCCCCAGATTGTGAGATCGATGTCCCACTGCTGGTTTAGGCCCGAACCCTGTGGGTCCCCAATTGAAGAGGTTGCAAGCTGGGCTGAGGGAACACCCCCTCCATGTACAAATTTTGTGCACCAGGCCTCTAGCATGTATATAAAAGTCATTGAATGTAAAAGTCAATTTAATTGTAAGTGGGTAGATTTTATATCAATTATTTTTAACCAATATGTTTAAAAAATACAAACCTAAAAAAACCTAGCAATTTGTATATAATATTGTTTCTGAATTATAAAGTGGAAATAAACTTTACCTCCTTACAAAGTAGGTAAGTTCAGATAAAAATCTAAATTTTGATCTTCACTTAAAAAATTAGAAGTGGCCTGGATTTTATCTTAAGTAAAAACAGACAAGATGAGTAAATATGGCTCTCTTTATTTCACTTTTTATTATAGACTAGGGGCCCAGAGCAAAAAATTGGTGAACTGGGGTGGGATCTCTAAGCCCAGCCTGCCCCCTCTCACAGATTGGGAGCCCTAAGGAAATGTCCCACTGATGGCTTAGGCCCAGTCTGGTCTCCCTCTGTGGGAGACTGGGCTGATCAGAGGAAGGCACCAGACCCATCACCCCACTGCTGCAGCCACTGCCAGCCACCACAGCTCCCAAGGTGTTTTCATCAACATGGACTCTAGTCCCTTCACCATGAAAAAATGACAACTTTCTTTAGGCATTTTCAAGATGTGTCTTTCATAGGGTATGACCTTTCTTTCTTTCTTCCTTCCTTTCTTCCTTTCTTTCTTTTTCTTTCTTTCTTTCTTTCTTTCTTTCTTTCTTTCTTTCTTTCTTTCTTTCTTTCTTTCTTCCTCACTCAAGAATATGTTTCCATTGATTTTTTGAAGTGTGGGAGAGGGAAAGATAGAGAGAAACATCAATGTGAGAGGGACACTTTGATTGGTTGTCTCCTGCATGAGCCTTGACCTGGGCCCCGACCAAGGACGGGCCTGCAACCTAGGTCCATGCCTTTGATCAGAATCAAACCCAGACCCTTCTGTGAGCAGGCCAAGGCATTATCCACTGAACCAAACCCACAAGGGCATGATATGACATTTCTTAGCTCTCTAGCAGCAGACCTTAATTTTTTTCCTCCAGGAGTTTGGTGGAAAAACCCTAGTTCACCTGTTTGGATTCTTATTACCCAAGTTACCAAGAACACTACCAGTGGCATACAGGGAGCTTAGCCAATGAATGGTCATAAAAGGTGTTTCCTGTGTAGCTCACAGGCAGAGGCATAACTTCTGGCAAGCTGAGGCTGAACCCCCTCCCCCCCTCACCTGCTAAAGCTTCCACTGTGGCTTGGGCAGGGTGCCACTCCCACACAAACCTCGGCCTCAGCTTAGGCAGGGCCACCCAGCTCCACTCAGGCCCTGCTCAAGCCTCTGCTGTGGCTTGGATAGGGTCCACTGGCTCTGATTAAGCCTCTGCCTCGGCTTGAACAGGGTCCCCTGGCTCTGATAAAGCCTGTGCCACAGGTTGGGCAGGGCTTACTGGCCCTGCTCAGGCCCTGCTCAAGACTCTGCCACCCTACCCCCAGCCAATCTGCACCAAGGCTGGTAGGCAAGGAGTAAATTGGGGCATTCTGGAACCCCAGCAGCTCACGGCCTACATGCAGGCCTATGGGCTCTAAGCATCCTGGGTGGGTTTTGAGGATGTTCTCAGGACTCAGGCTGCTGGATGCCTGCATATGCAAATTAACCTAACATCTTTTTTGTTTATTTGCATACTCACTCCTGATTGGTTGCTGGGCATAGCGGAGGTATGGTCAATTTGCATCTTTCTCTTTTATTAGTGCAGATGTCCCCCATTTTTCTCCCCTTCCCCCCAATACACCCAGCCCCTGCACCACCCCAGTCCATCACCACACTGTTATTTGTGTCCATAGGCTATGAATATATACATATATGTTCTTTGATTAATCTCTTCTCATTCCCCCAAACCCCTTTCCTCTAAGACAGTGGTTGGCAAACTCATTATTCAACAGAGTCAAATATCAATAGCACAACAATTGAAATTTCTTTTGAGAGCCAAATTTTTTAAATGTAAACTTTTCTAATGCCACTTCTTCAAAATAGACTCACCCAGGCCACGGTATTTTGTGAAAGAGCCACACTCAAGGGGCCAAAGAGCTACATGTGGCTCCTGAGCCACAGTTTGCTGATCACAACTCTAAGATCTGCCAGTCTGTTCCATGTATCCATGCCTCTGACCTATTTTGTTTATCAATTTATTTTGTTCATTAGATTCCACATATAAGTGAGATCATGTAGCATTTGTCTTTCTTTTACTGGCTTATTTCGCTTAGCATAATAATCTCTGGGTCCATCCATGCTGTCACAAATGGTAAGATATTCTTCTTTTTTATAGCTGCATAGTATTACATTGTGTAAATGTAATGCAGCTTTTTTATTCACTCAACTACTGATAGGCACTTGGACTCTTTCAAGATGTTAACTATTGAAAATAGTGCTGCTATGAAAATATGGGTTAATATATACTTTCTGATTAGTGTTTTGGGATCCATAGGATATATTCCCAGACGTGGGATCACTCGGTCAAAAGGCAGTTCCATTTTTAATTTTTTTTAGGAAACTCCATATTATTTTCCACTGTGGCTGTACCAGTTAGTATCCCTAACAACTTGTTGATTTATTGCTAGTAGCCAGTTTGACAGGTGAGAGATGATACCTCATTGTCATTTTAATTTGCATATCTATGATGATTAGTGATGTTGAGCATTTTTTAATATGTCTATTGGCCATCGGTATGTTTCTTTGTAGAAGTGTCTATTCAGGTATTTCACCCACTTTTTATTGGGTTATTTGTATTCCTGGTGTTGAGTTATATGAGTTCGTTATATATTTTAGAAATTAACCTACCTCATCTGATGTATCATTGACAAATATGTTCTCCCATATAATGGATTCTCTTTCCATTTGGTTGACTGTTTCTTTTGCTGTGCAGAAATTTTTATTTTGTTTATTTCTTTTTTTTTTTCTTCTTGTCCTAGATGTATCTGTGGTTGACAATACTGTTATAGGGAATATATGAGATTTTATTGACTATATTTTCTTCTAGGATTTTTATGGTTTTGTGACTTATATTTAAGCCATTTATCCATCCTGAGGTTATTCTTGTGTGTGGTGTAAGTTGGTGGTCTAGTTTCTTTTTTTGTCCTTTTTTTTTTTTTTTTTTGCCAAATTTCTCAACATCATTCATTGAAGAGACCATCTTTGCTCCATTGATTTGAATCCCCAGGACTTATTTATCTACTAGTTGCAAGTATGCACCCTTGAACATCTTATCTCCTATCCCCCTCACTTCCCAGGCCTGATAATCACCATTTTACCATTTGTATTTACAATTTGGTTTTTTTAAGATTCTACATATATGTGATATTATATAGTATTTATTTATTTTTCAACACTTTTTATTTTTGCTCTTTTTGGTATCATATGTAAGTAAGCATTGCTAAGACTTGTGGGATCCCTTAACACGACCCGCGTGGTTCAGGGCCCACTCAGGGTCCGGTTTCTGGAGAAGCCTGCACTCTAAAATGGAGAGACTGGAAAAGAGTTAATTTGGGAAAATGGGGGCGAGGCGGGGAGTCCACCTCTAATGGGAAGACTCACCGCCTATCTGGCCTGTTGCCATTTCTTTTATTGAGATTCAGAGACAAAAGACATCTCTTAGGCGGAAAAGTTCCAGCAACAGAAAATTAACAATAATTTACATATGACTTAACAAATTATTAAAGTTGCCTCAAGTTCTACTATCTCAACTAGACAATGAGTTAATTGCTCTGACCTTTCAGAGCCATTGAAGTTGGCCATCTCTTTTTGCATATTAACAATAGTGACCCAACCTAGAGTCAATGAGTCAATAGCTCTGACCTTTCAGAGCCATCAAGGTTGGCCAGCTCCATTTACATTAGGTTTTAGTTCCTGGTTCCTGGTTCTTCTTGGTTCCTGGTTCCCAGCAAAAACTAATGTAAAAATTTCCCTCCTATGATTTCTAAGAATTTTACAGTTCCAGATATTAGGTTTATGTCCTTAACATATTTTCAGTTATTTTTTGTGAGTGATATGAGAGAGGTCCAATTTAATTCTTTTTTTCATGTTAATATTGTTTTCAAAACACTATTTATTTAACATAATAATATTTTCTTATTGTGTATTATTGGTTTCCTTGTCAAATATCAGTTGATTTTATATGAATGGTGCTATTTCTGGGCTCTTATTTATGTTCCATTGATCTATGTGTCTATTCTTATGCCAATACCATACTGTTTTGATTACTATAGCTTTGTAATATTGTTTTAAATAAGGAACTGTAAAGCCTCTATCTTACCATTGCCCCCCCCACTCCCATTCATGCCCTCCCTCCCCAGAGTTCTGTGTTTGTTGGTTGTACTTATATGCATGCATACCAGTCCTTCAGTTGATCTCTTATCTCCCCCCAGGTCTCCTTCCCCTCCCCGATGTCATTTGGCAGTCTGCTTGTTTTGTGGTGACTATCTCGGGACCACCTGAATAGAATCCGCTCCTCCTCTGGTTCACACCACCCCTCCCCCCGGGTCCCACTGCTTTCCTGGGGCACACAGCTCTCCCGGGGCACACAGCTCTCCCGGGACACCCAGCCCCCCTGGGGCACATGGCTCACCCAGGGCACAGGGCCCGCTGGGACACACGGCTCACCCGGGACACGGCTCCCTGGGTATGTCACTTATTTCTTCTCCCATATTTATTATCTCATTCCTTCTGCTCACTAAGGGTTTTCTTGTTGCTCTCTAATTCTTTTAGTTGTAGTGTTAGATGATTTATCACCTTTTTTTTTTTTTTTTAAACGTAGCCCTGTAGTGCTATAAACATCCCTCTCAGGACTGGTTTCATTGTGGCCCATAGATTTGAATTGATTTGTTTTAGTCATTAGTTTCCAGGATATTTTTAATTTCTTCTTTGATCTCATTAGTAACTCAATCACTGTTTAATAGTATGCTACTCAGATTCTAAGTGTTTGAACTTGGGGGGCTGTTTTTATTGAAGTCTATTTCTAGTATTATGCCATTGTGGACTGAGAAAATGCTTGATATGATTTCAATATTCTTAAATTTGGGGATACTTTGCTTGTGACCCAATATGTGGTCTATTTTTTAAAATGTCCCATGTGAACTTGAGAAGTATGAATATTCCATGGCTTTAGGGTAAAATTATCTGAAGATGTCAATTAAGTACATCTCTTCTAGTGAGTCATTTAGTATTGCTGTTTCTTTGCTGATTTTTTTTTCTAGAGGATTTATCCAGTGATGTCAGTGGTGTATTAAAGTCCTCTACTATGACTGTATTTATGTTGATCTCTCTCTTAATATCTTCCAGGAGGTTTTTTTTTTTATTTAATGTATTTGGGTGCTCCTTCGTTGGGTGCATATATGTTTATCCGGGTTATATCTTCTTGATGTATTAATCCCTTTAGTATTATGAAATGGCCTTCTGTATTTCTTATTATGGCCTTAATTTGAGGTCTATTTTGTCAGTTATAAGTATTGCTATCCCAACCTTTTTTTCATTTCGATTTGCCTGAAAGATATTTTTCCATCCCATCACTTTCAGTCTGTGAGAGTCCCTTGTTCTGAGGTGGGTCTCTTGTAGGGAGCATATATATGGCTCATGCTTTTTATCTATTCAGCCACTCAATGTATTTTGTTTGGAGCATTTAGTCCATTTACATTTAAAGTTATTATTTAAAGGTAATTGTTTGTAGCAATGTTTATTTTTTTGAGCCTGTTTTTCCTTACCTTTTTTTTTTTTTTTTTTTTACACCAGTCCCTTTAGTATTTCTTGCATTGCTTGCTTGGTAGTGATAAATCCCCTTAGTCTTTTTTTGTAAGTGAAGCTCCTTATTTCCCCTTCAATTTTGAATGATAGCCTGCTGCATAGAGTATTCTTGCATCTAGTCTCTTGCTTTGCATCACTTTGTAAATTTCCTTCCATTCTTTTCTGACCTGATGTGTTTCTGTTGAGAAATCATTTGATAATTTAATGGGAAATCCCTTATATGTAACTTTTTGTGTCTCTCTTCCAGCTTTTAAGATTTTCTCTTTGTCTTAAACATTTGTCATCGTAATTAAGATGTGTCTTCGTGTGGGTCTTTTCGGGTTTATCTCTTTTGGGACTATCTGTGCTTGTTTGACTTTTTTCTTCCCCACTTCAGGGAAGTTTTCTGACATTATTTCTTCAAATAGGTTTTCTAACCCTTGCTCCTCTTCCTATTGTTCTGGACCCCCTATTATTCATATGTTGCTTCATTTCATGTTGTCTCATAGCTCCCTTAGGCTCTCCTCCTGTCTTTTAATATTTTTTCTCCAATTGCATTTCAGTTTTGGTATGTGTTGCTTCCCTGCCTTCTAATTTTCTAATTTGGTCCTCTACTTCTCCTAGTTTACTGTTTAAAATTTCCATGGTGTTTTTTATTGCAGCTATATCACTCTTTATTTCTTCTTGATTTTTACATGTTATTTGTTTAAATAGATTTTATTGATTTTTTACAGAGAGGAAGGAATAGTGATAGAGTATTAGAAACATGGATGAGAGAGAAACATCAATCAGCTTCCTCCTGCACACCTCCTACTGGGGATGTGCCCAGAACCATGGTACATGCCCTTTACTGGAATCGAACCCAGGACCCTTCAGTGGATGCTCTATACACTGAGCCAAACCAGTCACAGCAGTTATTGATTTTTTTCATCCATTTCTTCTTGATTCTTACATAAGTTATGGATTGTTTCCTCCAGCTGGTTGTGAACTGTCGGACCCTTATTCTGAATTCTTTTTCTGACATATTGCTTGCCTCTGTTTCACTTAATTACTTTCTTGGCTATTTCTCCTTTTACCCACCCATTTTTGGTCTCACTGACTGATCTAGATGTCGAGTCATGTAGGGGCTGCTCCTTGGACGGCAGTGGCTCCTCCTGCTGCAGTTGCTCCTCAAGCATCTAAGGTTGCTGAAGTGGCTTCTCATGCAGCTGCTGCTCCTCATACAGGGGACAGGCTGCTTGTGTGGCTGCTGCTCCTCAGGCAAGAGTAAGCTGCACATGCAGTTGCTGCCACTTGGGTGGGTGCAGGCTGTGTACCCAGCTGCTGCTTATTATACAGGTGCAGTCTGAGTGTGGCTTCTGCTCTTCCTCAGACCAGTGCAGGCTGCACAGAGTTGCCACTCAATGGACATGGGCGGTATGACTGTGTGGCTGCTTCTCCTCAGTCTGGGGTGGGCTGTTCAGGCGGCTGCTGCTCCTCAGATGGGGGATGGGCTGCTTGCATGGCTGCTGCTCCTCAGGTGGAAGTGAACTGTATATGAGGCTGCTACTCCTGGTATGGTGCCTGGACACTCATACAACTGTTGCTCATCGAACAGGTGCAGGCTGCATGTGGCTCCTACTTCTCAGACTAGAGCAGGCTTCACAGGGCTGATGCTCCTCAATTGTGGGTGAGCTGCTCTTGTGGGTGCTGCTCCTCAGATGAGGCAGGCTGCTCACGTCGTTACTGATCCTCCGATGAGAGAGTGGGCCACTTATACAGCTGCTGCTCCTTGGACAGGGGCAGGACACATGAGGTTGCTGCTCTTAGGCCTGGGGTGGTCTTTTCGTGGGGCTGCTGCTCCTTGGACAGGAGTAGGCTGCTCATGTGTCTGCTGCTTGCATGGTTGCAGTGCCCTGGGCTAAAGCATTGGGCCAGTCAGAGGGTAGTGTGCTTCAGAACTCACAGGAACCTGTGCCCAGGGTAGCTGGAGACTCATTGACCATGGGATCATAGCTGAAGTAGCAGGTCCCTGGCAGGGGTGGCTGTAGAGTCCCAGGTGTTCTCTGAGGGCATCCTGGGTGGAGGTGAGGCTGGGCTCCCAGTTACAGCAGCTCTCCCTTTCAAAATGCCTAGCCCTCTGAGGACAAGCCGGCCTCCCAATACTGTTTGCAATGGGAGCAGAAGCCACCTAGTTAGGTGATCCCGATTAGCCTGTCTCTGAAGGTTCTGTGGAATCTACTTGTACCACACACACACACACACACACACACACACACACACACACCCATGACCTCACATTCTTCTTTTAACCCTCACTCACACTTTCTCCCTCACTGCTACCTTCTTCTTGCCTCTGTAGTTGGGTCTGGGATGTTATTGACCCGTTCTTGTAAGGCATTTCCTCTCTAGGTGTCTTGTTAATATGGCTCACTCTCTAGCTCCTGGTCAGACAGGATAAAATTCACCTCGACAATACAACGCAAAGGGAACAAAGCACAAATATACTCACGACACTAATGACCACACTATAAGTAACCACCTGAGAAAAGAGAATTAGGGGAAAGAAAAGAGAGCACAAATGATATCAAAGAGAGAGAAAAGATAAGACAGAAAAGAAAAAGGAGGACAAAGGAGAATATATATATGGAAAACATCATAGAACCAATAGATAAACAAACAAAAAATTACAAATACCAAACACCCAGCAAAGAGGGTAGGGGTAGAATCTGTAGAGGCTGAGCTTATATATAGAAAATAAGGTTAAGAATTGGATGAATATGGGGAGGTCCTCAGTTCAGTGTAAAGGAAGTAGAAAGAGGATGGATGGATAAGAAGAAAGAGAACAACAAGAAAAAAATAATAAATTTACAAAAATTGACTTAAAATGGTATAAAAATAAAAAATAGTAATTGAAAATAAAATGAAATAGAGAGTGATGGGAAAATAATGCAAAAAAGAAACAGAAAATAAAGCAACAAATAAAAATGGGGAAACAAAGAAAAAAGAAAAAAATGAATTAAAATAATAATTTTAAAAAATAAAATGAAAAAGTGAAGTGTTGTTCCTTTGTCTGGCTTAAGATCCCAGTCTTCTGTGCTGTCTTAAGCCAGTCCCTTTGGACTCTCATGGACTATTTAGATTTTTAAAAAAAATACCATTCATGGTGGGATCTGGATGTGGCTGTATTTGTTGCCTGGAAACTGGAGGAAGGGGCTGTTCTCAAGGTCCATCTATGTTGTTGCAAATTACACTATTTTATTTTTTTATGGATGAGTGATATTCCATAGTGTATAGGTATCACATCTTTATCCAGTCCTCTATCGCAGGACACTCTGGTTGCTTCCGTGTCTTAGCCAACATAAATAAAGCTACAATGAATGTAGGAGTGCATATATCTTTGCAAATATGTGATTTCAAATTTTGGGGATTGTATACAGAAGAGGAATTGCTGGATCATATGATAGCTCTATTATTCATTTTTTGAGGGATCACCAAACTACTTTCCATAGTGGTTTTATCAGTCTATATTCCCATCAGCAGTGAATTAGGGTTCCTTTTTTTACACAACCTCTCCAACACTTGTTATTGCTTGTCTTGTTGATAATGGCCATTCTAATAGGTGTGAGGTGGTATCTCATTGTAGTTTTGATTTGCATTTTGAAGGTGAACATCTTTGCATATATAAAAATTAAGATCCTGAAATAAATTCATGCTTTTTGGTTAACTAATATTTGGCAATGGAGCCAACAATATATAATGCCAAAAGAATAGTTTCTTAAATAATTGTTTATTTAAAAAATCGTTAGCTATTTAGCTCAGTTGGTCAGAGCATGGTGCAAATAAATATTGTTAGGAAAACTGGATATCCCTTCACAAAAGAAAAAAAATGAACATTATCTTATATCATATGTAAAAATTAACTTTAAATATATTAAGTACTTAAATGTAAGACATGAAACATTAAAATCACTAGGAAAAAAATAGGGACAAAATCTCTTTCACATTGATCTTGGCAATGATCATTTGGATGTGACACCAAAAAGCACAAGCAACAAAAGCAAAAAGTAGCAAATCGGTCTACATGAAGCTAAACAGTTTCTTTACAACACATAAAACAATAAAAACAGGAAAACCAATCTACAGATGGGAGAACATATTTGCAAAAATTTATAATTGATAAGGCATTAGTTGCAAAATATGTCACTAATACAAATCAAGAGCATATAAACAAAAACCTGATTTAAAATGGGCAAAAGACCTGAACATATATTTTTCCAAAGAAAACATACAAATAGCTAAAAGATGCATGAAAGGGTGCTCAACATCATTAACCATCATGAAAATGCAAATCAAAACAACAGGATTTCACTTCACATCTGTAATAATAGCTATTATTTAAAAAATAACAAGTAATAAGATCTGGGGACAGGGTGGAGAAAAGGAAACCCTTGTACACTATTGATGGGAATTTAAATTGTTACAGTCATTAAGAAAAACAGTATGGAGGTTCCTCAAAAATTTAAAAATTGAACAACTATATGATCCAGGAATCTCTCTATTGGGTATATATCCAAAGGATGTGAAATCAGTATTTTTAAGAGCTATCTGTACTCCCATTTTCATTGCAGCATTATGAATAATAGCCAAATATGGAAACAACCTAAATATCCAATTACAGATGAATGAATAAAGAAAATGACATATACACACAATGGAATATTACTCAGTTATAAATAGAAGGAAATCCTGCCAGATGCTATTACTTGGATGAAGCTCAAAGACATTACACTAAGTAAATCAAGCTAGACTGAGAAGGACAAAAACTATATGATTTCAATTATATTTCAAACTCAAAAGTCAAACACATAGAATCAGAGAGTAAAATATTGGTTACTAGCATTGGGGCAGGTGAAGAAAATCGGATGAGCTATTTAAAATGTACAGAAGATATTACAAAGGATGTTAATATTAAAATAAATAAAATGGCAGAGTTATTTTTAAATCATTATCAAACATTTAAATTTCCATTAAATAAAATGGAACAATTAATCTTTAACGGCTCCTAAATGGGTGGCATTCCACATTGTATATTTCACTACTTATGAATAGCCAATTGTAAGTAATCCAAATTTCAAAAGACAACTGGCTTGGGGAGGTGTATACAAGTGATTAGAATTTCAAAGAGCTCAGAATAAATACCAGTTCTTTGATAGAATAATTTATGCATAAAGTGGCAGGAAGAGGTGTCTGAGTTGTTCTAGGAAAGTTCACACAGAGCTGTGTTAGGAGTTTAAAGCAATCTTTGGCAATTTCTTATGTGTAATGAAACTGGGGGAGATGTTTTTCATATTAAGATGTTATCGACCAGTGGTATACACAAAGGACATCTAATGGTACGATTGCTTTAACATAAGTTATAAAACTATAGTATTGGAAAAATATAAGTTTTTTATCTTTTTTGTAGGGTATCATTTCAATTGATGAATATCATCAAAAACACCCCAAAGAAAATAGAGATGAATTACCAATTCAGAGGAATACTTGTGCTCAATGTCCTTTTGTAAACACAAAGAACTCACAGGAAACTCTAAATCCTTGAATGTATAGAGCTATTTAGTAATCCATGGCTCTTTGGGAAGAAAAAAAAAAAACAGACTGAAATACCCATTGTATTTTGCAGGCCAGTTGAGGTTTTACATAGGTAATGTTAAAGAGGGCACCACAAATAGTTCAGTTTTAGACCAACATTTTTCCCCAGGGTAAATATTAAAGAATGTAAGAAAAAGGTACCATTAGTCAGAAGAAACCACATTTATTCTAAAAGTATATAAGATTTATGTTCTAAAAGACTTAGTAGCAATACCCACCAGTCCTGAATGCTTCCATTGAATTTGCTCCTTATGGGTATACTGGGGAGAATTTAAATTCCAAAGATTTATTTTGTTTGGGGAAGAAAACTATGATTTATATAGTGCTTATTGGTGAATCAACAAAAAAATTCACAAACTTAAAAGCTGCATGGTTAATGTAGAACATTTTAGGGAGATTCATGGGAAACCTCTCTGAAAATTTCTCAACCCCCACTGATGCATTTCATAGTGCAGCATAACTGGGTCTATATCTGAACTCAACTGAATCACTTTAGGCCTTAGTTCTTGTGTCCCTACACATGAGGTGCAGTCTGGCATCTCTCCTAGAGCTCAAGTCCGTAACTACAGCTTACATTTCAGAGTATGCGAGGCGGTTAGGAGCATGCAATTGAGAACACTTTGGATTTTGGAGCTAAGCCAGAAAAGCCTTATTAAAAATCCTTGTGAGAACTGTCGTCAGATTGTATGGCGTGCAATGCAAACTAATCACGCTCACTTTGCTCAGACCAATAATCTGAGAACAAAGCATTCTCTTAACACAAATTAAAGATACTTGTTTCTGACAGTGAGTAGGACAAAGATTGTATAATTCATCCAGGCAAGGATTTACGGGGCCTGACATTTGAATGATGAAAAGGGAACAGGAATAGATCATTGGTATGCAAGCCAGGAAAGGGGGAAAATAGAGAAGGTGGGTAGAATATTGTCTAACAGAAGGTAGTATGGCTGAATGTTTGTCTTGTGGTTTTATCTTCCAATTTCAGAAGTCAGCATATAAAAGAGGGCTTTGGTTGAGTACCTTTGGTTCTAATAAGGGGCTAGTAAGGGCCTGTGTCTCCCTTGCCTACTTCACTGCCTCCTGATATATCACCTCTTAGCAAGGAGTATAGAATGCTGTAAAAATGAAAGATGGATAGCGGCAAGGGCTGGATTAACCCACTGTCACATAATTCTGAATAGCAATTGAACATGGCCTTCACCATGAAACCCGAGTTAAAAATTCCTTCTTTGGAGCTTCCCTGAAGAGTCTGAGACTGGTCAGAACTCTTCCTTGGATTGTTATACTGAACAATTTCTATTCTGGCTGTAAAAAAATAACTATCTAGAAAAAAATATGGTTTATATTCCTGATTATCAGTGGAACGCAAACACATGCTGGAATCGTATTTTATGTTGCTGTGTTTGTTTCATGTGAAACTAACAAACCTAGTAAAGTTGAGAGACAACAAAAGGCTATATAGTGTCTGCTTCTAAAATTTGAATTTCATGGGTGGAAACCAACGGCATAGAAAAAAATTACCTGGTAAATGCACGGTCCTTGATATAAGGGAGAGTAATGAGCTAGCAACTGTGCCCATGTAAAGGAGCTCTAACCAGGCCTTGAATCCAAGGTACGCAGGATAATTGGCTCCTTATAGATATATTTAAGTGAATCTAACCACTTTTCACAGTATTCTGTATGCAGTTATCTGCTATGGTTGTAGCTATCATTGCACAGAATATAGCATAGTACATAAGAGGGTAGGACTACAATTTAGTCTGTTGGGGTTTAAGCATAAGTTTCAAATGTCACTTAAACTCTCTGAACCTCAGTTTTCTCATCCTTAAAATGGCAATATCATTAGCAGTGTTCACACAAGGCTATTAGGGATGGTAGTAGCAATAAATATGTTAATCATATTAAAGCACAGAGGAAACACGTAAAAATAATTCAGATTCTTCTTTTTCTAGGTGACAACACCAGAATATTTCTGCTTTATCACTGCAAGATGACAGCCTGGTGGACTCCTCAAAAGCAAGTGGTTCACACTCAAGGAACAAGCTATGGCTCAACTGAATCTGTTTTCTAAAATATTTATCAAGGTATTCACCAGGAAAATGAGCACTCACAAAAGGAACTAGTGTCATGTGGATATATTTTGCAAATAAAAATATTGAATTCTCATTGAAATTTGTAGGTTGATAAGATAAACAGAAATTAATTTAAAATTGCTCTAAAAACACATTCCGTTATTACAACCATAGTTAATATCCATGGAGTACCTACTATGCGACAGGCACTGTGCTAAGCAGATTTCTCAGAGTATCACATTTAATCTCCATAATCCCATATATAGCAGAAGTCATTGAAAATCAAAGAATATAAGGGAATAACTTTTTAATTTCAAAACTAATGGTTTTAAGAATTATGATATATTCCTTCCTCTGTGAGGAAAAAACATCATTAATTCTATCCATCAGAAATTTTATGAAAAGTTTCTTATGTGTTCTACACATACTGCCCAAGTCACTTAACCTCAGGATCTTTGATTTCCTCACCTGTAAAGAAAGGATTAAATGAAACAGCCTATATGTACAGTGTAAATATGATATCCCTGTCTGGGGAGATGACATTTAGCTGGTCTTTAAAGAACTAGCAGGACATATACAAGCTGTTATAGGATAGGAAATCCTATCTAATAAAGAGGAAATATGCTAATTGACCCTCTTGCCATTGCAAAGATGGCAGCACCCAAGGCCAATAAGGAGGGAATATGCTAATTGACTGTCACACCCTCAAATATGGCAGCACCCACAGCCACAAGATGATAGTACCCAGTCCCTTCAGCCCCATTGGGGTGGCAGGCACACGACCTGCCGGCATGCTTCTGGAGTCCCCCAGTCCCCTCAGCCCCCCAGCTACCCAGGGTAGGCCTAAGGCATAGGCAAGCCTCCGATGTTGGCTTTCCAGCCATCCAGGGCCAGCCTGAGGTGCAGGCAAGCCTCAGATGGTGGCTGCCCAGCCTCCCAGGGCCACCTGAGGCTCAGGTAACCAGGGCTGGCCAAGGCTTGTGCTGCTGGTAGTGACAGCATGGAGCATCACTTTCCCCTGATCGCTGGGTAGCCTTCCACCCCTGAGGGCTCCTGGATTGTGAGAGGGGCAGCCTGGGCTGAGGGATCCTCACTCCAGTGCATGAATTTTCATGCACTGGGCCTCTAGTCATATCATAAAGAGGTAAATAAACAGAGTTTGAGCATCCAATGCGAGTGCTCTAGAACCAGTTGCCCAGTGATTCATAGTTTTATTCCTGTGGGTCAGATATTAAAAAGGGAAGGGAAGTTAAATTCTGAAAACTATTCATGCACCATTTATAGGACACTTAAGCAATATGAAGCCCACAACCTACAGTCAACTTTGCTATCTTTGCACAGATAGCAGTTTTTGCAAAGAGTGGCATTCTGGAAGCTTCTCTACCTCTGATTATTCATGATTTAGGTTGCACTCATCTAAGCAACCATATATCCACAGACTTTCAACATTAGAGGTTTTTAATTCAAATTCCTTTGGCTAAAATGTTCTGATGTTTTATGAATATTCTGCTTTGTAGGATTCCAGATGTATCATGAAATAATAATAATCTCCATAATAGCAATTCTTTAATTTTATAGTGTGCTTTACAGTTTACATAATAATTTTATACTCATCTCATTCCATAATGTTCCACACATACATTTTAAGAAAGAAAAGCTTGGAGAAAGGTATGAACACAATGAGCATCATATTTTTACATATTACTATCCCAGATTATATCTATCACTATAAAATGCTCAGAACTCCCAGAAGCTCCCTCCCTTCCCCAGACATCCCTTTATTTTACATTATCCCTTACTCTTCTCTAATATTTGAAACCTTTCTACTGCCTTCTGGAACTTATCAGCAAAATCTTCAATATCCTCTTCAATATCTCTTCTCTCAAAATTTCTTTACTTTCCTGCTTTAGAGTGTAACTGAAACCTAGATTCTTCTTTCCTTGAAAAATTCTAAAATAGTGCCTATTTTGTTTCCCTCATACCACTGGGATTACTCTATAAGTGACTGTGAATGAGATGAAAATCTGATAGTATGGGGTTTAAAGCCTGGGTGAGAAGAGAGTAATTGGGAAAGAGGGAGGGCTGGAAGGGGCAATTAGGAACAAGAGAAATAGATATATCTCCTTCAGACACCATAATTGTTGAGTTTAACTTATACATTTCTTTCACTATTTTTAATATATTTTTATTAATTTCATAGAGGAAGGGAGAGGGAGAGATATACTACTTCTGTCATAACTGCTGGTGATTTCAGTCTCACATGGATGATATTTTCAATTCACTGGACTTTCGTTCCTTGATCTCCTCTCTCTCAAATAATTATATCTTCCACCCAATCTCATTGATTCACTTCCATGGCCATGCTCCTTAAGTTGTATTAATTCTACTAACTTAAATACTTTCTAATTATAACTTTGAGAATTCCAAACTCATTAGCACCTCTAATTTTTCTGATTCACTCTCTCCAGGATCTCTACATCCAACAGTTCTTGACCACACAATAACCTATAATCCCGTAGTTCTAGAACCTTGATATCTCCTTCATTCCCTTGATTCCTTCACTTCCCTCCTTATCAACTTTAAAGTCCACGATTAAGTTGCATACCCCTCCAACACGCTTGTCTTTCTTTTATCTTCATTTGCTGAAAAACCTGCAAATCTGGTTAAATTCAACCCTATTCTCATTCTGTACTTGCATTTGTACACCTTAACATTGATGGATAAAAACACAAAATTATGCTGATGACTTAATCTTTATGACCGTGAACCTGAACAGATGACTTACTGCTGTCAGAGCAATAATGTGTAGGTCACCATTTCATCAAATCTTTCACCTTCCTAAATATCTATTTCACACATTCATCTCACCTTAGACCTCCAAAGCCTCCCTCAACCTTACTCTTTTATGATGTATATTTTTACTTACTTGAGAAAGAGAGAGGAAGGAAAAGAAAGAGAAACATCAACATGAGAGAGAAATATCAATCAGTTGCCTTCTGTATGTGCCCCAATCTGGGACCGAACCTAGAATCCAGGTATGCACCTGATCCTGAATTGAATTGGCAGTCTTTCAGTGCACAGTATGATGCTCAACCACCTGAGCCTCTCTGGCTGGGCAACTTTACTCTTAACTGATGACTTCCCATCTTATTTCACAAATTAAAGAAACAATTAGGACAGAAAGTCTATGAGTTTCTACTATTACTTCTCCCATCTGCCTGAATTGTTTGCCTATATATGATGTTGTCTCTTCTGTTGTTGAAGATAAACTTTTCTAGAGAAGGCTAACACCTCTACCTGTGAATTAGATTCTATCTCCTCTCACCTACTCAAGGATATCACACCAACAATTAATTATTCTTTCTCTCTCTTGCATAATCAATATCTCTCTCATATTGTATAATTCTCATAAACATAGAAATGTTTTATTAACTCTCCCATCTTAACAAAAAATTCTCTTGTTCACATCTCTCTCTTCAGCTACAACATACTTCTCCTCTTTCCACTACAATTAATCTCCAGAAAAGAACTGTGATTCATCAATTTCAGATTGCATTGAAACAGCTCCTTTCCAGGTCAGCAATGACCTCCATGTTGCTAAATGCCATGCACACTTTTGTCTTCAATCTTACTGACTCATCATTAGATTCAGTTGCTACTTCTTAAATTTTATTTTAGAGAGAGATAAAGAAAGGGAGAGAAACATCTATGTGAGAAACATCAAATGGTTGACTCCAGCCCAACTGGGGATCAAACCTGCAACCTGGGATGTGCCTTGACCAGAAATAGAATCTGCAACCCTTCAATGCACAGGACTATGCTCAACCAACAGCCACATTGGTCAAGGCCAGTTGTTACTTCTTTTTAGTTAATATACATTCTCCATTGACTACGAGGACACCGAACTTGTAGTCTCCTTCCTATTCAGAAGAATCTCCATGTCAGAAACTAAAGTTATACTACCTTGCAGTCTTCAATACATATGCTAATAACAAGTTCTTCCTTCCAAATCCTCAGATAAAAAACTTAAGACATTTTTTTACTCCTCTTTCTCTCACACCTCATATCCAAACTGTCAGGAAATCTTGTTGGCTCTTCTTTGAAAAAATATAGAGAGAACATAATGACTTCTTGCTACCAACATGGCCTACTTACCTACGTGTCTTTCCTCGGTCATCACAAAGGGATACATACTTGCTTCCCTACTTCTACCCTTTTCTTCTTTACTCTGCCACACTACAGCAGAAGAATACCCTTGCTAAATATAACAGAACCTTCAAGTGGCTTCAGACTTATGTTTAAGCCTTTAATTTATTTTGAGTTAAATTTAATATATGATGTATTAGTAAAATAAGATTATGATTTCATTCTTTTATAAGTTAGTCTTCCCAACACCATTTATTAACAAGACTATCCTTTCCCCAGTGAGTGTTCTCAGTAACTTTGTCAAAGGTTAGCTAAACAAACAATCGCTATGATGTGCGCTGACCACCAGGGGGCGTGCGTGGAACATGGTGGGTGTCAGCAGCCTGCAGCAGAGAGAACATGGGGGGCATTGGCCACAGTGGGATGGCGGAGCAGGTGAGCAGGGGTGCCAGACCATGATGGAGAGCTGGTCACTATCATCTGGGTGAGCCTCTGGTGGTTACGGAATGGTCTTTGCTCCTGCATGCCATGGTCCCACTCAGTGCTTGCACTTGTTGCCTGTGCTGGCGCCAGCCCTGCTTGCACCCACTGCTGATGCCAGAGCCCAGCGCCAGCCCCGATAGCTCCTGAGGGTTTCTTCACCTTCCCCTGTTCTTTAGAGGTGATTGGGGCCTGCAGCTGCTGCTCATACCTGCTGACAGCACAGAGCAATTGGGATCAGACCCAGGTGCTGGCAGCGGGTACAAGTGGGGCTGGTGCCATAAGCATGTGGGAGCAGCAGTGGCAGGAGTGGGGTTGCCAGCAGACAGGGGACCAGGGGCCACAATGGGGGGAACTAGGCGGGGACATGGAAGATGGGCTGAGACCCGCCCCTGTGCCCATTGCCATTGCAGCCTCTCAGCCCACAGTTCCTTTCAAGGTATACAAATTCATGCACTGGGCCCCTGGTGTGTGTGTGTGTGTGTGTGTGTGTGTGTGTGTGTGTGTGTCTTTTATATAAGACAAATTTCTTATAAACATAATAAGCCACATTAACAAAATAAATTATACAAATTATATTATCTTGTCAGTAGATTCAGAAGAGGCATTTGATAAGATACAACATCCATTTATGATTAAAATGCTCAATAAAATAAAAATAGAAGGGAAGTACCTCAACCAATATCATACTCAATGGTGAAAAATTGAAAGCTTTTCCCCTAATATCAGGAACAAGACAAAGATGTTCACTCTTACCACTTATTCAAAACACTAGAAGCCTAGTGCATGAATTCATACATGGGTGGGGTTTGGCAGTAGGGGGTGTGCAGGAGGCAGCTGATCAATGATTCTCTCTCATCGATGTTTCTAACTCTCTTTCCATCTCCCTTCCTCTCTTTAAAAAAATCAATTATATATTTTCTAAAAATAAAAAATAAAAAATAAAATGGCCATTTTACCCAAAGCAATATACAGATTTAATGCAATCCCCATCAAAATCCCAATGTTGCCGAAACCGGTTTGGCTCAGTGGTAGAGCGTCGGTCTGCGGACTGAAAAGGTCCCGGGTTCGATTCTGGTCAAGCGCATATACATTGGTTGCGGGCACATCTCTGGTGGGGGGTGTGCAGGAGGCAGCTGGTCAATGTTTCTCTCATTGACGTTTCTAGCTCTCTCTCTCTCCTCTCTCTCTCTCTCTCTCTCTCTCTCGCTTCCTCTCTGTAAAATATAAATAATATATATATATATATATATATATATATATATATATATATATTTAAATCCCAATGTTATTTTTTAAAGAAATTGTACAAGAAATTGTCCGATTTGTATGGAACCACAAAAGGCCCAGAATAGCCAAAGAAATCTTGGGGAAAAAATAACAATGCTGGAGGTATCAAGCTACCTGACTTCAAAATATACTACAGAGCTATTATAAACAAAACAGCATGGCATTGGCAGAAAAACAGATACACGTATCAGTGGAACATAATAGAGAGCCCAGCTATAAAACGACATGTATATGGTCAGATAATTTTTGACAAAAGGAGCCAGAAATGCACATTGGAGTAAAGATAGTCTTTTCAATAGATAGTGCTGGGAAAATTGGAAAGCCACATGCAAATGAATGAAACTGGATTGCAGTCTGTTCCCATGTACAAAAATTAATTCAAAATGGATCAGAGACTTAAACATAAGACCAGAAACTATAAGTCACATAAAAAAACATAGGTATCAAACTTATGGACCTGGGTGATAGAGAATATTTTATGGACTTGACCCTAAAGGCAAGGAAGATAAAGGCAAAAATAATTGAATGAGACTATATCAAACTGAAGAGCTCCTGCACAGCAAAAGAAGTGGACAACAATCACACACACACACACACACACACACACACACACACACACACCAAAAAAACCACACACACACACACACACACAAAACACAGGCACCCAACCAGTTGGGAGATAATATTTGCAAACAGTAGCTCTGACAAAAGTTTAATTTCTGAAATATATTTTTTTTAAAAAACTCATAAAACTCAACACCAAAAAAATAAACAATCCAATCAAAACATGAACAGAGGACCTGAAAATACACCTCTCACAAGAAGACATACAAACAGCTAATAGGTAGGTGAAAAAAATGTTCAAACTCACTGGCAATCAGGGAAATGCAAATTAAAACTACAATGAGATAACACCTTACACCTGTTAGAATGGCTATTATCAACAATAAGATAAGCAACACATGTTGGAGAGATTGTGGAAAATCCCTCGTTCACTGCTAGTGAGAATGTAGACTGATGAAACAACTATGGAAAGCAGTCTAGAAATTTCTCCAAAATTTAATAATAGAACTACCATAGGTCCCAACAACCTCACTCCTAGGTATATACCCAAAAAACTTGAAATCATTTATACTCAAAGATATATGCACCCCTATGTTCATTGCAGCATTATTCACAGTGATTAAGACATGGAAATAGCCAAAGTGCCCTACCACAGATGACTGGATAAAGAAGACTTGGTATATATACACAATGGAGTACCACATGGCCATTAGTAAGGATAAAATAGCATCGTTTACAACATGGATAGACCCTGAAAACATTATATGAAGTGAAATAAGTCAAACAGAAAAAGCTAAGAACCATATGATTTCATTCATATGTGGGATATAAAACTGAAACTTATAAACACAAACAACAGTATGGTGGTTGCCAGAGGGAGGGGATTGAGGGGAAGAAAGGGGTCCCAGTATGAGATGACAGGAGAAGATTTGACTTTGGGTGGTGGGCACATGGTCCTATATTCAGATTTTGTAAATTAGTAATCCACACATGAAATCCATATGTTCTTGTTGACTAATGTCACCCCAATAAAAATTTTAAAACAACAAAAATAATAAAACCAGTATTTATTAATCCTCAAAGTGCAGAAAATTAGAGAAAATATCTTTCACATTTAAAAAATTATCATTCTTGAGACAAGACAATCTTTCCCTAAGTGTCCTTTGCTTTTTGTTCTAAGAGACCCCACAGATGAATAATGCTGTTCATGTCAAAAGTTCCCCAAAGAGGCTACTGCTATTCCAAATCATCCCTGTTGAAATTGTTCCAGTTAGAGAAACAAAACATGGAATTATATCTATATTGTGAAAATATTATGAAAGCAGGTGTTCAGCTCATAAAAGGTATAGCTGTAAAAGGGGAATACCCCCATAAGAACTGAACAATGTATAAGAATGGTGCTTATGTAACTTGATGTCTCTGGTGTTTGGCCAGAGGAGGTAGTCTAAGGCTCTGAAATAATTTTACAAATGAATAATGCAAACCTGAGGGGGTACAAAGATATCCCAAGAGATCTTACTCCTGAGTGGGGGGGGATACAATTCAGAAGTGTTCATTGAAATATTGTAGTTAATTCAGCATGAATTTACTGGTCAGCCATGGGCAGTATAGCATAGTAAACAGAGAGAAGTACAAGGAATCTCAGATATGCCCACTTTTAATGCATTGAGTCCTGATCCAAAGAAGATAGCAAATGCATCAGCTGGATCTCAGTAGAACCTCCATTTCTGTCAGTGTCCTTTAGGAACACACCATTGTTTAAACAAATGTGTATATCACTCACGGCAAAGAGGAAGACTATATAATGAGGACCTTTGTGGAAAGAGATCAGAAAAAAAAAAACTTATTATAGAAACGACTTCTATAGAAAGGACTTGTATTAGGTGATGTTGGACAAGATTTAAGGACGTGTGGTTTTGTTCTGGATTGGATGCTATCAAGAAATGGGAAAATTACATGATTGGCTATTTTAATAAATCTTATGCATGGAGAGGGAAGACTATAGTTGGTCTAAAGCTTTAATTGACTAAGAAACATTAGTCCAGTCGAAACCGGTTTGGCTCAGTGGTAGAGCGTCAGTCTGCGGACTGAAAGGTCCTGTGTTCGATTCCTGCCAAGGGCATGTACATTGGTTGCGGGCATATCCCCGGTAGGGGGTGTGCAAGAGGCAGCTGGTTGATGTTTCTCTCTCATTGACATTTCTAGCTCTCTATCTATCTCCCTTCCTCTCTGTAAAATATCAATAAAATATATTTTTTTAAAAAGGAACATTAGTCCCTTATATCAGCCATGATGGTAGACTATTTGATAATCTTTGCCATTGACAATGTTCATATTTTGTCCTCTCTTTAATCTGATCCATCATACACACAGAGTGGCCTTATTAGGCATTGGTTTTCTATTATATTCTTTATGTTGTTCACAAGAAAAATACCAAGCCCTAGCAGTGAGTGCCAGAATATCTCATGGATACAGAAAGACATAGTGATCATGCCAGTCTAGCTTCTGGATGTCAGCTTTTCTCTTTCTCATGTTAATCGAGCCCCCATTTCTCTGGGTCAACAGATATGTTATCTGAAGACAAAGGTAGTTAATAGAATAATTAAAAGACAAAAAAATTCTCTGTTAGAGAATAAATGTGTTAGTGGTGACAAGCAAAGCCTATGCTCTTAAATTATCAAAAATGTTTCCAATTGGCTCCTGTGTAGAATAATAGAAATATGGAGAGATAAGTATATATTAAGATATTCTTAAGTTTGTCTTTTTCATAAATAGTCCAAATAGGCTTTTTTTAAGAGGCTATTTTGAGCTAGATTTGTAGTTAAAAATAAAAATGTCTAAATGAGAACAATAAACCATTTTTGTTCAGCACAGAAAAGCCCCATAATTTGCTGGAGTGATAATAGAACTGTTTTTCAGACAAAACCAAAGCTTGTAAAATTCTGTTTACCACTGGTCTAATAATAAGTCATCCCCTCTTAGTCTTTTTATTTGCAATTGAATTCTGGAGGTTGAAAAAAAAAGTTCATGACTCAGGAGTTTAAAGTGAGTAGGGTGAATTTGATGCCTCAATGTCATTCTGGGTTGCCTCAATGTCATTCTGGGTTGTAGGCAGTAATGGACTTGAAAGGAGTGGAAAGTAACGTGGATTTGTGCAAGAGATCAAATAAGCCATGTGAGTGAAGAGGACATAAATACTAAAGGGTCACATCATGTTAACCTCTGAAATCCATCCATTTTGCCAGGCCTCATGGGTTGGTGTAGATCTAGAAAGCTAAATCAGATACACTGCATCAGCCATAAAGAATGGGTGCAGTTACTGAGGCAACTCCAGGTACTTTTATGCTCTGATTGGTGAGCCCAGCCTAAAGGTTTAGCCTTGAAGGACAGTTTATATCATGTGAGATTTCACCAGAAGAAAACATAAAGAAGATCCAAACAATGAACTGCTGTATGGATTACTAGTAAATCAGAGAGCCAAAATAAACATTTCAGAAAATAGAGGACTCCCAGATACAGACTTTATGTTGTCTGGGAGCAGTGACATTCTTTTAGTTAGAATTTTTAACCTTTGTTTTTAATACCATACCCCACCTTCCAAATCTCTCAGAATGGATTTTTAATGTCTCCCATGTTGCTTGATTTCTATTGCTTGTGGTAGAGGCTCTGGCATGCGCCAAAATAATAACTACCCTTTCATGACAGTGTTGTTTATACTAGACACTATGCAAAGAGCTTTACCTACATAGTTTTTAATTATCACACAAATCCTGCAAAGTACCTATTATACACATCTTACATAAAGAAATGGAGACTCAAATATGTTGTGTCTTAACTATATTCAAAGAACTGGATCCTGGGTTTTCTTGTTCTTATATTTAGATGCCTGGCTTTCTCAGGGCACCTATACTTGGTCTCAGACTTGGCACTTGCAAGGCATGTCCCTTTGGGTACTTCAGTAAAAATGTCACCTTTCCCAACAAGTTATTCTCTATCTCTCTGGCTGCTTAGAGCTAATATATCTCACAGTAGCTCTTTACCTTGTTTATTTTACCACTAGAGAAATGCACAGCCCAAGATGAGGAAAACTTTACTTTTGTGAGTATTGGTCATTTAATGGCTCTTCCTTATGTGGCCACTTCTTGTGACTATAGGGCTACTATGTCCACTAAATTTTCCTCCTTCCAGATCACTGTCATGTGTGTTGGGTAAAACAAAATTTAATATGGACAGATGGTACAGAAGATTTATCAATTCACTGAACTGGAGCACTCCTTACGCTCATAAGCATAACTTTTATATTAGAGATATAGAAAAACACAAAGGACTACAGAGAAAGGCATGACCTTCAGAGGCCTGTGAGAGAAAGAGATCCAGGAGCAATCCTTTCACTCTTTCTACTAACCTCTGAAGGTTTACACTGCAATTTGCTAGATGCTGAAAGCTGTCTCACCAGGATACGTATGATTGTGTGGATCCCTCCCTACTTCCATTTGGAATGATATCTTTTCCATTTTGTTTGAAAACCATCTCATGACTTTTCACATTTTTTAATATAGAGTGGGTGCTTAAATTGTATTTGCTAGTTGAGTTTACAGGAATTTTAATTCCATCATTTCTTAGGTTTCCCAAAAGCTAAGCTTTCTAATTTTATGCCATTTTATCCTCACTCACCACCCCTAATTCTAGCCAAATTATCAGACACTTTTAAGGCAGCTGCATAGTGTATCAAGTGTCATAGTAAATATTGGCATAATTAATTATAGGAAACATCAAAACACTGAACACAGCATCTATTTTCTCTAGGGATCAATAGTTATTTTCAAATTCAATGACAAAATCAAGTATTATTCTTGAAGGGGAGAACTGCTGTGAATGGGAGTCCACCATCACCTCCACCCAGGGAGCCCTCAGACACCACCTGGGACCCTACAGTCACCCACAATGGCCAGGGACCTGCTGCATGGGCTACAAACCCAGGAACGCCAAGACTTCAGCCTCCCCTGCCTCAGGCTCCTAAAAAGTATGTGGGGGGGGGGGAGCAGGGGAGACAAAATGGCGGCCAAATAGGCAGACGTGTCCCGTACCTTCTCACGGAGCAAATAGAAGAAACAAGTAAATTGAATAACATCCACCTGGAATTCGCAAATTAAACACAGATGGAGTGACAATCCATGGCCAGAAAGCATGGGGGATGCCTAGAGAAGAGTAGGATTGGGGAGCTGGGCTGGAGGGAGAAATGCGTAACCACTAGGACTAGAGGGTCAAAAGGAAATTGGATTGCACCAAGTCCATGTCTTTTGGGGACACGCGTAACACTCAACTGTGGAAGGGGGTCCACAGGGCTTCTGGCAGGGGGGACTCTAGATCTAAGACCACAAAAATGGGAGGCATCACCCAGAGAAGCAGCCTAAAGTTCTGCACTGGCCCCACAGTGCCAGGGAGAGAAAATCACGCAGAGCGCAGTTGCTCTGTATATTTTCCTTGCTTTCACTCGCTAAACCCCAGTACATAGGATCTTTCAATTGCTAACACTCACCGAGACCTCCATGTCTGTGGAAGTAGTTTGGTGGAGGATGGGTGCAAAGCAGGGAGAGGTGGCCAGGAATCCGGCTCTGGGACAGTCCGGTCCCTCCAACCCTAAGCAGCCATTTTTCCCCCCACAAGAGCTGCTAGCCCCTCCTAGTGGACCCAGGAAACTAATACAGCAACACCGCCACCTAGAGCCCATGTCAGCAGTAGAAGCTTGTGTAAATGTGACTGAAAGCAGGTAGACAAACAAACAGGCAGATTGGTCCCGCATGACTAAATCCAAACCTCTGGCGACAGACACGGAGGAGCAGTTGATCGCTGGGAACTTCAACAAGGTACTGACTACCTAACAGGAAACTGAGAAGTGGTAGACAGAACAGTAGAGAGAGGTCTTAATCCAGCCCCCATAGGACATTTAAACTCAGCTGAAGCAAATGACACTTCACCTTTTCACATTTTTATTATCTTCTACTTAAGAAACAAAGGGAAAGATAAATTTACTTCTTTACTTTTACTTTATTTTATTTTTATGTATTACTATTTTAACCTTTTATTTTTGATCAGTGCTATACATTTTATTTTTAATCATTATTTTATCTCACTTTTTCCTTTTTTCCTCACTTTTCCCTTTTATTCCTGTTTCTCTTGTTCTGTGCCTGCCTTAATTTTTCTCTCTCCTTTCTGCACAGCAAATGAGACTATCAACAAAGCAAGAAGAAAGCCCACTGCATGGGAGAACATATTTGCCAATGCTCTCTCAGATTAGGGTTTAATCTCCAACATTTATAGGGTACACATACATCCTAACAATAAGAAGATAAACAATCCAATCAAAAAGTGGGCAAAGGACTTAAACAGACACTTTTTGAAAGACGACATAAGGAAGGCCAAGAGACATATGAAAACCTACTCAAAGTCACTAATTATCCAAGAGATTCAAATCAAACGACAATGCAGTACCATCTCACACCTGTCAGAATGGCTATCATCAACAAATTAACAAACTACAAGTGTTGGCCAAGATGTGGAGAAAAAGGAACCCTCGTGCACTGCTGGTGGGAATGCAGACTGGGGCAGTCACTGTGGAGGACAGTAGGGAGTTTCTTCAAAAAACTACAAATGGAGCTCCCATTTGACCCAGTGATCCCACTTCTAGGAATATATCCTAAGAAACTAGAAACACGAATCACAAAGGACATATGCATCCCTGTGTTCATAGAAGCACTATTCACCATAGCTAAGATTTGGAAACAGCCTAAATGCCCATCAGCAGAAGAGTGGATTAAAACCTGTGATACATCTACACAATGGAATACTACGCTGCTGTAAAATAGAAGGAACTTTGACCATTTGCAGCAGTGTGGATGGACCTGGAAGCATTATGCCAAGCAAAGTAAGCCAGGCAGAGAAAGATAAATATCACATGATCTCACTCATGTGTGGAAAATAATGAACAACATAAACTAATGAACACAAATAATCCCAGAGACAGAGAAGCATTGAATAGACCATCCAACCTCAAAAAGAAGACATTGGGGAGTGAGGATAAGAGATCAATCAAAGGACTTGTATGAATGAATATTAGCATAGCCAATGGACTCGGACACTGGGGTGATAGGGGCTTGCCCTGTGTGGATGGAATGCAGGGCAAGGGAGTCAATTGGGGGAAAAGGAGACATATGCAATACTTTATTTATTTATTTTTTAATGTATTTTATTGATTTTCCACAGAGAGGAAGGGAGAGGGATAGAGAGCTAGAAACAAAGAAGAAACATCGATCAGCTGCCTCTTGCACACCCCCCACTGGGGATGTGCCCGCAACCAAGGTACATTCCCTTGAACAGAATCCTACCAGGAACCTTTCAGTCCGCAGACCGACGTGAGCCAAACCGGTTTCGGCAATATGTAATACTTTAAACAATAACAAAAATAAATGTACTTACTCACACACACACACAACACACACATGCACACACACACACATACAAAAACTCCTGATAGTTATTAAATAAATGGAATTACTGTCCTGATATCACTTTATCCCAGTTTATCTAAAGCCTCTGTATAGAAACATTTCTGTCAATTGATGCTACTGTTTGTTAAAGAAATTGTAGACTTAGTGTCTGCATCATGGATTATGAGTCTCACATGATATGTCATTACTATCTTCAAGTCACAAATCATTATTAGGAGCGTTCCTAATTTTCACTGAAAAAGCCTGAGTGAGAATAAAATAATTTGATGATTGATTCAAAGACCAAATTCACCTCCAAATCTGGATTAGAAGCAGAAGTTTCTGGACCAAAAACTTAAAGCTCCACATTTGACTCTGGAAGAAGCATATTCTGGTGAGGATGTACCAGTATGGTTGGACTGCCAATTTTATTTTTCTTGCTGTATTATTTACCCTTTCTTTTGGGACCTTTTGCTTCTACTAGTATTTCACATAATGACATTAAGTGTAGGGTGGGGCTTAGCTGAAGTGTTTGGAGACATGATGGGTAACTGTTTACTGTTTATTTGCATACGCTGCATCTCTGTAAAATGATAAGCTCATTACATTTCAGGCAACTGATATTATGGGGAAACTATAAAGATGAAACCTCCCTCATTCACAAGGGGATTAAGTTACTTTAGACCCCACCCCCCCAAAATCTACTTCTTTCATCAAGGATAGAGCTATATGCTAAGACTTGGAAAGGGCCGAAACCGGTTTGGCTCAGTGGTAGAGCATCGGTCTGCGGACTGAAAGGTTCCGGTCAAGGACATGTACATTGGTTGCGGGCACATCCCCGGTAGGGGGTGTGCAAGAGGCAGCTGGTCTATGTTTCTCTCTCATCGACATTTCTAGCTCTCTATCTCTCTCCCTTCCTCTCTGTAAAATATCAATAAAATATATCTTTTTAAAAAAAAGACTTGGAAAGGACCCAGGACCCTTGGGGTTCATCAGGTAAATCTGAGAAATGCCCTGAAGGTCAGTATACTCCTTCCTTCTTACATGCACACATGTGAATGCATATCCTAGCAGACAGAACAAGGCCAGAGGAGCAGGATATATGTGACAGAGCCAAAGCAGTAGCAGTGTTGTAGGAAGGATGGATGTAGGAAGGAATAGATGTAAAGTACTTCAGTGAGCAAGATTAAAAGAAGAAAATTTAGTATTTTTAAAAGATGATTCAAATAATTATTTTTTCAAATGCATTTCTCCACAATTAATTCCTATTTAAAAGGCCATGCATATCATGCATGACAAAACATTGAAATTTATTTATATTTACATCCTGCCTAAGATTGGAAATTTTCATGTGCTCCATTTATTACTGAAACATAACATCAATCATTTCTCTATTGTTGCTTTTGAATATAAGTAAAGTGATTCAGTAGTCAATATTCTTTTGGTAGCAAATGACATATTAATTAAAACTATATTAAACCATTAAAGGAAATTTTACTGGTTTGTTAAACCAGGTAAGAAGGACAGGGTTTGGTGAGAGTTGATGTTAGAAACCTTTGCAGATTTGTTTTTGGGAGTCCTTCTTCAATTATAGGCATAAAGTAAAATAAAACTACCAGACTAACCTGACATTCTGGTTAATAACACACTGCCGGGACATTGCTGATTACTGGATATGACTTGTTTTGAGCATTCCATATTCACTACCACACAGGCACCTCCCCCCCCCCACATCCAAATTAAATTGAAATGGCATGTAGGTATACCCTTGGACAGATAATAGTGTGGTGAAGTCCTGGGTAAGGGACATGAATGTGGAGGAGGTGTTCAATGGGGGCAAATAAGAAGATATCTGTAATACCTTCAACAATAAATATAACTTTTATTATTTTATTCTTTATTCTTTACCTTTTTTATTCTATTTTTATTTTTGTTTTTCTTTCTCTCTCTCTTTTTTTTTAAATATATATATTCTATTGGTTTTTTACAGAGAGGAAGAGAGAGGAATAGAGAGTTAAAAACATGGATGAGAGAGAAACATCCACCAGCTGCCTCTTGCACACCCCCTACTGGGGATGTGCCCGCAACCAAGGTACATGCCCTTGACCAGAATTGAACCTGGGACCTTTCAGTCCTCAGGCTGAGGCTCTATTCACTGAGCCAAACCGGTTTCGACAATAAATATAACTTTAAAAAATAATATGTTAAATATTTGCACATGAAAACCGTTTCATTTGAGATGTGTGTTAGCAGGAGTAAACTAGTGCAGCTGCCATCATATGCTTTATGAAATTATTTTAATCTCTTCAGAATTTTAGCTGTGCAGGGACAATTTGTTCCATTTGAATTTAATATAACACTATGTCTCTGATTAGTGTAGCTATTTTAAACTGCGGACTTCAATCCCTCCTACACACATACATACTTTTTAAAAACTTGCTCATTTTTGAAAGATTACATCAATTAACTGGGAACAGATTGAAGTTGAACCATTCAAGTATTTACTTCTCAGAAACCAGAAAATAAAGATGCCTTTATCAAAACAGAGATTTCAAAGAGAGAGATGAAAGAAAAGTAGATGATCATCAGATCAACTTGTGAGGACAAATGCTGCCCAATTTCCTGTGTTCTTGCTCTAGGAGCAGAGACTGGTCAGGCTCCTTCTGGGAGACAAACAGAGTCTGCTTTCAAAGTATAATTTGTAATGGGATACTTGAGGAGGGAGAGTGTTAGTGTTTGTGGAAGGCAGGAAGAGAAAGTCAAAGCTTAGGTATGAAGACTGGAGCCGAAACCGGTTTGGCTCAGTTGATAGAGCGTCGACCTCTGGTCAAGGGCATGTACCTTGGTTGCTGGCACATCCCCAGTAGAGGGTGTGCAAGAGGCAGCTGATCGATGTTTCTATCTATCCCTCTCTCTTCCTCTCTGTAAAAAAATCAATAAAATATAATTTAAAAAAACCAGACTGGCCGAAACCGGTTTGGCTCAGTGGTAGAGCATCGGTCTGCAGACTGAAAGGTCCCAGGTTCGATTCCGGTCAAGGGCATGTACATTGGTTGCGAGCACATCCCTGGTAGGGGGTGTGCAAGAGGCAGCTGGTCGATGTTTCTCTCTCATCGACGTTTCTAGCTCTCTATCTCTCTCCCTTCCTCTCTGTAAAATATCAATAAAATATATATTTTTTAAAAGACTGGAGGTAACCCATTGCTTGTTTCTAGAGATTAGAAATGCTGTGTGTGGCAACTGGCATTAGCCTAAAGCCACCAGTCATGGGCCATGTGGACAAGAATCTATTTTGTGCTAAGGTAGATAATAATGTTTAATGCTCTGATAGAGGTGTCTTTTCTCCTTTAAAATATCTGTCATTTTGGAATGTTCCAATGATATGGAAAAGAGAAGAAAATTAAACACCCATGTGCAAATTGAACAAATTGTAATTAACCCTCTGGTTGTTTACCTCAGATTTTTATTGAAGTGCAATATCAGAGACCCAGAGACTGATTGTTGGTCCCAAATAACTCTTCTTGCCTTTTTCTTTAATATAAAACCCCTGATTTGTCCAATGGTGATAGAGGGGTATTAAAGTCCCCTACTATGATTGTATTCCTGTCAATCTCTCCCTTGATATCCTCCAGAAGACTTTTATGTATTTGGGTGCTCCTGTATTGGGTGTGTATATGTTTACCAGAGTTATTTCTTCTTGTTGGATTGGTCCCTTTAGTATTATGAGGCAGCCTTCCTTATCTCTTTTTATGTCATTCACTGTGAGATCTAATTTGTCAGATATCAATATTGCTATCTCAGCTTTTTTTTCATTTCCATTTACCTGAAAAGCCTTGTTCCATTCCTTCACCCTCATTCTGTGTGCATCTTTTTTTCTGAGGTGGGTTTCTTGTAGACAGTAGATATATGGTTCAAGTTTTCTTATCCAATCTGTTACCCTATGTCTTTTGATTGGGGCATTTAATTCATTTATATTTAAAGTTATTATTGATACATACTTGTTTGTCATCATTTTTATTTTTTACCCCTGTGTCCCTTATCTTCCTATTTCTATTTTTTTTTTTACAGCAGACCCGTTAGCATTTCTTGCATTGCTGGTTTGGTGGTGATAAATTCCCTTAATCTGCTTTTGTCTGTGAAGCTTCTGATTTCACCTTCAATTTTGATTGATAGCCTTGCTGGGTACAGTATTCTTGGATTCATGTCCTTCACTTGCATGACTTTGTATGTTTTATTCCATTCCCTTCTAGCTGAATGTGTTTTTGTTGAGAAATCAGTCGCTAGTCCACTGATGGTTCCTTTATAGGTAACTTTCTCTCTCTGGCTGCTTTTAAGATTCTTACTTTGTCGTTGGTGTTTGCCAATTTAATTATAATGTGCCTTTTAGGGGGTTCATTTTGCTTGGGACTCTGTGAGCTTCTTGGATTTGTTTGGATTTTTCTTCCCTATATCAGAGAAGTGTTCATTCCTTATTTCTTCAAACAGGTTTTTTATCCATGCTCAGTTTCCTCTCCTCTGGCTCCCCTATGATGTGGATATTGTTTTGTTTCATGTTGTCCCAAAATTCTTTTAGGTCCTCTTCCTGCTTTTTAATTTTCTTTTTCTAGAAGCTGCTCTACTTGGGTATTTTTTCCTACCTTGTCTTCTTAGCTCACTGATGCAGTCCTCTGCTTCTTCTAATCTACTTTTGATGCTTTCTATTGAGTTATTTACAGCAGCAATGTCATTTTTCATTTTTTCTTGATCCTTCTTTATTTCCTCTTGGCTCTTATACATATTGTCAAATTTGTCTTCCATTTTTTTTCATCCACTTTATGTCCATTTCTCTGAATTCTTTCTCTGACAGGTTGCTTGTCTCCATTTTGTTTACTTCCTTTCCTGGTAATGCCTGCTTTTCTTTCATATGCAGGTTGTTTCTTTGTCTCCCCATGATCTCTCTTCTCTGAGTGTCTGATTATGTAGTTCTCTCTCTCCTTTCAGTGAGAGAGTGTAGAGCTCCTCTGAATCCATGTGCTTGCACCCCTTGATGACTGGTGTTCTCAGGTTTGCAGCTGTTCATTGGGTGCCATAGTTGTAGACTCCCTGGACTTTTAAGGCTTCAAATAGCATCCATTTTCCCTTCAAGATGGCATGGTCTCCATATCCAAGCCATTCACTCTGGGAGGTAACCCAGCAGCAATGTGGGCTGCCAGGTCAGAGGAGCCCCAACCAGCAGTCCCCCCACAGTCTCCTGGGGCATAGCTGTCCCTCAACTCACCAAAAAACATTCCCTGTACAACCACACACTCTCCCTTTCTTTTCTCATTCACACACTATCTTATAGTTTGCCTTCCCATTAGCAGTCATCTTCTTTCCCAAAACACTCTTGATGAATTTAACTGTTTATTCTTTATTAAGAGACCATTTTTAGGACTAGGGATTTACTTATCCTATATAATAAAAGCCTAATATGAAAATTGTCCCCTTGACTGGTAGTTCGACTGCTCACTATAATGTGTGCTAACCACCAGGGGCTAGCGCAGAACATGGTGGGTATCAGCGATGCAGCACTGACAGTGGGTGGCTGTGGAAGTGCTGTTGGCCCCAATGGGCCCCGACGATAGTGGGGCCATGGTGGGATGGTGGAGCAGGCAAGCAGGTGGTGCTAGACTAAGGTGCATGCGAGCAGGGCCTGATTGCCCTGCTAATTTGCCCTGCCAATTGCCCCACACACAGTGACCAGTGATGTTGGCAGAGGTCAGACTACCACCAGGCTCACAGGCACTAAGGGAGCTGGGCAGGGGCCAGATGACTCAGGTGGAGTGGTGCATGCAGGGGATCTGGGGTCCAGATGCTGCCCAGGGCCTAGAGGTCAGCTGGGACCTGCTCTTCCACACCAGATGCTCACACTTTGATCACCAACCAGGCCTAGGGCTGCACCTGTGCATGAGTTTCATGCAATGGGCCTCTAATTATATTACTGCAGAAAAGATGTGTCAAAAGATACCTTCTAGAAGAACTGCATATACCAAGCAACTTACTATTGGTATGGACCCAAGCACTGCCTGATATATATTTTGTAAAATGAAGTCAAACAAGCTCAGGATATATGGGGGAACAGATTCCCTCGGAAGTGGAGTGCCCTCCTGAGTTAAAGTAAAGCAAAAAATCCTCAAGGTCTGAAGAAATCTCTGATGAAGGGGAATAGTCTAAGAGCATTCAGAAATATTAATTTGCTCCAATGAGTGTTCCTATTTTTGAAGAATGCTTACATAGAAGTCCCTACCATTACACCTGGATGCCAACAGGTACTGTTTGCCCTTCAAAGTTGCTAAAATTTATATGGATAAACCCAAGGGTACTCAGCTGAAAACTGACCTAATACAGGCTATGGTTTTCAAATAAAGTTTACTGTAAGGAAATGCCTAGTAGGAAATAAATAAAAGAAAACACAGAACATCATAAGAAAAGGAAAAAAAAATTGTTCACTTTACCCTTCTAGGTTCTTGGCTGAGACCCTATTATAACAAAAATAAAATGCATAAAAAAGACATAAACATATTAAAAAGAGGAAAAATTAATTAAGTACCTATGTAAGCCCTACAAAAATATTAAAAGGAATCCAGACCCTCAAGATTATATATCCTGAGCTAAAGAGAATGGGGTAAGTATCTGTGGCTTTAAAGGTTAGGAATACAATTCACAGGAATATATGAAGAACATATGTTTGGTAAAAAAAATAAATAAATAAAACACGTTTGCCCTGTCATGAAGATAAGTCTCAGATATAAAAGTGATGTCTGGTAATAGCTCTCTTTCTTGTACAGGTCCCTTTTCTAAATTATTTTAGACAGTTAAGTGAGAGGTAAAAGCTTTTCCTGAGTCTGCTAGGTTTGATTGCCTTCAGCTCAAAATAATCCTTATGCCAAAGTGGCATATTTGGGGGTAGCACAGTGTGCTCCCCTTTAAAATAAAATAGTACATGTATCTTACTAAAAGGTAAGATGAATTTAGAGCCTTACACATAGCAGACACTTAAAATATTCATGTACTTGAATATATGCATGTTATTTATTGTGTATTGAAAAATATATGTACTTGAATATATGCATGTTATTTATTGTGTATTGATATTGAAGGAGTTGAGAATTCCAGTTAACCTAAATAAAAGCTAGTCTGGGATTGCAATGTACAGAAAAACACAAGGGATTGAAAATTTCTAGGCCCTCCCTTTTAGTTTGAATCAAGCAGGTGGATTTATCTCCTTTATGTAGAACTGCCTTGAATGGCCTGATATTTGCCTGGTGGGTTAGCTTCTGTTCCTTTTGTGGGATGTAATATTGCTTTAGAATACTTTAACCCAGATTTATCTCTTTCCAACCTCTGGGTATTTATGGATCTTTTGAGAAAGTCACAGCACCTCCAGTACCTAAAATTTACACACTTTGGTATCTTCAAATACTCTAACCTGAACTTAATACCCAGAACAATGTGAGTCCAAAATGGGAATAATGTATTTGGTGGTATTGGAAAACACAAGGCATGAGACACATGATATTGCCTTGGGAGGAGTAAAACTCTTTGCTCACATTGTTCAGTATAGAGGAATAAAATGTACTCAAAATTAGCTGGATGCTTCACAAAGCTCTCTCAAGCCGGTCATCTGCCTTTAAATGGGTAATACAATCTACCATGCCAGATGAGTATTTGTATTGTCTCAATTACTCAAGACCCTAAAAAGTTTCGCGCGCATTTGTGCATGCGTGTGTGTGTGCGCGCGCGCGCACACGCACATGAGCGTGAATTATGCATGTATGTCTTTGTGAAAAAGACTCAAAGCCCAAGGATAAGAAAATAGGGAACATGCCAAAACCGGTTTGGCTCAGTGGATAGAGTGTCAGTCTTCGGACTGAAAGGTCCCAGGTTCGATTCCGGTCAAGGCCATGTACATTGGTTGCAGGCACATCCCTGGAGGGGGGTGTGCAGGAGGCAGCTGGTCGATGATTCTCTCTCATCTATGTTTCTAGCTATCTATCCCTCTCCCTTCCTCTCTGTGAAAAATCAATAAAATATATTTTAAAAAAGAAAATAGGGAACATGACTGACCCAGCAGTAGGGCCCACTACCAGTCCAATAACAGGAACTTAAATGGAACTGAGGTATAGATAGATCAAAAGCCATATCAATAGAAAAATTTCATATATGAATTCATCATACAAAATCAATGTAAGATATTTCAGAAATTCAACATCTCAATCCTTTACAAGTAATGAAGTGTATGTTTTAGACCTTAGATTTATAATCACACTAATATTAATAAGTATGAAATACTGAATTTCACAGTTAAATATTCAGCTGCCATTTAGGTCTGAAGAAAGTTTTTATAAAAGCTTAGATATATGAAAAAAATTGCAGCAAGGTTTCTCCTTTTTCTTTTCTTCTGTTACTACAGTTTTCAGATAAAGCTATTTTCAAATAAGGAGTCTTTTAAAACACAAATTCAACTACACTATTTTATGAGGAATCCTGAGCAAGGATTCTATTTTTGGCAATGAGACCATCGGGAAGGATCAAGGACATATGTGATTACAATTACTTTGTATTGCTTAAAGGGATTCAATTGATTAGAATATCTTTTTGAAGAAAATGTCATGACATCTGGCTAAACAAAGAAATAAGTGACAAATAATAAATTGTTGCTTCTGGAGAGTACAAATAAATACTGCACGCTGAAATTCCATAAGTAATGCTTTTTTGGAGGGTTTTGTATTCTAAAGGGGTCAGTAACTAGGGAGAGTGACCTGGGCATTCACCCCAGAATGAGGTCTCTGTTCTTAGAACCGTCTGAGACGAATTACCTAACTTTTCTGAACATTAGTCTTTCCATTTGAAAAATAGGGATGATAATATTATCACATTCAACCATTGTTTTGGGGTCAAATGAAAGAATGACTACAAAATGCTCTATAAATCTTAAAGTTCCACATCATTGGAACTTACTAGTATTAACAACTTTGTTCACTAAATAAAATTTGAATAAAGAAAGGCTGATAATATGATAATAGTTATACATTTCTAGATCTTCTTACTCTTTGCCTGACTCTAAATTCTCTAAGCAGGCGTTTTCCCTATTGACAAGGACAAATAAATAGAAATGATGGGAGAATATGAGGAATAGGAGAAAAGAAAAAAGAAAAATTTGTAGATAATTGGCTATTCCGAGAGTGGGACAAAATAAATGGGAGTGAAACAATGATCAACAGTATAATCGAAGAAAAATTTCCTGAGCTAAAAAGAGTCTGCTGATCAAGAAGGTCCATTGTGTTTCACTTAAATTTAATTAAAATAGGACAACATCTAGACTTATCCTGGAAATATTTTTGAATTAAAAGGACAAAATAAAATCCTACATACAGCTCAGCAGAAAAAGTAGGTAACTTGCAAAGGAACAAAATCTAGTCTGGTCTCAGACTTTTGCTCTGCAATCTTGGGCACCAGAAGAAGGTGAAGCAATGTCTACAGAGTTCTGATGGAAAGGGTTATTACCTCAGCTTTCTTTACCAAGATATCATTCATGGATAAAAGTTACATTCCACCATGTAGAACTAACAGCCAGGGACTTTCATACTCTAGATAACAGAACTGGCAAAAATAATGTTTAAAATACAAGATGGAGTGATACCAACAACAATCAAGACTTAACTACAATAAGGCTGTACACACAGTCCACAAAGGAGTGCACCAAGAGTGTCCACCTCAGGTAACTGGGAGGCTGACTCACTGAACCATATAGGACACCTTAACACACAGAGCCATCCTACCAACTCAGGGAAGCTGTGAAATTGCCAAGACAAGGAAACAGATCACAAATGAAAGAAATGGAGGACAACAAGTGACTGGATATAGAGTTCAAAACCATGGCTATAAGGTTTTTCAAGGATTTCCTAGAAAAGGCCGATAAAATAAATGAGACATATGAGGATATGAAAAGGGATCAACTAGAAATAAAGAATACACTGTCTGAAATAAAAAAAAATATTATAGATTGTCCTAAAAACAGAATGGAAGATTGCAAGAATTAAAGATTTGGAACAGAAAGAGCCAGAAGACACTCCTCCACAGAAGCAAGAAGGCAAGAGAATCCAGAAAGTTGAAGATAATGTAAGAAACCTCTGGGACAACTTCAAGCGAACCAACATCAGAATTATGGGCATCCCAGAAGAAGAGAGAGAGCAAGATACCAAAAACATACTGGAAGAAATAGTGACAGAAAACTTCCCCTACCTGGGGAAAGAATTAGACTTACAAGCCCAGGAAGCACACAGAACCCCAAACAAAAGGAATCCAAAGAGGACCACACCAAGACACATCATAATTAAAATTCCAAGAGCCAAAGACAAAGAGAGAATATTAAAAACAGCAAGAGAAAAGCAGGTAGTTACCTATAAAGGAACACCCATATGATTGTCAGCTGATTTCTCAACAGAAACCATGCAGGCCAGACAGGAATGGCAAGACATATTCAAGGTGATGAATAGCAAGAACCTACAGCCAAAAATATTCTACCCAGCAAAGCTATCACTCAGAATCGAAGGCCAGATAAAGAGCTTCACAAATAAAAAAAGCTAAAGGGGTTCATCACTGCCAAACCAGAATTATATGAATTGCTGAAGGGGGTTTTTTAGGAAGAAGAAGAAAATAAAGATAAAAATGATGAACAACTGATACTTAACTCTCAACAAGTGAATCTAAAAACCAAGGGAATTAAAAAATCTGATGAACAATATTAACTGGTGAATATAATAGAATCAGAGGTATGGAAGAGGAGTGAACTGACAATTCTTGGGGAAAAGAGGAGTGGGAGGGTGGGAAAAGACTGAACATAAACTGTGCACCTATGGATGAGGACAATGGGGGGTGAGGAAAGGGAAGAAGGTGGGGTGGGAACCTGGTGGAGGGAAGCAATAGAGGGGAAAAAATAAGGAACATTTGTAATAATATGAACAATAAAGATTTATTAAAAAATAAATAAAAATACAAGATGTTCTAATGGTCTACCTGAAATAATACATAATAAAATGAAATAAAAAACAATTTTTAAAGTTTTCTTAGTTTTGTAAGGGTACCAGAAAATAATCACTTAGAATACAAAATGGAAAGATAACTAATTAGAAAATTACATTCAAAATAGAAATAAAAAACCCTGAAGTATCTAGAAATACCTCTAAGGATATTAAATGTTATATCAATTCTGTACAATTAGTTAATAGTTTTAAAACAGTTCAAATAAAAACTTAGAAAAAACTGAATTAAAATTATATTATAATATTCATCTGGAAAAATAACTAGCTGATATCTGTAATAGTCAACAACATTTTAAATGATATTGCATGAACTTTTACTCAATCAGATATTAAAATAAACCATAAGTCACAGGCATCAATTGAGTTTGGTACTGGCAGAAGAAACAATAGATAGAGATAGATTACTTGAACAGACAAGGTTTCCCTGAAACAGACTTCATTATAAAAACAAACTCATCACAATAAAAATCAATTACTAAAAACTAATGGGAAAATATCCCTTAAAAGTGTCAGGGAAAGAAGATAACCACTTGGAAACCACTTAAGTAAATGCTTATCCTAAATAAAATGCCAAAGTAAATTTCAGATATATTAAATAGCTAAGTAAAATGCAGAAGACATGAAAACTCTGAGTAAAATATAAATTAATATTTAACCAAGGCTAAGAATATGAATATTTAAGATTGCCAAAGCCTAATATTAATCAAGGAGATCTAAAAGGCAGAACACTTTTGCATTTGTCTTCTACCACCATTATTTCCTCGAGGCAAAATAATTGACATTAGCCATAAATGTACAAATTGACTTACCTGCTCATTTTATTTGCAGAGAATTGTGTTTAATTAAATTTGCCATTTATCAAATATAGCTAATAGGTATCTCCTTTTACATATAAATTTAGATTATATGGTATTTTCAAGATATAATGATGATTGGTGGTAGTTTAAATCTTGGTATTTTAAAGGATTAAACAAAATTGGTAGTGGAGGATAAAAATAGTATTCGATTTTTCTGCCATTTTTCCATTATAATGGGAGTAGAGAGACTAAACTGAATAAGATACTGTAATATTTCAGTTTTAAACAACAACAAACTCTGTGAAAGTTTCACCCTCTTAAATATGGCTTAGCCATGGCATAACAGGTGTCATAGATAAATAAAATCACCTAAAAATCTTCTGATCAAATGATTTCTGTGTTCCATTTGTCCTAGAATTCCCAAAACATAGTTAGGACATTCAGAGGAAGTAAAAGTGAGCTCCTGGTTAAGATGGCAGTGTAGGTAATTGTGGTACTCAAATCCTCCCACAACCACATCAAAATTACAATTAAACTGCAGAACAACCATCACTCAGAACCACTTAAAATCCAGCTAACTAGAAATCCTACAAATGAGGATATAATGAATAAGACATAGTGAGATAGGTAGTAGGGGCAGAGATGCAGAACAATCTAGTCTAAACCTATGTGTGTTGGATAAAAACATGGAAATGCAGATTCAGTTTCAGGTATTGATTTCATTTCCATTTGATACATATCCATATATGGAATTGCTGGGTCATATGGTAGGTAGTTCTATTTTTAGTGTTTTAAGCGATCTCCATGTACAAATATTTTCTCCCATTCCATATTTTTCAGATTAAAAAAAAATAAATATATTTTTACTGATTTTAGTGAGGAAGGGAGAGAGAGATAGAAAGAAATACCAATGATGAGAGTGGATCATTGATTCTCTCCTGCACACCCCATACTGGGGAGTGGAGCTTGCAACCTGTGTATGTGCCCTGATCAGGAATCAAACTGTGACCTCCTGGTTCATATGTAGACTCTCAATCAGTGAACCATATCGGCCAATCAACATTTTGTTGATTGTTCATATTACTGTGAAGAAACCTTTTAGTTTGATGTAGTCCCATTTATTGATTTTTGTTATAACAACTTGGACTTTTGGTGTTATATCCAAAAAACGTTGCCAAAATTGATATGAAGGAGATTTTTCCCCCATGTTTTCTTCTGAGTTTTATAGTTTCAGGTCATATTTTTAAATCTTTAATCCAGTTTACTTAATTTTTGTGAGTGGTATATGATAGGGGCCAAAGGTTATTCTTTTGCATGTGAAAATTCAGTTTTTCTAATTTCATTTATTGAAAAGACTATCCTTTTCACCCTTTGGGTTTCTTGCACAGAGTCCATGTGGGTTAATTATCCCCAATCCCTTATTCACTGTGGTTTCTCCTTTGGATCACAAAGTATCAACTCCAGCTCAACTGTCTAAACCGGGGGTGGTAGGAAAATGATAACTAAACATTGAATGAATTACACTACATTAATTCCACGGGAATCAACATACTAAGTAGGAACTCACCAGAGATAGCTTTCTAAACTACTTATAAGATTATTCAGCCCTGGCTGGTGTGGCTCAGTTGGTTGTGTGTTGTCTCATGCACCAAGTGGTTGTTGGTTCCTAGTCAGGGCTCATGACCAGGTTGTAGGCTTTATCCCCAGTGGGGGGGCATTCAAGAATCAATTATATATTTGTACTCTGATATATACTGAGCTAATTGGTTGTCATCCGAGGTTAATGGAATTTGCTAATGAAAGTTATTGTTTTGCCTCCCAAACTGGAAGGGACACACAGATTCAAGGCTACACAACAACCATACAACTTTTCTAATGACATTCATATTGTACCATGATTCAGTGTTCTGAACCAACTTCATCATTCTTTAATATGGAATCACCTGTAGATTTTATTAAAACACAGATTCTGATACAGTTGATGTGTAGTAGGACCTGGGATTCTGCCTTTGTAACAAGCTCCCAGATGATGCAGATACTTCTGGTCCATTCACATCTATCCAGTACACTGCACTATTTTCAAAATAGTTTCTTATATATGTGTATACATATGTATATACACATGTTTATAGTTATTATATGATGCTAAGTTATAGTAACAGAAATAGGCGTTTGTATAGCTCAGTTAAAGCAGAGTCAACACCAATAATATAGATTGGGTGAAAAAATGTTTTCTGTATTTAAATATATAAGTATATAGATATGTAACATTAATTCTCATACCATGGATTCTCAAAAAATGCTATATCTTGTAATTGTGTCAAGGGTCCACTCTTCCCACTGAGAGTATGAGTGGTAGGAAAAACATTGGATTTTATGTTAGAGGAAGTCTTGGACAAGCACTATTAAATGAAGTCCAATGGGTCCCCAATGTTCACAGTTTGGACACTTGACACTGTTACACTGAATCAGCTTAGCAAGATTCTTGAAGAGACTAGAAGTCACATTATTTAAAATTAATCAAATTTGTAACAGATTAATACAACTGGCATAACTGAATCTGTAAAGACATTCTCCAAATCAAAGATGTATGGAAAGCAAGGCTTTTTAGAGAAAATATGCTTGTATATTAATGATTCTAAAAGCTCTTAAAGCCATGAAATTGTGACTGCTATTATTCATTGAATCTATATTCTAAGAGCTATGCCACTTTTCAGTGTAATTTCCATTGCCTTTCTACTAAACTTATCATTTCTACTCAAGCCAATTTTAAACTTACTACAATCAAGATTCCATTATCTTCCCTCTTTTACGTGACCACCTTTTAAGTATGCTTGGTTCATCATTCTTGCTGTGATAAAGATGTAGGACGCCAGTCTTCATTTTGAGGTCTAATCTGAAAAGCCCTTTGATTTGCAAAATCACTTTTGAAACTCTTTCCTGTAATTAGAGAATCTTTTATAGGGCTCATTTTTAAATGCTTTTTTCTTATCATTTTTTACTGCTTAGGTACTGGGAAAAAATTCTACTTTTTAACTATTTGTTAAAATAGTTACTTTATCATATTTTATTACCGAGCCTAAGAATTTTTATTCACAATAAAGTATTACACTATCCTCCTCATGGAGTACTTCAGGTAATGTTTTAGTGTTAAATCAGATATACATTTTTATACCCCCCTCAATTAGTATGAATTTTCAAAGGCAAGCAAAATCCTATCTCCATAAAAGCATGGAGGGAAGATTTTCTTTGACATTCCCTAATGCTTTATTTAATGGTGTTCATCCACAAATTCCACTAGCATAAAAAGGTAATGTTTCCTACTACTTACCCTTCCGATAGGTAAAATGGAACCTTGACATAGATCAAGATATAGCATTTTTTTGAGGATTAATAGTATGAAAATTAGTTTCATATAACTACCTGTTTGTTTACTAGTAAATGGTATATAATAAATGTATATTGAAATTCTCTATTTTTGGTAATGTGCAGTTACATCTCTTCAGGACTTATAATGGATTATTACTAAACTGAAGCCAATAGTAGTATGAACAATCCAAACCGTAAACATTGTAGTCCCATTGGCCTGTGCAGTAAAACCGCATGTAGACATGCAAATCATGTAATAGAATAATAATTTGTCATATAGGAAAATGTCAACAATTTGTTACATGCAAGATTTAGGTTACCAAAAAATATGTATTACAATTTTTACTTCAAGCATCATTTATTTTTTTTTACTTCTAATGTAAATGTTGTGCTAGTTACATAATTTATGAAGCCAAGTGCAGAGTAAAAATGTAGGACCTTGAGTTCAAAACTTAAGAACTTCAAGATGGCAACAGCAGAGCATTAAACCAAGCACATGTCTCTTCTAAATGTGGGAGTCCTTTGTGGTTGCACTGGCTGCACATCCATGAAGCCAGCCTTGTGTGTGTATACATTACATAGACCAGAATGTTGTACACCCAAATGCCAAAATGTCAATAGGTATTTCAGAGTGGTAAAATTATGGGTGATTTAAATTTTTTTGTTCCTCATTTGAATTTTATATATCTTCGACAATGAAATGATATTATTAGAATGATTAGGAAAATACCAAGAAATTTTGTCGTTAAATGATGATACTTTTAGTTAAAGACAGAGTAATGCTCCACAAATAAAAATATCTACTGTTTTTGTCTGCCTAAAAGGAACTAGACAAAGATACTAGGCACTTTCTGTCATCCCCTTCTGTTCCCCAGCAACCCTGTAAAACCCTATTATCTTCTCTTTTGTAAATTCCAAAAGTTAAAATAAATTGTTTAGGCACAAAAGAGGATTCAAGCTTAACATTAAAAGATTCCCCAAAGTAATATGAAAAAGAAGTCAGAAAGCCTGGCTGAGACTTAGACAAGTACTAATATCTATAAAAACAACAAAAACCTCTAAAGTAGATAATGTGGGATAGCCATTTGTCTTGCTTAATGAACAGTGTTGTCATGAGGATCACAAGATAATAAATTACATGTTTTAATAACTATAAAAGATCCTATGCTCCTGCCTTCAGAAAGCCATTTGGGACAGATGTGCTACCTGCAAAGGTTTCCTGTGGCATGGAAACATATACCCAAGGAAATATTGTGTATTCACAATGAGTAACATGTATACGCATTTTAAGAATGTCTTCCCTTTTCCATCTTGTGAAGTCACTCTCATTCAATAAATCATCAGATTATGAAGCTGGGATTTCAAGCCAGGCAATTTGTCCCCAGGTCACGGCACTCAGTTATCACACTGTATTTTGATCCAAATCAAATAATGCTCTTTACAGTAGCTAACCCAATGATTTTCAACTCAGGAATGCTTCACCATGGAAAGAAATACCTCACTAAGTCCTTAACATTATGATGATGTTACTACAATTTTTGATTATTAGCAGCTGGAAGTTAAAACATCAACAATTATAAAAAGAGTGTTTATGAATTTAAAAACTTTATAGAAAATGATGTCCTTACATATTCAATGTCAGTTTTGGATTTGAGGTATCACTGGACCATAAGAAACAATATTTTCCAAAGCAATTGATGAAGATGCAATCTTTCTCTCAAATGCGATTGCATCAGAGTTGGCTTCCCATATACTATGTGCAGAAACATTCTCTGATCAAAAATTCAGTCAACTTCCAATTAGGCTAATTAAATTCTAATGGGGAGCTTGTTCAACTGAACTTTAAACATTTGTTTATGCCCTGCATTGGTTGGTTGATAATGATACACGGTTGTCGAATGCAACCAAGATCTGTTCAAACCACGTTTCCAAAAATATATTCATTCTACTTCTTTCTCCCTTTCCCTCCTACTCTTTCTTTTTTCTATTTTTCCCCTTATCCTCCTTATCTTTTTCTCTCTTCCTTTCCCTCCAACTTTCTCTCCACCTTCCATTATCTCACTCTTCTCTCCTCCTTCCCATCCATTTCTGCCTCCTATATTCATCCTTTCTCTTCTCTCTCTCACCCTCCATCACTCTCTAACCTCTCATTTTCTCTCTAACCTCTCTATCATTCTCTCTCTCTCCCCCCTCTCTTTCTCTCTATCATCTCCATCAACTTTCTTCCTCTTCCTTCTCTTCCTCCTCCCACTCTGTTCAACCGCTTTCCTTTCTCCCTTTCCCCAAACTTCCCACATCTCCTCTTTTCTCTCTTCTCCTCTCTCTCCTGTAGCTGTCCATGACAGGCATTGATAACAAGCTTAGACTGAAAACTTCTCCACCAGAGCCCCAGATGTCTCTTTCCTTTTCATTTTAATTTTATTATTTGGCATATGCTATTTTTCTTTCTTGTCCCCATTTAATTGCATGCTAAGTGTTTTGTTTTTTCCTTCTCCCTCTCAGAGGAAATATACCCACCTGCTTGGTTCTTTTGATTTCTCAATTTCTCGATCATTTTTTAAAAACTGTCTCCTGTTCTTTCTCATTTATATACTAGCAAATATAAGTTTGCTGTTTTTGTAGTTACTTAGAAAAAAAGATAAGGTAAAATAGACTTTTCAAAATGTTCTTATAACCTTTATAACTTAGAAGACATGCTAAATTTGATAATTAGTCATAATAAAGATAAAGTTATCAGAAATAAAAATAAAAACGGGAGGTTTAAACATTAATGGAATATTTACTACATATTCCACATCTATTTCAACATTATTTTGCAGGTTAAGAAAAGTCTCTTAGAAACTGAAAACCAGAAGTTGGACATTATAAACTAAAGTTTGGCTTTCCTAGAGGAGTAAGGAGAAAGTGGGACATTTTAATTTAATGGAGAAAATTCTGGGGGAATTTGGAGATTTTAATGTCCTAATAGAGTGGGAAAACTAATTGAAAAAAAAAAACATGTGTTTTTTTCTAGAGGCAAGTAAAACTTCAAGGGAGGAGAAATAGAAAGAGGTAAACCAAGAAAAGTCTGCCACAAAGGACCTAACTAAACACTTGAGCAAAGAGGACATAGAGATGACCAATAGACAATGAAAATATGCTCAATGTCAGGTAATGCAAATTCAAACCACAATGATTTATCACCTCACACCTATCAAAATGGCTATCATTAATAAATCTACAAACAACAAGTGTTGTCCAGGATTTGGAGAAAAAGGAACCCTCATGCAATGTTGGTTGGAATGCAGATTGGTGCAGCCACTATGGAAAGAATATGGAGTTACCTAAAAAAATTAGAAATGGAACTGCCTTATGACCTAAGTGATTTCACTTTTGGGAATATATCTGAAGAAACTCAAAACGGTAATTCAAATAATATATTCACCCCTATGTTTACTGTAGTATTATTTACAATAGCCAAACTATGGAAGCAACCCAGGTGCCCATCAATAGACAAGTTGAGAAAAAAGCCTTGATATATATATATATATATATATATATATATATATATATATATATATATAATGGAGTATTCCTTGGCCATAAAAAAGAATTAAATCTTACATTTGAAACAGTATGGATGGACCTAGAGGGTATTTGTCTAAGTGAAATAATTCAATCAGAGAAAGACAAATACCATACAATTTCACTTATAAACAAAATCTAAGGAATAAAATAAACAAACAAAAAATTGAACTAGAGTCATAAACACAGAGAACAGACTGATGGTTGCCACAGAGATGGTGGTTGGGTGACTAGGTAAGAAATGTGAAAGGATTAAAAAGTGCAAATTGGCAGTTACAAAATAGTCATGGGATATAAAGTACAGGGAATATAGCTAGTAAAGTTTTAATAACTATATATGGGGCCAGGAGGGTACTAAAAATATCAGGGAGAACAGTTGTAAAGTATATGATTGTCTAACCACTATGCTATACACCAGAAGCTAATAAAAAATAATATTGAATGTCAACTATAATTATAAAATAAAAATTAAAAAGAAAATTCTGTTATTCAATGAGCAGCTAATTCATAGAGTATCTATAATAATATCCTAAAAAACCTAATCTAACTTAATCAACAATTTTAAAAACCAATAGGAATTGATTCTCAGATTTAACCTAACCTGGAATCCAGATATAATTAATTTGGAGGTAGAAAACCCAAATCCCAAAATCACCTAACAATGGAGAGGTACTAAATTTAAGATTTTTATAAATATTAAGAATAACAATCGCCCCACTGCTTATATAGTAGGTCTTTGGGTTATGTCCAGATCCATTCCTACAGTGCAACGTAACATGATTTTCGCCATAAGCACCTATGTCACTCACATGGAGCACATACACAGCAGTAATGAAGTGAAACAGTAAAAAAAAAAAAAAATAGAGGAAATATAACAATTCCTGACCTTTACTTCACATTGTAAAGGCAAGTAATGAAGGGCCAGCTAAATGAAAGCACTCATTGAGTCACCAGCATGGATTTGTTAATGATGTCTGAGAATGGTAAATAATTTTATTTTTTAATATATGTTTATTGATTTCAGGGAATATGGGGAAGGGAGAGAGATATATAAACATCAATGATAAGAGAGAATCATTGATCAGCTTCCTCCTGCACAACCCCCCACTGGGGATTGAGCCTACAACCCAGACATGTGCCCTTGAACAGAATCAAACCTGGGACCCTTCAGTCCACAGGACAACGCTCTATCAACTGAGCCAAACCAGCTAAGGCATATTTTCGTTTCTTTCTATTTTAAATGGCTTTTCATTTATTCCAGCAGTAAGAGCAAATGATGCCTAGTATGTTTCTAGTATATCGTCTTTTTATGAGCAATTTTACTTGTAAAACATTGTGAACATTATACTATAAACAAGATAGATTTTCTGCGGTATTCATGTGTAGCTGCACTAAGAAAGACACCATGATCTCATATGTGGAATCTAATGAATAAAATAAACTGATAACAAAAATAGACCCAGAGACATAGAAGCATGAACAAACTGTCCAACATCAGCGGGAAAGCATGGGGAGGGTGGGTGGGAAGAGATTAACCAATGAACTTGTATGTATCATACATATGTAACAGGTAGACACAGACAATGGGGTGGTGAGGGCCTGGGAGGGGGGAAGGGTGACAGGAGATGGCTAGAAGAGGTCAATGGGAAATAAAGGGGAGGATATTATGTAATACTTTCAACAACAGAGACAGATAAGCATTGATCAGATGCTCAAACTTCAGAGGGAAGGTAGGGAGGGTGGGGGTAAGGAGGAGAAATCAACCAAAGGACTTGTATGCATGCATATAAGAATAACCAATGGGCAGAGAAAGCAGGGGGATGAGGGCATGTACGGGAGGGGTGGGGAATTGGGGGATATGCACACATATGTAATAACTTAATCAATAAAAAATAAACAAATAAAAAATAAATAAAAAAGGAAATATATATAAATATATATGGCTTGGTGGCTTAGAGAAAAACCAGATCACCTTGTGTCTGGCATACATTTATCTAATTCCTCAATTTCATTAAGGATATAGTATGTAATTTAATTAAAAACGCCTTAAGAAAGACACACTTCTTTCCAGTGGTGTGCTAGATATAGTGTATAATCCTAATATATAAAAAGCCAGGGGCTGTTACAACTAAAACAATCGGATGGACAACTGAACAACAGGTTGTGTGGGATGACAAGGCTGGTGGGGGAGGGCAGTTGGGGGCAACTAGACCAGCAGGCAGAGGTGGTTATGGGTGATCAGGCTGGTAGGGAGGGAAGTTAGGGGTAATCAAGCAGACCAAGCAGACCAGCAGGTAAGAGCTAGCAATCTCAGATTGTAAGAGGGATGTCTGATTGCCAGTTTAGGCCCAATACCTGGGATTGGGCCTAAACCACTACTCAGACAACCCCCGAGGCATCCTGGATTGGAGAGGGTGCAGGCTGGGCTGAGGAGACACCCCATGTACGAATTTTGTGCACTAGGCCTCTAGTCTATCCTAATAAAAGAGTTATATGCAAATTGACTGTCACACCAAGACACAAGATGGCTGCCCCCATGTGGTCAAAGATGGCCATCCCCATATGGACAAAGATGGATGCCATCATGTGGAAACAAGATGGCCACCACAAGATGGCCTGCCATGGAGGACAGTTGGGAGGGACCAGGCCTGCAGGGGAGGGAAGTTGGGGACCAGGCCTGCAGGGGGGGAGGCAGGCCTGCAGGGAATGGCAGATGGGGGGGACCAGGCCTGTAGGGGAAGGCAGTTGGGGAGGGCAAGGCCTGCAGGGAAGGACAGTTGGGGGGACCCAGGCCTGAAGGAGAGGGCAATAAGGGGGACTAGGCCAGCAGGGGAGGGCAGTTGGGAGAGACAGACCTGCAGGGGAGGGCAGTTGGGATCCAGCAGTCCTGGATTGTGAGAGGGGTGTCTGACCACCTAAATGGGTGGTTGGAAATTCCTCAAGGGTTCCCAGATTGGAGAGGGTGCAGGTTGGACTGAGGGACACCCCCCATGCATGAATTTCATGCACCAGGCCTCTAATATATATATATGGAATATGCAAAGGGTCTTCTCTGGAGTTCCACTGGGATCAGGGAGTTCACTAGCTCACTATGATGTGTGCTGACCACCAGGGGGTGGTGCGAAATAAAGGAAGTCCCTGGCTGACAGCTGGCATCCTGCAGCTGGAGAGGGAAGCCCCAGCCAGCAGCCAGAAGGCCCCAATTGGCCTTGATCACAGGCCAGGCCTAGTGACCTTACCCATACACGAACTTCATGCACTGGGCCTCTAATGATGTTAAATTATCCTCTTTAAGTTTGAAGGAGAGAATTAAAATAAGAACGGCATACTTTAGAAGAAATATGTATGTGATAGTTAAGTATAAGTGAAAAAGTGTAAACTCACAGAGTAGTCAATTCATAATTTGATCACTTGTTTATGCAACTTTTGCGACATTTCATATATTTCTTAAAGGTGTGATATTAATGTGTTACAGACTTAGGGTATTTATATATCCAATTCTTCAACAAAAAAAGCTATATACCTTATTATTTTTATATTGCCGGGTGGAGAAGCTTCTCAGGCTGCCAAATGTACATTTTATAGGAAGAACACTTCTTATGTTCAATAAGAAAACAGTCAACAAATATTTATTGAGTGCTTTCACCATGACAAGGGTAATAACAAGAACATTTAGTCATTTATGGTATAATTGTTTGAAAGCAAGGACAAAAGGTGTTTATAAGCTTGTATAAGATTATGTTGAGAACACAAAGGAAGAAGAGAGGATGTTGTCTCCATTTTCCGACAAAGGATGAAGAAAACTGACAGCAGCTCTCTAGAGAGATGACAGGTAAAGGAAATGCCAGAAACATTACTGAAGGAGTAGAAATCTCCAGGCTTGAGGTTGATTGTAAATGAAAGGATATTATACATAACCCAATTAACAATGCATACTTAATTAGGCTAAGGGAGCATCTACATTTTAAAGGTTCAAATATATTCGTCCTTTGCCAGAATCTCCTTGGAGAAAGAAATGGGGGTTTAGATTTAACATAAAGTTGAGATGAGTAACAGCCTTATCAACAATTCCAAAGGAAATAAGGAAAAAATGTGAGAACATTATATAGTTTACTATTATTTTATATGTTTAATCACCACATGTTGAAACAGGTCTACAAAGTACTTCTTATTTATAAGGCTTTTTAAAAAATCATTTCATGTATTATTGAAGCCATCCTTAGGCTTAAGTACATTTCAGAGTTTATAAATAGTTGGATTTCTGGTATAAATTGACAGCCTCCTGTCACTTACGTGAATTGCTTCAGAAAATAGGTTTTGTGTGAATTTCTCAATTGGCTAGACTGCTCTGTCAGAGCTATTCAGGTTCTAGACACTTGCAGTCTCCTGCTGGCAGCATTAGTTAAACATTACTAATCAGGGTTTAAACTGATGCACAAGCTTCCTGAAAGAGAAAGTGGGTTATAGCTGTGACCTCCATATCAGGAATTTCAGGCTGCATGCATCATAACATTTTTTAGTTCTGTACCTATTTAGTTTTCTAACCAGATATATGACCAGTGACAATACAGTCATGTAAATATAACTTCTATTGGTGGAAAAAATACTAAACCCATACTTACAGGTTGTTTAAACTCTCAAACTGGCCATAGCATCCCAGAGTATCACTACTATTTTACACCAGATTCTTTTCCTGCATCACTGCTCATTTCAAATCAATCCTCAGTCACAAAGCTCCCCCTTCCAGGTAACCAGTCCCAGAATTTGTTTTATATTTGCAGGCGACTGTTTAATAAGGTTTCCTTTATTAAACATATTCTTAATTTTTCTTCAATCAGCAATTTAAAAGCCATTATTTTTTTCATTTTTAAAAAAAATTATTAAGGTATTATATGTGTACATAGCTTACCATTGGCCCCCCCTCACCTCCCACTCATGCCCTCCCTCCCCAGAGTTCTGTGTTCGTTGGTTGTACTTATATGCATGCATACCAGTCCTTCGGTTGTTCTCTTATCTCCCCCCAGGTCTCCTTCCCCTCCCTGCTGTCATTTGACAGTCTGCTTGTTTTATGGTGACTATCTCAGGACAACACAAATAGAATCCGCTCCTCCTCTGGTTCACACCACCCCTTCCCCCGGGTCCCACTGATTCCCTGGGACACACGGCCCCCTGGGGAACACTGCTCACCGGAGGCACATGGCTTTTTAAAATCACATTTTTTTTTCTTATACACTTTCAGTTTTCCCCTCTTTTAGCCCTTTTCCTTACAAGTTTATTTTTCATATTATGTTTTCCTATGAGTTCTGCACTGTTAGTCTTTTATTTTATTTTATTGCTTTTTTACAGATAGAAAGGGGGAGGGATAGAGTTAGAAACATCGATGAGAGGGAAATGTCCATCAATTGCCTCCTGCACACTCCCCACTGGGTGTGTGCCCGCAACCAGGGTACATGCCCTTGACTTAAATCTAACCTGGAACCCTTGAGTCTACAGGCCAACGCTCTATCCACTGAGCCAAACCAGTTAGGGCTGCACCTTTACTCTTGATATTTAAATTATAAAACTTTAATTAGGGATCATATTCTAAATTATATAAATGCTCATATTTTAGTTAAGTGTATTTTTAAACCAAGTCTATATTTAACACTCTGATTTACATGTTTCCAATACAAGGTCTTAATTTCCACCAAATATAAACTTAGAGCATGTATTTCAAGGAGGAAATTATTATAAAATTATTTTGTTTACATGTACAAACATCCCATAAGAACCACACACTTTTGGAGGCAATTATGCAGCCACACCAAGCATCAGATGTCACATCCATTCAATGGAATTTAACTTATACTACCCGTGGTTCCCCGAAAATAAGACAGCCTCCGAAAATAAGACCTACTTCATGGAAACATAATACATCCCCTGAAAATAAGACCTAGCGCATCTTTGGGAGCAAAAATTAATATAAGACACTGTCTAATTTTCGGGGAAACAGGTTATTTACATCATGTATATTGAGCACATCTTTCTGAGTTTGGCACTGAAAGTACTGCATCCTGGAATCCCCATTGGTCTCAGGAAGACAAGGACTATATAGATTGTCGTAAGGATGAAATGAGATGAAATGAAAAGCAACAAGTTTATAATCTGGCTCAGAGTTAAAGTTCCAAACTGGTAGCTCCCTTCTCCTCCTGTTCACCATCAGTACTCTGGTCCTATAAAGGATGCATTATTAAAAATATAGGAAGATATAAAATTGGAAAACTGTTTTACCAATTGCTTTGAGGAAATCAGCATATTCTAGAGAGTAGTATACAATTAAACATCTCCTCTTACTAATGGGTATTCATTAGAATGAGTTCACTTTGGTTGTCATTTTCCCCACCTTATGCTTTTATAAGAAGTATCTGTCTCTTCATCTGATTTTGTCACTGATAATATTTTAATGAATATACTAGGATAAGAATTCACACCCCCCAAAAATAATGCATTATTAAAGAGAAAATCAGCAGTGTTACACTGTGAAATGACAGACCTGAATTCTTATCTGGGTTCCACTACTAACAATCTGAATGACTTTGGGCAAGTCATCTCCACTTTGTGCCTTAGTTAACTCATGGGAACGATAATGATAATTATAACTATATTTACATGACAGTTGTCACTCAGGTCAAATTATATGTAACTTATAAAAGAAACCGCTAAGCTGCCCAAACCGATTTGGCTCAGTGGATAGAGCGTCAGCCTGTGGACTGAAAGGTCCCGTGTTCAATTCCTGTCAAGGGCATGTACCTTGGTTGTGGGCACATCTCCGGTGGGGGGTTTGCAGGAGGCAGCTGATCGATGATTCTCCCTCATCGATGTTTCTAACTCTCTCTTCCTCTCTGTAAAAAATCAGTAAAATATATTTAAAGGGGGAAAAAAAGAAAGAAACTGCTAAGATAAAAAAAGATGGTAAATATAAGTGCCATAATTACAGGCAGGCTTTCCAAATACTGTGATGTTTGATGTGACGGTACCTCATTTCTGGCTCTCATTTCTGGTAGCTAATGTAGTGTCAGACTGCTTACCTATTTACCTTGAATTAGGAAGTCTTCAAAAAGAAATCATACCTTAATGATTTCTAAGTGGTATAAATATCCCTCATACATTTTGAGAGCATCAATACAAATACCCAATGCTTAATTCACTATATTCACTCAGAGTACAAAGCCCTCAGAATCAGCCATTTTGTCTGTCTTCCATTTGTTTTATAGGCTGGGCAGCTTTTCACTATTTTAGGAAATATACAAGCATATAATCAACAGAGTGGCAGTAAATTAAAATTCTTTGCTACAGCTGGTGTTTCATCCCCTCCCCTCACTCAGGCTGTACAAGGTCATTCTGTTTTTTTCCTTGCATGGAAGGGCTAGTAAAAGTATGGATGCATTTCAAGTGGCGCTATAAAGAGATGCACATAACCATCAGTAAAAAAAAAATCAAAATTACGTATTGGTCTTGGTTAATTATGTGGCCTAATAGGGTGATATACAATTATAGAAAAATATAAGAGGACACTAGCATTAGGACTGGAATCCTAAATGCCACTAAGAAACATCAAAAAAAGTCTAGTTACAACTCAGGTCAAGCAGACATTATATTTTCTAAGGAGATTTAATAACAGATGGCAATTCCAATGTAATTTAATCATTAATGCCTGAGATAGCACCTGGTGCTTAGAATGCAACATGGTGTATTTAGTGGAAAGAACACAGAACTGGGAAGACAAAGAGGAACCAGATTTCTACGTCTAGATCTGTTCTAGGAGAACTGTGTGACCTGGCTTGTGGAGGTACTTGACAACTATGTGTTTTATAATAAATGTATTTTACAAAATATCAGAAATAGATGTCCCTGTGAATTATAAGAAAAAGAAAAGCATAGTGATCCTCAGTATTCTCAAGTATGAAAATACAAATATACTGTGAACAAAAAGCCAGAATAATATTTCAGGAAGAAGGAACGATATGTGCAGATTCATTGAGACCTGAAATTGGATAATATGTTCTTACTAGTTAGTACCCTGAATGAATGCAGAGACAGGGGAGGTAATTGGAGAACCAGAAAAGAGGCAGGAGACATATTGGAGAGGTAGACTACGCCTCACTTTATGTGCTCTTTTTAAGGGATAGATGAGAAAGACTACTATAGTGAGAGCTAGTATCTTGAAAAATATTACTCTTGTGGCAGTATGAAAGATGGATTGGTTTATGGGGGCCAAAGAGGGAACATGAGGCATGGAGAGACTAGGGGGGAGATGGAAAGTGGGTTAAGAAGCGGTTGCAATAGACAAGGCGAAATATGTTAATGTCTTGACTAATAACTCTTGTGACAGGACAAACATTGCTGACTTATGAGGTTTTACAGGCTACCACCCCTTGCAAGGAACAGAGAACGCTCTATTTGCCTTCTTGGTTTGGTCTTACTCTAGTTCCCCCCCCCACACACACACACTCATTTTCTTTCCTTCTTTCTCATTCTGAAGGTGAAGGAGCCTTGCTTTCTGGGAGAAGAGGACAAGTATATCTATATTATAAAAAGCAGAGTAGTGGATAATGCAATAGAGATGTTTTTTTCTTTGCTTGTTTATTTTTAACCATATTGAGTAAAGTTTGAGTTGGAGAAATAATTTCGACATGGGAAAGGCTCTGGAGCAGATAGGGATATAAGAGAATAGAAGAAATGTAAGAAGGAACTTTTAAGGTATAGTTCTTCTATAGATTAGGAATTAGACCTCACATTAACACTCTGCAAGAGATGGTAGTAAGAAATAAGATTATTTTAAAATTTCCTTTGACTGCTGCTTATAAGACCAGATGATGTGTATCAACAGATTCTTGAATGCCTTCTGCCTCCTTTATACTGGGTTTTGCACACATCTGATAGGTATTAGGATCACCATTTTACAGATGAATAAACTGAAGATAAAAAGTTCATAACCTTTCCAAGGTACCATAGCAAGTAAGTAGCACAGTGGGAATCTGATTCTGTGGCTTGCACTCATTTCACTTTTGTTTTCCAGCCTGCCAAAGGTAGTTTTTACAAGATGATTTTACAAGTGACTGGGTAAGTAACTTATCACTCTCTTCTCAGCCATGTTGCCCTCCAACCCTGGGTAAGACAATGTCAGCATAAGAAACATTCAATCCTGTGAAGAATTTTTGTGTGTTTATTTGAATCAAGCTGCAGACAAATGCCTGGAAGCAGAATCTCAAGGATTTGAAATAATGCTCAGGAGATAGGCAGTTTTGCACCTTATTTTATACACTAGAGACCCAGTGCATGAAATTCATGCACAGCGGGGGAGGTGGTCCCTCAGCCTGGCCTGTGCCCTTTCCCAGTCCAGGAGCCCTCAGGGGATGTCCGACTGACAGCTTAGTCTTTTGAACTTCTAAGCCATCAATTGGACATCCTTAGCACTGCTGTGGAGGCAGGAGAGGGTCCTGTCACTGCTGCTGTGCTCGGCAGCCATGAACTGGGCTTTTGGCTGAGCTGTGCTCCCCCTGTGGGAGTGCAATGACCACCAAGAGGCAGCTCCTGCATTGAGTGTCTGCCCCCTGGTGGTCAGTGCATGCCATAACGACCAGTCATTCCACTGTTCAGGCGATTTGCATTTTAGCCTTTTATTATACAGGATTATAATAAAAAGAGGATAGGTAAATGGATTATATAAACTTCACTATGATATATTAGGGAAGCAGGAGAAAGCAAAGTGGGAAAACCTCTGGGGTAGTATAAAAAGTAAAACGATAGACACACACTTCTTTTACTTAGGTGAGTGCAGGATAGTTAACAGCCCACAATTAATGCAATAACAATGAATGAATGTTTGGTATCCACAGAGAAGTGCCTGTGTTTTGGGAAAAGGAAGATTATTTTGATATTCAAAGAATATGTTTTCATATTCAGCGAAGGTAAAGATTGATCTTTGTCAGGAAAGATACCATACTAGGCAATGACTGCCCACAATAAACTGCTTTTAGTTAAAACGTTTTAATCTGAGGATATCCTTTGTGGTTACTTTAGGTCTCTGAGTTTGCAAGGTGGCCATGCAGGCCTTCGCTAAGCTAGTCAGGTTAGCCTGTGGCCCCCTTTTGTTCACAGCCAACACAATAGGGGAGGAGGGATTAGGTTTAAAGACGCTTAAAGTCAAAAATCAACATGGCTTATTACAGGTGTGGGTTAATGGTAGGAGTTTTTTCTGAGTTGGATGTTGAAGCTTTAATCCAATGTTCAAAAAGGGAAGGGGAGTAGCGGACTGGGCTATCAGAGATAAAATGTGAATTTACACCCGAGGAATTGGAAGCCCCTAGGGAATGTTCAGTTGGAGATGACACAAAGAAACACATATAGAACTTGAATAAAGAGAGAGTTGGGCCTGAAGATATTGATTCCAGAGCTCCTACATACAGATGAGAATTATTTTAATTGGATTGAATGAGACCACTCAGGAAAGGTATTATAGTATTCCTGGAACTGGGGCCCATAGATTTCCCATAAAGATAAATCTCCTCCTCCTCATTGAACCTTTCATATATAGATTTCACCTAACAAAAATTATTATTATTATTATTATTATTATTATTATTATTATATTTGATAGAGAAAACACTTATTGTGGGGGTGTAGATAATGTTAGTACTGTTTTTAACGTAAGGAAACAATCTATTGGAGACAGAAGACACTCAAGAAAGGGGATCCTCCTTTTGAATCTTGATGCCAATGATATGATTTTGTGAATTAGTTAGCATTGTTTTTGACATAAGAAAATTAGGGAACACAGAGGGTAAGTAACTTATTACAATCAGCAGAGCTAATCATTAACTGAACCTGGAACTGAAGTCAGATAGTTTGCCTACAAAGCCTGTACTCTAAACCACTATAAGGCAGTTTCTCCCAATCACCAACATCTGTTTAAATAAAATGACATGGACTCATCTGAATATCAGTGTTACTTTCTTGGCAATTTGGAAAGAAAATTAGGAAATTCCTGAGTTCCTTACTTTTTATCTTTGTCTCTTATCATTCATATCACATATACTATACCATAACCCACAGCCCATTAGAAGCCTGAATAAAGGATAGAATGAATAAGAGTTAGTTGGAGACATTCTCTAGGGAGACTTTGTAACTAGAAATTTCATTGTGCAACAAATACTAGGACTCTGCTATATAAACAAGTCACATTTATATATAGATAGTTTTTCTATTTAGCTCTTAGATGTGGAACAGTGGTTTCATTCCTGGTAGAATTCCCTGGGGATTCTTTAAAAATGCTCACACCCATAACATGCTAATTATATCAAAATTTCTATATGCTGGGCACGGGCATAGATACTTTTCTAAAGTTTCCAGGTGATTTTAATGTGAAAGCAGAGGTGAATGTCAGTCACTGGGATAACCCTACACATTTATTTGACTCACCTTATGGTTATTTACTGCAGAAATCCAAGAAATGATATACAATCATACTCATAAAACTTTACTTGACAACCTTGATAAACTCAGAAGAAAAACAGTTGCAACTTTACTTGCCCTAGAAGAAACAAATAAATACAATATTGGTTCTAAATATTAAATATTGTTATATGGATTCATAAAATAATTTTGTACAGTTACAAAATTACCCACTATAGAGGTAGACTTCTCAATTCTAAGAGCAAATGGAATATTGGTCCCTAAGTGCATCAGTGTTGGTATATAATGACTGTTATTAGTTTCATCTTTATGCTACAAAATATTTCACTTGCACTAGTTATTAAATCTTAACAACACATTCTGTCTTCATAGCTCTTTTTAACTCCATGTGATATGTATTTTATAGTCATCATCTGTGATATACACATGACAGGCAGTACTTATGCAAAAATGACAAGCATGTTTGCCATTTCTGTTTGCTGAATGGTTTACTCATAAGTCTTATTCTGAACTTAACTTCCCTTGGAATTGCTATATAATAAAACTTGCTTTTCTTGCAAATAGAATAAGGATGCCTGCCCAAGTTTAAATCACTACTCAAAAGAGCAAAATTCTTATCCTGAAAATGTAAATGTCTCAGTATGTTAGTGGGGACTTGGTCAGCCAGTATGTTCTGGTGATAATTTGTTAACAGGGTACATTTCATGTTAAGAATCCTTATCACAATAAAAAAACAAACACATACATGCAAACAAATTAGAGGTGGCCACCAAACCACTCTTTTTTCCCTGAGTTTATATCTTAATATCAAATCTTGTCTTTGTTGACGAGGAAATGCTGGTCTAAAAAATGCTCAACCACTGAACCACTGCAGCTGGGCACACTGTATTTTTGAAAAATAATTTTTTCCCACAATACATAATTCACTAAAAAGAAGATAAAAAGAAAAACAATAAAATGGGCAAAGTGTGTGAATGAGATACTTCTACACTCTTACCAGAATGGCTAAAATTAAAAAAGACTGGCAGTTCTAAATGTTGGTGAGAGGAAAGGGAACTCAAACATTTTGAGAATGGAAACTAGTTTGGCAGTTTCATATGAAGTTAAACATGCACTTACCACACAGCCAAATACTGGCAAGTTCACTCCAAGTTACTTACCCAAGAGGAATGAAAATATATGTCCAAGCAAAGAATTGTTCATGAATGGCCACAGCCGTTTTATTCAAAATAGCCAAAATTGTAAACAAATCAAATGACACTAAAAGAGAAATCAATCAATCATGCTATATCCCATACAGTGGAATACTGATAAAAAATAAAAAGAAATAAACAATTGATAACTTCAATAACATGACTGAATTTCAAAAGACTCCAGATGAATGAAGTAGGCTAGGAAAATTCCTATTATATTCCATTAATATGATATATTAAATAGTCTAAAATATAGTGATAGAGAGCAGATAAGTAGTTGCCTGTAACTGGAGTTGAGAGAAATGTAAATGTAAAAATATAAAGAAGCACCAAGGAATTTGTTGATGATTTTTTTGGTGTTTTTTTTTAATGTCTAGATTGTGGTGGTGGTTACCCAAGTCCATAAATTTATACCTCAACAAAATTAAACAAATACAATGAACTGTCTTGGCTACAAAGAAAATTATAAAAGGCAAAAGACACCAATGCAACAAGATTCTCACCCACACCTGTCACAATGGCTGTCATAAAGAAATCAACAAACAAGTTCTGCCAAGGATGTGGACAAAATGGAACCCTCATGCACTGTTGATGGGAATGCAGACTGGTGCAGACACTGTGGAAAACAGTATGGAGTTTCCTTAAAATGCAAAAACGAAACTATCTTTGACCCAGCAATTCCGCTTCTGGGGGTTTATCTAAAGAAAAAGAAAACACTAATTCAAAAGATATATGTACTCCTATGTTCAGTGCAGCATTATTTACAATAGCCAAGATATAGAAGTAACCTAAACATCCATTGATAGATAAATGGACAAAGATGTGATACATATATAAAATGGAATATTACTCAGTCATAACAAATTAAATCTTACCATTTGAAACAACATAGATGGGCATAAGGGGTATTATGCTAAGTGAAATAGATAGAGAAACCAAAATAACCATGTGATTTCACTTACACTGGTATGTGGAAGAAAAAACTACATGAGCAAACAAAACAAAAACAGGGTCTTAGATTAAGAGAAAAATTAACGATCATAGATAGGAGGATGGAAGGTGAAAGAGATAATGACCAATTGTCAGTTTTAAAAATGGTCATGTAGATGTAAAGTACAGCATAGGGAATATAGTCCATAATATTGTAATAACTATGTTTTGTATCAGATAGGTTCTAGACTTAGAGTAGTAATTACTTTATAAGGTATATATACATGTCTAAGCACTGTGTCTTACACCTAAAACTTAATATATACTAAACTATATATACAACTATAATACACTAAACAGTATATATATAAATTATAATATGCTAAACTGTAATGAAAAATAAATTAATAAAGAATCCAAGATTCTCATTTGTGAAAAATATGTCTTATACATTGCCCAGATGTCTAGTATTATTTTAAAAAAATTATCAGATTGATGAGTGGTGCAAACTAGACATTTTCTAAAATAGGGGTACAGTAAATTTTAGGAAAGAAAAATTATAAGTACAAAGAAAATGTAAAATGGTATATGTATGTGCGTGTACATATGTACACACTTATATATGTGCCCTAGACTAGAATGGAATTGTATGCTAGCAATGTGATTACTAAATTAGCAAAGGTGATTACACTGTAAGCTAAGGGAAATAAATATCAAAACAGCTACCAACAGATGAATAATACTTGAGACTGATTGATAAGGATGGTAAAATACATGCATATTAGAGATAACACACATAGGAAAATACATTCTAATGTCTTTGAAAGTAAATTAACTAGGCTTGATCCCTGAAACAGTGTAATTTTCCTATGCAATTCAAGAGATCAAACTATGATTCATGTCAGACACTGAAAAGTTCAAACCTGGCATTTTCATCAGCAATATAAAATAGTGTATAAATATGCTATTAGGTGGTGCAATCTACAAATGTCTATATGTTTGATAGTTCTCTTTTTCTGTTAAGGGATTTAAGATAATAGCCTCAAATAACCTTCAGTGAAAAATATGACCACTCGGTAGAGAGTGTGAATGACACCTGCCACCTGTCACCAGAAAAATACATTATGAGAATTCTTCTCTCAAAGAGAATGATTTTCAGTTATTAAAAAAAGACACATTGGTTTGTTTATACAGATTAAAGATAGTCGTGAGACCTGTAAATGAGTTATTATTCTCTGTTGGATTTTTTGCAATTCATGTATAGTGGTTGGCATGTGCAAGAAGTGATTGGCATGTGCTGACAGAGCAGAAGCGGAGAAGAAGCAGGTAGAGAGTAGGTTCCCTAGTGAAGTACCAGGAGAAATCCTCCTCTTTCAGGCTCAATGCGGGAGTAGCTGGGTGTCTTTGGGGCCTGCCATGGACCAGGTAGATGAAGCATACTCATATGGGAAGTGGCAAGTGGAATTGGCCTTTTCTTGGGGTTTCATAGAGTCCCTTGGTACATTCTTACTCCAAAACCATTATGACCCCAAATCTCATATACTTGTCTTTAGGAATTTTCCTGGTCAATCCCAGGAGATGAAAGCTATGTATTAGTTCTCTCTTAGCCAGTATATACATAGGAGAAGCAGATATAATTACTGTGCTCATTTATTCTCTAGCTTTTCTATTTTTGCTTTCCATATGAATTGATATTTTTGAAATATTAACCAATGTGATTTCTTGGTATTCTCATTCCTGTACTTCCTTCCATCTGTTTAAACTACCAGGTAATTTCATTATCATCCACTGAGCTATATGATAGCATAAGGCAACAGAATTGTCTTCCTAGCTTCTAAAACTAAAAACCTTATATTTACTCTTTGGAAAATAAATTTGGGCAGGGGGGAAAGCCAGAGAGTAAAAGAAATACATCTCCACTCCATGAGCTTGAATGGAATTTCATAGGCCAAGAGGAAAAGAGAGAGTCAGAGAGGAAGCAGGAGATAGTAGATACTGTTGGGCCCCACAGAGAAGGCCAAGTCCAAGGAGTAGGCAAATCACTTTAGAGGTTTGTGAGTCTATGTTGCCCTATGGCCAGGGCACAGATCAGGGAAGGGGCAGAGTGTAAAGCAGAGATGCCTCTGTGACTCCCTTAAAAAATTAACCTTAGTCTTAGGGATTTTCCTTCTTCCAAATATGAGGCAGAGTCAGCACAATTCTTTCTACATACCCAACATGTGAAGAATGTAAGGGACATAGAGACCCAAAGGGACCAGAAGGTAAACAATGGTAGGTATCATCCCTGGGACATGTATGCCATTGTTGTTGTTTTTTGTTGTTGTTGTTGTTCATTTGTTTGTTTGTTTTGCCTTATAGGATGGACTGGTGAACATCTCGTTAAATATCAGGGTGGACATACATGAAATAGAAGACAAAATTAGTCTCTTTGACACCTAGACAAAAAATGACCTTCTTCAAAATTCAAACATAGCTCCAAGGAAAGGAAGGAACTCTATATAGATAGGAATTTTTTGTTATCCTACATTTTGAGATTTTTTTAAAGTGGGTTGTTTTAGAAAATGAAGTCAAAGTTACATGCCTTGTTTGTGGACTGAAATTAATTTGCATCTAGAATGTCATGTCTTAACTTCCTGTAACTATATCTAACCACTTCAGCTTTTGATATGTTACTTGGATTTTTATAGTAACATCTCTCTGGTTCATCAATTCCTAATCCTTATTCATTTATATGGTCATTTTCCATAATACCTACACACTATTTGCAATTCTAGTATGTTCTTTTTCCAATGCATTCCCTCCATTTATCATTGAATTATTGAGGAAAACCTCCTCCAGGGGTACAAATGTTACTTTAATCTAATCAATTCTTTTGAGTGTGTGTAACCAGGGAAGGGATAATATAAAAATTATGAAAAATAATGCAAATTTGCCTGGTAGAGAAAAGCTGATAATTAGTAACAGGCCTGTTTAAAGGGCATTTTGGGAATCTGGCTATATATCACTAACTGCATGGAAAATTCTGTGCAGAGGAACTTCCCAAATGTTATCAGATATTTCCTTTTGTTAAGGACAGGACTTGGGGGCAAAAACAAGTCAAGTCTATCAAATGAGGGAGAGTCATTAACCACTTATAACAGTGATGATTTTCCTATCTTCCAAACTCCTACATTTCATGTTTAAATGTTGAGGTTCATTGAAAAGAGTAGGGAGGAATAAGAATCACTATGTCACATGTAATAATGAAAGTCACACAAGATACATAGAAGTCAATTATTATAACTGAACAATCACTGTATAATTTAAACAAAAAATGAAAAGTTTATGTTTCTGTATTTCCAATATTAAACTTAAACAAATGTTCTTGGGAAAATATATATGAATTAACAGACTGGATTCATCCTCAAAACTATTTAATTTAGCCCTAGCCAGTTTTGCTCAGTGGATAGAGCAACAGCCTGTGGACTGAATGGTCCCAGTTTCGATTCTAGTCCAGGGCACATGCACAGGTTGCGGACTGAACCCTCAAAAGGGGTCTCAGGAGGCAGCGTATCCATGATTCTCTCATCAATGATGTGCTTCTCTCTCTCTCCCTCTCCCTTCCTCTCTGAAATTAACAAAAATATACTTAAAATATTTAATTCACCTATATTCCTACCCACATATAGGATTTTCTTCACTTTTATAAATTAATTTATACAAGTAGAAATCTCTATTTCTGAAAATAGAAATATGTTTACAAAAATTCTGATTCATACTCCAAGTGGTCTCCTATTACAACTATAATGAACAGATATTAAGCATTTGGCAGGTGTAACCTGCAGATATTAATGCTTTATACTAATTATGTCAGCAATTTTCTTGATAATTTGTATTTTACTACAGCAGTTAAATGACCTAAATATCTGCAGCAAGTTTTGTCCTGCATATTAACATGTAGCAGGCTGGATGAGAAGGCAAGGCTTACTGCTTGCAATGGACTTGGCAAACAACTAAACAAGTTCAAAATAGATAAACATGGGCCTGGAGCATCACCCAGACAGTTCTATCAACCCTGATCACTGCAACCTTCACAGGATATAGACATTGTTTACTGCACGTTATTCTCAAAAAGACTGAATATTTGTTTCTATTTTTTTTGCAAACATATTTGTATTTATTTTAGAAGACTCAAAACATAAAAATAACATTTAGTATTCACGCACAGTCTCTCTCTGTGAGTTCTGATTGTATTTTCCCAAGAACCTAGACAAATGCTTTTGTTATGACACCTTGGCTAAACTGCAATGAATTTCAGTATTTTAATAAGGAAAAACTGCCACATACCATTACAGTATAGGAACTCCAATTGCAGTCGCTTCCCATCTTGGGAATGAGCAATGCGTTTGGCTATGTGGATGCATATGCAGAACCTTTTTTTTTTTTTTAAGAAAAAGCTTTAAATTGGTTACACAACTGGATATTTTGAAAATAAGTAAAATTCATGCAGCTCCTTTCTAACTAGGTTTTTTGTGAAGTAATGGGATATTTTATAACTTGTCATTAGGGTTCTTGGCAGTCTAAAAATCAACCATACTCAAGTCCTTCCAAGGAATTATAGTCAGAGAGAAAGGTTGGACATCTATAATATTAATGAACTGGCCAGGAGCCATAATGTAGAGTCACCTTACACATAGTAGCCAAATGATGCTGTAGATTTCAGCCACATGCCCTTATTGTGTCAAACAATCAGAGCAGATGTAAATTCCCTATCCAATCAATAGTTTTGCTAAATTCCCAATTGTCTAGTAAAAATGTGTCAAGGATATTTGATAAAATTTCCCAATATGGATTCAAATTTGTAGATGGTACTTTTCCCCCTCCATTTTAAGTGCCTCCTCTTACCTTTCCATAAGAAATTGATCTATGGCCCAGTTCTTAGAAGCATTCTGCACAAAAGTACAGACCACCTACTAAGATCCACCTCCAGTTACAGAAGTTCACAATATCCAGCCCTGGTTTGCTTTGATAGAATTTGGTTACTTTGTGGCTGAAATTATCAAATTGTTAGTGTCAGAGAGTAATCAAAGAGGCATGGAAGGCAATGTAGCTATTAAAAGCAGGACAATAAGACAAAAGGGAATCCAGTTACGCACTGAAGATTCAATTATATTTCTTGGCATATAGTAGGCAACTAAGAAATAGTGATTAAGTAAGCAATAAAAGCAGAGAGAAAATGAGTGACATTCCTTACTCCCAATGAGTAACGACCCTCAACTTAGATTAGCCTGTAGTATGCAGTAAAAAGAAAATACTAGTGAACTCTGCTACAAATATTTGCATATTAAACTATATGACATTGATAAGGTTCTCTTAAACTTTGAATCTTTTTATTCAATTGTGAAATGGGATGAGGTGATAAAGTATGCATTGCCTAGCTCCCCTGACTCAATGTGTGTACAGATGGATGTGTGTATATGTGCATCCACATATGTAAGTACACAGTAGCATCATGTTTACATCTGCCTTACAAATTATGTGATATGAAATGCAACATTTCTTTCATATTTCCAACATTTCTTTTATCAGGGTTGTTTTAAATCATCTCACTTATGCCAGTTCTTTCTGGTGTATATATTTTACGGCACTATCTAGTGCTAAGAAATTCTGTCTTTTTATATCAAGAGGTTAAGAAGAGTAAGAAATGTGTCAAACTGAAATACTTTCCCATAGTTACAATGAGGTAATAAGGTTAAAAATATAGTCATGGATTAATTGGATCAGGTGGGTCAATAAAATGACTCTTGCATTATACAGTAAGTTTTAGCAAGACAAAGGGAAAGTCTAAATCTATGCCAGCCTGGAATATTAGCAGGTATGTTAGGATCATGCCCTAAGAAATCAATCATTTTCTAGAAGCCTTGAAATATGGATCTTCGCTCCTTTAAGCTCTTATTAAGGAAGTGATGCTGGGAATTGCTGGGTAGAGCAGAATGCTTAGTATGGTTGCCAAAAAGTGAAACCACTAGATAATATCTGCAAACTCAAATGTATGTGCTAAGAATTGCTTCAGATAGAGATTAATCTTGAATGGGAAGAAAAATTTAAATATAGCATGTTTACTTTGAAATAATATAATAATTTTATAAGCGTGAAAAATAGCTATATAAACTGACAAAATTATCAATTTTAAAAAATTAAGATTTCACTGTTAGATATCATTTGAGAAAGAAAAGCACTGTGTATAATCAAATGATATACACATACTGTCTCAATGTAAAACCTATTTTCTAGCAAAACCTCACTGTATCTAAGTTTTCAAATTTATTTAATTTGTTGTAATCACAAAATGTCATCTGCATGTTATAAATCTTTTTGTAAGTATTTAACCTTCTTTTGCAGCCTAGTCCAATGTAATTTTTTGGTAAATATTTCAACAAATGTGCTTGAAAAATATATATCCTCTATTTGTTAGGTGAAATATCTGACCATTAATCAAGCATGTTTATTGAGTTTATTGAATTATGTATATTATTTTTTCATTTTATTTATTGAAAAAATAATGTGCATACACATTCTGTTTGTTCTTTTATTTAAAAACTAGAGGCCCAGTGCATGAAATTTGTGCACAGAGGAGGGTGTCCCTTAGCCTAGCCTGCACCCTCCCAAATCTCAGACCCCTCAAGGGATGCCCAACTGCCAGTTTAGGGATCAGGCCTAAACAGGAAGACGGACATCCCTCTCACAATCCAGGACTACTGGCTCCCACCTGCTCGCCTGCCTGCCTTCCTGATTGCCCTAACTGCTTCTGCCTGTTAGCTTGATCACCCTCTAACCACTCCCCTAACAGCCTGATTGATGCCAAATTGCTCCTCTGCCAGCCTGTTTGCCCCTAACTGCCCTTCCCTACAGGCCTGGACACGCCTGTCCTCCCCTGCAGGCTTGATTACCCCCAACTGCCCTCCCTTGCAGTCCTGGTCCCTCTCAACTGCCCTCCCCTGTTGGCCATCTTGTGGCAGCCATTTTGTGTCCACATGGGGACAGGATTATTGAACACATGGGGACAGCCATCTTGTGTGTTGGAGTGATGGTCAATCTGCACATTACTCTTTTATTAAATAGGATAGAGGCCTGGTGCATGGGTGGAAGCCAGCTGGTTTGCCCTAAAGGGTGTCCCAGATCAGGATGAGGGTTTCCTTGGGGTGTGGGGAGGCCTGGGCAAGGGACCTGTGGTGGTTTTCAGGCTGGCCCTGCCCCCTGAAGACCCAAGTGGAGGCCTGGTATTGTTAGAGAGTGGAAATGTTGGAGCATGCTTCCAGAGAGACTGTGGACTGTGCACCAGATAGAATTACCAGTGCTGACACCAGGCAAGGACCTGAGATACGGTCTCATGGCCACTTCCCAGGACATAAGCCTTCTTTCAAGAGCAGAGCAGGTCTGACTTAGTTTTGTACTGTGTTTTCCATCTTGTATAAAATGTATCAATTACCCAACCCACCCTTAAATCAGCCAATAGAAATGCAGAGGGAAGTAACCCAGCATAACAGGACCCTGGCCCACACCCCACCAATCAGAACCAGCAAACTCAGAGGTCTGAGCATCACCCCACCACCCAACCCTAAACCCTATAATAAAAAGACCACACTTTCAGAGTTCGGGGCTCTCTGCATCCTGCTGCTGCATCCATAGAGGCAGGGAGACCAGGCTCAAGTTTGAATAAAGGCTCTTTTGCTTTTGCTTCGTACTTGGCTCCCTGGTGGTCCTTGGGGATCTTGAAATCTAGGCATAACAGTATCTGGAATTTATTTCGTTTCTATAATTAAAACTTTGTAGCCTAGAATGGAGCCAAGCCTCTTGTTTGCTCTGTGGTGGCAGCCATTTTTGTTGAGATTTATGTATCTTCTATAATTGAGACTTTGTAGCCTGGAGTGGAAGCTAAGGCAGGCCAGGGCTTCAGAAGCTTGGCTTCATCCATCACCAGGGGAAACCCTAGCCTTCTGCTCTTTCCAGCTCAATGGCTGCCATGGATGATAAATGGATTTATTTATCATCTATCATTGAAACTTTGTAGCCTTGAGTGGAGACCTAGGCTGGCAAGGGCAAGTGAAAAGCTCGGCTTCCTCCATTGCCTGGGAAACACAAGCCTCTTTCCTGCTCTCTGTGGCCATAGCCATCTTGGTTGGGTTTATTTGCATATTCACTCATGATTGGCTGGTGGGCATGGCTTGTGGGTGTAGTGGAGGTACAGTCAATTTGCATAGTACCCTTTTATTAGATAGGATACTCTTAAATCCATTATGACTTAGATTTATTTTTTACCTTTTATATAATTTAAAACATACTATGTTTGTAGATATTTTCCAGATTATTGTTACTTGCATTTCTTGGTTTGCTAATGAAGGGAACAAAGTCTTACCACCCCAACATGTGCCTTTGGGATATTTATTCTAAACTGGTTGTTAAGAAAAAAATAAGACTTAAAAAGAAAATTTGATCCTCTTTCTTTCCTGCCTAAGAGATTAAGATGGCAAGCCCTGCTTCAGGAAAGGATTCTAGCATATTCATGCTAGCATTAGATAGGAAGAAATCCACCAGAAACCTTTTAACTAGATCCTGCCCCCCTCCCACTGTGTCTGGGTTGCCTAGCAGGAATTTATCACATGTTCTGCTCTGTCTTAGCCACCTGCAAACTGCCTATTTCCCTTTAAATTCCAAGACCTCTGCCCACTCCCTTTTTCCTTTGTCCAAAGTAGCATATAAACCTCAAGTGCCTGTGGACAAAAAGAGCCACATAATAAACCTAACAAACACTGGGGAGGCCTGTATGGTGGCCTTATAAACCAAGAGACCTAAAGCAACTACATAGATGGTCTGAAATGAAAAGTTTTTAATTAAAGGTAGTTTGTGGTGGGTAGTCAAGTCCTAGTGCAGTATTTTTCCTTACCAAAGGTCAATCTTCACTTTCACTAAGCCTGTCTGTTCTCTTTTTGCATCTAGGATAATATACCTGATAAATATTCCTTTGCAAAGTAAAGTAAATTCCCTTCAACCAGACCCTTCAAAACACTGGCATATACCTATAGCAGACCAAAAACTCTGGCATCTACATTAATAATAGAGAAACATGCAGATTGACCATACCTCTACTATGTCCACAAGCCACGCCCACCAGCCAATCAGGAACAAGTATGCAAATTAGACCAATCAAGATGGCTGTGGGCACAGAACAAGTAGGAGGCTTGCGTCTCCCTAGCAATGGAGGAAGCCAAGCTACGCGCCCACTCTAGTCAGCCCTGGCCTCCACTCAAGGCTACAAAGTTTCAATTATAGAAGATAAATAAATCCCAACCAAAATGGCAGCAGCCACAGAGTTGTAGAAAGCAGAAGGTTTGGTTTTCCCCCAGTGATGGAGGAAACTAAGCTTCCTGGCTAGCCCTGGCCTCCACTCAAGGCTACAAAGTTTTAATTATAAAAGATAAATAAATCTGCTCCAAGACTGGTTAGGCTCAGTGGTAGAGCTTCGGTCTGCGGACTGAAAGGTCCCAGCTTCGATTCCAGTCAAGGGCATGTACATTGGTTGTGGGCACATCCCCGGTGGGGGGTGTGCAGGAGGCAGCTGGTCAATGTTTCTCTCTCATTGACATTTCTAGCTCTCTATCTCTCTCCCTTCCTCTCTGTAAAATATCAATAAAATATATTTTTTAAAAAGATAAATAGATCCCAGATACCATGGCCTCTGCTTGGGTCACTGGGTGGTGTTGCCAGCCTGTAAATCACCACAGGCCCTTTTCCAAGGTCACTCCATACCCCAAGGTAATCCCCACCCTGATCTGGGACACACTTCAGGGCAAACCAGCTGGCCCCCACCTGTGCACCAGGCCTATATTTTATATAATCCTATCTAATAAAAGATTGATATGCAATTGACCATCACTCCAACACACAAGATGGCTGCCTCCATGTAGTCAAAGATGGCTTCCCCTATGTGAACACAAGATGGCCACCATAAGATGGCCAGCAGGGGAGGGCAGTTGGGAGGGACCAGGACTGCAAGGGAGGGCAATTGGGGGTGATAAGGCCAGCAGGGGAGGGCAGTTGAGAGGAACCAGGCCAGCAGAGGAGGAAAGTTGGGCCTGCAGGAGAGGGAAGTTGGGGGGGAACCAAGCCCGCAGGGGAGGGCAGTTAGGGGCATTCAGGCTGCCAGGGGATTGTGATCAGGCTGGCAGGCAGAAGCAGTTAGGGATAATCAGGAAGGCAGGCAGGTGAGCAGTTGGGAGCCAGTAGTCCTGGATTGCGAGAGGGATGTCTGACTTTCCATTTACCGGGAAGTCGGACATCCCTCGAGGGGTACTAGATTGGAGAGTGTGCAAGCTGGGCTGAGGAACACCGCCCACCCCTGCCCACCTTGCACACTCTAGTTGTTATTATAATCATGTTAATTGTTGACTGTTAACTATCATTTGCCCACCTATATAAAATAAGTATGACTATCATTTTACATTTTATCCAGTCCTAGAGGTCCCACCCCCTTTGATTTCTCCTGCCTCCTTAGTCTATCACCAATGCATTTCATATAACCCACTTATATCTTCCATTTTGATTGTAATTGTTAGGACTATAGGCAATATAATCATTTGGAAACGTCCTTCCACAGGAGAATAAGACCAAGATTTGACCAAACTTCTCCCCATAGAAGGATATAAACCAGGAAAATGTGTTGTACATCAGGAAGCAGACTATATAAGGAATTAAAACTGTCCTAAAGACACCTGATCACACATCCACATTCCAAGCCCACCAATGGAGCCCGAAGACCCACTGATCACAAGAGCTTCTTGCCAGTGACTGCATATAAGGATAAAACTCCAGCACTTGGGAGCTACTATCATCGAACCAATATCCCTTTCAAAGGTGCTGTGTAGTTTTTCCCTTTGGATATCCCATCCCCCATCTCCTTTCCTTAAGTAAATTTAATTTTCATATATATATATATATATATATATATATATATATATGAAATATTTTATTGATTTTTTACAGAGAGAAAGAGAGAGGGATAGAGTTAGAAACATCAATGAGAGAGAATCATCAATCAGCTGTCTCTTGCACACCCCCTACTGAGGATGTGACCGCAACCAACGCACATGCCCTTGACCGGAATCGAACCCGGAACCTTTCAGTCCGCATGCCAACGCTCCATCCACTGAGCCAAACCGGTTTCAGCAAATTCAATTTTCTTTATCCATCATTTGAGATGGCTATTAAGTCTGCCTATGCAACACCATTTTAACTTTTCAGTAATGTATAAAGCAGGATGCAAAACTGCCATTTTAGCACTTTTTATTGAAGCATAATATAAAAGAGGAAAAAATACTGTATAGTTACAGGTATACAACTTAAAGTTTTTACAAACTTTCACATGTGCAATCAGCATCCAAATAATAATAATAATAGAATATGTTGCACATCCCAAAAGCCCTCAATGTCCCTGTCTATTCACTATCTTCCCACCAGCAAGGTTAACCACTATTCTGACTTCTAATTAACTTTTTCTGTTTTTGAACTTTATATTTATGGAGTCATATAATACTCTGTGTATTTTTTCCTCCTGACATTATGTTTCTGAGTATCCTCCATGTTGTTAGATGCAGTTGGATTTTATTACTACTCATTGCTACATTGTATTTAATTGTCTGACTATACTACAATTTATCCTTTCCACTGTTCAAGGTCAGTAGGGTAATTTCTAGTTTGCCATGTGTGTTTTTATAAACATGTTAGCTTCGTGGGTAGGAATAGGTTAGTTCTCCCAAGGAGCTCAGTTCCAGTATTCTGGCCTACTCCATACTAATACAGGAATTCCTATTCCTATGGAATATCATGAAACAGCAGGTTATAATCATAGCTCAGACCCTAACTTTCCTTCTCATTTCTGTTAACTTAGTCTGAGGAAAGGTCTCTCTGTCTCTCTCTCTCTCTCTCTCTCTCTCTCTCTCTCTCTCTCTCCCTCTCTTTGTATCCTAGCTAATAAAGAGGGGATATGCTAATTAACCCTCACACCATCACAAAGATGGTGATGCCCACAGCCAATAAGGAGGGAATATGCTAATTGACTACCCCACCCTCAAAGATGGCAGCACCCACAGCCACAAGATGGCAGTACCCAGTCCCCTCAGCCTTACTGTGCCTGCCTCCAGAGTCCTCCAGTCCCTTCAGCCCCCCAGCTGACCAGAGCTGGCCCAAGGCACAGGCAAGCCTTGGATGGCAGTTGCCCAGCTGATGCCCCAGGGACAGGCAAGCCTCAGATGGCAATTGCCCAGCTGCCCAGGGCCGGCCAGAGGCTCAGGTAACCAGGGCCAGCTGAGGCTTGATCTCCTGGCAGTGGCAGCAGCAGAGGTGTGATGGGGCATCACCTTACCCCTGAGGGCTCCTGGACTGTGAGAGGGGGCAGGCAAGGCTCAGGGACTCCCTTTCCAGTGCATAAATTTTCAGGCACTGGGGCTCTAGTATATATACACTGAGTGGCCAGATCATTATGATCTCAGAATGCATAATAATCTGGCCACTCAGAATATATATATATATATATATATATATATATATATATATATGAGAGGCCCCGTAAATGAATTTATGCATGGTGGGGTCTGGCCAGCCTGGCCAGGAGGAGGGGACATGGGCAGTTGGCCAGCCTGCCAATTAACCCTCACACCATCACAAAGATGGCATCACCCACAGCCAATAAGGAGGGAATATACTAATTGACTGCCACACCCTCAAAGATGGTGGCTCCCATAGCCACAAGATGGCAGTGCCCAGTCCCCTCAGCCCCGCCAGGGTGGCAGGCACCTGGCAAGGCCGGTCCCACCCCCAGGCATGCCTGCCTCTGGAGTCCCTCAGTCCCCTCAGGCCCTCAGCTGCCCAGGGCTGGCCCAAGGTGCAGGAAAGCCTTAGATGGCCCAGTGCATGAATTTGTGCATGGGTGGGTCTGGCCAGCCAGACCAGGGTAAGTGGACATGGGCAGTTGGCCAGCCTGCTTACCGGTTAAACTCCTGGATGAGGGGGCAGTTTGCATATTAGCCTTTTATTATATAGTATATACACTGAGTGGCAAGATTATTATGCATTCTGAGAACATAATAATCTGGCCACTCCATGTATATTACAAAATGTGTATGTTTTTGTTAAGGGTTACAGACCTGCCCAAATTTTCTTTGTCCTTCTGGAGCCCCATTTGTTTTCAATACATCATGCTGTCTGAAGCCTTCCCTGATTCTTCCCTGACCAAGTAGATATGCTTGCTGTTATCCCTAGGCTTTCATAGCAGCACAACACTTGTATTATAATGTAATCCCACCCCTGCAATTATCCCTGCCTGTGCTTTGCTTTTTTTCTCTCATTGGATTGTGGATTCCTTAAAGACACAAGCTGTGAATTCTTTTCCCCAGCACTTTCAAACCATATTAGTAGGGTTTGAACATTAGAGCTAGAATGATGCACAATCTGAAAAGACAATATTTCCCAAATTTTGCCTTTATCATGCTTTTTTTTATCCTCAACAGGGAGAGTTTTGGAGAGTATTTTTTTTAGCAATCAACAAAAAGCAGGACACTCTTGGGTATACATCTAAATATGTATGTTTACAAATGGGTATGTAAACCTGCCTTCACTCGACATGTTTCTCAAAAGAAGAATTCTGCTAATTTGCATAAGACTTCCATATCAATATGCCATTGTTGAGCTGAAAACTGCCCTGAGTATAGCCAGGCAATGAAGCAGAAACTCCAGCAATTAATTGATGAATTGGATAAATAAGTTCAGCCAAGTGGTTAATTTATCTGAACACTTCTGCTTTTATTTTGAAAGCAATGGTCACTTCAATTCTCCACTTCTGTAGACAAGCCTTAGAAGAAAAACAATGAATCCTATTGCATAACAGGAAAAAAGTATCTAAATGAAATGCTTTCCACAGCAGTATACATTTATATCTCTTGCATTAAAATCTTAGAGCCAGTGGAGCAATATGGTTACTTAGCAACCACTCTGTTGATGCTCTAAAACCAGGTATTATGTAAAATAAAACTGAGGAAATCTGCACACTATTCAGTAAATAAAAGTCCAGATTCTACCAGTGATAACAAGCTAAAGCAAATAAATCACATCCTTCTAAAAAATTTTCCTCCATTAACCTTGGCTCAGAACAGCTTAAAGTTATAACACCTTTTATTTTATATGGAATGCTGGTAACTCAGTTATCAGCAATGCTGATAAAGATATTATCAATAATGATAAATAACTCAACACAAAACACACTTTAAGAAAAAGCACACATTTCTCTAGGGAATGCTAAAGGCCAAATGAGCAGGGGAGCCTAAAGGCACTATTACAAGGTTACCAACTTTATTGCTATTTGAGGTCAGCCCAGTCGGAGGACCAAATGGAAATTCTCCCAAGGTATTTTGGTATGTAGTGGGAAGGGAGACGCTTACCTGACCAGAATATAAGTTGCACGACAGCAGGGACCATATTTGTTATAGTTACCACTGTGTCCCAGTACCTAGTACATACTGCCTGATACATGGTAAGCACTAAGTATGTGATGAATTAATTTGAGAGAAAATTATTTCCAGAATAATTAGAGATTGAGCAAGGAAAAACTGAACACAATTGCTAGTTTCTTTAAAACCTGGGAGCATAAAATAGCTGTTGGTTGAAAGAAAATTTGGGTTAGCAAATAGGAAATTCTATTTGCTTGTTGTTTTACAGTTTTAATTCGCTTTATTGTCCATTATCTCAAGGGCATCTTACACAGTTCTATTATCTCAAGGGAACCTTACATAGTTATCATCATCTCAAATTTACAGGTGCACAGGAAAAGCAGTATCATGGACATTTTAATGGGAATGCCAAAACCAAAATAATTTTTTAATTAATAAGTGTAACCCCATGTGTTTCATAAGTACTTCTGAGAACATATACCCTTTATGTAGGACTTCTTTGGCATACCCACCCTTCCCCCAGACTCATGGACTAAGAGTAATTGCAGAAAGCCCCAATGAGCATCATCTTTTTCCCGTATGCCTTGATAGTATAGGGTTTAAAGAAGAAGGTTCCCTGTGCCCCGGGTGAGCTGTGTGCCCCAGGGGGGCCATGTGCCCCGGGTGAGCTGCGTGCCCCAGGGGACCGTGTGCCCCGGGAGAGCCGTGTGCCCCGGGGAAGCAGTGGGACCCATGGGGGGGTGTGAACCAGAGGAGGAGCGGATTCTATTCGTGTGGTCCTGAGATAGTCACCATAAAACAAGCAGACTGCCAAATGAGGAGTGGATTCTATTCGTGTGGTCCTGAGATAGTCACCATAAAACAAGCAGACTGTCAAATGACAGAGGGGAGGAGAAGGAGACCTGGGGGGAGATAAGAGATCAACCGAAGGACTGGTATGCATGCATATAAGTACAACCAAAGAACGCAGAACTCTGGGGAGGGAGGGTATAAATGGGAGGTGGGGGGGGGGGCAATGGTAAGCTATGTACACATATAATACCTTAATAAATTTTTGAAAAAATGAAAAAAATAAATAAAAGAAGCAATTTTTAAAAAACAAACAAAAAAAAATAATAAAGAAGAAGGTTCAATTGTATCCATCACAGAAAACTCTTGGAGGCAGGCATGTTAATGTTGGCTCACTCTGCATAAAAGACATTGATAGACAGTTGAGTGCAGAAAAGGACAGATAGAGATCATCCCTCCTGGGAATCAGGACTAGAGAGACTGGAAACCCCTGTTATAGAGGAGATAAGCAAACACATGACAACTGCCATATTTGAATCCATCATTCTCTCATTTTTAGAATGTTTCTGATTTAAAATTTCAATAAGCTTCTTCTGCCTCCGCAACATATTTCTGCTTTCTCATATTTGCCAAGAAAGTTTTCCTAAACTTGCATTTCAGAAATACCCAAGTTAAATGCATCATTTTCTCTTAGCTCCAGAAAGGGATGGAACGTAAATATTTTTGGCACTTGTTTGGTTATCCCTGCTAGGTTGAATTACCGCAGACATTGAAATTCTATGCATCAGTTTCATTCTTATTATATTTTAGATGCTGCTACAGAAGAATGCTTTACCCCTTAACACCCGTGAGTCTCTCTAACTGGCCCTGTGGACATGAATGGTTCCCATAGTAAACACATTTTAGGCTAAAGCTGGGACCCTTGTTGAAAAATGTTTGTGGGTATAATATTGGGCACCATATTACATACAAAAACACCAATTGGTTCCATTGTAAATTCATAACCATTAGTTGTAAATGGGCCTTCAGCATTGCCTAGCAAGCCTACCACATCCCTTTAATCAACATTCCCACTCTTCATAAATATTAACACAATTAATCAACTCCCTTACCACTTAACTCACTCCCACTCACAGATTTTCATACATGATCGTTTACATGTAAATGTAAGGTATAAGATGGGAATGCTCTTATCTCTCTGCTACAAAATATATATTCATATCTAAACCATACTCAATTATTACCATCTTTAATATTAGAGAAGCCACTCTTTTTAATATAAAACATTTATATTTTATAAGAGTATAAAATTTAGCTAATGGTTTCTTTTTAATTTATGAATATATTACATAGTTTTTCTAGATTGCAAAATGTTTCTTATGTAAAATATTTACTTATGGGAAATTTAGCATTTATACTCCATGATACCAAAAATTTTAATCTATAGATAAATATCTTAAAGACAAGCTTATGAACATTTATTTCATGGTATATCAAAGGTAATATTTATTATCATACCAATTGTAGCTTTGGTACATGAGGAAAAATTGATTTAGAAAAAAGTAGATATCATTTGATTAGAATGTTATTCAGCTGCAAGTCAACTTTGATCTTTCAGTTCAAATAATGATCAAAAATCAATGTATATTTGCTGATTTTTGTTTTCTTGACATTTTAAGGTAATCACTCTGATAGTTATAGTACTAGAATGACTCAAAGATGCATTACAAAATATGAATCTAATATATCTATGTTTTAATGACAAAGCACAGTTAAACCTAATATGTTGAAATCAAAATTTCAAAATTATTTTCAACTTCACTTGGTGGACAGCTTCAGACCATGTCAAAGATCCCCTAAACCACATGCACAAGTGACACACTCAAAGGGCAGACTCAGTGGGCACAAGAGCTCTTATGAATTAAGTCTTGATTTTGGGCGTGGGCCCCTGCACAGCTGATCCTCCATGGTAATTAAAGTCAGTCCTTGTATCCAATAAGCTTGTGGATAAATCATTTCTACTGATATGCTAATAGCTATCAAGGCTTAACTAGGAAGATGTACACAGCCCACTTAAGGGGCACACCTGGACTGCAGAGCTTGGTGAATGGGGAGGCTGTGCCATTGGATCCAAATGAGACACCTACTTTATTAGGCTACTATCAAACCTGGGAGATATAGAAGCTCTACCTAATACATAGAAACAAACACAGGGAGGCTGCCAAAATGAGGACACAAAGAAACATGTCCCAAATGAAAGAACAGAACAAAACTCCAGAGAAGTAACTAAACAAAACAGAGACAAGCAATCTAGTGAATGCAGAGTTTAAAACACTGCTTTTAAGGGTGTTCAGAACTTAAGGGAAGAGTAGATGAGCTTACTGAAAACTTCAAAAAGAAATAAGAAACATAAAAATAGAACTAGAAAACATTAAAAAGAGCCGATCAGAAATGAAGAATACATGAACTGAAATAAAGAATACATTATAGCCGAAACTGGTTTGGCTCAATGGGTAGAGTATTGGCCTGCGGACTGATAGGTCCCAGGTTCGATTCCGGTGAAAGGCATGTATCTTGGTTGTGGGCACATCCCCAGTGGGCGGTGTGCAAAAGGCAGCTGATTGATGATTCTCTCTCATCGATGTTTCTAACTATCCCTCTCTCTTCCTCTCTGTAAAAAATCAATAAAATATATATATTTTTAAAAAGAATACATTATAGGGAATCAACAGTGGAGTAAATGAACAGAGAATCAAATCAGAGATTTGGAAGATAAGGAAACAGAAAACATCCAATCAGAACAGAAAAAAGAAAAAGTAAAGAAAAAAAAAAGAGGGGGAAAAAGAAAGAAAAGAAAGAATCCAAAAAAATGAGGATATTGTAAGGAGCCTCTGAGACAGCTTCAAATATACGGAAATTCACATCATGTGGTTGCTGGAAGGAGAAGAGAGAGAGGGAAGAATTGAAAATCAGCCTTCTAATCACATCTCACTCCTACTCCTTTTGTCCCTCACAGTGAATAAGTTTATTTTATACTCCAGACCTTTGCTATTTAATGTTATCTGCCACCTTTTCTCAACCTTCACAATTACCCTAACACTTATAATTACTTCTAGGAGAGTAATTATCACTAGAGGCCCGAAGCATGAAAATTTGTGCAGGAGTAGGCCTTCCTTTCCCCTGCTGCCAGCACCGGCTTCCCTCCACCTGGGACCCAGGCGGTTTCCCTCCTCTGGCTTCCCGCAGGCACCTGGGACCTGGGTTGTCTTCCCTCAGGCTCTGGCTTCCTCCGGAAGGATATCCAGAATGACATCTGGAAGTCTTCCAGTCTAATTAGCATATTTTCCCTTTTATTATTATGGATTCTCTTCCAGTAGGTCTTTATGGAAGATCATAAGCTCAAAATGACCATTTCTACTGTTATATATGATACTATCCTTTATGAGCCATTTTGCATTTTGTATCCCCAAACCAATTAACAGGGTTTGACAGTTAAAGATTCAAAGACTGTCTACTGCCTTCTACTTCTTTGAATCCTACTTTGTACAGGTCTTCACAAAGTTTATTGCACTAGTTGAATGAATGAATAAGCAAATTGTATAGTGCAAAGACCACTGGACTTAAATTCAACAGCTCAGGATATTGAAGTCTCAGTTTTACTGTTTATCAGCTTGTGTGCTTCTACAGAAGTGATTTAGACAGGAGTGCCTATTCCTTTACTTATAAAAAGGGAATAAACCACCCATCCTACTTCATTAATTCATGGTAGTGCTAGTTGTTTGTTGTAAAGATTAGACCAGAAGATATTTTTGAAAACCAGCAACCTGGAGCTTAAAGGAAATGTATGTTTTAGTATCATTGTTTATCCAGTATATTTACAGATGAGAGGCCCAGCAAATGTAAAGGCAAGGCCATTAAATGACCCTTCTAAGAACATTGGAATAAATATTACCTAGCTTTTCTAGCTGTAATTCAGATAACTGCAGTAGGTTTTCTATTTTCCCATATTTCATATGCTAATACAAAATCAATCAACCTACCCATGAATTTATTCAGGAATAATTTCTATGTTGGCAATGTGCCTTTTGCATAATTCCATATTTTTATTTTCCCAAAGGTCATATGTATTACTGAACATCTGCTCTTAGAAAATGTGTATGGATTTAACAGCATTCTAGGATAAGGAGCCACACAGTGCTCCAAGAACATGCTTCCTATTGTCTGCCCTTTGTCAAATGCCTGTGTCTTATTGAACTTGGCACTTCACCTGACACATAAGGCATATTGTAATATGCAAAACTACCTTAAGGAATTCAATTTGTAAGATGAAATAGACAAAGCATTTCTGAAAACATAACAATATATAGGTTATTATCTGGCTATAAACAACCAATAAATGATTATGGAAAATAAAAAAGCATGAACATACAATGAAGTCAAGACAGTCTCTTCAATAAATGGTGTTAGGGAAAATGAACAGATACATGCAAAAAATGAAACTAGACCACCAACTTGCATTATACACAACAATAAACTCAAAATGGATACAGGACTTAAACCTAAGATGGGAAACCATAAAAATACTAGAGGAATACACAGGCAGCAAAATCTCATACATATGCCCAAGCAATTTCTTCATTGTTACTGCTCCTAAGGCAATGGAAACTAAAGAGAAAATAAACAATTATTTTATTTATTTTTATATAGCCTGCGGGACTATATAAAAATAAAAAACTTTTTCACAGCAAAAGAAACCATCAACAAAACAACAAGAAAACCCACTACATGGGAGAACATATTTGCCAATGTTGTCACCAAGAAGGGTTTAATTTCTAACATTTACAGGGAACTCATACTACTTATCAAAAGGAAGATAAACACTTTAATCAAAAAATGGGCAACAGATCTGAATAGAAACTTTTTGAAAGAAGACAGAGGAAAGGCCAAGAAACATATGAAAACATGCTCAAAGTCACTAATTATCCAAGAGATGCAAATCAAAACGACAATGGGGTACCATCTCACACCTGTCAGAATGGCTATAACAAATCAACAAATGACAAGTGCTGGTGAGGATGCAGAGAAAAAGAAACCTCGGGCACTGCTGGTGGGAATACAGACTGGTGCAGCCTCTGTGGAGAACAGTATGGAGTTTCCTCAAAAAACTAAAAATGGAACTTCCATTTGACCCAGTAATTCCACTTCCAGGAATATATCCAAAGAAGCTAGAAAACTGATCAGAAAGGATATATGCACCCCTATGTTCATAGCAGCACAATGTACCAAAGCTAATATTTGGAAACAGCCTCTGTGCCCATCAGCAAATGAGTGGATTAAAAAACTGTGGTAAATCTACACAAGAGAATACTATGCTGCTGTAAAAAAGAAACAATTCCTACCATTTGCAACTGTATGGATGGAAATGGGGAGCAATATGCTAAGTGAAATACCGTATTTGCCCGCGTATAAGACGATTTTTTTGCCCTGAAAAATACCGTATTTGCCAGCGTATAAGAGACTGGGCGTATAAGACGACCCCCTAACATTTCCACAAAAAATACAGAGTTTGTTATATACTCGCCGTATAAGACTACCCCCCACTTGGAGGCATGTTTTTCAGGGCCAAAAAGTCGTCTTATACGCCAGCAAATACAGTAAGTCAGTCAGAGAAAGATACATATCACATGATATTACTTATCTATGGGAAATAATGAACAACATAAACTGATGAACAAATACAGATCCAGAGATGGAATCATTGATCAGACTGTCAAACCGCAGAGTGAAGGTAGGGGAAGGTGGGGGGGTAAAGAGGAGAGCTCAACCAAAGGACTTGTATGCATGCATCTAAGCCTAACCAATGGACACAGACAACAGGGGGATGAGGGCATGAGTGGGGAGAGGTTGGTAAGGTAATGGAGGGAAGAGTACACATACATAATATGTTAATCAATAAAGAAATTAAAAAATTAAAAAGAACTTACTATATGCCAGGTGATATTTTCAGTCCTTTAACCAAAGAATTAGCTACTAATATTGACCATTTTTATGAAAGAGAATACTGATGCACAGAGGGGTTGAATGGCTTGTCTAAAATCATGCAGTTAAGTAGGTTGATCATCAGAATGCAAAGCCAGGTAGTTGGTCTCTACAGTTCATACTTTTAACAACTATGCTATGTGCTTAAAAGAATAATTGAATTTCATTTTGAAATTTGCATGGTACTAAAAATTAAATAAATTTGATAGTACTACACTGTATGAATGACTCATAATTTGTATATCCAATCAGTAATCAATGAACATTTTTGTTGTTGTTTTTCAGTGAAATCCTAGTACAGATATGCTTACATGTTTCCTTGGGATAAATCTCTATAATTGTTCCAGAAAGCTTATACTTAGATATATTATTTTTACATATAATATTTCATTTAAACAACACAGCAAAACCATGACTTGGGTACATTTAATTATCTTAATTTTAGGTACAAAAAATGAAAATCAGAAAAGTAAAATGAAGTACTCAAAGTCAGATACCTATATGTGCTGCAGGTCTGATTCTAGTGTTGGAAAGTCCAAGGTCAAACCTCTTACTGTTTTCACTTATGTTCCACTACCTTCCCACAGACAAAGCTCAAAACTTCTCAGATTGCATTCAATAGACTTAAAAGTCCCCTTTGGGTCCATGTCTACCCTAGTGGAGCTCATCTTATGCCTATGTATCTTCGTTCTGGTGTGTAGAGTAAAAAAATAAATAAAACAAAAAGCAAGAAATCTCACTTCACTTTAGATCCTCCAACACCCCTACAATTTTGATTCAGACCTTAAAAGTTTAATGAACACATACTTTTATAATAAGCAATATTTCTATGTCAAAATATAACCATAAAATTACCTTAGGCCGAAAGTAGTGTAAATAACAATCTAATGAGAATTTGGTGTAGTTATTTATGAATGTGTTATTTGTGACCTCTTAATAAACAAATTCCAAATAAGTACTGTTGATACAGGAAGGTAGTTGAAGTAGATTTTTTTAAAAGGGGGGAAAGAAGAGGGGGTGTCTCATTTAAAATGTTGGATTAAACATACACAATTGTTACCTGTCCTAGAATACTCAGTAAAATGAAAATAAAAGGAAGAGAATGGACAAAAATCAGAGAAAATGAAAAGAATACAAGTTTAACATATGGAACTTCATTCATTAAGCATGATCTCATTCATAAGTGGAATCTAATGAACACATAAACTGATGAACAAAAATAGACCCAGAGACACAGAAACTTCAAACAGACTGTCAAACTTCAGAGGGAGGAGGGAAGGAAGGGGAGGGTCTGAGGGGAAGAGATCAACCAATGAATTAACATGCATATAATGCATATATGCATAACCCATAAACACAGACAATAGCAGACAATAGTGTGGTGAAGGCCTGGTGGGGGGGGCACGAGGAGAGAAGTCAATGGGTAAATATATATATATTACTTTCAACAATAAAGATTTTAAAAAAAGATATACATGATATTAGAAAACCAAAAATAAAACCAAAGAGGAAGAAATGAAAAGCTTTATAAGTGGGAAGGGTTTATCCCATTTGTTCTAAACTGAATAATATTAGTTATTATTCAGTTTAATATTAGTGCAAAGCTAATAATATTTTTTAAATATATATTTTATTGATATTTTACAGAGAGGAAGGGAGAGAGATAGAGAGCTAGAAACGTCGATGAGAGAGAAACATCGACCAGCTGCCTCTTGCACAGCCCCTCCCGGGGATGTGCCCGCAACCAATGTACATGCCCTTGACCGGAATCGAACCCGGGACCTTTCAGTCTGCAGACCGACACTCTACCACTGAGCCAAACCGGTTTTGGCGCTAATAATATTTTTAAATCATTTCAAAATACTATTCAATACAAACACTGAAAATCCAAGTGCCTATTTTCTCCTACAGTTACAATGGCAGTGTCATACAAATTTCCCAAGTTCAAATATTAAGTAAAAACAAACTGGAAACATATTTATTTATATTTTCAATTTATATTTTTCTTTTATTTTTTTATCCTGAAATAACACTACTTTCTTGTGGAAATTGAACAAACTTAACTAAAATGGGGTAAAAGTTATTTCCATTAAAATGTAACTTTATAGCAGTTTTGTTTTAATGTTTCAGTTTTGCTATCCTTGGGTTGCAGGTTTGATATCCAAAGGGGTGAAAAAGTTCAGAATATGTCTCCAGGAAACTCTATCCAAATGCAGCAAACAGGATCAAATGAAATCAGCAAGTGACAAGACGTATGCATAAGCATTGGAAAAGATGGTGAAATATGACTAATTAAAGAACTTGCATGGTGGAGGGAATATATCCAATGAGTGGAGACAACAGGGTCCAATAATATTTTTGAGACAACTGGAAAATGTAAGGCTTAAAATAGAATTGAAAGCATAATAAGTAAAATGGCAGCTTTTCACTTTTCTATAATGTACAAAATATTAATATGAATTGAGTATTAAGAAATGTAGAGAAAGAAAAATCATCCAAGTAAGGTAAAGAGATAAAAACAATCAAGGAAAGGACAAAAACAGGAAAGGTGGATAACAAATAATAACAGAACAAAAAGCACAAAGCTGAAAGACTCTTCATATAATTATAGGGCTGCAAATAACCCATTATTGAACTTCTAGTCATTATGGTTAACTAAGCTAACAGACAAGATCCCCTTCTGGCTTCAAACATATAGAAGTAGTGAATGAAATGGATTTTTGTTTTAAAATGTGTATACCCAAAACTAAAAGCAAGAGAGGCAAACCCCTAGTAACAAAAATAAATCTGTACCTCCAAGCCAGAAGGTGAGCAAGAGGAATATGAACCTGAGAGAAGCCTTGAGGCATGTGTGCGGCTAAGGAGCTGGAACTAAGTTCCCTGAATAATGTCTATATCAAATAAAATCTATCAAAGTATAACTGGGCCCTGGCCAGTGTGTTCAGTGGTTAGAGCCTTGGGCTGTACATCCAGGGGCCGCAGGTTTGATTCCAGATCAAAAGCATGTGCTTGGGTTGCAGATTTGGTCCCAGGTCCCCAGTCAGGGAGCATGCAGGAGGCAACCAATCCATGTGCCTTTCTAACGTGCACATATACATTACTCTCTATCTTCGTCCTTTGTCCCCCTCTCTCACCTCTCCTCCCTCTCCTTTCCACTCTCCCTGAAAATCAATGGGAAAAATATCCTTGGATGAGGATTTTAAAAAGCAGAGCGGGGGAGGGACTGGGTGAGTGGAGGAAGTATTCCCACAGTTCCTAGGCCAAGACAAGGAAACTTTCTTGTCTTGTCCTGACCTACCCTCATGCCTATAATACTGGAGTGGAGGTGGGGGGATAGTGACTCTGATAAAATGGAAATCAATAATGTACCACCCTTTGAATATTGAAAGACTTACACTGAAAACACAAATACAGAAATGGGGAAATCCTGCAGCAGTTAATGCAGAACCCTACCAGAGGTATGCCCCCATTTTAAGGGCATTAAGAGCCTCCAATTACCCTCCAATATTAACTATTCTATGTTAATAAAATAAATTGAACCCACAACGGAGAGGTAGAATGAAAAAACAAGGAAACTGTTTAAAAATATTGAAATCTAAATAAATATTAATAATATGTAACCCTATGTAATCTATATTAATAAAAGGGTAATATGCTAATTAGACCCGACAAAGCCACTGTGGCGGTGCCGAGGCAAAGGTGGTTAGGGGTGATTAGGCAGGCAGGCAGAGCACTTAGGGGCAATCAGACTAGCAGGGGAGAGTGGTTAGGGGCATCAGGCGGGCAGAGGGGTTAGGGCAGGGGTGGGCAAACTTTTTGACTTGAGGGCCACAATGGGTTCTTAAACTGGACCAGAGGGCCGGAACAAAAGCAACCTGACCATGCTGGCATTCTCATCTTGGGCTGCTAGTGAAGGAGCAGAGGGGAGAGCAAGAGAACCTTCCACTCTTTTGGCTCCATGGGCCCTAGTTTGCCCACGGCTGGGTTAGGGTCAATCAGGCAGGCAGGCAAAGCCAGTTAGGGGTGGTCAGGCAGGCAGAGTGGTTAAGGGTGATCAGGTAGGTAGGCAGGTGAGTGGTTAGGAGCCAGTGGTCCCAGATTGTGAGAGGGGTGTCCAACTGCCGGGTTAGTGGAATTGGGCCTAAACCAGCAGTCGGACTTCCCCTGAGAGGTCCCAAATTGGAGAGGGTCCAGGCCTGTGGATTCCTTTATAATCTATATATATAAAAAGCCAGCAACTAAAATGCCATAAAGACTGGTTGCTATGATGCCCACTACAGGCCAGTGAACTGCCCCGATTGGGGGATAGGGCCAGCCAGGCAACCTCTTGCAGGCCCTCCCTCCCCCAACCCCAATGGGCTTCCACCACTCCAAAAGGCCCATGGCCCCTCCTCGCTCTGTCCCCAATCAGCTCCCCAATTCTGATCAGGGGCAGGGCTGGCCAGCCAACCACCCATGGCCCCTCCTCCAGGCCACTGGCCCCCAATTGGTCTTGCCAATTAGGGGCAGGGTCCGCAGGCCAATTACCAGTGGCTCCTCCCCGCCAGCTGGCCCGGCCCTGATGGGGCCCCAATTGGGGCAGGCTGGCCAGCCAATCTCCCACCATCTCCTTGTCCCAACAGGTGGATTGGGGCTGGGCTGGCTGAACTCCACCTTTGCATGAATTCATGCACTGTGCTTCTAGTAAAAGCATAATATGCTAAGTGTTCAGTTGTCCAGTTGGCTGTTTAACTAATCAAATGTAATATGCTAATGAAATGCTAAGGCAATTCAACCATTCACTCTGATGGGCACTGACCACTTGGGGGAAGATGTCCCAACTGGTAGGTTAGCTTGCTGCTGGAGTCTGGCTGATCGGGACTTAGTGAAATAGTCTGGACATGCTCTGGAGCCCTCCCACGGTCCCTCCTCAGCTGAACAACTTCCTGCATCTCTCCCCATCCGTGACTGTGCATCATTGAGGTCCTTCAGCTTGGCCCGGACCCTCAGGGGATATTAGAGAGCTGGTTTTGGCCCGATCCCACAGGCCAGGCCAATGGACCCACTGGTGCACGGATTCGTGCACCAGGTCTCTAGTTATAACAATAGTAGTGAAAAAAATAGGAATGGTAAACATGGATGGGTCAAAAGCCTGGCCAAATAGTAGACATACATACATAGAATGAAAGATAAAATGAGAGAGTTTGAATTTAATCTTTCTGAAAGCTTAAGGCACAAAGTGATTGGTTATCTTTAGAGTTTAAATACATGTATCAAAAATATTAAGGTTGCATTAAAGGAATAGAAATAGAAGCCTATACTGAATTTTTTACATTGCCCCTTAAGACCAGTCTTTACAGTCCTGTGTCCTGCTCTATGCTTTTGAGACTTAACTCATTCATCAACTGTCCTCTCTTATTTTCTGGCTTCTTGGTTTGGCTATAGCTGTGTTCCTAGTGAAGGCCATAGCCTTCTATTTGGTGGCCCTCTTCTGAAGCTGCTGTTTTTACTGAGTCCTACAAAAGACTCACTCTCTTGACTCTCAGACCTGGAACTAATAATAGTTTCTCTTTTTCTCTTAGTGCCTATTGCTCAAACACCAAGATTATCCATAATCCCTCTTGTTTGTTAGCCCTGTCCATACTTTTGTATGTAATTTTTTTGTTAAACCTGTTTCAATAAACTCTTCTTGGTGTGTAATTTGTGTGTTTCCTTGTGTATTAAACTCTTACCAGTACAAAGAAATAGCTTTCAAATCAGTATGATGAGGGGAAAAATAGAGGTGGAGCAGATAAACATAACTCTAAATACTAGGAAGCCTAGAGATAAATATAAATCAGACAAACATGCCAAATAGAAACACAAAATAATGTAAAGTGAGGTAAAATTATATAAACAGTAATGTATCATTGATGTACATTTTAAAATGAACAAAACAATGTTATATATTGATTATAACTATATACATGCATAGTAAAAATAATAGAAACATGGACTGGAATTATATATGCCATGTTTAGTCTAATGGTTGCTTCCAGGAAGGGATAAAAAGGGATTCAAAAGGTAGAAGTCTAAATGTGTCTGAAATATTATTTTGCCTAAGACAAATATTTGAACCAAATATATAGTATATTAGCACTTTTGATTATTTTGTGTAATGTATATATAAGTTTATAGAACTTTTTTTAGTGTTCTCTATATGTCTGAACTATTTCATAATAAAACAATCTATTATTCCAAATTAAAACTGTTTGTTTCTTACTCAAATCCCTGTGTATTTTGAAAAGTTTCCCTTTTATATGACCTACACTATTCTATCTAATAAAATACCAATATGCAAATTAACCATCACTCCTCTACACCTATAAGCCATGCCCACCAGCCAATCAGAGCCAGTATACACATTAACCCCAACCAAGATGGCTGTGGCCACAGAAAGCAGAAGGGAGACTTGGGTTTCCCTGGCAATGAAGGAAGCCAAGCCCAGGCCTCAACTCAAGGGTACAAAGTTTCAATTATAGATGATAAATAAATTCCAACAGAAAGGGGGGCAGCCACGGAGCTGGAAGATCAGGAGGCTAGGGTTGCCCCAGGCAATGGAGAAAGCCAAGCTTTTGAAGCCCTGGCCAGCCTAAGCCTCCACTCCAGGCTACAAAGTTTCAATTATAGAAGATAAATAAATTCCAACAGAAATGGCTGCCATCACAGAGCAAGCAGGAGGCTTGGCTCCACTCCAGGCTACAAAGTTTCAATTGTAGAAGATAAATTCCAGATACCAAGGCCTCTGTTTGGGTTGCCACGGGGCGTAGCTGGCCTCCATCCACCACAGGCCCCTTTCCCAGGCTGCCCCACACCTCAAGGGAACCCCCACCCTGATCCAGGACACCCTTCAGGGCAAACCAGCTGGTCCCCACCCATGCACCAGACCTCTATCCTATCTAATAAAAGAGTAATATGCAGATTTACCATCACTCCAACACACAAGATGGCTGCCCCATGTGGTCAAAGATCCTGCCCACATGTGGACACAAGATGGCCAGCAGGAAAGGGCAGTTAAAAGGGACCAGGACTACAAGGGAGAACAATTGTGGGCGATCAAGCAAGCAGTGGAGGGCAGTTGGGAGGCACCAGACCTGCACAGGAGGGAAGTTAAGATGGAAAAGGCCTTCAAGGGAGGGAAGTTGGGGGTGACCAAGTCAGCAGAGGGGGGAAGTTGGGGGCAAACATGCTGGCATGGAAGCAGTTAGACATCAATCAGGATGGCAGGGGAGTGGTTAGGGAGTGATCAGGCTGGCAGGCAGACCCACTGGAATCAGGTCTAAATGGGCACATGGACATCCCTAGAGGGGTCCCAGATTAGAGAGGGTGCAGGCTAGGCTGAGGGACAACCCCTTCTCCTGCCCCTGTGCAAGAATTTTGTGCACTGGGCCTCTAGTTATGTTATAAAGAAAAAAAATCTTAAAATGTAAGAAATGTAGTAACTAAGATATTTTTTCCTTGTGTATTAATAAACACCTTTGCTGTGCTACTATTGACATATAAAATGTCATCCTCAATTGTCTATTAACACCCCAGGTGCTTTGGGATTTACAAAGGACTAGAAGGCATAGTCTCAGCACTGAAGGATCCAACAATAATGACACTATAACACCCCTGGATGATATTAATTTAATAAGAAACAAATAGTTACATTAGAGCGGCATTGCAGTCATATCACATTTTGGATTGCTAAAACCATCCATTGCCGAAACCAGTTTGGGTCAGTAGATAGAGAGTCGGCCTGTGGACTGAAGGGTCCCGGGTTCGATTCCGGTCAAGAACATGTACCTTGGTTGTGGGCACATCTCAAGTAGGGGGTGTGCAAGAGGCAGCTGATCCATGATTCTCTCTCATGGATGTTTCTAACTCTCTATCCCTCTCTCTTCCTCTCTGTAAAAAAATCAATAAAAAATATATTTTTAAAAACCATCCATTTATATTTCCACAAAAGTCATACAATGATTTAGCAGGTGGAGAAAAGAAAAGCTACCTCCCAGAGACATTGATATAACTTAATAAAATAATATTGGCTCCAATGGCTATCTTTCTGAGAACTAACTATATTATTTATATTTTTCATTTTGTCATATGATGCTGCTGTAGATATATGAAAATATAATTTAAATTTCCTTGCAATCTTCATATGGCTTTCTGTCCCAGATAGAATATTATGTTATGCTCTAAGAAACAGAATAAATATAGTAACAATTGGTATAGTGTTACTTTGAGAATAGTAACCAAAGGACTTGTATGCATACAAATAAGCACTACCAATGAACACAAGACACTGGGGGAGGGGTGTGGGAGGTGTTGAGGGTATGGGATAGGGGATGGGGGAGGCTGGGGGAAAGTCAATGGGGGGGAAAAGGAGCTATATGTACTACTATATGTAATACTTTAAACAATAAAAAAACTATAGCTGAAATAATAATGTTCCAATGAATGAACAAATAAGAAATCCTACTAAAAAATATACATTACTTGTTGGGTTAAAAAACAAACAAACAAACAAAAACATTTAATTCAATAATATTCTAATTGTTTTCCATTTTCCCTATTTATTTTTTATAATAAAAATAGATCTTACTGGAACTTATATCTAGAAAGGATATCCATAAACCTAGAGGTCATTTAATACAAGAGACTATACTTTTAATTAAGTAGTGATTTTACAGAGTTCTGGATTATACCAAAAAGCTTCAGTTTATTTTCACTACCAAGGTCTCAATGTGGAGCACCTTTTCACTTATCTGTACTGCCTGTCCTCTTTCAAATATAAGAGTAGAACTGCTGGACAGGAGTGGCTCAGTTGGTTGAGCATCATCCCATGAACTGAAAGGTCACCAGTTTGATTCCTCATCAGAACATGTGTCTGGGCACTGGGCTCAGTCTCCAGTCAGGGGTGTGTAGGAGGCAGTCTATCAATGTTTCTCTCTCACAGCAGTGTTTCTCTCTCTCCCTCCCTTCCTCTCTCTTTCAAATCAATACTATATTTGCTTCTACTAGTCCAGTAGTTTCTTACTAGCACATTCATTTTATATCTACACTAATAAAAGAGAAATATGTAAATTGACCATCATTTCATGACACCCACCAGCCAATAAGGAGTAAGTATGCAAGTTAGTGGGACAAAGATGGTGGCGGCCACAGAGCCAGTCAGAGTGAGCAAGGCTTGGGTCACCCCTGGCAATGGAGGAAACCAAGTTTCCTGCCCTTTCGGGCTGGCCACTGAAGGAGGTGCCTATGTGTGGCAGACATGGAGCCAACGAGGGTGGGCTCTGAAGGGGAGGCCTGAGGGTGGCAGCCACGGAGCTGACTGGACACGTGGGCAGCTAACCACTGAAGGAGAGGCCTGTGGGCCATAGCCATGGAACTGGCCTGAGTGAGTGGGAGGCTTGAGTAGCTGTTGCCCAGGCTGGCCACTGAGGGGCTCCTGCAACTAGCCCTCAGCCCCTTGCCCAGGATGGTCACACACCCATGGGGTGAGGTTCCCCACTGGGAGGCATGGCCAGCCTGTAAACAGCTATCAGCTCCTCACCCAGGCTCGCCACACCCCCCAGTAGGGACTATCACCCCATGGGGACGTGGATGGCCTGCAAACTGCCCTAGGCCCTCGCCCAGGTTGGCACTATGCCCAGTGGGGAACCCCACCCCAATGGAGGTGTGGCCAGCCTGAAAAGCACCATAGGCCCCTTGCCCATGGCACCTGCCCCTCAAAAGAATCCCCACCTTGATCCAGAACACCCTTCAGGGCAAACGAGTCAGACCCTACCTGTGCACTAGGCCTCTATCTATAGTACAGTGCTTCCCAAAGTGTGGTATGCGTACCCCCAGGGGTACGGGAAGAGTTTGGTGGGGGTATGCGTTGCACTGGAGTTTGGTGGGGATATGTACTGCACCGTGCTTAGCTGCGCCTAATTCTACATTCTCATGAGTCAAATCAAGACAGTCTTGTGAGGCGTGAGATGGTCTGGTGTGCAAATAAATGTTACTTATAATATAACTTTTATTTATATTTTATTATGAATAATTTTATTTTTTGTTTATTATTATTTTGTGTATGTACCAAAAAAGAAAAAAAGAAATGTATTTTATTGTTATTAAAATACATCCATTTTGACTAGGGGTACTCAGCGTTATGAAAATTATAGAAGGGGTACACATATGTCAAAAGTTTGGGAAACACTGATCTATACTAATAAAAGGGTAATACGCTAATTAGACTGGGAGACCTTCCAGGAGACCTTCAGGATGTTCTTCTGGACAAAGCCATGGTGGCGGGGCTGAGGTAGAGGCAGTTAGAGGCCAAGAGGGGAGGGCAGTTGTGGGTGATCAAGCCAGGATGGGATAGCAGTTGTGAGTGATCAGGCTGGTGGGGAGGCCTTTGGGAATGATCAGGCTAGTGGGGGGGGGAGTTAGGGATGAGCAGTTCAGCAGGGGAGGCCAGCTGGGGGTGAACAGGCCATCTGTGGGGGTCAGTTTGGGGCAATCAGGCTGGTGTGAGGGCAGTTGAGGGTGAGCAAGCCAGCAGGGGGGAGTTGGGGGTGAGCAAGCCAGCAGGGGGGAGTTGGGGGTGATCAGGCTGGTGGGGGGGGAGGTTGAGAGCGAGCAGATTAATTGGGGTGGCAGTTGGGAGCGAGCAGGCAGGCAGGCAGAGTGGTTAGGGTTAATCAGGGAGGCAGGCACTTGAGCGGTTAGGAGCCAACAGTCCTAGATTGGAAGAGGGATATACAACTACCAGTTTAGGCCTGATTCCTAAACCAGCAGTCAGACATCCTTCTAGTGGTCCCTGATTGGAGAGGGTTCAGGATGGGCTGAGAGACACCTCCCCCCACTGTGCATGAATTTTGTGCACCTGATCACTAGTACATATATATGAGTAGAATGGGTGAAATCTCAATTCAGGCTGTTTGACATGATAGTATTCTAGATAGGTTTTTTTTCAGAGAAGGATATTATTACAGACCACAACAGAATTTGGAGACTATTCATAAATTCTTTCTCGATACCAACTTCCCCATAAGCAAGTAGAAAAGATTGACTATAACGTGCTTAATCAACAGCCACGTAAACAGAGAAATTCACTCCTATTTTCAAAGAGGAGAGGAGAAAGAAGCTAAATATTAATTTATCATCTCTTGTCTGTTATGAAGCTTTGAATGTATTGTCTCATTTATCCTCTCAACAATCAGAGTAATTTTATTGATGGGGAAAATGATGCTCAGAGATTTTCAATAAGTTGTCTATAGTCACACAGTGATTACGTTGTGGATCCTGGATTCTCCTGCCAATATTTTATGTCTCTAAATCACAATTGTAGCAACAAATGGAAATGAGAGTATTAGTTTTTTTATTTTATTTTATTCTTTGATTAAGGTATTATATATGTGTCCTTATCTCCCCATTGTCCCCACCCCACCCCACTTGTGCACTCACCCCCCTAGTGTCTGTATACATTTGTTATGCTTATATGCATACATACAAGTCCTTTGGTTGATCTCTCCCCCTTACCCCCATCCTCCCCTACCTTCCCTCTGAGGTTTGATGGTCTGGTCGATGTATCTCTGTCTCTGGATCTGTTTTTGTTCATCAGTTTATGTTGTTCATTATATTCCATAAATGAATGAGATCATCTGATATTTATCTTTTTCTGACCAGCTTATTTCTCTTAGCATAAAGCTCTCTAGGTCCATCCATGCTGTTGCAAATGGCAGGAGTTCCTTCCTTTTTATAACAGTATTTCATTGTCTAGATGTACCACCATTTTTTAGTCTGCTCATCTGCTGATACACACTTAGGCTGTTTCTAAATCTTAGCTATTGTAAGAGGGTGTTAGTTTTAAACCAGAATTAAAATTCTAGTATCTCATTCTCTTTTTAGATATCCACCCAGAAAGCATTCCATTCATGCCAGATAGAGAAAATCTACCTTCCCTCTATTGCTTGGAGTAGATTAATTGATCCTCAAGATGAAAAACTAACCCCAAAGTTAGATATTTGTAAAATCAAAACATACATGGTATTGCAAAATGGCTTTCTTCATAAAAAAAAAATCAAGTGGAGATTTTTATAGCCTGCAAAAACACTGTTGTTGACACACATCATTCCTTTCACAATCCAATCAACATATCTATGGAGTTAAGACCAAGGTTTGATATTATAATGCCATGAATCAGAAGAATATTTTAAACCCAAATGGAACCCAAGAAATCTAGTCCAGTTGTTTCAGTGAGCTCTCTTAGGATCAGTGGAAGAAAATGGATATAGAATCCAGGGGAAATAACCCAGGCATTTCATCCCTACTTTAACAAGAGCAGTTTGGTTTTTATCTCTGTTAAATAATAAGCTTCTTAATGAGGCCCCATGTGAATAAACTGTTCCACATATTATAACAACTTGTAAATTATTGTTCTGATTCAACTCACTCATTTTTCAGATTAGAAATATGGGTCTATTTAGGGAACAGACTTACTCAAGCCTGCATAGCTCCTTAGGGCTAAGCTAGAATTTTTTTTTAAAAAATTAAAATGTGTGCAGCAAAATATCAGACATATGTCATAGCAATATCTTTACTAATACAGCCCCGAGGACAATGGAAACTAAGGAGAAAATAAACAAATGTGATTACATCAAAATAAAAAGCTTCTGCAGAGCAAAATAAACCATCAACAAAACAAAAGAGTGCACTGCAAGGGAGAACATATTTGCTAATGTTACATCTGAGTTTAATCTCCAAAATTTATAGGGAACTCATTCAATTTAACAAAAGGAACCTAAATAATCTAATAAAAATAGGCAAAGGACCTAAATAGACACTTTTCTAAAGCAGACATACAGAAGGCCAAGGCACATGAAAACATGCTCAAAGTCACTAATCATCTGAGAGATGCAAATCAAAATGACAAAGAGGTACCATCTCACACCTGTCAGAATGGCTATCATCACCAAATTAAAAAAAAAAAACAAAAAACAAAAAACAAAAAAAAAACAAGTGCTGGTGAGGATGTGGAGGAAAAGAAACCCTCATGCACTGCTGGTGGGAATGCAGACTGGTACAGCCACTGTGGAAAACAGTGTGGAGTTTCCTCAAAAAAATTAAAAATGGAACTCCCATTTGACCCAGTGATCCCACTTCTAGGACTATATCCCAAGAATTCAGAAACACCAATCAGGAAGGATATATGCACCCCTATGTTCATAGAAACACAATTTACAATAGCTAAGCTTTGGAAACAACCTAAGTCCCCACCAGCAGATGAATGGATTAAAAAAACAGTGGGAGAAAGGTTAGTATCACATGATCTCACTCATTTTTGGAATATAATGAACAACATAAACTGATGAACAAAAAAAGATCCAGAGACACAGAAGTATCAAACAGACTGTCAAACCTTGGAGGGAAGGCAGGGGAAGGAGAGGGGGTAAGAGATCAACCAAAGGACTTGTATGCATGTATATAAGCATAAGCAATGGACACAGACAGGCGGGGAGAAAGGGAAGGGCATGTGCTGGGTGGTGGAAGTGGCTGGGGAGAGGTCAGTGGGGGGCGGGGGAGAGACCTATGTAATATTTTAAACAATAAATAATTTAAATTAAAAACAAAAACAAACAAAAATTTAAAAAATAAGTAGAAAAATATGATGGGAAAATTAATAAAGGGTATGGTTAATGACTGCAGGAAAAAAAGTATGCCATGCATTATTCTACATTTTAAAGCTCCTTTTTCCCCACAGTAGAGAGGTCTTATTTTTTTCATACTCATTATGTCATGAATTTGTAGGGAATGGGTTCCAGCAGCTCAGGCCCCTTTCCCTTGGTTCTCACAAAGTGTGCTTCTCCGGGCAGAACAGGCTGATACTTCAGTGGAACCCAGTATCTTTCTCTTTGGCTTCCTTCTTTTTCTAATAATTTTCCTTCACATATTTCAGGAAGCTACCTCAGATCTTAGAGTGATTAATATGCTCAATATGTACATTAATTTTCTTGCCCTTGCAGTGTTTCCCAAACTTTTGACATATGTGTACCCCTTCTATAATTTTCGTAATGCTGAGTACCCTTCGTCAAAAAAAATTATGTATATTAATAATAATCAAAATATATTTATTTTTCTTTTTTTGGTACATACACAAAATAATAATAAACAAAAATAAAATTATTCATAATAAAATATAAATAAAAGTTATATTATCAACAACATTTATTTGCACACCGGGCCATCTCACGCCTCACAAGACTTTCTTGACTTGACTCATGAGAACGTAGAATTAGGCACAGCTAAGCACGGTGCAGTGCATATCCCCACCAAACTCCGGTGCAACGCGTACCCCTACCAAACTCTTCACGTACCCCTGGGGGTATGCATACCACACTTTGGGAAACACTGGATAGCAATGTGCATGCATGCTGGGAGACATTATTGGCTCTCCCAGTTTTGCCTTGGGAACATTTGTGGGGCATTTATTTTGAGCAGTGCCCATTCCCTTGATGTCTACAATATCACCTTTCTTGTAGATTTGCATGTATGTGGCCAAAGGAACAAATCCATGTTTTCTAAAAGACCTGTATATATATATATATATATATATATATATATATATATATATATATATATATATATAGTGGGTGTTTCTCTTTCCCTTTGTGTTTTTTTGGTGAATGACTACTAGAAGTTATTGTTTCTGACTGATAGGCTAAACTTATCTTTAAAGTTAGCAAGCAACTGAAAGCTACTAATACATTTTAATCTTCTTATATATTGTGAATATAATGTTTCTAGTATATTACAGTCTTATGTATTATATTTTTATTTATGTTTGTGCCCATTATTTGTTCCTCTGGTTTGTCTATGAGTTGGGCAGTGCTGATGATATCATTGTTATTTACAGAAAAAAATGTGAGGCTCAGTAAGTGGCTGAACTAAAGCTATAAACTATTTTTTTGGTTTTTACTCCAGTGTACTTTCTCCTACACACAAAAGTATATCTGGATATATTTTCTGTTTGAATTTGGTATAAGTATCAACACTATTTTCTTCCAATAACATTTATGTATGATATTCTTTCTAAAAGTTTATTTATCTCTATATTTTACTTAGAAAGAATAAGATTATTCATGACCTTACTGGAAATTCCAGAACCTACTGTCCCTACAGTGAGCTAACGTAGAGGTAATATCCCAGCTTGTTTTAAGAGATTGGGGGAAAATATTATCAAACATAGACAAACATCAAAGACCTATTATTGTTGATAAATGAGAAAAAAACACATTTAGATATCCTTCTCTACAAGTTTCAAAACAGAATTTATGAAAAAATTTCAAGCACTTTTTCCATAACATTGGTAATAAACTCAGAATCATTTTATCAATCACATGTTCTATTAAAATGTAGTATTACTACTTACCTTCACTATTGAGGACACTTATGTTCCCCTTATCCTTAGATGGTAATTTGGAGGTGCTTCACATATGCTTCTTGTTCTGCAAGTAGTAATTGATTATTGAAAGTATAATAGCCCCTAAAAAGTATTGACAATTTTCCTAAGGAAAATATCACTTTTGGTTTATTTTAAAACTACTATTTTGACCCAACATATACACTGTTATATATGATCTCTGATCGCATAATAATCTGGCCACTCATATATATATTAGAGGCCAGTGCATGAATTCGTGCATGGGTGGGGTCCAGCCAGCCTAGCCTGGGTGGGAGACAAGGGCAGTTGGCCAGCCTGCCTGATGGTCGAACTCCTGGTCGAGGGGACAATTTGCATATTAGCTTTTTATTATATAGGATATACACTGAGTGGCCAGATTATTATGCGTTCAGAGATCATAATAATCTGGCCACTCAGTGTACATGTGGGTGTACAAAAACACATACTCTTTAAATATATATATATATATATATATATATATATATATATATATATATATTATTGATTTCAGAGAGAAAGGGAGAGGGAGAGATAGAAGCATCAATGATGAGAAAGAATCATTGATTTGCTGCCTCCTACAATCCACACAGTGGGGATTGAGCTCACAATTCGGGCATGTGCCCTGACTGGGAATCAAACCATGACCTCAATGCTCAACCACTGTGACATGCTGGCTGGGCACAGACACATAAGCTCTTTGTGTGTCTACTACTCTGACCCTCTAAGTAATATTTGCATAGTCCTTACTTTTTTCCCCATTTACTGTGATGGAAAGTAAATGCTGCTATATGTGTAAAAGAAATCTGTAAACTGTAATTTTCTATTTAAATACACTGAATCATTATTGTTGCATTATAATAATACTAGCAGCTCCAAGATAGCTTAAGATAACAATCACACATATCATTTCACTTGCATAATTAACCCATCATACCAATTTCTTAGTATGTCCTATAATATAGCTTATTTTGCATCTTCGTTATCAATTCATTACATTTTTTAGTTATACAATCCACTAATTTTCCATTGAAATTTCATTGTTCTATGGTTAATCTCGTCTTAAGGTTTACTAGAATAAAAAATAAGGATTCTTCCCTGGTTTCCATTGCCCTAAATTGTTTAAATTTCATAACAGAAAGAGATCTTGAAGGATAATTATTCCAACTCCTTTTTTTGCCCGATGACAGAAAATGACATGTCCAAGACAGCACAGTGACAAAATTTGTTTAGACCCTTATCTTTCAATTACCAACCCAGCCTTCTTTTTTTTAAAAAAAATCTTTATTGTTGAAAGTATCACATATGTCCCCCTCTTCCCCCCATTGAACCCTTGTAGTCCACCCCCGCCTCCAGCCACAGGCCTCCACCTCCTATTATCTGTGTCCATAGGTTATGCATATATACATACAAGTTCTTTGGTTGATATCTTCCCACCCCACCTACCTCTGCCTTCCCTCTGAGATTCCATAGTCTGTTCATGCTTCTATGTCTCTGGATCTATTTTGCTCATCAGTTTATTTTGTTCATTAGATTCCACACATGAGTGAAATCATGTGATACTTGTCTTTCTCTGACTGGCTTATTTTATTTAGCATAATTTCCAGGCTCTTCCATTGCTGTCCCATGGGTAAGAGAACCTTACTTTTTTCTGCCACATGGTATTCCATAGTATAAATGTACCACTGATTTCTTATCTACTGATGGGCACTTGGGCTGTTTCCAGATCCTAGCTATTGTAACTTGCTCTGGTATGATCATAGGGGTACATATGTTATTTCTGATTGGTGTTTCAGGTTTCTTAGGATATATTCCTAGGAGTGGGATCACTGGATCAAATGGCAGTTCCATACTTAATTTTTGAGGAAACTCCCTACTGTTTTCCCAGCCTTATTTTTTAATACTAAGCACAAAAGAAAAAAAGTGCTATTTTCTCAGGATAAAACTTCTTCAAATAAAAACAGGCTTTATCTCTCATTTATCTCCAAGGCTTATTTTCTAAAGGTTTGTACACCCATGAGGCAGAGAATTTTCCCATTATTGTCACACAATACCATACTAATATGGTGATATAAAATATGGTAGCTGTAACATATTCAGCAGATTTTGTATAATAAGAAACACAAACTCATGGCTCTTCTGTTTTCCCATTCAATTATGAATGCACTAACATAGCAATACAAATATTATGGAGTATCCCCTAAGAGCTACTTTAGTTATTATTTTTATGGCATATATAGACTTAAAGTATTTTACACTACACATTTAAAAATAGAATTGCAATAGTGAACTTTGGAAAACAATTCCACATGAAAACCTATTGAAATTATAAGATAAGGTCTTCATGAAAAGTGCATTTTTTTCAGTCATTATTCATCAAAAGACAATGTGTACTTAATGGTTTTATCTACAATAAATATTACCAAAAGTCACCCAAAAGACATTCTTAATGAACTTAATTTATTACATTTCTGGAGAAAATTATCAAGAGTGGTTAATGAAAACACTTTTCTCCTCCCTCTGAACAAAGCCCCTATTTCTTCTTCCAAATTTGGTAATAAAATACACCTATGACTGAGTGTTTTTCTAAAGGTCATAAAAAAAGGAGAGAACATAGCAAAGTAAACTATCAACATAATGAAAAGACAAACACTGGATGGGAGAACATTCACCAGTACATCTTATAAGGGGTTAATACCCAAAATTTATAGAGAACTTACACAACTCAACACCAAAAACACCCCACAAACAATTAAATTTAAAAATGGGCAGAGGACCTGAATATACACTTTTCCAAAGCGGACATACAGAGGCCCATAGGCATATAAAAAGATGCTCAACATTACTAATCATCAAAGAGATGTAAATCAAAATGACAGAGATATCACCTCACGCTTCTCAGAATGGCTGTTATCAACAAAGGACAAGTGTTGGTGAGGATGTGAAGAAAAGTGAACCCTCATGCACTGTTGGTAGGAATACAGATTGGGGTAGCCACTGTGGAAAGCAGTATGGGATTACCTCAAAAAATTATCAATGGAACTGCCTCATGACCCAGCAATTCCACTTCTGGGAATTTATCCAAAGAAACCTGAAATACTATTTCAAAAGAATATATGCAACCCTATGTTCATTGCAACATGATTTATAATACCTAAGATTTGGAAAGAGCCCAAGTGTCCATCATTATATGAGTAGATACAAAAAAGCTGTGGTACATTTACACAATAGAATACTACCTAGCCATAAAAAGGAAGGAAATATTACCCTTTGTGACAGCATGGATGGACCTTCAGAATATTATGCTAAGTGAAATAAGCCAGTCAGAGAAAGACAAGTGCTATATGATTTCACCCATATGTGAAATCTAATAAACAAACTGAACTACCAAGCAAAATAGAGACAGACTCTTTTATAGAGTGCTGACTGACAGATGTGGGAGTGGGGTTAGGGGGCTGGGTGAGGGATTGAGCAAAAAAATGAAAAAAAAGGAGAAAAAAATAATGAACATGGACACCAATGTAGTGACTTCCTGTTAATATGGTGGTAGGTAAATGCAGTACCTGCTTCCTCCCATAATTACATCAAAATTACTACTAAACTAAAGAACAACCATCATTCAGAACCACCTGAAATTGAGCTGAAAGGAAGTCCTACAGCTACAAAACTGAAGAAGAAGCTGCATGAAGACTGATAAGAATGGCATAAATACAGAAATGCTGGTCCCACATCCACAGTGGTGGATAGAAATGGGGAGGGCAAGTACCAGTGCTGCAGGTTCCATCAAGGGCCCTGGTCGGAGCATGTGTGGGAGGCAACCAATTAATGTGTTTGTGCGTGTGTGCGTGTGTGTGTGTGTGTGTGTGTGTGTGTGTGTTTGTGTTCGTGTGTGCGTGTGTGTGTGTGTGTGTATGTGTGTGTGTGTGTGTGTGTCCTCTCCCTTCTTCTCCCTCCCTCCTTTCCACTCTCTCCAGAAATCAATGGAAAATTATCCTCGGAAAAAAACATCCTCAGGTGAGGATTAACAAAAATAAAATGGTTTTCTATTTTAAAGTCTCACTCTCTTCCCCCTCACAAAAATTCTGGTATTTTGCTTGAGGACCTCCATTGATAGGGGCACTCTGCTTTTTGAGGGAATCACTCCATTTTAAGAGAGCTCTTGTAGTAGAAATGCTGAATCAAAATATTTCTCCTCACAAGTTCCATCTTTTAATATTAGCATTTTCCTCTGGTACCACAGTTTAGTCTGTTTTCTACATTTAGACACATATTCATCTGGATACTGGCAAGAAGCAGATGGCATACTCAAAAATATAATTAAAAAGTTTAATAACCAGACTATTTTTAAAGAGGTAGACTAAAACTGAGTTGAAGAACCCTGGGGCTAGCAAGTTGCTAAAGTGATGAGGAAGGATTCTAGAGAGAATGAAGCCCAACAGGAGCTGTGACTTTTAGGAGAGGAGCACAAGCACTGCCAAATTCAGTAAGTAGAACATTGGAATATATATATTAGAGGGCTGGTGCACGGAATTCATGCACTGGAGTCCCTCAGTCCTACCTGTTGTCTGGGCTCTGTCTGTGGGGGCTGGAGGTGTTCCCGCCACCACCTTGCTAAGGAAGCCCCCAAGCCCTGCTGTCTGGGTTCTCTGTCTGGCCTGGGGCTTCCCTGCCCCTGCTGCACTAAGGAAGCCCCCAAGCCCTGCTATCCGGGCTGTGTCTGCTGTGTCTGAGGGCAGATTCAGCCTCACAGCTTGGTCCCCGCAAACATCCGCAGAGCTGAAGGGCCCAGATGCTGCAGCACCCATGGAGTAGGGAGGCTGGATCTTCCAAGGGGGTGGATCCAGCCTTGCTGCTTGGTCCCCGTGAACTGCCATGCACCCGTGGAGCAGGGAGGCTGGATCAACCCCCATAGGAGGGCGGCTCAATCAAATAATGCTCACCAAGATACATCAGGTCCCAATCTCTGGGATCTAAATATGTCCTCATAAAAATAATGTTTCCTTGAAGATGTAATTAAGTTAAAAATATTGCAATAGGCAGGTTATCCTGGATTATCCAGGTGGTCCCTAAATGGTATCACATACATCATAAGAAGGAAGCAGAGAGGGGGTGGATCCAACCTTGCTGCTCTGGCAGATAGGCCTGGACACTACAGCAGTGGGGCTGAAGAGACTGGGCACCATCATCTTGTGGCTATGGGGGCTGCCATTTTGTTGGGGAGTGATGGTTAATTTGCACATTACTTGTTTATTAGATAGTATGCTGACTTTTCCAACTCCTCCCTAGCAATCTCTTGCTGGTTCCTCTCATTGGATGAATCCTATCAGAATCCATAATGCAAGAGAGTAAAGAAAGGTAGGAAAGGGCATATATTAAAGGGCAGACATCATTTAACATATTTAAAGATAAAAATCACATTCTCTTGGAGTCTTTTCTTCTCCAGTCTATTGTCTATTTCAGGCCAAGAATTGTGTATGATGATGTGTTAAGAAAGAGAAAGAAATCAGAATCCAGTGATTATAAAAATGTTGTACTACAGCCCAGTCTTTTGATTGCCAAATTTCTTTTCAATTTTCTTCCCACACATACTAATAAAACACATTAACTATATACTCCTTCTGCATGTAGATAATAGCCAAAACCCCCTTCAATTTATTGCATTCATCTCAGGTGAGGTGAGATAGTCCTTTTCTTCAGGTCCAGACACGGTTTCACCTGGCTCTGTGTTTTATGAAGGAAGAAGACAAATCACCAATAAATACCACTCAAGATAAAATGGCACCATCTAGCAGTTCAATATATATATATATATATATATATATATATATATATATATATATATATATATTTTATTTATAAATAAGTAAACAGATACTTAGAGAAGGCACATGACTTTCTTTGAGGTAGAATTTTGGCTATTTCTCTTTCTTGACACATCATCATACACAATTCCTGGCCCACTTAAAATTAGGTGCATCCGTATGATTGAGTTTTGGCTAATGGAATGTATATTAAAGTAAATGTATGTCTAGCACTCCAGCCATTATCCATAATTTTCCCTTTCATCACCTGCCAGTTGGGTAAAAAAAAAAAAAAATCGAGAGAAATCCAAGGCTCTGTAAGAGGGTAAAAGCTCTTAATGAAAGGACTCAGAGTTTCTCAATGACTGTGTGGTCTGGAGTCTTCCTATTGACAAAATTAAACTGTGACAGGAATAAGAAATTACTAGTAAACATTTTATTAAGCAATAGATTTGGGAATCAGCCATTAGTTGAGACTGACTACCACATAACCTAACTGTGGCCTGTAGACAAAAGGGGCCACATGCTGACCTGACAAGCTCAGGGGATGCCTGCATGACTCAGAGACCTAAAGTAACCACAAAGGATGGTCTGAAATTAAACTACCTAACCACAGTTATGGTGGGCAATTACATCCTAGGCCAGTATCTTCACTGACAAGGTCAACCTTTACCTTAACTGAGCCTATCTGTCTTTTTGCCTCTGTGATAACATACCCTTGAAATGTCTGGGTAATTTATAACTTCCTTTATTCTGGAGCCCCCAGGGCACAACCTAATGTGGTGGGTGCCAGGACAGATACCACAAATTCCTTCATTATCATGTTAATTGTTCCTGCACTCACCTAAGTAGGTGACCATCATTTTACTTTTTATCCAATCCCAGGGGTTTCCCACTGCTTTGCTGTATCCTGTCTCCTTAATCTATCACCAATGAATTTCATGTAATCCACCTATGTCCCTCTTTTGATTACAATGTATAAATACAAATGTAACCCGCCATTCTCTTAATTCGTTGAGGTTCTGCTTCCTGGCATATGTTGACAGTTTGGCTCAAATAAACTCACAAAAATTCTTTACAGGTTTCAATGGTTTTTAACGTTAACAGGCCTCACCTATAATTTGAGGAGAATATCATCTACCCCATGGGAAAATGGGGACAAATATATGTGTTAAATGTCTAGCACCATGCCTGGCCGTTTTAAGTACTCTTCACGCTTAGCTATTTACAACAATGTACTGCAACTTCTGAATATATTTTCTTTTTTATAAACAACATCTTTATGTGGTAAAAATATTGACCCTTTAGATTGAATCTGAATTGTTTTAATTGGATACAGATGTGTGTAAATAAACGTGTGCTTTATTCCTGAATGCTATGAAGCTGAAGCCCTTGTTAGAACACTAAATAAGCTCACCAATGCCTTACTTTCTGTTGATCTTAGAAACCACAAACACCGCCGAAACCGGTTTGGCTCAGTGGTAGAGCGTTGGTCTGCGGACTGAGAGGTCCCGGGTTCGATTCTGGTCAAGGGCATGTACGTTGGTTGCAGGCACATCCCCAGTGGGGGGTGTGCAAGAGGCAGCTGGTCAATGTTTCTCTCTCATCGACCTTTCTAGCTCTCTATATCTCTCCCTTCCTCTCTGTAAAATATCAATAAGTTATATTTTTTTAAAAAAAGAAACCACAAACACTATTCTTATTTGGAGGAAGAAATTATGCTATTCAATCTGATGACTGTAAAAAAAAATCCTTCTCTCTATGTGGATTTCAGTGTGAATTGTGTTTATTTTGAAAACAAACAAACAAACAAACACACTACACTATTCATATTTACCAGCACAGGACTGAATCACAAAATGTAGGCTGGAACCAACTAGGATTTCATCTCTCCTGCCAGAAAATGATAGAGAGCTGGTTTGAAGTCCTGTGTTCTATTTGTAATGGCTCCATTTTTTCCCCCTTAATTGTCCCAAGAAAGACACACTAATAAAACAGCTGCAGTTCCCATAAAATCTACTGGCATAAAATACATACTTAGGTAACCCGTTAATTATTCCAGAAAAGCATTGGTAGCTTTGACAAAGCAATTGTATAGAGAGTCATACTATTCAAAATTCTATTAAACAACGCATCAGAAAATGACTGGTACCTAAGGTTCTGTACTACCAATCAGTCTTTTATTGGATGCTGGATATGTGTAAAGTATCTGTTAGAGGATAATGACATCCAGCTAAACAAAAGCATGAAAATGGAGGAAATATTATTCAAGATCCAGCCTCTTCATATCTCTCTTTCTCAAAAATTTTGTTAAGTTCCCTATTGCTTATTAAAGTAGTTAGAAATTTGTTACGGTGATATTCAATGCCTTCTGCGGTAAACCCTTACCCAACTTTGTGAACAAACTGAAAGAGTTGTTGGTGCACAAATTTTACAAGAGCTTTCCTATATCCTTGTTTTTATCATGTCATGTCTTATACCTGAATGTTCTCCCTCCCCTGACTATGCCTATTGAAATATAATCCATCCATTAAAATCTCCAGTCTGATGGATTTCATGCAGGCTTATTTGACAACTCCTATAAACAGTCGAAAGAGATGTTCTTTCTCCTTCTCTACTGTGCCAATATCTCTTTGGACACGTCTTATTCTCAGCTATTTATTCTTTGTATATTTAACTTAGGTGCCTTACTGTTACTATGCCTTAAGGGTGAGAACTGTTTTACTTTTCACCTCTCACAGTGTCCAACACAGTACCATATATGTATTTAATACTCCTTAAATATTTGTATTAAAATCCAACAACAGCAAAAACATAGAGATCATATTTAAAATGGGCAAATGGACAAAGATTTTTCAAAGGTAATATATAAATGTTTAATAAGCACATGTAAATAGGCTCAACATCACTAATAATTATGGAAACGCAAATCAAAACCGTCATGAAATGCCATATCACACCAATTAGGATGGCTACTGTTTAAAAAAAATAAAAGAGAAAATGGCAAATAACAGAGAGGATATAGAGAAATTGAAACCCTTATGCATTGTGGTGGGAATGTAAAATGGTGCAGCTGCTGTGGAAAACAGTATGGATGTTCCTCAAAAAAATTAAAAATGGAATTACAATATAAATGAACATTTTCACTCCTAGTTATATATCCAAAAGAATTAAAAGCAGGAAATCAAACAGATACTTTTGTATCAATGTTCATAGGATTGTTCAAAAGGTAGGAACAACCAAAATGTCCATCAATTGATGAATGATAAACCAAATGTGGTCTAAACATACAATGGAATATTATTCAGCCTTAAAAAGGAAGAAATTGAAATATATCAGACATGCAAGGACACATATTATATGATTCCACATATGTGAGGTACATAGAATAGGCAAATTTGCAGAGAGAGAAAGTAAAATAGAGGCTACAGTAACTGATGATACATAATAGAAAGTAATGTAAATAATGAAACTTTAATAGAGGAGGGTTCCTGTTCAAGGTAGCCTTGGGGTGGTTCTTAGCCTCATTGAGTTCCCATTTCCATATCTGAAAATGGAGGGTAATAATAGAACCTGCCACAGAGAGTCACTTTGCTGGATTGAATAACATAATCCATGAGAAGTACTTAGTACAGTGTCTACCATATGTTAAGCACACTGAAACTATTATTCTACAAAATTAGTGCACTGGGTGTGTGTGTGGGGGGGTTCCTCAGCCCAGCCTGCACCCTTTCCAATCTGGGACCCTTCAGGGCATGTCCAACTGCAGGTTTAGGGCCTAAACTGGCAGTCAGACATCTCTCTCACAACCTGGGACAGCTGACTCCTAACCACTCTCCTGCATGCCTGCCTGATTGCTCCTAACCACTCTGCCTTCTAGCCTGATCACCCTCTAATCACTCCCCTGCCAGCTTCATCAATGCCTAATTGCTCCTCTGCTGGTACAGTCACACCCAACTGCCCTTCCCTTCAACTGCCCTCCCCTGGTGGCCTGATTGCCCACAACTGCCCTCCCCTGCCAGCCATCTTGTGACCACCTGGGAGTGGTCATCTTGTGCAAGGGTGTGACGGTCAATTTGCATATTACCTATTTATTATATAGGATGACTAACAAAAGTAATTGAGTATCTCTTATGCACTCAATGCTGAATGCTAAGCCAAAAAATTTGGAATTTATCCTGCTAATGAGGTAGCAGATTTTTTGAGCAAGAAATAATGTTGGTGACAGGTTTTAAGTTGTGAACTCTAGGGATAGTAGAAAAGATGTATAAATTTTTATTTAAAAATGGCAGATAAGCTGACACAATGAATTGCCAGAAAATGAATGTTTCCATGTAGCAGTTGGGTCAGTATTTAACAGATTTTATCTAGATTATTTCTATTCACTATGATTGGCCAATCTAAGGGAGTAGAGCATCTAATTAAGTATAGTTAAAGATATAAAATGCCTACTGCTATTGTAAGGATGAACAAATAAAAAGAGATATACAGAACTAATTTTTCATATATTTATTTCATATTTTTATGCAAATGCTAAAACAACACCTAAGAATGTAATGCCTGTTTCAAAACTATCCCAGAACCAAGTTACTGAAACTATTATTCCAACTAGAAAATTTCTTTTTGTTTTTCTTTGTTATGAAGAATATTAATGCTGCTTAAAATCAAAATAAAAACAATTTACAATGGTTTAAAAATACTAAGTAGGTAAAGAAAGCCTCCCTGACTAAAAGTAAATTACTCAAATTTTATAAAGACAAATTACCTAGAAAATAGAAAAAATATTGTGAGAATGGCAAAAATTCTCTACAAATCAGCTTGAGGTGAACGGAAGTAATTAATAAATGAACTAGCTGCTGGTAACATTGCTTTTGACCCCTTTACTTTATGACAATTATTGCTTTAGTGGTTTGTTGAGAAAACAAATTATAGTTACACATGGAGCTTAGTTACCACTATAAAATGATAGAGTCTGGAAATCAAAAGAAGTTCAAGGAAAAGTGAGACCATTCCTTAGTAAGATATGTAAAATGACACATACTATTGTTGATTGCCTACTTACAGCCAGGCATGTCCTAACTTCTGCAACAAACAAATAAGATAGGAACCATTATAAATACTATTCTACATATGAAGAAATTGAGGCGCAGAGAAAGTAGGTAACTTTGCTAAGGACATACAACAACAAAAAAGGCAGAGTTGGATTATAAACTTATGCTCTCTGTCTCCAGAGTCTGTGCAATTAACCACTATGCTAGATGAATGAGAAAAAATATGTGGTGAGTATGAAATTGGGGGGGGGGACACACACATTTATTTCCAAGCCCCCATGATGGCAAAACAAGACATCTAGCCTGAGTTTATTGACCCTCTGACTCTGTAGGGGTGGAGGGACTCTCCAGTTCTAGAAGTATATTTTCACTGAGCCACTGAAAAGAATTCTGTTTAATTCACAAAGAATTGCCTTGATATCAAGGTTATTTCTACTTCTCATTCTCACTGAGGCAAAACCAGGATGACTCAAATGGACCAAATATTAAGTTGTGTTTTGACATCCTCATAATTCCCTCCAATCTCCCAATGTTGTCATCTAAAAATGAGGATAATGCTAATATCTACCTCACAGGGTTATTGTGGTGATTATTACATGAACAGTACTCAGTACAGTGCCTGATCCAGAATAAGTATTTATGAGTACTGTATTTGAAATGATTACTTTAGTTATTCTTTAATGTCTTGTCTCTCCCATTAGGCTACAAGTATGTCTACATATTTTTATTGAAAGTATCAAAACACTCATAGACATAATTGAAAACACAAAATTATAGAGTCACAAAAATGGAACAGAATCTTCTTGGAGTATTTTCTGAGAAGGAGAGTAAAAGTAAGCTTCCAAAAGGAAATGTCCAATGCTTCTTGGACAGGGAGAAGATAAATTAGAACAACCTCAAAGAGACTTTTGAATTTACTGAAACTGTAAGACTTACATGAATGTAACCTAACAATCCCTCCTTCAGTGATAATGTATGAACTGCCAACATGCTGGACTTTACTGTGCAATGGGTGGTAGTATGATCCTCAAATATGCACCTGCAATACTTTTCAATAGTCAAAATAGGAACAAAGAGTATTGAATAAAATAGGAGAATAATTCCAACCTTTCACAGACTTTGATAACAGGTGAGGAAAATAATACACTTAGATTTGCATCATGTAGCCTCTATGTAAAGCATGTTTCTAAGAATTCTAGCAATTAAATGTTTACTCTTTAATATCTGGTTTCTCCCTTCTTTTTTCCCATCTTAGTTCCAATACTTCATTCAACTGCACAATGATTCCATTATTGGGCTTGGAAAGACTTCTCTAAGACATCTATTTTGGAATAATCAATTGAAAAAAAAGAATTCACAAAAACCAGGTTGCACTGGGAAGTCTTAAAGTGGGGGTGGGATTGGGATGGGGGGATAAAGCCCAGACAGAGTGGCTCAGTTGGTTGAGTGTTGTCCTGTGCACCTAAAGATTGCTGGTTCGATTCCCGCTTGGACCACATATGGGAGGCAACAGATCAATGTTTCTCTTTCTCTCTCTCTCTAAGCATGTCCTTGAGTAATGATTGAAAAAGAAATTTAAAGGGGGGGGAGTGGAGACATTGAGCATTTAGCATGGCCCCCTTCATTATAAGGTTGAAATATTTTACCTATTTTAGTTGCTAAGAACCAAGTACAGTCTATAATACAAAAATTAATTCATTTGGTAGAATACTTAAGGCTTTGATTTTAGCTAACAGTTTTATGTTTGGGGTGGGTGTGGGATCCCTTTTCACATCCCACGTGGTTCAGGATTCCTGTTCAGAGTCCAATTTCTGGAGAAGGCCTCACACAAATGAAAAGAGACTGGAAAAGAGTTAATTTGGGGAAAATGGGGGGCCAGGGGGGAGTCAATCTCTAGTGGGAGGACTACCTCCAAGTTCTGGCCTTGCCATCCCTTTTATTGAGGCTATGGGATACACCCATTACATTTAAGCAGGTTTGGGATATACCCATAGCCCTTAGTCAGGCAATAAGCAGATTATCATATCAGTAAGGATTTACATGATTAAAAGATGGGGAAGTTGCCTCAGTTACCATTGTCTTAATTTGATAGGTAGTGGTTGGCTCTGACCTTTCAGAGCTTCAAGGCTGACCAGCCTTTTACATCTGTTTGTGAGACGTGAGACAATGATCAGTTTCTGGCATGTGGGGAATAATTGAGTTATAGCTATGTACTAGGAAGATGCATTTTTTTCTGAATTAATAGATATTACTTCAAGTTGAAGTATCCTCACAACTGGGGATAAAGGTGTATACTCACTAAGACAAACAGCTGGACAAGAGGAAAGTAAGATTCCCACCACAAGCATTGCATTCCACCCAAGGGTTCATTGAACAAACATTTGTTTCCAAGTGTTGGTTGTGGATAGACACAACTTTGGATCAACCCTGTTACCTGGTCTTGAGGACCTCACTGTGGAGTAGGAAGATTAACATACACGAAGAACTAAAATATAGTGAACTATGTGATGAATATGAAGAGGGAGGTATAAAAAAGCCCTTTAGAAGGATTAAGAGAAATGATTATCTACTATTGGATTAAGGAGAACCGCATGGAGGAAAGGGAATACACCTTAAAATTACAGTAGCCTATATCCTTTAAGAAAGAAAGTAGGTGATAAATATTTCTGTTTGAACATAGTATGAATTATGTTCAAGTAAAAATGAGTTAGAAAGGCAGTAGATGTTTGGTCTTAATTTTTATACCAGTAAGTACAGAATCCAGAGGCAGGTTCTTGGAAATAAAATTTTTCCAACTAATAAAATTTCAGGTATGCATTAAAAATTCTCAAGGAGAAGAACTATGAAATAAATATAATAAATTACTTTAATGTTAATAAAATCAAGACAAATTAAAGTTCCAGTGTTGACTTTCTAGCTAACTTTGAACAATTTTGAACATTGAGAACAAACGTCAACATAATTCTAAAAACTTATGGACAGTGTGTGAATATTATATTAAACAGTTTTTCATTTAAAAGCCTTGCCTTCCTCACATTTTATAGCTTCCCCATTTAGAATGTGATTTTTTTTTTTTTGGCCTAGAAGTGGCTTTGTTTTATTATTTCTGCCACATATATTTTTAAACTATGTAGCTGAATTCTAATTCAGAAATTCTTCTTAAAGTTTTAATTACCTAGATGGAGTTTAATTTCTTTGTTATGACTACTCAAGCTTTTTGAAATAAAAGTAGAATATAAGGCAAACAGATTTATCCTTACTTTGGGGCATCTTAAAATCTACTAATATCAAGTGCTAGGCGCAAGTTACCCACAGGTTTAATGCTTCCCACTTTTCTTTTGTTAATGAAATGTTTGCATAGCTGCTGCTGTGTATACAGGAAGATTAAAACCTGCTGGCACGTCGTTAAGAAAAACCTGAGGGAGATTTAGCACATCTGGCCTGAGGATTAAGGAAACCTGGTAAAACCAAAATTGATCATTAGTTTACAGGAGATTTCACCTGGAGATTAGAAACAGGAAAGATGTGCTGACCTTTAAAACTGACTGAAATCAATTAACCCATGTACCTGTCAATACTTCATGCCTGGTGCTCATGTTGTAACCACCTTTAACACTCCTATGAATTCCTATCTGAAAACAAAATGAAATGATGATTATGTTATGTGATGGAGGTGTCAGCTAACACTACAGTGGTAATCATGCTGCAATATATAAATGTATCAAAATTAAAACTTTGTACAACTTAAACTTATACAATGTTATAGATCAACTAGAGGCCCAGGGCACAAAAATTCATGCACCGGGGGCGCGGTGGGGGTCTCCCTCAGCCCGGCCTGCACCATCTCACTATCTGGCACTCCTCAGGTAGGGTCCCTATGCCTGGTCTTGAGATCAGGGCTTTCCTTCCCCCTGCTTCAGGAAACTGGCCCCACCTCCTGCTGCCACTGCGTGCCATCTGTACAGCACTGTCCCCCTTCCCTTGCCACCAGTGGCCTCCCTCTACAGGGGACACTCTGGGGTGTGATGGCTTGGGTGACCCAGGCCTCCCTCTTTCTTTGCTTGGGGACAAAGCCAGCCCAGCAAGGAGCTGTCTGCCTACCTGATCTCCCCTAACTACTAGCCTGCCTACCTGATTACCCCTAACCACTCTGCCTGCCTGCTTGATTGTCCCTAACTGCCTGCTTGGGGTTGGGGCCAGCCCACGAGGGGCTGTGGTGGTCTGGTCTCTGGTCATTTCTGTCATTATGCCTCTGGCCTTTTATTATGTAAGATTATATCTCAATTGGAAAAAAAAGATGGGTTAAAATAATTTAATTGAGAAAGCAGTTTCCCATCTGAATCGCAAATGCTATTCCTGTCAAAGGTTGTAGTCCTCAAGAGACAGAATAGCAAGCCACTGAAAGAGATCAGATGAGCAATTTGACAAGTTGTGTCCTGGGTGTGAAACAAAGGGAAGGAAAATCTTCCTGGAGATAGGCAGTTCCAGCAATAGCAAATGCAATACGCAGTTCCCTATCTCTTTGTCAAGCCCTGTGAACAGGAGTGTGTGCAGACTAGGGTCAGAATACCTTGCCACTCACCTGAAGGCAAAAAAAGCTCCTGTCTGTGAGTTTGCACAATGTTCTGAACTAATAAGGGCACAGTTGAGGGTTTGCAGAGAGGGCCAAGCACAGCAGGCATGGAGGATTTCACAACTTGACTCTTTGTACTTGAGTGGATCTTTCAAGGAGGAACGCTGCAGGCATTCAGGCAGCTGCTTGGAAAGCAGAGAGGCCCAGTAAGTTTAATGGCTTGCTCAAGGCTAATCAACCGGGCTTTGATAATGCCAGAGAGGAGGGAAACTGACCTCTTTGTCCTAACCACCAGGCCAACATTCCCTCAACAAAGCATGCTTCTCGTGGAATATCAGGAGAGGCACTGTGGTCAAAGGAAGGCTAAATGAAAAAGTTAAAAACAAAAACAAGCCCTACTACAACTGAAAACAGAGTCCAATGGGTTGAATTGATACAAAAAAAACCGATTGCAAAATAGTTAACTGTTCATTTCAGCATCCAACTTATGTGCATGTCTATAGGGGACCCCATGTCCAAACCTGGAGGTCACTGGAGTTGTTTTAAGTGGGAGTGGGAGCTGGTCAAGCAATAGTTCTCCCCTCTCCTGTCTCCTCTGATAATTTTTGGATTGAGAAGCCACAGCAGGGTGGGATTTATCATTAGTACAAAAAGCTTTGGGCCCAGTGGGGTCCTTAAGTGAATACGATGGCTGGTCTGTCTTTTGAGTTTCTGAAGGGTAAAATGTCTGCCCTATTTCCTCCAATGACCACTAATTGATCAAGCCAGCTCCTCACTTCTTCACTGGTAAGTTCTATTATTGTTTGTCAACAGTACTTTCCAAGGTGAAGGGCAGTTGGCTTTCATAAGTTCCCGGACTAAATTCGCCTGGCAGACAAGCTACAAGTCAACAGATGGACACTGCCTGGAAGTCTTACCTCCCTCTCACTCCTCCTTCCCACCTGCTGTCAGAGCCTGCTGCTTTTTCTCCGCACAGTCTGGTTTGTAGCTCTGCCTTCCTCGCTCTGTCATACCAATTCCCCAGCACCTCAGCAGGCTGTGACCACATTCTTCTCACAGATTTCCCTGGTTCAGTCATTCCATGAAGCTAATAGGTCGTGGCTTCTGCTAAAATCAGGTTTTGTTTTATATTTTTGTTTTTATTTGACATTTTGATCAGCTCACCCTGCTCATTCCTTGAAAGGTATCATCTTTCTGTGAACGCCAAGTTGGTTGCTATCTCAACATAAATCTCATATGTGTTACTTGATATGAGTAAAAGATTAAAAATTACCCACCTATTAAGAGCTCCAGAGCCTTGATTTACTTGAGTCTGAAACCAAGCTAATGTCATTGACTGGCTGTGTAATCTTGAGCAGCTTACTTCACATTTCTGTGCCTCAATTTTTCCAAATGTAAAATGCAGATAATAATAGTACTTGCCTCATATGATTGCTATGAGAATTAAATAGGTGAATATTTGTAAAATGTTTAGAATAATGCCTAACAAACTGTAAATGTTACATAAGGTTAAATAAAAATGAATAGACACTAAATAGAATAAGTATGGTTGCAAATATTCCTTTTATTCTATTGTTTACATGAGAAAACAATGCTTGTCTAACAGGAAACTAAAATATTTAAAATTACCACCACAGTTTTATATTTAATATCCTTTCTCTGTATTAATAGATATAAATGTTGCTATTAGGACAAACAGTTCTTTTATAAGGTCTTTTCTGGACCACTGAGTTGTTTTTTATTGTTGTTGTTATTTGTTTGTTTTAACAAACCACCAGCTCCTGAGAAATGCCTTACAGATGCCACATACTCTCACCTCCCTGTCTTTATTCATGCTTTTCTCTCTGCTTCAACTGTTTGTGAAACCCACCTTTTCCTGTCATAACACCACGCATCATCCAAGACTCCAAATACATGTTCTCTGCTATCCTTGGTCCCCCAAGCTGGACAAGTTTCCTCACTTGCTCTCTCACATAACAGTGTGTCCCTGAATCAGAAGTGCAAAGAGCATGCTCTGAGTTGTACATGGTTAGCTGCCTATGTGTATCCCTCATCACTGGGCTGAAAATGAATGCAGGACTGGTTTCATTCCTCTTTGTATCCTTGGTGCCCACATATCTCAGGATCTGGCAAAGAGTGCCGCTCTGCTAATGTGGAAGTGACCTGTAAAGTGACTTGTTTCATTTGGGTTTCTAACTTTTAGTTCAGCTAAGTCATATTTGAAAAGTATAAATGACAGATTCTCTTGTCTAACTATTTAAAAATCCAAGGACTTTAATTATAATTATACATTTGACCCTACTTTTCTCTCCCCCCACCCCCCACAAAAAATGGATGCTTCCTCAGTAGTTCTGTAACTATGCTTTTCATGCACTCAACATATGTTTTTCAATTACATTTCCTTGGCAGTCATATTTTAAGATCCCAATTTCTTTGCATCCTATATAATAAAGAGGGAATATGTAAATTGACCATCCTTTTGCCACAAAGATGGTTGCGCCCACAGCAGGGGCAGGGTTTCTGTAACACAGATGGTTGCACCCACAGTGGAGACCAAGTTCCCGTAATAAGCCTTAATGAGTAATCAGCAGGGACCTGAGGCTGTGCACCCCCATACCCCTGTGGTGCTTGACAGGGTACCTCAGTCTGCACCCCACACCCTAGCACCAGGCCGGGAGACCTCAGACCATGCCCCACCCCGCCTTGGTGCCAGGCCAGGGGACCTCAGGCTGTGTCCCCAACCCAGCAGGGCTTGACAGGAGACTTCAGGCTGCACCCCCTGCCCCGGTACCAGGCCAGGGGACCACAGGGCATGCCCCTGCATGGTGGGTCTTGATGGGGAATCTCAAGGTGTGCCCCCTACCCCAGTGCTGGGCTGGGGAACCTCAGGCTGCTCCTCCCACCCCAGAGCCAGGCCAGGGGAACTCAGGCCATACCCCCTGCCCATTGGGGCTTGACAGGGGACCTGAGGCTGTGCCCCCATCCTGGTGGGGCTTGATAGGGGAGCTGAGGCTGTGCCCCTTTCCCGGTGCCAGGCCAGGGGACCTGAGGCTGCACCCCCCCCCCCACCAGGCAGGGCTTGACAGGGGACCTCAGGCTGCATCCCCTACCTGGTGTGGCTAGACAGGGGACTTCAAGGTGTACCCGCCACCCTGGCCCAGGCTGAGTGACCTCAGGCCATGCCCCTCACCCCAGCACCAGGCCAGGGGACCTGAGACTGCACCCCCTGCCTAGTGGGGCTTGACTAGAGTGAGACTGGCCAGGTCTAGATCTAGCCCTATTGGGGTGGGGGGGCTGGCTGGGTCTGGGTATTATGTGATTTTGAGGCATACGTGGGTAGGTGGGGACTTGGCTCTGGGTCCCAAGGTGTGCACCAGACTCTGACAGGAGGAAGATTTTCATATACATTTTACTAATTTTATTTCATCTCTGACACGTCTGTTATAGAGAAAGGGCAAATAACAATATTAAATTATTTCCTCTAATTAATCTCCTTTTAATGTGCACAAATTTCGTGCACCAGTCCACTATTATTACCATAAAGCTAAATCTCTCTAAGCCCCATACATAAACACAGAGAATGATCACCAATATTTGTGTTCTCTTTTTTCTTCCTCGATTCATAGGAACAGTGATCTCCCACTTTCTATTATATTTAGGAGCAACCGCCATATGACTGAGTTTAACTAAAGTAATATAAGTAGAAGTGATATGTGCCACTTCCAAACCTGGCTCAAATATCTCTCATTCTCTCTCTGTGCACTAAACATGAGAGGCCTCCAAAGACCAAGAAGTGGATAGGACTCAAGATAAATGGTGCCCAGTTCACTGAATAACTCCATGAAGAAAAGTCTCTTCCAACTGACCTATTCAGAACTGTGAGCTGAGCAGAAGTTAATCTTTTTAAAATATGTATATTTTTATTGATTTCGGAGGCAAGGAGAGAGAGATAGAAATATCAATGAAGAGAGAGAATCATTGATTGGCTGCCTCCTGCACATCCCTTACTAGGGATCAAGTCTGCATCTGGCATGTGCCCTGACAAGAAATCAAACCATGATCTCCTGGTGCATAGGTTGATGCTCAACCACTAAGCCATGCCAGCCAGGCAAAAATTAAACCTTTATAAGATTAAGGCACCTAGGCTTTAGGGCTGTTTGTTATAGAATTATCATTCCAACTAATACACCTCAGCACCTAACAGAAAGTCTGTTACTTTGTAGTCTCTTAGTAAACAGAATGAATGTATAAATGAATATCTATATTTAATTGTAAATGAGGAATAAAAGTCATCTGAAAGACACTGCATTCCTTCTTGCTAGAGAGGGAACAAGGAAACCCAAATAAGACATGACCAATTCAAAGTGAACAATCAGAGGTTTTCTCTTGCATTGGATAACTGAATGGTGCTGTGGTGACACCTCTCACACAACATCTAGTCAATCTTCACAAACACTACTTGCCATACCTGACCTCCTTTTCCTTACCTACTAGTCAACCTCATGCATCCAAGGGTCCTTTCGCCTCTATATAATTTAGAGCAGGGACTTTCTGGCCTGCCTTCAGCCACTGTATCCCTATACCAGTGATTTCCACCAGGTGTGCCACAAGAATTTTTAAACCATGCAATACCTGATTATTTAGTCAGGGGCACTGATCTCCTTTCCCTTAGACTGTTAAATTTTTTAAAAATTGACAAAACCCAATACAATAATAGCTGCCCAGTGTGAATGAATCAGAATTATACCTCTTTTGGGTCAGATTAGCAAAAAATTGTTGTACTGCAGAATTTTAGTAATTAGTTGATGTGTACCATGAGATGAACAAGGTTGAGAATCATTGCCATATGCCAATGAACTCCAATAAGTCTGTAACTTAGAAAAATTTGGAGAATGTGATTTATATTTCATTGAATTTAGTTAATTTGCTACTTTTAATGAATAAGGATTTGCAAGTAATCATATTTATTGTAATTATCCAATTGGGTTCAGAGACCTATACCTTAATATCCATAGCACAAACTAACAATTAGATACTTAATTAGAAACAGAGGTTTAGAGGATATAAAGTATTCATACTTAATACCTATACCATAGGGCCTCAGTTTAAATTACCTCAATTGCACTTCATCATCACCTCCTCCCCTGGTATGAATGAAGGAAGTGATAATAAATAAAACCAGAGAGAGTTGAAGGGCCCAGATTGATAGGGGGATTTATAATCTGATAGATAGAGCATCTGAATTAATCTGAAAAAATAATATTATTTTAATCTCAGAACACATATACTTATGTGAATAAGAGGTTAAGTTTTTCTTAAGTTCCCTTTTCAAGACCTGTGTGAAGTCATAAAGAAGATGACTTAGCTGTGAATCCAGCAAGCAGAACCAATAAGCATGGTCAGACTGACCCACCAGGAGTCAAAACATCATCTCATCAACATCATCTCATGACCTGATGACTAAGGACAATAAGTGCATTCTGTTCCCAGCCCCTTAACTGCTAGTCAACTTCATGCATCCAAGGGCCCTTTTAGCTTTATAATCCTGTCCCCTGAACCTTTCTGGAAGACAGGATTTGAATGGTTTTAAGTGCCCTGTCTTCTTGATTAGCTAGCCTTCTCAGTAAATGCCTTATATGATTCAACCCTGCCTTCATTATTAGACACAGAGATAGGCAGCCTGAGCCCTCCTGGGGGTTTCCCGGTAACAAAATCAAATAGGTCATCACCTCTAATGCTATTTTATCTTTAGACCTTCAGGGAGCCATTAAAAGGACTTAATAAGAAGTATGCGATGATCTCATTTTTGTTTTTGAAAGATCACCCTGGCTACTGTATGGAGGTTGGATCTGAGGTTTGGCAAGACTGTAGGCATGGAAATATGTCAGCAAATTGTAATGGTAAAGAAAGATGAGGTCTTGAATGAAGGCAGTGTCAAGAGATACAACGAGAGAATAAACTGAAAACATAAGCAGGGCCAAATATAAAATATGCATGGTACTTTACTATGCCACATGTGCGATAGTTTATTAATCTCTCAGAGATAAATAGAGTCTTCCCGAACCATATTTCCATTTATTTACCCTAAAGTGAACTTTCTGAATTGATCATGTCACAATATAGGGTCACTTTGAGCCTGTGATGAATGAAAACTCTCAGGCCTTATTAATATGAACTCCTTTAAAACCACATTATCTTTCCCAAGTCTGTGTCCATTGCCCTAAAGAAGATATTACCATTTAGAAGCACACACAAAGTCAAATATTGATACACAACTTCATTATATAAAGAAAAACAGAGCCCAGGTCATATCTAGGAACAATTGTTCATCTCTTCTTTGTAAGGTTTTACTTAAAAGAACCCCTTATCTATTTGTATATATAAAAGCCTAAGCAACCATAACAACTAAACCGATGACCAAACAGGCTGCATGTGGGCAACCAGGCCAGCAGGGGGTCAGTGAGGGGCAATCAAACAACCAAGCAGCAGGCTCCATGGGCCAACCAGGCTGGCATGGGGGTCAGTGAGGGACAAACAAACGACTGAGCAGCAGGCTGTGTGGGGTGACCAGGCCCACAGAGGGGCAGTTAAGGTTGATCAGGCCATTGGGGGGGAAGTTGGGGTGACCAGGCCAGCAGGTGGGGGTAGTTAGGGGAAATCAGGCAGGCAGGCAGGTGAGCAGTTAGGAGCCAGTTGTCCCAGATTGTGAGAAGGATGTCTGACATCCCTTTAGGGGTCCCAGATTGTAGAGGGTACAGGCTGGGCTGAGGGACCCCCTCCCTCATGCACAAATTTTGTGCACTGGGCCTCTAGCAGTATTATAACATGTAAAACAAGCTTAGGATCTGAATGTGCATCCTCTCTCCAGAACATAAAATGTAGAGAAAGCTAATAAACCTGTCTGAGGTAAGGTTTCATCATCTGCTAAATGATAGTAAAGCTACTTATCTAGTAGAATTTTCATTTAACAAATATTTATTGAGCAGCCAGGTGCTGTGATAGGCATTAGAAAATGATAGCAGATAAAGACATCCTGTTGTCCATGTCCACATGGAACTTACATTGTACTAGTGTTTGAGCATTAGAGAAAATTCATATAAAGTACCTAGCACAAGGTCTAGAATATACGCTAGAGAAAGATGGCTATAATTTTTCAACTAGGTCGTGTTATACTCATCACATGGTCTATTTAAACTTCTGCTAAAATTGATAAACCTGATAGAACTACATACATGTGTGTTGTACACAGCCCCTAGGATGGTGGAGCGGGTTTGCGGCACCAGACGAAAGTGGGGTGCTAGTTGCTGTCATCAGGGCGAGCCTCTGGTAGTTACTGAAAATTCTTTGCTCACATGAGCCAAGGTCCTGCCAGGCACTCACACCTGCTGACAGCACCTGCCCCACTCACACCCACTGCCAGCACCCAGCGCTGGCCCCAATCACTCATGCCATCAGTGAGTGGGAGTGGGAGTGGTGGGAGCTGGGCTGCCAGCAGACAGGGAACCGGACTGGGGGCTGCAGCAGGAGGAGTCGGGTGGGGGCATGGAATTTGGGCTGAGACACCACCCCCCCTGTGCCCATCACAGCCTTGCTGCCCACAGATACTTTCAGGTGCACGAATTTGTGCACTGGGGCCTAGTATTTCCATAAGCTTCATTTTATATATATATATATATATATATATATATATATATATATATATATATATATATAATTTCCTTTTAACATGAGTGTAATACATCAGTGTAATTAATCATTTAAAAGTTTCATTGGCTTCATTAAATTAAACTAAATTTAGCTTTTTATTCTAGTGAATTTATTCCACCAAGTTGGAGAAATGTAAAAGAAAAAAAAAAGCCTTGCCTAACTGCCTGTTTTCATTAGTTTCCCTGGGCTAAAAATGTGTTGAACATATTTTCAAAAGTCATCTTATGGCCAATGGTTTGTTCAAGATTCTAATCTAGTAGTCTAGAATGCTGGTAGGTAGCCAAATGCCAATGGCAGATAATTCACTGTTTTTTCCATCCCTGAGTCACTGTATCCACCAAACCCTCATTATGAGTCACAATCAAATTAGTTTTTGTGCAAAAACAGAATCTTAGTGAATATGAAGAACTTTATTAGGCTATGCAAGTATCATATATACTTCAAGAGAGTTTCCTTAATTAATATTTCATTTTCTTTTGCATCTCATGCAAATTAAATAAAGAAGCAAATGTTCTTCACTTGTAATTATGCACTGTCATATTTGATCAAAGTTTAGATAAAATAGCAGAAGTTTTATTGTGTTTTGTCAAAGTAATCTCTCTCAAGCCATGTAGTACAATAGACTAATAGACTAGGTCTTAGTCAGACTTGAATAACTTTGGATCTAGTGACAGCTTTTGTATTTTCCTGTTTTGTGACATTAAAAAAGCACATCATTGCATGAACCTCATTTTCCTTATATAAGACACAGATGATAAACTTGTCCTTGGTCCCTCACAAGATAGCAAGAATATTCACGTGAAATATTGGAGGACAAACTCAACTGCAAAGCACTATGTACACAGGAGGTATGACTATTAGAAGAAAATCAGTCAGCCGGTGCTCCACCAATACAATCAACAGAAAGCCAAAATACCTATTTAAGTCCTGTGCTTCTCTTTTATTTTTTCTTGTATCATAGAATCAAGTCATAAATATAAAATGCAATAAATTCATTTCCAAGGCACAGTCATTAGGCAGACTAAGCCCCATAGAGTACAGACTCCTTTACTATTCTGAATGCTGTGGAAAAATAGCTGTCAGTTCTTGTTGCACCTTGTTATCTTTTGGTCAGTGATATCCTTTGATATTGGAACTACCGTTATAGTCTCCTGGGAGAAAGGGTCAATGCTTATGATGCAGTGGAAAGTTTGCAGCATGATTCGGTGCTTTTCTTTAACTAGATGGAACATTAATTTAAAAAAAAATTGCTATTAAACACATTTTAAATGCTACTACTGGAAAAAAATAAAATTAGTTTTGACTGTTTTTGCATGCTGCATATGATGTTTCTGTTTGAGATCAACTAGGCTATAGTTTTGGACACCGGTGAAAAGGGTGGATGAAACAGAATCAGGAGAGAAAAAATGCAGACATTTATGAGATCTGAATAAAAAGTCTCCCAGAAGTGTGGGATAAATGAGTGCATTAGATAAAGTAGGAGATCTGGGTAATACTAAAAACTCACTTGAAAATAGTAGTCATTTAATTAAATGGAAATGTGCCAGCATGATCCTGTGATTTTCTCAATTCGTTTTCACCTATCGTAGCAGGTAAGTGGATAATTGGATTTATCAGGGTTGGGATTTTGTAATTTAAGTAAAACAGAGGGAAATGTCTGCATAGTCTATTCAGTTACAAAATTCTACAATTTTATGTGTTTAAAGGTGATCTTTCACCTTAGTGGCTTCCACATTGATTCCAAGGGTCAACAAAATGCCCCAAATCTGGACTATTTTTATTTTATTGAAAATATATATTTTATTGATTTTTTTTTTACAGAGAGGAAGGGAGAGAAAGAGGGACAGAGAGCAGTGATGATAGAGAAACATCAACCAGCTGCCTCCTGCACATATTTTCAAGAGTCATCTTATGGCCAATGGTTTGTTCAAGATTCTAATCTAGTAGTCTAGAATGCTGGTTGGTAGCCAAATGCCAATGGCAGATAATTCACTGTTTTTTCCATCCCTGAGTCACTGTATCCACCAAACCCAGCGTGTTTTTTTGTTTGTTTGTTTGTTTGTTTTTAACAGAGAGAAAGAGAGAGAGGGATAGAGAGTTAGAAACATCGATGAGAGGAACATCGATCAGCTGCCTCTTGCACATCCCCTACTGGGGATGTGCCCGAAACCAAGGTACATGCCCTTGAACGGAATCGAACCCAGTACCTTTCAGTCGCAGACCAATGCTCTATCCACTGAGCAAAACCGGTTTTAGCTGGACTATTTTTGAAATAAAGTTTTATTGCAACACAGCCAAGCACATTTGTTTGCATATTGTCTTTTGTTTTCTTTTATGTTACAAAGGTAGGGTTGAGTAGCCACAATAGAGATTGTATGACACACAATGCCTAAAATATTTACTTTCTGGCCCTTTGTAGTCAAAGTTTTGTCTCTGGATTAGGCTCACATAGATAATTTTCCTTGGGGATCCCTCCCAAATCACTGGCCTCAAATAATGTAACCATTTGGCATGGGGGGGGGGGCATTCTTTGACCATGGGCATAGAAGTAGGTGTAACCTGTCTGAGATCCTTCAGGTCCTAGAAAATTGCTTCATTTAGTTGGTACATAGTACATTTGTATTGAATTAATCTGTGTTAAATACTATTTCAACTTTGTATTCATTCAATTACTCTAAAAATATTCAAATAGCTTATCTATGCCAAGCCACTGATATAGTCCCTAGGGAAATAACATTTTGATGTCATTATAACCCAATATTTTATCATGACTACATATTATCTTATATTCCAACTGAAAGTAGCACTATTCTTTCAATATATTCCTTTCCTATATATAAATAATACCCAATGACTAATTTTGTATTAAATAAAATTATATATAAGCTAATATTTTACAAAGCAAAGCCAGGGTTCTAAAATTCTGCTGAAATGTTTATAGTACTTTTATGTCGTGCTTTACATGCTAAGTTTATAAACAGCTACTATTTCTAGCGCCAATCAGTCATTGATGACATTAACCTTTTTTGATGGCATTCATTCAGTAGGCATTTAATCAATTAGTCACTCAGGTGTAAACTTTGGGAAATGGCGTGGCATTCACAGTTCACATGCCTTATCAGGTTGCAGAAAAGTTAGCTGCAAGTAATGTGCCAATCTCTGGGCCTATAACTTGGATGAAAAATTAGCTTTCCACTTTCAGGAGAATCTGGAGATTGGAGAGGAAAAGGGATTATGGAATTGGGAAATGGAGAAGTCAGAGATAGTTGTAGGGAGAGGTAAGAGAGAAAAAAAAACATGGAGAACAATGCTAAAATTGGGGAAGAGCAGGCTGGTCAGAAGACCAGGATATAGGATATGGTTACCTGGGGCTGAGTGATAAATTTCCGGAGTGCAAAAAGCAGACATTAGCATAGAAGGTGATGTTAGTGTTCTGGGCTCTTGGGAAAAGGAGTAGTCTCTAACACCTCCTCTGCCAGAAGAAAATCAGAGGGTACAATGTTGAAGACATTAGACATATTGGGACCTTCATATAGCACATTTGACTCATTTGTGATCTTCAGAAATGACAGTTGCTGCATAGTTTCTGTTCATTAATATTTTTTCTATATCTTTTTGTGGATGCTTGATATGCAGGACAAGAAGAACGGTCAGCTGCTGTTATGGAATGAATTGTATCCCCCTCTCAAATTCATATGTTGAAGCCCCAAAACCCCAATGTGATTGCATTTGGATATATGGCCTTTATGGAGGTAATTAAAGTTAAATGGGTCATAACAGTGGGCTCCTGATCAAATAAATGGTTGTCTTTTTAATAAGAGGAAAAGGCACAAGAGACATCTCTCTCTGTACATGCATACTGAAGAAACCAAGCCAGCAACAGTTGTGTATCCAGAACAGAATCTGTGAGTATCTTGATCTGGACTTTTAGCCTCCAGAACTGTGAGAAAATAAATTTATGTTGTTTAGGTCACCTATTCTGTGGCACAACTTCCCAGTGTCTTCTATATAAGAATTAATCCTGAATAAAGCCCAAGAGACACAGAAAAATGAAGTGGTCATGGATTACTATGCATTTAAGGAGTTTTCTCATTGATATCCTTGTCTCCAGTTCATCCTGAACACTAAAGTTGTAAAGATGTCTTTCTAAACTGTGTCACACACAAATTGTCATGAGCTACCTACCACATACAGGAAAATAGCCTTAGGATGAACCCCATATGCCTTAAGCTGCCTTACAATATCCTCCACCATATTGCTCCAACTTGAAATTTTGGACTGCCACCCACATTTCTGCACCCTAAACTTCAGATATACTACTTACACTTCCTTAATATGCCATACTTTTATATGACTTTGAGTTATAACCTTGTCTATAATGTCCTCATCAAGTCCCTCAACTACCTCGTATCTCCCTTCTAGAACCAGCTCAAATGTTACTCCATTTTGTTCTCTCATACATTAGCTGGAACTAATTGCTCCCTCATTTTTGTCCCTACATATATTTCCCTTTAATAGCACTTGTAACATTAAATTGCAGTTGTTTTTTAGAGTGTCCAACCCCCCCCAAAAAAAATTAGATTTTCAAAGCAGAGAACATGTATTACTCATCTTTGAGAGGATAACAATACCAGCTCAATAAAAGCTGATGAATGAATGTTGTACAAATTTACATAACTGTTCAAGAAGATCAGTATTAAAGAGCAATGAGGCCCCTTAGGAATCACTAAATGAATCACTTGCCAATATATTCATGCAAGATTCCATTCTCTGGCTAACCACATAGCTATATCATCAAAAGCTTTAAACAGGTAAGAAATCACATTTTTATTCAAAGTCTATAATTGTGGTTAATGTTTAGAAGGATTGGGGCCAAAGAACATTTGAATGCAAATATCACATTTCAAATGTGAATTTGGAAAAAAAACCCAATAACTTCTCCATTTCTAAAATGAAAGATTTAGATGAGATAAGTTCTAAGGGCTGTTCAAAGCTCAAATTCTTTGTATGATTCACAAAATAGGCAAGACAATACTTACCTCTACAGCCCCAGAGTCACAATTTCTCAATTGTGATCTGCTGAAGAAATCAACTCCTCATCCTTCCTGAGGAGAGGGTTAATTGGAAAGGGCTGGGTTGAAAATATGTTTAAAAAACAACAGCAACCAAAAAAAAACCCTAGTATAGCACTCAATTATGCAGCTGCCTGCCTGGGCTGCTTTCCTGGACCCAACAAGACTTCAGATTTAATGACTAGGGTTAGCTGGGGGCATTTTCCACATATTTAAATATCAACAAATCTGAAAGGCCACTGCTTCTTGAGACATTGGGGCCAAATTTGATGCAAAATAAGGATCAGATTTCAAATGTAGAACTAAAGCATTGGTTCTAAACAAAACAAAACAAACCATATGCTGAGTAGTGTGCCTTTCAAACAGTGGAAGTATCTTATCCAGATAGTGACCCAATTCTAATAAGTCTACTTTAAAACCTCAACTACCCTGTCAAATTAAATTGTGATTTGTTTAATTACTTCACAATAATGGTATAGACCAAGTTCAAGTACATTTTCATGCAGAGCTATCATCATCTAAGATGTGTGTAGATAAGCAATTAAAAAGAGAATTATAGAAGTGTAGAATAAGAGGAAAATCAGAGGTCATATTCATTTTACAGATGAGAAAACTGCAATCTAAAGAGGCATTAGCTGACTTCTAGCCCCACCCCACCCAATTTTCCAGTCCATCCAAGCTGTTTCCGTTGTTTGTGTTTGGTTTGTTTTTTCCATATGAATGGCCTATCTTGGCTCATGCTTCATATTTTCCTAGAATCTCCCAAATAAGCAAAATCTGGCCTCAGTGCACCCCACATCTCTTTGCTAAGTGGTCACAGGCTTCCTACTAGCTGGACTTGGTTCATAGCTTGCCTTGCCTGGGCAATTCCAAACCCAGCACAAATAGCAGTCATTTGCAAATCACTTTGTAGCTCATACCAAGTGGCTCCAGGCCAAACACAGTTTTTGGCTGACCTTTGCCTGAACCTCCAGGGTGACCCAAAAGCAAGCACAACTTGTAGACAGCTTCAGACCAAGTCAAAACATCAAAGCATGCCCTAACTGGTTTGGCTCAGTGGATGGAGCATCGGGCTGTGGACTGAGGGGTTCCAGGTTCTATTCTGTTCAGGGGCATGAGCCTTGGTGTGGGTGCATTCCCAGTGCTGGGGAGGGGGGGGGGCGGCTGATCAATGTTTATCTCTCGTTGATGTTTCTGGCTCTCTATTCCTCTCCCTTCCTCTCTGTGAAAAATCAATAAAATGTATTAAAACAAAACATCAAAGCACCTTTCTCAAAAACTTAAAAATGGAATTCCCATTTGACCCAGTAACCCCACTTCTAAGAATATATCCCAGTAAATCAGAAACACCAATCAGAAAGGACATATGCACCCCTATGTTCACAGCAGCACAGTTTACAATACCTAAGATTTAGAAACAACCTAAATGCCCATCAGTAAATGAGTGGATTAAAAAACTGTGTTAATGGTGTAAATTGGTGATCTAGTTTCATTCTTTTGCATGTATCTGTCCAATTTTCCCAACACCATTTATTGAAGAGACTGTCTTGACTCCATTGTATATTTGTGCCTCCTTTGTCAAATATTAACTGAGCATAGTGATTTGGGTTGATATCTGGATTCTCTATTCTATTCCATTGATCTATATGACTGTTCTTGTGCCAGTACCAGGTTGTTTTGAGAATGGTGGCTTTGTAATACAGTTGAAATTTGGTATTGAGATGCTACATACTTTACTCTTCTTTCTCAGGATTGCTGTGGCTATTCTGAGTCTATTTTTGTTCCAGATGAATTTTTGGAGAGTTCTTTCTAGTTCAGTGAAAGTTCTCACCTTGTTGAGAGTTTTTATCAGGAAAGGGTGTTGGATTTTATCAAATGCTTTTTCTGCATCAATTGATATGACCATATGACCTTTATCTCTCAATTTAGTTATGTGATGTATCACATTTATTGATTTGCAGATATTGTACCATCTTTGCATTCCCGGAATAAACCCTACTTGGTCATGGTGTGTGATCTTTTTGATGTGCTACTGGAGCTGATTTTCTATAATTTTGTTGAGGATTTTGGCAATTATGTTCATGAGGGATATTGGCCTATAATTCTCTTCCATTTTGTTGTCTTTAGGCTAGAGGTTCATCAATCTTGTTTATCCTTTCAAAGAACCAGCTCTTGGTTTTGTTGATCTTATGTATTGTTTCTTTGGTCTCTATGTCATCTGGTTTTGGTATTAGGCTGATGGTGGCTTCATAGAAGGAGTTTCGAAGTGTTCTTTCCTCTTGAACTATTTAGAATAGTCTTAGGAGGAGAGGACTTATTTCTTCCTTGAATGTTTGGTGAAACTTTCCTGTGAAGCCATCTGGCCCTGTGCTTTTGTTTTCTGGAAGCTTTTTGATGACTGCTTCAATTTCTTCCAAAGTCACTAGTCTTTTGAGATTTTTAGATTCTTCCTGATTGAATTTTGGAAGGTTATATTTTTCTAGGAATATGTCCATTTCCTCCAGGTTGTCCAGTTTGTTGGAATAGAGTTGTTCGTAGTATTTTGTAACAATCCTTTGTATTTTGGTGGGGTCTGTTGTTATTTCACCTCTTTTGTTTCTGATTTTATTTGGGTTCTCTCTTTGTTTCTTGGTTAGCCTGGCTAGAGGTTCATCAATCTTGTTTATCCTTTCAAAGAACCAGCTCTTGGTTTTGTTGATCTTATGTATTGTTTCTTTGGTCTCTATGTCATTTATCTCCACTCTGATTTTTATTATTTCCTTCCTTCTGCTTACACTGGGCCTTTCTTTTTGCTCTTTTTCTAACTCTTTGAGTTGTAGAGTTAGATAATTTGTTACCATTTTTTCTTGGGTTTTTTTTGCAGTAGGCTTGTAGAGCTATGAACTTCCCTTTCAAGACTGCTTTTGCTGTGTCCCATAGATTTTGGAATGCTGTGTTTTCATTGTCATTTGTTTCTAGGATGTTTTTAATTTCTTCCTTGATTTCTCTGGTAACCTAGTCATTGTTTAAAAGCATGCTGTTCAGTCTCCATGTGTTTGATTTCTTTGGATTGTTTTTATTGTAATAGGATTTGGAAACAACCTAGGTGTCCGTCAGCAGATGATTGCATCAAAAAACTATGGTACATCTACACGATGGAATACTATGCTGCTATAAAAAAGAAGGAATTCTCATCATTTGCAGCAACCTGGATGGAATTGGAGAACTTCATGTTGAGTGAAATAAGCCAGTCAATCAAAGAGAATCACCACATGACCTCACTCATTTATGGATAATAAAGAACATTATAAACTGATGAACCAAAAGATAGATATAGAGACACTAAAGCAACAAGCAGACTGTCAAATTACAGTGGGGAAGGTAGGGAGATATGGGGGAGATAAGAGATCAACCAAAGGACTTGTATGCATGCATATAAGTATAACCAATGGACATAAAACTCTGGGGAGGTAGGGCATGTATGTAAGTGGGGTGGGCAATGGTAAGAAATGTACACATATAATAATTTAATTAAAAATATGCATTAAGAAATAAGGCCAAAAAAAACTGTGGTACATTTACACAAAGGAATACTGTGCTTCTGTAAAAAAGAAGAAACTATTACTATTTGCAACAGTATGAATGGACCTGGAGAGCATTATGCTAAGAGAAATAAGCCAATCAGAGAAAGATAAATATCACATGATCTCACTCATTTGTGGGATATAATGAACAACATAAACTGATGAACAAAAATAGATCTAGAGACACAGAAGCATGGATCAGATTGTCAAACCTCAGAGGGAAGACAAAGGAGAGTAGAGGGAGGAGAGATCAACCAAAGGACTTATATGCATGCATCTTAGCATAACTAATGGCCATGGACACTGGGAGAGTGGGGGCTTGTCCTGGGAGATGTCGATGGGGGGGGGGGAGGGAGGAGACATATGTAATACTTTAAACAATAAAAGAAGGAAGGAAGGAAGGAAGGAAGGAAGGAAGGAAGGAAGGAAGGAAGGAAGGAAGGAAGACATCAAAGTACCACCACTTAACCATCTTATAAGCAACAAACCCATAGGGCAGACTCAGTAGGCACCAGAGCCCTGATGAAGTAAGTCCTGTTATGTGGGGTGGGCTTTATAATACAGTTTGAAATGAGGAAGTGTGATTCTTCCAATATTGTTCTTTCTCAGGATTGCTTTGGCTACTCATGGTCTTTGTGGTTCCATACCAATTTTAGATTGTTCTTTCCACTCCTGTAAAATGTGCTATTGGAATTTTGTCAACTATAATTTAAAATAATTGTTAAAATATCTCTAAATTTAAGTAGGATAAAAGGTTTAAGATATTTTGAATCATTTTGATGGGTTGATAATACATCCATCCAGTGAAAAACTAAGCTATGTGGAATAGCATTTACAGACTGATAAACTGATGAAAATGTCTAGGAGAAATTCCATTGTTCTCTTAAATGAAGTTCATGGTTGCTGTGGCTGGTTCTACTGCTCTGGCAGACCTCTATTTCTGACCAGAGGATGTCCAAGTCAAGGCAAATATGATGGTATAAGGAAGACTCAAGTTGAGAATCAGACAATCCTGTTCCAACTTAACCATATCCAGCCTGTGATAGTTAAATGTGATTTGCTCATTTTTATTGTTATATTACATCTGATGCCATTTCAGAAAAAAATGGAGGGGGGAAAGAGCCAAAGTTTTTATTGTTCTTAGAATTATGTTGGTAGCAGAAGTTTTGGGTTAAAGACAGCCATAAGCCTTCCTAGAAACCTTTATCAACATCTTTTTTATCTTTGTATATTTTCTATACATATATATTATATATATTTCTAAGTCTGTGGTGCTCCCTCTATATATGAAATATGAGGATATTTAGGGGAACATGATGGAAGGCCTGAAAATGAGGGGATACTCAGAATATATTCTCTTGATTCACTCTAATATCTCCATGGCAAGAGTCCATTATGTGTTCATATAAATCATTTAACTTTCTCCACAAGTATTTCTAGAACCTGGTACTTAAATTCATAAAACTAGCTTGTCTTAGTACCAGTGTCCTCTACAGGCAAATATTCTAAATCCCAGAATAATAGGGAAAGAGGAAAGTAATATTCTCCCTCAGACTGAAATCTGTCATATAAGAAAGGTCAGGGCTGATGATATAAATGCATTTTGAGTTAGTTTTTGTGTATGGGGTCAGAAAGTGGCCCAATTTCAGTATTGCCATCAGTAGGCATGACAAGGAGTGAGGTTAGGTAGTACTCTACTGACTCCTCGGTACCTACAACCCTCAGAAGTAAGGAAAGGCGGAGAAGCCAATAAAGTAGAACTGAGAGTCAGTTGCCAGTGGCTTAAGAAGAAGTACAGGAAAGTGCGGGTTCCTAGAAGTGAACAATATTAGGCCAAACTATAGTGGAGGCTGAGACAAAAGCAAATATATTCACCCTCATATACATATTTTGGGTGGACTTTTAAAATATTTTCCAGAGTATTAAAGTAGAAGAAAAATAAAGTTTAAAAACATTATTTATGAATTTGCTTCCATTAGGGCCAGGAAAGCAAAATTATTTTAAAATTGGGAGTATAAAATATATGTATCCTTAAAGTAATATTATAAGTTTTATTATATTTACTTTCCCATTTTTCAATATTTTGGAAAATCACATTAAATATATGCATAAAATGTACATGCACAAATACATAGATTTTTACTTGATTTTTTACTCTTTTGAACTATTGCATTGGAATATTACTTATATTGATTACTGAGTTTTTAATGTAACCTTTAAATTTTGTACCTGAGGTAAGTGAAATACTTGCCTCCCCCTAATTTCAGGTCTGCAATTCAAGAAAGCTTGATAAGGAAGAGTGAGCAATCTACTGGACCAGATGCTGCTTGGATGGTCAAATAAGCTTGGGATGGAAAATTGGCCATTGGGATTAACAACATAGGACTCACTGGTGACCTTGACAACAGTTTCAGTGAAATATTAGGGGTAAAATCCTGACTATAGTGGATTTAGGCAGGACTGTTAAAATTTTACCTGCAGGATTTTAATTTATGGAGGTGACTATGTGTCAATAAGGAAAGACTAATGCCACTGAAATATTTTTAATATACACATTTCTTAAGAGGAGGGAGCATTACACACACACAGGGCTACTACTGCAGATGCAGGAGTGACAGGAAAGCATGACCTAGAGACTTTATTATATTTCCCTCAGGAAAGGGAGGCAGGACACAGGAAACAGGTTAAAATGGACTAGATTGAACTATATCAGGGGGCTCAGGGCTATAGGAATAGTCTTTAAAGGTCTGGTACTTGGCTCTGAGTGATTTAGGGCAGGAAAAATATTGGCTTAGTGAGAGTTGATAAAGAAGGTGATTGGGGGTATGGTCTTGGAATTGGTTGAAGGGTTTGTAATATAATGTCTGTGTAGGCCGAAGCTGGATCACAAAGGAGACATAAACAACTTTGGCTATTAGTTTGGCCCTGCAATTAATGGATAACAAATAGACAAATACAGATTCTAAGAAAATTCAGTTACTATAAAGGTAGAAGGGCTGGTAAGGGAATATAGAAGGCAAAATTGTTTTTATATTTACTTATTTATTTGCTATCTGTTTCAATCTGACTTAGTTTGTTTTCAGACTAAAGAGCCATTTTTTTACACTTCTCAAAAGCTATCCGTGTTAAAACGTATGTGAATAACCACTAAATTAAAATTTCTTGTGAAATGTACAATGTAATGCTGTGTTTTCATACCAAGAGGATAAAAAAGGCAACCTTGAATCAAAGACAGAAATCAAATAACCATGAGATAAAATATTACTTTCTGTTGACATTTTATAAGTTAATTTACCTTTAGAAATGTCAAGTGATCTTTTCATCTTTGTTCAGCATGTCCTCCTTGCTTTCTTTTGAAAGCACTCCTCTTTCCCTCCTGGCATTTCTCAACACAGTGTAATAATTTAAATAAAATGAGAGACAGTGAGAGAGGAAGCACACAACTGCATTTTGTCTTTAATAAGCATATATACTTAGTTGTTGTTTTTCCTAAAATATGTGTATTTTCATACTATTCTTATTCACTGTTACTTCTTAAAAATATTTTAATGTTTTGGTCTCAGTAACAGATTGGCTCAAAGGGGAAAAGAAGAAATGGATTGAATAGCTGCTATGGATTCATAAACTGTTCCCATAGCCTTTTTTTCAGAGTAATTCAGAGCTTCGTGGAGAATATCTATCTATCTATATATCTATCTATCTATTTATTATTTTTTAGGCTTTCTTCTTCTTTTCTTTTTTATTAAGTTATTATATGTGTACATATTTTTCTATTGCCCCCCACTCCCATACATGCCCTCCCTCCTCAGAGTTTTTCATCCATTGGTTATGCTTATATGCATGCATACAAGTCCTTCGGTTGATCTCTTATCCAGAAATGAGTGAGGTCATGTGGTGTTTCTCTTTCAATGACTGGCTTATTTCACTCAGCATGATGTTCTCCAATTCCATCCAGGTTGCTGCAAATGATAAGAATTCCTTCTTCTTTATGGCAGCGTAGTATTTTACTGTGTAGATGTACCATAGTTTTTTGATCCAATCATCTGCTGATGGGCATTTAGGCTTTTCCAAATCCTAGCTATGGTAAATTGTGCTGCTATGAACATAGGGGTGCATATCTCCGTTCTGATTGGCATTTCTGGTTTCTTGGGATGTATTCCTAGGAGTGGGATTACTGGGTCAAATGGGAGTTCCATTTTCAGTTTTTTGAGGAAACTCCATACTGTTAGGTGGAGAATATTTAAATGGACTTCATTATCAATAGTAAAGTCTTAAGTTTCTTCATTTTTCACTCTCCCCCTAAAAAATGAAAGAACTACACTTTGATCTCCATCTTTGACATAGAGTAATTTAAACATCAAAGAGAGATTTTAGTAATGAGTTTCATACTTTTGAAGGGAAAAGAAGGGCTTCCTTAGCTTTGTTGGCAACAGATAAAAGCACTGAATCAAAATAATATAGAAAAACTGCTTATAAAACACATCCATAGGTCTAGGTTCCTTATTTTTTTTTAAAAAAAGACTTTACATAGGACTATTTATTTATTTAGTGATATGATAACTCAATTCACCTACCGTATTTGCCGGCGTATAAGACGATTTTTTGGCCCTGAAAATACCGTATTTGCCGGCGTATAAGACGACTGGGCATATAAGATGACCCCCTAACATTTCCACTCAAAATACAGAGTTTGTTATATACTCACCATATAAGACTACCCCCCACTTGGAGGCATATTTTTCAGGGCCAAAAAATCGTCTTATACGCCAGCAAATACGGTACTAACCTGACCAACAAAAATCCCACATTTAGATTTTTAAACTTTCTCAAAAGCCCAACAATGGCTGAAATCATACATTTGAGTCTTCATGCCAAATTGTTTATGGAGAGAGCTTGCTCTGTTCTCTTATGTGCTATGTTTAATTGTCTTGTGATGATCACCTCTAAGCTTTCATTATTGCCTGGTTTCAGGGTGGAGATCACCTCTAAACTTTCATTATTGCCTGTTGACAGCCAACTTGAGAGTCAATAAGTAGAAATCTCTTATGTTCTTATTCTTTCTCCATACAAAATAATATATACACAAATACATGTGCACATGCCATATATGTACATAATGCTAAATATAGGAAATGTCACAGAGAGGCCAATTTAAGACAGCTTGATGTGGACAATAAGAGTCAGAAGTACCCCTGCCTCTGCAACTATTGTGTTTTGAGTTGACATCATTCTTAATCTGATCATTGAAATTGCCTCCTAACTGGTCTTCCTGTTTCTTTTTTAAAAATTTCTTTATTGATTAAGGTATCACATATCTGTCCTCAACCCCCCATTCCAATCCCCATAGCCCTGTATGAACTTCCCTAGAGCCCCTTGTTTTTAGAACCCCAATTCTTAGCACTCTTCCAGTCACTTTACTCCAGGTACTTACTTCTGCTACCCCTCAAACATGTGAAGTGTAATCATGCTCATGGTATTTTCACTTGTTCTTCCTTCTGATTAAAATAATTATATCTATACCACGTATCTATAGGATCCAATTCCTCACTTAGTATTAAATAGGCAGCTAGAAATTAAGGGAGAAACATATTTTCTAATAATTACACCAAGGTGATGTGGTAATGCTGTGCACAATGATAACAACTATATGGTTCTTAAATATTTTCTTTGAATCCAGAATTTTTTTTTGTTTTGTTGCTGCATTATGAGCAAGTCTTGCAGTCAGGCTCTGGAAAGCTAGTCAAATAGGTAATTAAATACAGTCTGTGCACTGACTGGCACAGAGAGAAAGGAGAAAAATCATACCTGTCATCAATGGTGTAAGTTGTTGTGACAAGATTTGAGAAACCGGATAAAACCAAACACAGAGAGTTCCCAATACAGAGCTATCCACCTTCACAGTCACAGGTAGATGTGAATGGCTCTTGCTTACTTCATACTTGGAAATTTCCATAGAAATTGCCTTGAAATCTGCCCTCATGGAAAACTATACCCTATGTCAGGTTTTGTTCCACACTGAAATAGTAGTGCCTTTTATTTTTTCTCACTGGAATATATTTGCCTTAATAAATCAATATGAGTATGCATGTGACCAAAGCCCAGAAAATATTGAAAGTGAGGAATATATTCAGTTGTAGAATGATAGCTGACTTTTTTTCCTCTTTACAAAATGTGTTTTGTGATGTCATGACATTATTTTCCTAATAAAACAATCTAGTACTATGTAACTTCTAGTTGGCCCTTATAATGACAGAAAAAACTATTTGTATGTACATCACTCCTGAGAATGCTATTTGAATTCCATGTCCAATCACACTGTTAACACTGGAACTTAGCACATTATAGCCTGCTACAGACCACTAAAAACTCTTTGTATGAGCATTGCATGATTACTAAATTTACTGTACTATGGCAATAGATAAAGAAAAACACACACAAATGAATTGATGACAAAGGCCAGACCTTCACTTCAACCAAGGGCCCCTCCCCTTATACTTATTCCATGTTTTCTTAGTAGCATCTCAAAATTGTACATTTCAATATATGCTTTGCTCACTAAAACCTTGTCACATTTCTTAGTTTTCCTATCATTGCTAGGAAATAATAGTTAGTAATGGATAAATTATAGAAGTTAATCCCTTGTGCTATCTATATAATGTTGTAACTCAAGCAAAGCACCTTTCAAAAGTGACTATTTAGTCTCAAAAGAGATGGATGGGTGGGTCAGTTCTATTAATAGAGTGGTTGGCAAACTCATTAGTCTACAGAGCCAAATATCAACAGTACAATTGAAATTTCTTTTGAGAGCCAATTTTTTTCCACCTTAAACTTCTTCTAATGCCACTTCTTCAAAACAGACTTGCCCAGGTTGTGGTATTTTTGTGGAAGAGCCACACGCAAGGGGCCAAAGAGCCTCATGTGGCTATCGAGCCACAATTTGCCGACCACGGTACTAATATATTTCATAGCACACTTAGGATACATTTGCTTAAGTGTAAACTTACCCAAGAACTTTAATATAATTTCTTGCCAAGTGATCAGGGAATATTTCCTGTCCTTCATCCCTCTCTTCACTTAAAATACTTCTAAATGAATCAAACAGCCAAAGGAAATAGGACAGAGCACATGTTGGATATTTAGCCAAACTCCTTCCTATTACAAACAATCTTTTCTAGTTCTGCAATGAATATGGGGTTTAACTGACTAGTACTTCTCTGAGTACCGGTTTCCCTAAGTAGGAAGGCTATGTTGTAATGATTATAAATAATGTATTCAAAATAGCTAATTACAGACCTAGCTTTCAGTAGGCAATCAATAAATTGCAACTATTTTTATTTTGCTTATAAGCTGAGATTTCTACTGGGGTGGTAACCGCTATGGGAATCTGGCAAAGTCTACTAGACAAGGAACAAATATCAAAATTTAAACTAAGCCACAACTAGAATCTGTGATGAGGAATAGACCTTCAGAAAATGTTCAAAAACATTTCTAAGGTGTACATAGCACTAGTGACCGGGGCCTATGTGACTTCTTTCCTTACTAAAGTAAGGAAAATGAGGTACCAAGGGTGCAATTTAAGGAGGCACTAGCTTTCAGATGACAACCCTGTACTCACATGACCTTGAGATTGATGCCCTGAACGGGGAAGGGAAAAGTAAGTGTCACTTTCTGCAGATGACATGATGCTGTATACAAAAATTCCTAAAGAATCCACCAAAAACTATTAGAAACAATAAATAAATATAGGAAAGTTGCAGGATACAAAATCAATGTGCAAAACTCCACTGCTTTCTTATATACTAACAATGAAATGACAGAAAAAGAAATGGACGGTCTGATCAATGCTTCTCTGGCTCTGGATCTGTTTTTGTACATCAGTTTATATTGTTCATTGTTTCCCACATATGAATGAGATAATGTGATATTTATCCTTCTCCGACTGGCTTATTTCGCTTAGCGTAATGCTTTCCAGTTTCATCCATGCTGTTGCAAATGATAAAAGTTACTTCTTTTTTACGGCAGCGTAGTATCCCATTGTGTAGATATATCACAGTTTTTTAATCCATTCATCTGCTGATGGGCACTTAGGCTGTTTCCAAATCTTAGCTATGATAAATTGTGCTGCTATAAACATAGGGGTACATACTACATGTCCTTTATTATTGGTGTTTCTAGTTTCTTGGGATATATTCCTAGAAGTGGGATCAGACTGTGAAACCAGAGGGAAAGGGGGAGGGAGTTCAGGGGTAAGGGAGAGATCAACCAAAGGACTTATATGCATGCATATAAACCTAACCAATGGACATAGACACCAGGGGGGTGAGGGCATGAGTGGGTGGCATTGGGGGGTAAGTACACATATGTAATACCTTAATCAATAAAGAGAAAACGAAACTAGAAATACCAATCAGAAAGGATATATGCACCCTTATGTTCAGTAGCAACACAATTCACCATAGCTAAGATTTGGAAACAGCCTAAGTGCCCATCAGCAGATGAGTGGATTAAAAACCTGTAGTGCATCTACACAATGGAATACTACACTGCTATAAAAAAGAAGGGATTGTTACAATTTGCTATAGCATGGATGGAATTGGAAAGCATTACGCTAAGCGAAATAAGCAAAGAAGGGTGAAATCGATTTTACAAAAGTCTGAAGTGGGGGATTGGGGCAGTCACAACTTTTAAGGAGAGATTACATCAGAGTGTCAAGACTTTGTCCTTACCTTTTAAAAATCTTTATTGTTGAAAGATATCCCCCCCTCTTTTGTTTACAGATGTGAAAAAGCAGGCAACTGATTTCACCCTTTACTTTCTGTTTCCTCACCATTAAAATATTGTATATGATACAAAATACTTAGCTTATTGGGTTGCAGTGAGCCTCACATTTGAAAGGGAGTACAAGCTGGTCAGAACCAGATCTAGTACACAGTAAGTCCTCAACAAATGCTCTTATCCTTAATTATTTTGATTCAAAACTTTTCTGATATCCTAGAGGATTTTTACAGTAACTGAGAATTTTTTAAAAAAAGTTTTAACTCTTAAACACATGCCTAATTACTCAGAAATATATATATTTATATCAATATAAAAGCAGCTGGATGTTTTGTTCTTGGGAAAAAGTCATCATTTTTGGAAAATCCTATCTAAATATCATGAACTGTGAAATAACAACTGTTTTCTGGTAGTATCTTTAATCTTCTTACTCAAATAAAAAAATATACCTCTATAGGGGAAAAGAACAAACAAAAAAACCTGTACTGATTCCTGGTCTCTGCTCAAGATTTTGTCACATGCCTTTTTCTAGATGACTTCCCTTCTGAATGCCATGGTCAGCTTCTCCAGCTGAAAGATAAATAACAAAGAAGGGTCCTTTGTTCATTAAACAAACCCTTTCACACAGCTAAATGGGAGGGGCCCTGGGAGCTGAGCTGCGGTGAAGAAGGAGACAGGCCATCATTTTCATTGGTAATAAATCAGTGCATGAATCAGAGCAATGCAGCTTAGGGACCAGGGTGGGAAGCATTTTTAGAACTGTCACTTTAAAAATATGTTCCCTCCTGCCTTTCGGCTCACTCAGTGGGCAGATTTTAAAATAGAAACAAGTAACTTTAATTAGGCTCTAATTAGCTCCACAAATTTAGAGAGCTAGGACAGTTTATTTTAGAAAAATTATAATAACAGACGGAGGATTTTCCAGGCGCCACAACTTTAATTACTATCTCAACCACCTCAAGCATGCTTACTGGGCCAATTAAATCAGCAGGGCAATGGCAAAGCTAATGCACTTTATTTATTTTTTTTTTTTATTTTTTTTTTAAATAAATCTTTATTGCTCAGATTATTACAATTGTTTCTCCTTTTTCTCCCCCATAGCTCCCTTCCACCTGATTCCCACCCCACCCTCTGCCCTTACCCCCTCCCCCCACTATTGTCCTCATCCATAGGTTATACAATTTTAATCCAGTCTCTTTCTGCACCCCACACCCCTTTCACCCTGATAATTATCTATCCACTCACTTTCTTTGCCCCTAATTCTATTATATTCACCAGTTTATTCTATTCCTGAGATTTTTAATTCACTTGACCTTCTTCCTCTTCTTAAGTAATACCTTTCAGCATTTCATATAATACTGGTTTGGTGGTGATGAACTCCTTTAGCTTTTTCTTATCTGTGAAGCTCTTTATCTGCCCTTCAATTCTGAATGATAACTTTGCTGGATAGAGTAATCTTGGTTGTAGGTTCTCGCTATTCATCACTTTGAATATTTCTTGCCACTCCCTTCTGGCCTGCATGGTTTCTGTTGAGAAATCAGCTGATAGTCTTATGGGTGCTCCCTTATAGGTAACCAACTGCTTTTCTCTTGCTGCTTGTAAGATCCTCTTTTTGTCTTTTACCTTTGGCATATTGATGATGATGTGTCTCCAAGAATTTTTCTTTGGATTCCTCTTGTTTGGGGTTCTGTAGGCTTCCTGTACTTGTAAGTCTATTTCTTTCACCAGGTGAGGGAAGTTTTCTGATATTATTTCTTCAAATATGTTTTCAGTATTTTGCACTCCCTCTTCTTCTGGCACCCCCATAATTCTGATGTTGGTGCGCTTGCAGTTGTCCCAGAGGCTCCTTACACTATCTTCAACTTTCTGGATCCTCTTTTCTTCTTCCTTCTCCAGCGGAGTGTCTTTTGGCTCTTTGACCTGATTCTTGTGTTCTTCCATTCTGCTGTTGGATCTCTGCATAATATTTTCCAATTTAGTCAGTTTATGTATACTTTTTAGTTGGGTCTCATGAAGTTTATCGAGCTTTTCTAGGATATTGTTGCATAACCTTAGAACCGTAGTTCTGAACTCTATATCCTCCATCTCTTTTGTTTGAGATCTATTTCCTTGTCTCGGCATTATCACTATTTTTCAGAGTTGGTAGGATGGCTTTGTGTGTTTGGTGTCCTATATAGCACAGTGGGTCAGCCTCCTCAGTTACCTGAGGTAGACACTCTTGGTGATCCCCTTTGTGGACTGCGTGCACAGCCTTGTTGTAGGTAAGTCTCTATTGTTGTGCATTGACCTTCAGGCCAATTGGATGTGGGTATCAGCTGTGTCTACTCTGGGATAACTTCTGTATTGGAGACAGTCTTATAGGATCAGACTTGAAAAACTGCAGAAGCCTCTGCTCAGTTTGGATGGGGCGGAGTCTCAGGGCTGAAGGCTTCTGCCCTGCCCTTGTGCATTCGCCTGAGTTTCCGCCTGACTGGCCCAATTTCCCCAAGCAAGAGCGTGGGTGCCCCAGGGGCTCACCCGGACTTGGGCTGGTCTCTGTAGTCTGGAGCTTCTGACTCCTTCCGCTACAGAGAGGCCGCCACCTTGTACATAGAGGCAGCGGCAGCCTCCACAGTCAGACCTGGAGCTTCTGACTCCTTCCGCTACAGAGAGGCCGCCACCTTGTACAGAGAGGCGGCGGCAGCCTCCGTGGTCAGACCTGGAGCTTCTGACTCCTTCCGCTCCGGAGAGGCCGCCACCTTGTACAGAGAGGCGGCGGCAGCCTCCGCGGTCAGACCTGGAGCTTCTGACTGCTTCCGCTACGGAGGGGCAGCGGTCAGACCTCAGCGCCTACTTGCTCGCGCGCGAGTCTGTAGACCCTGCAGACTGCGACTGCGGCTCCCGGTCCCCGGCCTCCCAGTCTCCGAGTCTCTGAGTCTCTGGGTGCCTTTCTCTGCAGTCCAGACTCCACCCGTATGAGCCTGGGACCACGGAATTTCAGCCGGGGTTGGGTTCAGTACAGTCCGAAAGGGTTCCGTGCAATCGGGGATTCCTCCCCTCCCACCGCCAGGCAGGTATTCGGCGGCCGCGTGCGCGAGCGTCTCCCTACCTCAGTGCTTTTCGGCTCCCAGTCCGATCCGTAGGCCTCTCTCTTTCTTTCTAGTTGTAGCTATTCCACTCCGCCAGCTTTCCTGACGTTTTGGTGAAGTCCTTTTTGATTTTAGTTGTTTTTTTAATTAAATTGTTGATGAGGCGGCAGCTTAGGAGACTGCCTAGGCCGCCATCTTGGATGTTCTCTCAAAGCTAATGCACTTTAGACCAGACCCAAGCTATGATGATGCTTTCTACTTGAGTTTGTTTCCAAAATAATTTGAAAAGCAGATAACTTACAATGTTCACTTAAACAGAAGCAGGAAGCCTTTAAACCATTGTTAATGCACAATAAACTTGGATCTCAGAGATAGAGAGTCTCTGGTTCAATGTTGCTCAAGTACAGACTTGGGGATATTTCCTTTCTCTGTTTCTGGCCCATCCCCTAAGATGGAGCTGCTTGGGTCTTCTCTCTCCCACTCCTGTTTGAGCCTTGGTAGGAAATTCCGATAATTCACCAGTCCCCAGAGAGGAAGAGGCCAGAGAGAACTATTCTAGATGCCCTCTGACATTTTCTGACACATCAGTGGAGCCAACCCACAAGGGATTTCCTCTGAACTCGAGAAGAATAATCTAAGGCAAAACAAACTCCTGCAATTGCAGTTACACACACAGAATGGGAAAGGAAGTAAAAGAGGCCTAGTGTTTCCCTGACCATGAAGGTACACACCCTTATTCAAACTGGCAATTCATCCCTTTTCTGAGGTTGAAATGAGAAGCCCATGCTGGTAAGAAAATATTTTTTATTCCTTCTCAAAAATACATTTTCTGTATTATGTTGGAGAAATAGAGCATTTCTAGCCAATGAATGGTCATGTGGGCCCTGACCACATTCACAGATCTGGTAAATATCCTACAGGTGAGGGCCTTTAATGCTATATACCCAGAAAGTATTCTGATATCCTCCTTGTGTTTCTTTAGAATTGAAAAAGAGCCACTCTTAGCAAGTTAATGTTGTATTTTGAAACTATTAATCTGATAAGAATAACAGCAATCAATATATGGGCGGCTCTGTACGCATCTGCCACTGGATACTGGGAAATGTCAGTGAGTAACCACTTATTAATAACTCCTTTTATTTTTTATTATTTTCCATGGCATTGTTCATGGATATGAACCTGGTATTCCATGTAATACATTCATTCATCCAACAAATATTTAAGTACCAAACATGTGTCTATCATTGAGTTAGCTTCTAAAGGTACAAAGAAGTATGAAGCAGAGACCTCTACTCAAAGAGGAGGCTGCCTAACAAGGGTGGAATGCAGGGCCATAGATAGTGTCTGGAAAAGAGAAAAAATGGGGAGGCACTCACCAAATGTCAAAATTCTGAAAATTAGCACTTTATTTTAATAAAAAAAACTAATTAATGCAGCTTGAAACCGTTAGGTCTCATAGGTTCCATTTGAGATCAGCTAAATAAAACAACCCTTAAATGATCCAATTAAAAAATGGGCAATGGACCTAAATAGAATCTTCTCAAAAGAAGACAGAAGGAAGGCCAAGAGGCACATGAAAACAAGCTCAAAGTCACTAATTATACGAGAGATGCATATCAAAACAACAATGCGGTACCATCTCACACCTGTCAGAATGGCCAACATCAACAAATCAACAAACGACAAGTGTTGGCGAGGTTGCGGAGAAAAAGGAACCCTCGTGCACTGCTGGTGGGAATGCAGACTAGTGCAACCACTATGGAGAACAGAATGGAGTTTCCTCAAAAAACTGAAAATGGAACTCCCATTTGACCCAGTAATCCCACTCCTAGGAATATATCCCCAGAAACTAGAAACACCAATCAGAAAGGATATATGCACCCCTATGTTCATAGCAGCACAATTTACAATAGCTAAGATTTGGAAACAGCCTAGGTGCCCATCAGCAGATGATTGCATCAAAAAACTATGGCACATCTAAATAATGGAATACTATGCTGCCATAAAAAGAAGGAATTCTTATTATTTGCAGCAACCTGGATGGGATTGGAGAACATCATGCTGAGTGAAATAAGCCAGTCAATGAAAGAGAAACACCACATGACTTCACTCATTTATGGATAATAAAGAACATTATGAACAGATGAACCGAAAGATAGATATAGAGACAGTAAAGCAACAAGCAGACTGTCAAATTACAGCGGGGAGGGTAGGGAGATCTGGAGGAGATAAGAGGTCAACCGAAGGATTTGTATACATGCATATAAGTACAACCAATGGACACAAAACTCTGGGGAGGGAGGGCATGTATGGGAGTGGGATGGGGGGGCAATGGTAAGATATGTACACAGATAATAATTTAATAAAAATATTTTAAAATAAAACAACCCTTAAATAAACAAAAAAGGGGTAATATTCTACCTTTCAATCCTCCAAATGAATGTGTCCCACAGCCCTTGACCTCACCAGCCCATTTACTATAAGCAGTGCTTCTTAGGCCTCCCCTGTCTACAGGAAAAATGACAGCCTCAAAATAGTTCCAGACAACTTCTCATTCCTTTCAAATACTAGTAATTAGAGGAATCCCCAGGAAGAGTCACATTTTCTTACAGAAATTCTGATGAATGATCAAAATGCCACTTTTTTTCTTTTCAGTTCTTTGGCTTATAATAGCTATGCTTCTGGTCTTTGACAGGACCAAAGGTGGTGGTGACATTAATATAAAATTGAAATTAATAATAAGAACCACCATTTAATAAGTGTATACACTGTACTAAGTGATTCACATTTATTATAACTTTAAAGCTCATTTAATCCTTAAAAATACTGTGACATGGATACTATCATTTTCTCCTTCTTCCATATAAGGAAACTGAGGCTCTGATAAATAATCTTGCCCCCAATAGGAAATGGTTGAGCCAAGATTCTAACTCAGCAAAGCTAAATCCAGAGCAAACACTCTGCTGTCTATAGGTATTTCTGCTACTATGCAGAGTCTGATTATGCTAAAGGTCACTGATGTTAATGTTTGCCAAGAGATCTGATGCCAATGTTATGGGCTAAAGGCCACGACTACCACTGTTGATGTCACTGTCTGGGTCATTTAACATCTGTAATGAAACACTACTGCTGTCATCACTGTCACCATGCTGGATGAAGACCTTCCAATATCCCTCATTAAAGCAGAAAAAAAGCTCTTTTTTAAAAAGAGCTCTTTTTAACTCATTAGATTCTTGGCTACCCTATCCTCCCAGAAGAAGTATGTAGGATTCACAGGAGCTTGGCCAGAAGGCAATTGGAGTGGCAAATACTACACTGCTGTTGAAGTCATTGTCCTCTGGAGGCAGCAACCTATTGTCTTTGAATCAACTATCTCCCCTGAGTTCTTTTGCAGGGAATTTATCAAACCCTCTTGTAAAGGCTCCCTAATGCATCCACATGATCATACCCCAGAAAGTACAGATTTTGTGGTCAGCTCAGAAATAGAATGGACCCCACTCCCAAATTTGGATTGAATTTAAGATGGATGAAGTCACCTACACACCAAGATGGTCTGAAAAGGTTTAATATCATCTACATCACTCTCCAGGGAGTACGTGCACCAAGTACATGTACATGAATGTTCATAGAAGTTTTATGCATCATAGCCACACATTCTAAACAACCCAAATGTCCATCAACAACAAAGTGACTAAATAAACTATGATGTATCCATACAACAAAATACTGAAATAGTACTCAACAATGAAAAAGAATGAACTACTTCTTCAGGAAATGGCTTGACTGAATCTCACAGATGTTGTATTGAACAAAAGAAATAAGAAACAAATAAATACATGTCAATTGATTCCACTGATATTAAATTCAAGAACAGGCCTAACAAAGCTTTGGTAATTGCAGTTGGAATAGTGACTACCTTGGGGGTGGCAGATAGGAGGTGGGAGGGTAGTTTTGGAGCTTGACCAGGAAGAGGCACAAAGGAATCTCTGAGGAGATGGAAATGTTCTATATCTTGATCTGGGAAGTAGCTACAGAGGTGCGTGCATTTTGTAAAAATTCACTAAGCTATACACTTGAGATTTGTGAAGTTTTCTGTCTACAGCTTATACCACAGTAGAAGTTGAAAAGCAAACAAATCATAGTCACCTTCCAAAAAAAATGAGTTACCACAGGAAAAACAAACAAACAAACAAACAAACAAAAACTTGATATGTTCTGACTGAAATGGAGGCACAGACTGGCCTTGAGTGGGTCTACTGTATCCATGATACACTGGGTGAACATAGCAGATTTACCGGTAGTTAGTCCTTTTCACTATTCAGATGAAGGAATTGACTTCCAGGGAGGGAGTGTACCTCAGAGTAAAGGGATAACATGACCAGGAGTGAAAAATGAATTCACCAGAAATAACTACATTAAAAGCTATTAGACATAATTTTTTTTTGAAAAAGCAGTTATTGTTGCCGTGACCTAAAATACAAGGCAAGAGATAAGCATAGGAGGCCAGGTCAGAGCATTTCCTTCTTAGCATTGATTCATTTCCTGGGTCACCTATGTCCTCCTCCCATTTGCACTAATAAAGCCTCATTCATTCAATTGCCACTAATTGGGAACGGATAATAATTTAGATTGCTGATCAATTGAAATTACCTATTACTCAGCAAACTCTTACTTCACAGATTGGGCACATTAGCAGTAGAAACACAATTAGAGGCAGTATAAAATGCATTTTTTTGAAAGCAGGTTTGAAGTAACACTAAACACAGATATGCTTAACAAACTTTTTCCTTGTCACCCTTCAAGGCTGAATTCAAATGCTATCTATTTCCTGTGGATCTCACTGACATAACTGACAGCTACCCTGCCTGTATTCTTTAGTAATTGGCTCCAGCCTCCGCTGAAACATTTACCTCATTATTGTCTAATTATTTGTTAAAGTCTACACCTCCTCTGCTAGACTGTGAGCTTTTGGAAACCTTTGGTCTGGTCCGTGAACAGTGAGTACTAGGATATAACTAGAGCAAAGAGTGTATCTGGGGGTCAGGATATCTGTATACAAGTTCAGGATGAGAGCTGAGGCTCCACTCTATATCCGTGTTTAAACTCCTAGCATCTTCTAAAGCAATGTGGATTGGCAAAGTTTCAGAATAGCAGATAGTTCTTTGCGACTAGAATATAGGATAAAGGTTGAGGTGGAGAAGGATGATATAGACAGCATCGAGGTAGTCAAGGACCAGAAATAAAGAAAATTGTAAGTCACATTAGGACTTTATCAAGTAGCAAATGGAGACCACTGAAGGCTTTTAAAATAGGTAAGTGAAATAACCTGGATTATTTTTAAAAGCTTACTGTTAGCCCTGCTGGCATGGTTCCGTGGTTGTGTATCAACCTATAAATCAGGAGGTCATGGTTCAATTCCAGGTCAGGGCACATGCACAAGGTTGTGGGTTTGATCCCGTGTGGGGCCTGCAGGAGGCAGCCAATCATTGCTTCTCTCTCATCATTGATGTTTCTATCTCTCTGTCCCTCTACCTTCCTCCTCTCTGAATTCAATTATATATATATATATATATATATATATATATATATATATATATATAAAATATTACTGCTTGATGATTGTGAATTGAAGAGGAGCAATATGGACACAGGTAGAGGGGTGTAGAGGATCTTAATTGGTTTCAAGTGTTTTTCCTTGTAGCATCTTTGTCATAGACATCTTTGCTGCAAGCATTTTTTTCATAAACTTTTTTGCCATATGACTAATTTGTCAAAAAATCATTTTGTTGAAAAAAGAAAGATAAAGTAGCTGGTTGACAATTTGGTTTTGCTAGTTTTGTTGGTTTCATTCCTCAATTAACAAAACTCATGCAGTTACTGCCATTTTTATATTCCATATAAATGTTAGTTAGCCCTCATAGTAGCCTATACAACGAGGAGGAGACTTACTGGTGGTACTTTTTAAAATAGCATTTCTTTCTGATGATGATGATTTGCCCCAAGAATTTATTTCTTATTTTGAAACACACTACATTGGGAGGAGAAAGAGAAGCTGAGGGCTCTCTTTTAGGGCACAGAGTTAAACCCATATCATCCAAAGGACAAAGGCAAGTGCTTAGATAAAATCCACAAAATAAAATCAGTTATCTGCACAGTATTCCCATGAATCTACACACATTTTAAATGTCATAAAGTACTTTTAATTTCTGTTATGTCCTTTTATTTTCCATGATTTTATCTTTTTTATGGGAAAACATGCCTTATAGCCCAAATGCAGTAAAAAATACGTTCAGCAAAGATACATAGTCTTAAAAAGAGTGCAGGGAGTGGTGGTGAGGAATAGGGAACTGGATTCCAGTGATATTTAGCAGATAGCACCACTGGCTTGAACAACATGGGTGGGCACTAACCTTTTCATTTGATTGGCAACTCCTTACAGTATACACACACAGGCCAGGTATTTCTTAAATGAAAATGTTTAAATGATAAACCAGACTATCTGGCACTTGTCTTTGTTACTGGTTCACTGTTTAGTTTCTACCCCATCTGCTCAGGGGCAGATCCCTTTTCTGAACCTGACCCCCATGCCCAGAATGTCAGATCCTAACCTTCACATCTCCCAAATAAGAGTATATGACAGACTCCCACTAGTGTCAATTTGTATTTTGTCCTTCTGTGCCCCATGCTAGATATACAAAGATGCTCTCAAGAACTTTCTAGGATATTGGGGGTGGAGTATATATATAAACTGCAAAGGTATGGTACAAGTGAAGAGAATTCTTTTTCATCTCTCAATCCATTTGTCTGCTCATCCATCCATTCAACAAATATATTTTCATTGTCAATCTGTAATTGCTGTTTTGTGTGCTGGAGTTGGAAGTTCAAAGAATATTACAGCTCAGGTCTCATGTTGAGAGGTTCTCAGTCTCCTGGTACCACTTATCCAATTCCTGAATTCATCCATATCTCATGTAACTGTTAAGTTCTCAACAATTTTTATGACCAAGCCTTTAAAAAATACATATTATACATCTAAGATCCTCTGTTTCTGACATTAATATATAAGATGAAATTTAAGGGAAACATGACACCACAGCTACCCTGTTTCCCCGAAAATAAGACAGTGTCTTATATTAAGTTTTGCTCCCAAAGATGCGCTAGGTCTTATTTTCAGGGGATATATTATGTTTCCATGAAGTAGGCCTTATTTTTGGAGGATGTCTTATTTTTGGGGAAACACGGGTAGTTCAGAGAAATAGTGTAAAAAATATTCATTTGGTATAAAAATGCTCTGGGATTCTTATTCCAACCAGAAGAACTGAGTTTCTAGGGTAACATTTCTTCGCCAGAGTTTTCTTCTACAGAAGCACCTGAGAATGTGTGTGCCTTTCCAGTGGCCAAGAGATACTGCCTTCCTCACATGTACTCTAAGGTCTCTGATCTCCCTTTGGACTAGGTTTTGCTGCATTTCCAATGTTGAGACTCTCCAAAACCATATTGAATTTTAGGACCTGTGGACAGTGTTAACTGATACAAATTTGTGGAATCCAGAATAGGATTCCTGACAGGTTCATCAATTTTGTTAATTGCACTAAACTATTAGGATACAAGGCATTTTCCTGGTTATTTACACTCAATGCTAGGAATTTATTTCTACTTTTATCTTAAAAATTAAACCTTACTTAAAAGTCTCAGTGGAGGATTAAGAAGAACTAGAGAAATACCAAGATCTGTGAATAGACATGAGGCATCTTCCTAGACAACTATATTCTCTCAGCACTAGCATATTTTGGGGGGTTTTCTAAGCACTATTAATTAAGGATTGGCTCTTAGCCTACAATATGAGCTAAAGAATGCACATGACAAATATAATTTCCTAATAAAGTAAATTCTTGTTTCATTCATATATGATCAATGAAAAGACAGTATACACACTGGATTTGGAAAGCCTTTACAAGGATGATATGATAATGTGGGAGACAAGCCAATTATAACATCAGCTACCATTGATCTAGTGCAGCCGAAGTGCCAGGCACATATTCTTAATTAATCATTACATCAACCTGAAGATAGTGGTATTATTATCTCCATTTTATGCAGAACCAGGGGCCCATTGAGTTGAGGTGACTTGTCCAAAGTTACTTAGCAGCTATGCAGCAGAGGTATAGCACTTTCCTTTTAGATCTGTCCAATTCCAGAGCCTCTTAAACATTATTATTTATGGTCTCTTGACAAGAAAGTTCACTTCTTATATTTTTGAAACCAAAATCAATAAATTCAAGAATTCACTGAGGAAAGCCAATGCAAAGATGGTCATGGTATGGCGGGAAGCTGATGAGCCTAGGCCTGGGTCAAATGAAAAATTCCCCTCAGACTCCACAGATTAAGATTAAGATTGAGCTTTGGAAGTTCCAAAAAAAATAAGCCAGAAAGTAGTATTAAACCACTCAGAAACCTGGCCTGGCCGAAAGGTTTGGCTCAGTGGATAGAGCGTCAGCCTGCGGACTGAAAGGTCCCGGGTTCGATTCTGGTCAAGGGCATGTACATTGGTTGTGGGCACATCCCCAGTATGGGGTGTGCAAGAGGCAGCTGGTCGATGTTTCTCTCTCATCGACATTTCTAGATCTCTATCTCTCTCCCTTCCTCTCTGTAAAATATCAATAATATATATAAAAGAGATCATCTTGGCCGAGGCCTCCCAAGGAGCAAGGGGTCCCAGCCCCACATCAGACCCCCAGCTCAGGATGCCAGAGCTGGGAAAATAAGTCCTTACAGGCAGTAAGAACTATGGGCTGTAAAAACCATTGTGAACTGTGACACAGAGGCTGCTGGAGAACCAGCTGTTTCTCTTAAAAGGCCAGCATCATGAACTGAACTTACAAGATCCTGCTTCCTTTGAGCTCCAATACCAGGGCAAGGCTTTGGGAGACACAGACACATACCAGGAGGAAGTGAATGGTCTGGCATTGGGGCAGGAACTCCGGGCAGCTTTTTCCCAGAAGGAGGAGGTCACAGGGATCCTTGTTCCTATGCTTGGACCTCCCCGGTCACAGGGCTGACTGGAAGCCAATTGTGATTGCTCAGCCCTGGTGATTCCCTAACACCCAGCCTCATCCAATTTACAACTCCACCCAATCTGTGTGCAGCTGCTTTTGCATATGAATGGCCTGTCCTTGCTTAGACTAAATGAAACATGTTAAACAAGCTGCAGCTGGTTCTGGGAGCCCCAAACCTATTAATAAAAGGCCCAAGATCTAGCATCAGCATCAGTCTGCCTTGCTTCACAGCTGGACCTCATCTGGGAACTTCCAAAAATGATACAAATAGGAATAATCTGCAGATTCATCTTTATCTCCTGTTGAGTGACCTATGGCAGTGACTGACTTTGCACTTCCCTGGAGACCCAGGAGCCAGTACACCCAGTGGTCAGTATTCAGACCATGCCATATTAAAGCCTCATTGAAGCAAGTCCTTCTCCATAGGGGTGTCTCCTGCACAGCAGCTTTCCCACCATAGTTGCAGGTGATCTTCACAGTCAATTGGCCTGGAGGTCAATTCCTCCCAGTGACACCAACAGCAATCAAGTCTCAACTACAAGAAAACTGTGCTCACATCCCACAAAGGGGTGCACCTAGAGCTTCAAGCTCAGGTGACTGGGGAAGCTGAGCCACTGGGCCCTACAGAACTCCTACTACACAAGGCTACTCTACCAACTTGAGACATAGCAGCTCTACCCAATATATAGAAATATACACAGGGAAGCAGCCAAAATGTGGAGACAAAGAAACATGTCACAAATGAAAGAAATGGAAGAAAGCAAATTACTCTATATAGAGTTCAAAAACATGGTTATAAGGTTATTCAAGAATCTTCTAGAAATCTCAAAAAAATGGGAAAGGACCAGTCAGAAATTAAGCATACACTGACTTAAACAAAGAATAATATGCAGGGTTCAACAGTAGAATAGATGATTCTGAGAATCAAATCAATGATTTGAAATATGAGGAAGCATAAAACACTGAACCAGAAGAGCAAAAAGAAAAAAATCCCAAAATATGAATACAGTATGAGGAGCCTCTGTGACAAATCCAAGCATACCAACATTAGCAATTTGGGGGTTCCAGAAGAAGAGAGAGAGAGCAAGATATTAAAAACCTATTTGAAGAAATGATGACAGAAAACTTACCCTACTTGCTGAAAGAAATAGACTTAAAAGTCCAGGAAGTGCAGTCCCAAACAAGAGAAACCCAAAGGAGATCACACCAAGACACATAATTAAAATGCCAAGGGCTAAAGACAGAGGGAATCTTAAAAGCAGCAAGAGGAAAATAGTTACTTACTACAAGAGAATGCCCATACAACTGTCAGGGCTATCAACAGATATTATTCAGGCCACAAGGGAGTGACAAAAATATTCAAAGTGATGAACAACAAGGACCTACAATCAAGATTACTGTACCCGGCAAAGCCAGCATTTAAAATTAAAGGTCAGATAAAGAGCTTCACAGACAAGAAAAAGCTAAAGGAGTTAATCACCACCAAACCAGTATTATATGAAATGTTGAAGGGAATTATTTAAGAAGAGGAAGCAGAAAAAGATCATAAATCTGAACAACAAAGTGCCAACAAATACATATCTATCAACACTTGAATCTAAAAATCAAAATAAACGAATAAGAAATCTAATAAAAAGAATAAACTGGTGAATGAAATAGAATCAGAGGCATGGAAATGGAACAGACAGATGGTTCTCAGAGGGAAGGGTGAAAGGGCAGGAAGAGATTAAACAAATATATGAATATGTATTACCTATGGACACAGACAATAGGGTGATGAAGTCCTGGGATAGGACAGAAAGGAGTGGAGAGAGCAATGGGAGGGGGAGGAGGAATATCTGTAATAATCTCAACAATAAAGATAAAAACAAACAAACAAACAAACAAAAAACAACAGAGCCAGGATTAGAGTTTAGGTCTCAAGTTTTCTACCTTTCTTAAATTTATCCTTTTTATTCTTCTAATTTCCAAACTTTTTAAAAAAAGAATATAGCATTTGACTATTTTAAGGGAATTATTTTGGATTATATTACACATTACCTTGGCAAATTAAAAATCTGAAGCCAATGGACATTTTTCTTAATGATTCAGTGTCCCCATCCATATTTGACTGCACTATTTAAAGTTCTCCTCCTTGTGACTGTCAGCCACAGTATGTAGCTTAGAGTAGTGATGAGGAGCCTCAGCTTTTAGTCCTGCAGACTTTGATTCAAGTTTGGATTCTGCTACTCTTATGCTGTGCTACCTTAGATATGTCACTTAACCTCTTTGCCAAACTTTCTTCACCTGTGTAATGAGACTAACAATACTCCACAGGGTTGTTGTAAGGAGTCAGTGAAATAACACACATATATATAGCCCTTAGCACAGGGCTCAATTTGGAATGAAAAGTCAGTCAAACTTAGCTCTCATGATTTATACAACAATCATTGGCAGCCCTCTGAAGGCTTATGGGGAGCAGTACACCCTAGAGCAGTCACTTTCCTTAATGCTATTCAGGTAGAGACTTTGCCTCTTTTTCCTTCCAGCCACTCAGCTTTGTTCTGAGTCAGTGAGTTCAGCAGATTGTGACCTTCTGCAGCGAGAATCCCAAATAGAATTGAAATGAGAAGAGCTGCATTTGGTTCTTTGCCCTAACTCCTGTGCACTGAGTAAGGCAGAACTTTTGCTTCCTTACAAAGTAGTATCCACTCAATTTGCCTCAGTGGGTATAGGGCTGAAAATAAGACCACACATAATGAAGGATTATGTTAAACAGCAGAATTATAGAATGCTGAAAATGAAAATGAAAATACTCCTTCGTAGTCATCTAGTTTAACCAACTCGTTGTACAAATGAAGAAACTAAGCACAAGAGAATGAGTGTTACATACCTATCCAAAATCACATGTATCTGACCTATGTCTAAATGATAATAATAAATACCGAAAAACAGCTACAACTTGAGTGCCTACTGTACACTAGGGGGTCTTATAAATTTAATCTCACTAAATCTTCACAATTTTCTTAGATAGGTGCCATTATTATTCCCATTTCGTAAGTACAGAAATTGAAGCACAGAGAAATTAATTAAATAAGTAACCGAAAACAACACTGCTAGGAAATGTGAGACCCAGGATTTTAATGAAGTACTGGCCACTCCAAGGCCTGTGGTTTCCCCACTCCATGCCCACACATGATCTGTGGATTAACAATGCAGACAGGGCATTGTTAGTCCCCAGAACTAGTAGAAAGTTGTAATAATTATTCTTTGTAATTTTGCTTGGGACTCCACTTTTGAGTTGCTGAGTTTCCTAAAAAGTGGAATTTCATCCATTCAGGCTCAAGGTTGGAACTTTGTTTCTTAGTTTCCTATATAATAAAAGCCTAATATGCAAATTGGCCAAATGGTGGAATGACCAGTCGCTATGATGTGCAGTGATCACCAGGGGCAGATTTTCAGTGCATGAGCTGCCCGTAGGCCCCAGGCTAGCCAAGGTAGGTGCTACCTGAGCACCCCCAACCCCAATCACCCTGCCAGTCACTCCTCAGATTGGCCCTGATCACTGGCCAGGCCTAAGAACCCTACCCATGAACAAATTTTATGCATCGGGTCTATAGACTATACTATAAAATGGCAATTTGCTAATTAGACCGGATGTCTTCTGGACATCCTTCCAGACAAAGCCACAGTGGCTGGGGCTGAAGCAAAGGTGATTAGGGGCAATCAGGCTGGCAGGGGAGAGCAGTTAGAGGTGTTCATGCCAACAGGGGGGAGCAATTAGGGGCGATCAGCGAGGCAGGCAGGCTACCATTTAGGAGCCAGTGGTCCCGGAGTATGAGAGGGATGTCCAACTGCTAGTTTAGGCCCAATCTTGCATCAGGCCTAAATTGGCAGTTGGACATCCCCCAAGGGGTCCCAGATTGTGAGATGGTGCAGGCCAGGCTGAGGGACCTTACCTTTATGCATGAATTTACATATATATATATGTGTGTGTGTGTGTGTGTGTGTGTGTATATATATATATATATATATATATATATATATATATATATATCAAGCTACCAGAACTCTGGAATGAGTTAAATGACTGGTTGCTATGATGCATACTGCAGCAAGCCAAAAGGCCCAATGGGGGGGGGGGCTACCCTCAGCTGGCCCCACACTAATCAGGCCCTTTTCAGGGGCAGGGCCAGCAGCCAACCTACTGCTGGCCTCCAGTCAGGCCCAATCAGCCCCCATCGGGGCAGGCCATCCAGACCCCACCTGTGCATAAATTCATGCACCAGGCCTCTAGTTTGAATATAAATCCCTAGTCAAAGTCCCCAGGCTTTCCCGTAGAAGCTACAAAATCATAGTATGCAGCTTACTGTAATAATGCAGAATATCAAAAAGTACCCGAATATGGCTACTAAGAGAGTTGGTGCTATCATTACCATGGGACTGTTAATAAGTTACTTTCCTTCTTTGGGCCTCAATTGCATGACATCATGACCTCCCACCCCAACCCAGTGTGAGTGAATGGCTATGACTGACTCAGGTTTCACTGCACCACAGCACTTTGCACTCCATGTTGTCAATGTTTATTTATTTTTTTCATTCCCAGCCCATCACCCTGAATATTCTCCAAAGCCATGGACCATATCATATTTATTTCTACATTCTTAGTGCCTAGCATGGTGCTTGGCATATAACTGATACTATATAATGAACTGTAATGTCCCTTATGCTTCTCACATTTTCAGATGGTATTTTACCATCAATAATAAAGAAAATAACTAAATTTCTCAGTAGCAGAACTGAATTTGTTGTGGTTATTTCGATATATAAAAATTACCCAGCACCTCATAGGGGAAATCATAAAATAAATGGAGAGAAAAATACAAGTTAACAAGGGATATTAGGTTTCAGGAATTTGGAATGAGTTTGAGATTTAAGGTAGAGCTGCCATCAACCTGTCATGATCTAAAGCACTGACCCTTCCTCATGGCCATGATTTCTCTCATTTCATATATTTTATTGCTAGAATAAAGGTGTAAGACAGAGTATAACATAATGATTCTTTCTGGAAGCTTCTGGCAAAGTCCATCATTCTTATTTCTAGTGATCCCTAATCTATGCCAAATTTCAAAGAGCAGGGTCCATAATGAAAGTTATTAGGATTCACCTTGGAGCTAACCACTCTACACATTGCTCATTCCTTCAGTCAGCCACTCAGACATATTGAGAATTTTGCTTTTTTGTGTTCATCATTGTGATAACATACGTGAAATCCAGAGAGGAACAATATTTCACCTTGATGGATTGACAGTTGGTGGAAGGCATGATGATTTTGATGTAGAAATAGAAAAATTATAATACTGGCATAGTAACTGTTTATAATGGAATGAAAGCTGACTGCTGTGGGAGCTGTGAGGGGGTAATAACTAACCCTGTCCATGGGGGTAGAGATTTGAGGGAAAGATAGAAAGGAAGAAGAAGGAGAGGATAAAAAGCCTGAGAGAATGTTTGAATTATGTCCAGAAGAATTAGGACAGATTTGCCAGATGAAGGAGAGGGATGGGTAGTGGGAGCATTTTTGGAAAAAGGAACCACTTGTACATGGAAAGATGAGAAAGCAGAGCATATGTAAAGAAGAATGAGCACTTCAGTGTGGCTAAAGACTCTGAGGAAGCTGTTGAAGAAAAGGGGGTTGAAGAAGCATATTGCAGCCCAAGCTGCAATGTGGATGGATAAACAAATAGAACTCTAAGAACAGGGAGAGTTGGGGGAAAAGTCAAAATATCCTTGGCAATACATGAGAGCCTGGATGAGCTTGGTGAGAATTGGGGCAGAGAGCAAATTAGAAATAATAAATTTAAATATATATATATATATATATATATATATATATATATATATATATATATAATTCATTTTTTACAGAGAGGAAGGAGAGCGGGATAGAGAGTTAGAAACATCGATGAGAGAGAGACATCGATCAGCTGCCTCCTGCACACCCCCCACCAGGGATGTGCCCGCAACGAAGGTACATGCCCTTGACCGGAATCGAACCCGGGACCCCCCCAGTCCACAGGCCGACGCTCCATCCACTGAGCCAAACCAGTTTCAGCTAGAAATAATAAATTTTAAATATATAAATGATTTAGTAGTTCTGAGATACCTAAGTTAGCTTGGGAGATAATATAGAAAAAGAAGTTTAGTTTTAATAGTTAACTAGTTCAATTAATACTAATTGAATACCAGTTTCAAAATGGGCATTGTATAGAGAGATATAAGTGCTCCTTTGAACAAGGAATCAAACATTACTCAGATGACTTCTATTTGCAGTTAATTTCTAATACAGTAAATATGAAATCTCTAACTCTCATGCATCACCCTGATTTTTCTTCTTCCTATGTTATCAAACCACTCCCTAGAAGAAATACCCAGGAAATGTCTGGATCAACTCTCTTGAAGCCAATTGTATTTATTTTTTCTTGATGCCTAACAAATACCGAAAACTTAGTGGTTTAAAACAAACACATTTATTAGCTTACAATTTCTATAGATTGGAAGTCCTACAGACACAGCCCAGCTGGGCCCTCTGCAGGTGACAAGCCAGAGCTGTGGTCTCATCAGATGCTCCACTAGGGAAAGGTGCCCCTCCAACCAGGTTGTTGGCAGCTCCTTGTTATCGGAGGATTAAGATGGCCTGTTGGATGGTGAATATGCATCTCCTGAAGGCCATCTGTAGTTTCTTGCCCCGTGGCCTTCTACACACAGCATGGCAGCTTTCTTTCTATAAGGACAACACTGAAGACAGAGTTTCTCTGACTTCAGAGAAAGTCCTGTAGCTCTTTTAAGGGCTTTTGCCTAATTAATTCAGGCTAACCCAAGGTAATCTCCACTTTGATCAAGTCAAAACCAACTGATTAGGAACCTTAATTATAGCTGCAAAATCCCTTCACCTTGCTATCTTCTGGTGCTTTGAAGCCAGTAACAGGTCTTGCCCATGCTCAAGAGGTATGATATACATACAGTAGTAAATAGCAGGGGTCATGGATCATTGGGGACACTCAGGGTCATGTCATCACTCCAAGTTATTATCTTGGGCATATTTGATAACTCCCCAAATAAACACATCATAGATTGGGACAGAATGAACTACATATGAAAAGAATAACTTGTTTTGCTTTTGTATTCAATTTATATTGCTTGATTTCCAGTCAGACAAATCTCCAAACCCCTAGTTTCTGACCAAATCTGCTCACTACCAGTAGTTAAATGTAGCAGTATTTCCCAAAGTGTGGTATGCATACCCCCAGGGGTACTGGAAGAGTTTGGTGGGGGTACGTGTTGCACCGGAGTTTGGTGGGGATATGCACTGCACCGTGCTTAGCTGAGCCTAATTCTCTGTTCTCATGAGTCAAGTCAAGACAGTCTTGTGAGGCGTGAGATGGTCCGGTGTGCAAATAAATGTTATTTATAATATAACTTTTATTTATATCTTATTATGAATAATTTTATTTTTAGTTTATTATTATTTTGTGTATGTACCAAAAAATAAAAAATAAATATATTTTGATTGTTATTAAAATACATCCTTTTTTTGACGAGGGGTACTCAGAGTTACGGAAATTATAGAAGGGGTACACATATGTCAAAAGTTTGGGAAATACTGATAAGGTAATAGTGGCCACCGAGGTTATAAAAACTTTTTTCTTTCAACCCCAGTCAGCATTCTAACAGTCCCTCCAGAAGCTGATGCTCCACAGGGGCCCAATGTTGTCAAAGTGTCAACAAGCTAAGTGTCAGTAAACTGAGAAAACGCGCACTTTTCCCTTATAGCTCTCCACAGGTATGTCCCCAAATTATGCCTCTCCAATTATAACAACAGCGAAATAATAAAGGAAGGGATGACAATGGCTAAGTTAATTAGAAACGTTATGCACGAAAGAAGAGAGGTCTGAATATTTAATTTAAAATCTGAGTTCTTTTTGAAGACACAGAACTTGCTTTGTGCTTTTGAAATGAGCAAAAACAGCCTTCTTCTGATTGCACGGTCCTGATTGCACAAGGGGCTATGGGAACAGAGAAGAGCCATGCAGTGATTGCTGAAATTTAAAAAAAAAAATGCTTAGTAAGAGGACACATATATGTGGAGATCAAAGACAGTCTTTTTAGATGTTTAGACTTTCCAGAGGTTACTCCTCCTAAGTTATCTGTTTCATGCATAAAATCAATAGAAAAATTCTCATGTTCTGTATACAGGAGCAGTAGCCTCCAAAATGGTGATATAAATATAGAGGCATAAAATATAATTATAATTATATTTGAAAAGTGAGAATCAATATTTTATCATAAAAATATTATTTAATATTTAGGCCAAACCTTTTTAAGGTGTCATCACAAATTCTCCCTCAGCACCTATGTGTACAGTTTCGAAATAATTTTATTTCCATTGTATGACAGAATTTCCCATTAATGGCACATGCACTCGAAAAGGAAGTCATCAAACACCATGCCCTTAGCTCTCATTTCCCATCAACCAATGGCAATTCTAGAGGCTTGGCCCAAGACCTTCATCTAGAAGTAAAAATAATATAATGTGCATAGGATAGGGCCTACTATAATATAGGTATGAATAAATACTCTTTGAATGAATGAATACATGAATGAAGGGAAGGAGGTATTATGAAGTCAGACATACTTCAATTCCAAACATATTTTGCCCCTTAAAGATTGTGTGACCTTAAAAGTATTGCTTAACCTCTGAGCCTTCATTTTCAAGCCTATAAGCTAGACATACCAAAACCTCAAAAGAAGCAATAGATTCCCCTCCCACATACAGCCAAGTCTTGTGGAGACACACATAAACTGTGGATCTCCCTAGTCCAGCACCAGGATGGGAAGCACACCTGGAGGTCCCCCCATCAAGCCCTGCCAGGCAGGGGTGGGGGGTAGGGGGGTGTGTAGCCTTAGGTCCCCCTGCCCAGCATCAGGAGGGGAGCATAGCCTCAGATCCCCCATCAAGCCCCGATAGACAGGGGTGTGACCTGAGTTCCCCCAACCCAGCACTGGAGGTGTACCTTGAGGTCCCCCTGTCAAGCCCCGAGGAGGTGGAAGAGGGTGTAGCCTCAGGTCCCTGTGATTGCTCATTAAGTATCCTTATGGGAACTTGGTCTCAGCTATGGGTGCAGCCATCTTTGTGATGGAGAGATGATCAATTAGCATATGCCCTCTTTATTAGATAGGATATCTGGGGCTAAAAGGCCTCTCTACCTAGTATTCAGATTTTGCTTTTCTTGCCACACTTAATACTGGGTTGGAGGGATGGACTTCCTTAGAGCTGGTTTTCTGCTCATCTCTCCCCACTCTAATCCCCAGTTTCCACAAAAAACAGCTTTCCCCTGCTGTCTCAGTGAGTGTTTTTAAATATATATTTTATTGATATTTTACAGAGAGGAAGGGAGAGAGATAGAGAGCTAGAAACGTCGATGAGAGAGAAACATCAACCAGCTGCCTCCTGCACACCCCCCACCGGGGAATGTACCCGCAACCAAGGTACATGCCCTTGACCGGAATCGAACCCCGGACCTTTCAGTCCGCAGACCGACGCTCTACCACTGAGCCAAACCGGTTTCGGCTCAGTGGGTGTTTTTAATTGGAAGATCCTATGTACTGGACTTAGCTAGCAAAAGTAAGGATTAAAAAAAAAAAGCCAGATGAGGTGTGCAGACTCCTTTTCCCCGGGCTCTGCGCAGATGGTATACACCTTCAGGCTGCCTTTCTGCACCCACCCAGTCTGGCTGTGGGTTAATATCTAGAGTCCCCTTCTGCCAGCAGCCCTGCAGACCCTCTTCCACATTCAAGGGCTACATTGACCCCAACTGCCAAAATTTTTGTGGGGTGTGGTCTTCCTCTGAGGCTCCAGTTCCCACTGCGTACATTTCTCCCTCCAGCCTGGATCCCAAATCTCATCTTTCTCTAGGCCAGTGGTTCTCAACCTTCCTAATGTCATAACCCTTTAATACAGTTCCTCATGTTGTAGAGACCCCTCAACCATAAAATTATTGTCTTTGCTACTTCTTAACTGTAATTTTTCTACTGTTATGAATCATAATGTAAATATCAGTGTTTTCCGATGGTCTTAGGCTCTACAGCAGTGGTTCTCAGATACCTCCAGGAACCTTACAACCACAACGCCCAGGGACCAGCTACCTCAGCATGAACCCACAGGTTTGCGACCTCCTAGGTGCTCAAAGTCGGGGAGGCTGGAGTTCCAGGGCTAGTGGGTTCGTAGCTGAGGTAGCTGATCCCTGGGCGTTGTGGTTGTGAGGTCCCTGGAGGTATACAAGATCTCCCCAGCTGAAGGTAAGGCTAGGGTTCTGATCACAGCCAGTTTCCCATTCAAGATGACGCAGCCTCTGAATCAGAGCTGGCCATTCCAGAAGAGATTTCAGCAGCAGTAGAGGCTGCCTGGTGAGGGGGGCCAGCCCACCAGTCCCTTGGAATAGAGCTGTCCCTCACTCACAAATATACACTCCCTGCATGCCCACATACTCTCCTTTCATTCTCTCACTCACACACTATCTTGCTGCCTGCCTTCCCATCAGCAGATATCTTGGATCTCAGGTTTTTTATTCTTAAAGAAGAGGATAAATGGCCCTGCAGGGGGCCTGATGTGGCGGGATCTCCCTTTTCCGCGTCCTGCACTAAAAGAGAGATGAATGAACCAGTTCTAAGTGGAGGCGGCCAGGGATTGAGAAATATTAGAAGTAAAGAGAGAAAACACAGAGATAGATTTTAAGCTGGGAGCTGGGAGGGCCGCCGCCCTCCCCTGCTGGAGAGGCAGACTGATGACCTCCTGAGCCACACAGCAAATCTATTTACTCTCCAATCCAACAAGGGGGTTTCACAGGAAAACAAGGAGCCTGGGAGGGCCCAGGGCCCTCCCACTCCTTCCTCCTGGACAAACACAAGCCAGGAACTGAGAACATCTCCACACTCCCGGGGCGGGAGTGCAACTGACATGACTCTGTCAATATCCCAGGCCCAGTCAGCAACAATCTAAAGAATATCCAGGTGTCTTCCCATTTGGCCCTGTGCAGTATGGCTCAGTTGGTTGGAATGTCACCCCATACTCTGAAAGGTCGCGGGTTCAATTCCCAGTCAGCGCACACACCCAGGTTGCAGGTTTGATCCCTGGTTGGGTGCATATGGGAGGCATCTGACTGATGTTTCTTTCTCAAATCAGTGTTTCTCTCTCCCATCCTTTCTCTAAAAAAAAAAAAAAATGGAAAACATACCTTCAGGTAAGGATTTAACAACAACAAAAAAAAGAGGATAAAGGAATATAATACTACACACCCATCATACCTATTGTACTCAATAACTTTCCCATCATATCCATTGTACTCAATCATGGTAGCATAAAAACTGCCCAGTAGAGGGAGTTAATCAGGACTGAAATAGTGTCACAGCTTTGCCATAGCTCTGCTCCCAAAGCCTCCAAGCCGGGCACAGTGAAGTGGACTACTTCCTCCTAGAGAGCATTTTTCTGCCAGTCTTCTCAAGGGCAATGTATACTCACCAAGTCCTGTGCCCTTAGTGTTGCATAAAGGGGCTGCATAAATTAGGAGGCATAACTTTTATTGATTCAAGATGCCCTTGAAAAGGCAGACCCTCACTTATTTCAAAGGCACATGTTAAGAGTAAAAAAAAAAATCCTACTCAAGGAAAAACAAACAAAACATTAGTGTGTAGGTCATTACTATCAGGTATCACCCCTCCAAATTTTTTTATAACACAAGTGACTTAATTTTAGAGCCAGCAAGATCACAGAAAACCTAATTGCAGAGACAAAGGCAGAAGGCAGTTCTTTGCTTCTGATCACCCCATAGAACTGCTCAGCATAGGCCTAGATCAAAGGGGATAGTTCCACTGAGATTATATCCTAGCCCTCTTTGTGAAAGGCTGTTTTTCAGCCTTTGTCCTACCCAGGTAACATACCGTGAGACTTTGGGCCTGACTTTTGCTTAGGAATCTTGATTCTGACAGGGTGGGGAAAGGCAGAAAGATACCTTGGGGAAATCGAGGTAGTGCTCTAGATCCAGCTCTCCAGAAGAGACACCAAAGCATTAGTTTTTAGCATGGTGTTTGTTTTTCATAATCAGCTCTTATCTATCCTAATATCTTTAACAAACATTTACTTATGATGGACTTTAAAAATATAAGAATAGAGGTGATTCTCATTCATTGTTATACACTCTCTGTTTGCAGGTCCCCACATTTCATATTTTTATTTATTTTTATTTTTAGAAAACATTTTATTGATATTTTACAGAGAGGAAGGGAGAGAGATAGAGAGCTAGAAATGTCGATGAGAGAAACATCGACCAGCTGCCTCTTGCACACCCCCTATCGGGGATGTGCCCGCAACCAATGTACATGCCCTTGCTGGAATCGAACCGGGGACCTTTCAGTCCGCAGACTGACACTCTACCACTGAGCCAAACCAGTTTCGGCCACATTTCATATGTTTAAATCTTAACCTCCATTGTGATGATATTAAAAGGTGGGGACCTTTGGGCAGTAATTAGGTCACTGGAGTAGAACCTTTATGATAGGATTAATATCTTCATAAGAAGAGATCTTGCTCCCTCTCTCTGTTCTCCACCATTTGAAAACTAGGCAGCAGGCCTTTACCAGACACTGAACCTGGTAGTACCATGATCATCTAGTATCAGAAACATGAAAATACATGTTTGTTGTTTAAACCACTCACTCTATGATAATTTGTTATAGCAGCTGAATCTAAGACATTCAGATTCTAATGTACTCTACTAGAGGCCCAATGCATGAAATTTGTGCACAGGTAAGGTCCCTAGGCCTGGCCTGTGATCAGGGCCATCTTTCCTGGCTGCTAGCAGCTGACCCTACCCCACCTCCACCTGCCCATGGTTCTCCATTCACCATCTGATGATTGGAGCCTACCGGCTGCGGGGAGGGACCAAGAGGTTGTCCATTTCTGCCAGCTCACTGGCCCTGCACCCCCCCCCCATTCCAACCAACCCCTTGGTTCCCTGTTTGCCTTCTGGCAATTGGAGCCTGCCAAGTTCCCACCCACTCACTGCCCCCATCCTCCACCGCTGATTGCCCTCTGTGTGTGGGGCAACTAGTGGGGTGGGGGCTTTGGCCTAGCACCACCCATGTCCACCACCACACACCCCCAGTTCTCCATTCTCCTTTGGACAATCAGAACCTGCAGGCTGGGGGCAGCTCCTGCATTGAGCACCTACCCCCTGGTGGTCAGTGCATGTCATAGTGACTGATCATTCTTCTGTTCAGTAGGTTTGCATATTTCCCTTTTATTATATAGGATTTGAGACTAAATGTAAAACTAGGGTGTTGAGTATTACATATAACTGCATTAAGACATGTGAATGTGGTACTTAGATGTTATATAGGAAACATTTAACATAGAAGGCCAAAGACTGCTATCCTTAGGCAGGCTTGCTTACAGAGTTGGCTTTTGGCTAGGCTCTTGGAACTTGGATTTGAGGAAGGTTTCCATCAGACCCTAACTGAAAAGAATGACTCACTGTACCTAAACAGTTTGTACAAACAATATGATGTATGCTAAGCTCATGCTTTCCTTCTGAGAATCTGTAATTCTGGTTCATGCTAGGCAGAACATGTCTACAATATGAGCCCTACTAAAAACCTTGAAGACTGCGTCTCTAAAGAGCTTCCCTTGTAGACCACACTTCAAAGGTGCTGTCACAATTTCATGCTAGAGTAATTAAGTGCATCTTCTGTGACTTCACTGGGAAAGAACTCTTGGAAATGTGTGCCAAGTTTCCTCCAGATTTGGCCCTCACAGTACATTTCCCTTTACTTGTTTTGCTTTATATCTTTTCGCTGTAATGAATCATAGCTGTAAGGCTATATGCTGAGTTCTGTGAGTAATCCTACCAAATCATTGAATTTAGGGGTGGTTTTAAGGCCCCTTAACATAGGTGAATACCAAGTATCAAGGGAGTACTAGAAGAAAAGAAACAAAATGGTGAGATCTGCTAACCTAAACAATGAGCTGCTCAAAGAAAAACACCTCCAAATCACTGAATGTATGTTAAATTTTATCTTATTTTTTCTCAAATGTTTAGCGATAGCTTATGACAAGAATATGAATAATAATACAGTATGAATTCTTATCTAAAAATATAGATATTGGCATACAGAAAAGACTGGAAAGAGTACACCAAAACATTAACAGTTGTTTTCTCCAAGTGAAGTAAGTGATAGAATTCTAATGCTTATTTTTTTCTTCTTCTTATATGTAACTGTATTTTCCATAATAAGCACATATTGTTTTTGTAATGAAGCTAAAAAATCACATAAAATTGAATGTTAAAACATAATTGAGAATAGAAAAATCAGGCATAATATACAAGTGTTCAAGAAGCTATGACTGCCGAAACCAGTTTGGCTCAGTGGTAGAGCATCGGTCTGCAGACTGAAAGGTCCCGGGTTTGATTCAGGTTGAGGGCATGTACATTGGTTGCGGGCACATCCCCAGTAGGGGGTGTGCAAGAGGCAGCTGGTTGATGTTTCTCTCTCATCGACATTTCTAGCTCTCTATCTCTCTCCCTTTCTCTCTGTAAAATATCAATAAAATATATTTTAAAAAAAAGAAGCTATGACTGCCAAAACCGGTTTGACTCAGTGAATGGAGCATCGGCCTATGGACTGAAGGGTTCTGGGTTCGATTCCGGTCAAGTGCATGTACTTTGGTTGTGGGCACATCCCCAGTGTGGGGTGTGCAGGAGGCCGCTGATTGTTGTTTCTCTCTCATCGATGTTTCTAACTATCTCTCTCCCTTCTTCTCTATAAAAAAAAAATCAATGCTATATTTTTTTTTAAAAAAAGAAGCTACGACTAAGAGAAAAACATTGAAAATAGATGTAAAGACTTCTAGAACTTAACAGTTTTGCCTCAGATTTGACTATAAATTCCCTAATAGTGAAGGCAAAATAAAGAAACAGTTCAGTCAGTCAACAAGAAGGCAAAGGATTTCCATAACTGTATATCAAATTACTACAAACTTTGTGGTTTAAAACAGCACCTGTTTTTGTTTTTTTAATACATTTTATTGATTTTTTTACAGAGAGGAAGGGAGAGGGATAGAGAGCTAGAAACATTGATGAGAGAGAAACATCGATGAGCTGCCTCCTGCACACCCCACATTAGGGATGCGCCCGCAACCAAGGTACATGCCCTTGACCAGAATCGAACCTGGGACCCCCTCAGTCCACAGACTGACGCTCTGTCCACTGAGCCAAACCGGTTTCAGCTAAAACAGTACCTTTTTATTAGCTCACAGTTCTACAGGTCAGAGCCCAGCAGGGTTCTTTGCTCAGTGTATCCCAAGTTGAAATAAAGGATTCAGCCTAGACTGATATTTCATCTGGAGTCACAGGACAAGTCTGTTCTCAATTTCATTCTCTTTGTTGGAAGAATTTAGTTCCTCGTGGGTGTTAGGTGAGATCTGTTTCCTTGCTGCATGGCCTCTGCCATCTTTAAGCAAGCTACAGTGCATCACATCTGTCTGTAAACTTAGATTTTTTTAAATTTATATTTCTCCTTGAAAGTATTACAGAAAAAAGTCCCACCCTTTCCCCTATTAACCCCTTTCAGCCTGCTTCCTGCTCCAGGCCTTCACCACATGATTATCTGTGTCCATGTGTTATGCATATATGCATACAAGTTCTTTTTTTTGTATATTTTATTCATTTTTTACAGAGAGGAAGAAAGAGAGATAGAGAGCTAGAGACATTGATGAGAGAGAATCATTGATCAGCTGCTTCCTGCACACCCCCCACTGGGGATGTGCCTGCAACCAAGGTACATGCCCTTGACCAGAATCGAACCTGGGACCCCCGAGTCCGCAGACCAATGCTCTATCCACTGAACCAAACTGGTCAGAGCATTCATACAAGTTCTTTGGTTGATTTTTTTTCTTTTTTTAAAATGTATTTTATTGATTTTACACAGAGAGGAAGGAAGAGGGATAGAGAGGTAGAAACGTCAATGAGAGAGAAACATCGACCAGCTGCCTCCTGCACATCCCCTACCGGGGATGTACCCGCAACCAATGTACATGCCCTTGACCGGAATCGAACTTGGGACCTTTCAGTCCACAGACCGACGCTCTATCCACTGAGCCAAACCGGTTTTGGCTCTTTGGTTGATTTCTTTCCACTCACGCATCCACCTCTGGCCCCCCTTCTCCTCAGGATTCAACAGTATGTCCCATGCTTCTATGTCTTTGGATCTATTTTGTTCATAAGTTTATTTTCTTCTTTAGATTCCACACATGAGTGAAATCATGTTATACTTATCTTTCTCTGGCTGGCTTATTTCACTTAGCATAATATACTCCAGGTCTATCCATCCTGTCTCAAAGTTTAAGAGGTCCTTCTGTTTTACTGCTGCATAGTATTTCATGGTGTACATGCATGTACTACAGCATTTTTATCCACTCATTTTTCAATGAGCACTTGGGCTGTTTCCAGAGTTTAGTTAGTTTAAATTGTGCTGCATTGAACATAGTGGTGTATATATTCTTTCAGATTGGTGATTCAGGTTTCTTAGGATATATTCCTAGAAGTGGCATCACTGGGTCAAATGGCTGTTTCATTTTTAATTTTTTGAGGAAACTCCATACTGTTTTCCACAGTGGCTGTACCAGTTTGTTTTCCTACCAGCAGTGTATTGGGGTTCCCCTTTCTCCACATCTTCGCCAGCACTTGTCATTTTAATTTGCATCTCTTTGGATAATTAGTGAGTCTGAACATTTTTCATATGTCTTTTGGCCCTCTGTATGTCCAATTGAGAGAAGTGTCTACTTAGTTCATTTGCCCATTTTTTTAAATTTGGATTGTTTGTCTTCCTTTTGTTTAGTTGTCTGAGTTCCTTATATATTTTGGAAATGAACCCCTTATCAAATGTATCATTGGAAATGTTTTCTCATACAGTGAGCTCACCGTTCATGTTATTGATGGTTTCTTTTGCTGTGCAGATTTTTATTTTGATGTAGTCCCATTTGTTTTATTTTCTTCTTCATTTCCTTTGCCCCAGGATATGTATCAGCAAACATATTGCTATGAGATATGTCTAGCCGAAACCGGTTTAGCTCAGTGGTAGAGCGTCGGTCTGTGGACTGAAAGGTCCCGGGTTCGATTCCGGTCAAGGGCGTGTACCTTGGTTGCGGGCACATCCCCAGTAGGGGGTGTGCAAGAGGCAGCTGATTGATGATTCTCTCTCATCGATGTTTCTGACTTTCTATCCTTCTCCCTTCCTCTCTGTAAAAACTCAATTAAATATTTTTAAAAAGTGGTGAAAGTGGAAATCACTCTCTTGTTCCTATTGTTAAGGGACATTGTTTTAATTTTGCCCTTTGAGTATGATGTTGGCTGTAGGTTTGCCATATATGGCCTTTATTATGTTGAGGTACAATCCCTCTATTCCAACTTTGCTGAGAGTTTTTATCAAGAAAGGGCGTTGGATTTTGTCAAATGCTTTTTCTGCTTCTATTGACATGACCATATGATTGTTGTCCCTTATTGGTATATGTGATGTATCACATTTATTGATTTGTGAATATTATAACATCCTTATATCCCTGGAATGAACCCCATTTGGTCATGTTGTATGATTTTTTTAATATATAGCTGGATCTTATTTGCTTATATTTTGTTGAGGATTTTAGCACCTATATTGGCATTTAATTCTCTTTCTCTGTAGTGACTATGTAATTTTGGAATAAGGATAATGCTGGCCTCACAAAACAATCTTGAAAGTATTGCATCCTCTTGGATTTTTGGGAATAATTTTAGGAGGATAGGTGTTAATTAATTGAATGTTTAGTATAACACCCCTGTGAAGCTGTCTGGAAAATAATTTTTGTTTGCTGTATGTTTTTTTATTATTGTTTCAATTTCATCATTTGTTACTATGTTTCATGTTTTCCCACTGCTCCCTTGAGCTTTCCTCCTGTTTTTTTAAATAGTTTTTTTCTTTCTTTTTGTTCTTTGATTATGTGATTCTTTCTACCATCTTCTAATTCACCGATCCAATCTTTAGCTTTCCCTAATTTACTGTGTATTCCTTCCAATGTTTTCTTTATTACTGCTATGTCATTCTTCATTTCAAACCGGTTATTTTTTCTTGGTTTCTATATCTTTCCTCACGCTGTTGAACATCCTTGTAATCATTATTCTGGACTATATATCTGATAAATTTCTTATTTCCATTTCATTTAGCTCTTCTGGATAATTCTCCTGTTCTTTCATTTGAGACTTGCTTTTTGTCTCTCCATTTTGGTCACCTATTAGGGTTTGTTTTTTTATGTTTTTCCCCCCTGTGTATTAGGTAGATCTACAACTCCATCTTTTTGTAGTGTCTCTGTTGCAGGACAATTCAGACACTATCTGTGACTGGTTCTGAGTACCTTGTTTGGATCTATCATTAATCCACAGCTTGTCTCATCCTCTGCTGAGGCTGGATGGCTTTGGAAAGGACCAAGATGTGCACCAATGTCTGCTTTTCCTAACCCTGGGGCTAGAATCAGATCAGGCAAAGATTCCAAGCAGCTAGAGATTCACCTCTGCCTAAAATCTGATTTTTATTCTCAACCTTTTTATAAGCCTCTGGCTGTAGATCATAGCAAGATGTGGGGGCAAAGGTTTTCCAACAGGGTGAAGCAATTGGCCCTCCTCCCCAGGCAAAAAGCTGCCTGGATAGCAAAAGTCTGCCTGAAAAAGATTTACTCTGCTGTATGGAGGAAGGACTCAGCATAGGAAACCAGGTAAGCTGCCTTCCACGCTCTAACCCCAGATCCACCAAACTTGCATTCTCCTCACACAGCTCCAGTCCACTCCCCCCTCCTTCTGCCAGAGCACAAGGTACATTGGCCATTTAAGAGGGCGACTGCATTTCCAGCTGTTTCTCCCTGACAGACAGAAACCATTCTGCTTTTCATCGCCAGATGTGCTGCGGGCAACTTTCTCAGTTCAAGTGCTCTCAGATGAGGAGCCCAGCTTGGGATTTAGAACCCAGAGTTCTCAGTGGGAACCCCCCATATCTGAGATATCCCTCTGGAACTTCAGCTGCTATCTATGGTACCCCAGTCAGCCCTCTCACACATCTACCCTTCTGACCAGTCTCTATGCAGTCTCAGCTATCTGTTGATGGTTTTCAGGGTTCTCTCCATCTAGTCTTCAGTTGATTATTCAGGATACTTTTTTCTATATTTTAGTTGTAATTCACTTTGATCCTGGGAGAGTGTCAGTGTAGCTTCCACTTAATCCACCACCATTTGGAACTCCTATGGCCTCCTATTTAAATAACTTGTGTGATTGCCGAAACTGGTTTGGCTCAATGGATAGAACATCGGCCTGCGGACTGAAAGGTCCCAGGTTCGATTCCAGTCAAGGGCACGTGCCTTGGTTGCAGGCATATCCCCAGTAGGGGGTGTGCAAGAGGCAGCTGATCGATGTTTCTAACTCTCTATCCCTCTCTCTTCCTCTCTGTAAAAATCAATAAAATATATTTTTTAAAATACATAAATAAATAACTTGTGTGATTAGGTCAGAACCACCCAGAGAATCAACTTTCCTAAAATTAATGGTGCCATATAATATAACCAAATAATGAGAATGGAATCTATAATATTCACAGCCTTTGGGTTATACAAGAAGTGTACACCAGACTGTGGGACATCTTGGGGACTGTCATAGAGTTCTGCCTATCACACACAATATGTATAATGTTGCATATTTTGGAAAAGATTGGATTTGACCACTTTGCATATATAAATATAGTCTATCCCCTCATTCTATGCTCAGAGATAGTCCTAGAGGAATACAGAAAACAACTTGTGTGAATGCCTGTCACACTCAAATGCCCCTTTAATTCTAGTGTGTGTGTTGTTTTTTTCTTTTAAGGAAACCTGCTAAAAATAAGCTGCAAAAGACAGAAACGTGAACTGGAAGTGGTGATAAGGATAGGTGCTTTCAGGCAGAATAAAAGGCAATTGACATAGGAGGCAGCCACAGACTGAGGGAAGAACTTAACTGAAAGTAAAAAACCAGAATTCCTAGACTCTGCTTTTACCTTATTCTGTAGACTTTGCCAAATCATTGTCTTGTCCTTTTATTTTCTGGTATAATGAGCAGTCTGAATGATTCTAAGTTCTGTCCCAGCTTCCTATTTTCTACTACTGGAAAAAATATTAATGGCAATTATGTCTTGCTTCCCAAAGTGTGGTTCAAGAAACTTCAGTATCCATAGCACCTAGAAGCTTCTTAGAAATAAAATTTCAGAATTCACCCAAGAATCTTCTTTTCAACCAGATCAGGGTATGAGTTAGCAAAGCTTGAGAAGTGCTGCTTCAGAGCCTTGCTGCTCCCTTTTTGAAACCTGCTGCCCAGACTCTTCCAGAGAAATCTGGTCCTGCAGTTCTGTCACCTTTCTGCCTCATACCTCAATTCCACCTCCTCAAAAAAAAAATCTAACTAACAATGGACTGGGGTTGTGGCTCTAAGCTCAGGTCACTTCAAGAAACTACAGTCAGGCTGACCCTAAAATTCATATGGAAATGCAAAGGACCTAGAAGAGCCAAAACAAAAGTTGGGGAGCTCAAACTTTACAAATTCAAATCTTGCTTCAGTAATCAAAGAAGTGTAGACCAGCTTATAAGGATAGATATATACAATGGAATGGTAGGGAAATAAATCTATGTGGGATTAATTTTTTTAAAAAAATATATTTTATTGATATTATTACAGAGAGGAAGGGAGAGAGATAGAGAGCTAGAAATGTCAATGAGAGAGAAACATCGACCAGCTGCCTCTTGCACACCCCTTATCGGGGATGTGCCCCCAACCAAGGTACATGCCCTTGACTGGAATCGAACCTGGGACCTTTCAGTCCGCAGACCGACGCTCTGACCGATGCTCTACCACTGAGCCAAACCGGTTTCGGCTATGTGGGATTAATTTTTGACATGAGTGCTAAGATCATCCAACAGGAAGAAATAATCTTTTCAGAAATGACACTGAAATAATTGAATATCCAAATGGAAGAGAATTAATTTTGACCCTCATTTCATGCTATAATAAAAATTACCTGAAAATGGATCAAAGACCTAAATGTATAAAATTCTTAGAAGTACACATAAAAGCAAGCCTGCAAGACTTTTGGATTTGAAGGCAATTTCTTAAATATGACACGAAAATTACAGCCAACAAAAGAAAAACTAACTTGAATAGAGACATTGCTCCAAAGATGATATACAAATACCCAAAGAGCCAATGAAAATATGCTCAGCAATATTATTAGGGAGTTGCAAGTTAAAACTACAATGGCATACCACTTTATATCCATAAGGACAGTTATAATAAAGAATAAACTAGAAAATAACAAGTGTTGATGAACATGAGAATTTAGAATACTCACACAGTGCTGGTGAGGATGTAAATGGTACAGCCCTGTGGAAAGTAATTTGACAATTCCTTAAAATGTTAAACATAGAATTACCATATGACACAGCAAAAAACTCCTATATCTATACCCAAGATATTTGAAAACACATTTCATACAAAAATATGTTTACAAGTATTCATAGAAGCATTGTCCATGATAGCCAACATATGCCCATCAATACATGAATGGATAAACAAAAAATGGTATATGCATATAGTAGCCATAAAAATAAACCAGTGAACTGCTGGTACATTTTGAAACATGGATGAACCTTAAAAAATTGTGCCAACTGAAAGTTGTTAGACACAAAAGGCTACCTTTTGTATGATTCCAGTATATGCAAATCCACACAGAAAGCTGATTAGTGGTTTCTATGTGATGAAGAAAAGGGGGAAATTTGAATCAGGATCGACTGCTAATAGGTTTGGGCTTGTGGGAAAAGTGGTAATAGGAAAGATCTAGAATTAGATTGTAGTGATGGTTATACAACATACTTAATATATTGAAACCCACTGTATTGTACATGTTAAAATGGTAAGTTTAATGCTATGTGAGCTATACCTCAATAATAAAATATATAAAAACCAACAAATCAAATGGAAACACTCATAGAGAATAGAATGACATCTGTCAGAGGTCAGAGGAGTTTGGGGACTGAGTGGAAAAGGTGAAAGGATTAAGAAAAAATAAACAAAAACTCATACACAGACAACAATACAGTGATTTAGTTTGGGATAGGGGGAGGTAGAAGAATGTATAGGGAGATAAAGGAAAGAGACTTGACTCAGGGTAGTAAACACACAATACAATATACAGATGATGTATTATGGAACTGTACACTTGAAACTCATATAATTTTATTAGCCAACTAGAGGCCTGATGCACAAAATTCGCACAAGAATAGGCCTTCTTTCCCCTGGCTGCTGGCCCCGGCTTCACTCTGGCACCCAGGACCTGGGCTTTCCTCCAGCTGCTGGCAGGCACCTAGGACCCAGACTTCCCTTGCAGCCCTGGCTTCTTCTGGAAGGTCATCTGGAAGGACGTCTGGTCTAATTAGCATATCACACTTTTATTATTGTAGATGTCACCCCAATAAATTCAACAAAAAAGAAGCATCAGAGGCGAACCTAGAATTTCCTTTTACTGCTCACTGAGACAGGAGGCAGAAGGGAGGCAGTGTTAATTACGGTAGTTTAAGAGAAATAAAATTAAATCACAACATGAAATAAAGTGATGAAATGCCTCCCCATTCAGAGGATATAGATCAACTGTAAGAATGATACTCTTTTCTTCTCTAGAGATAAGAGCAAATGGTGCTTCTCTCAATTAAAGTGTCACCTTGGCCCTTCCTTAAGAAAGAAATTCAGTTATCTAGTTGTTTGGTCTCCAAACCAGTTGACAGACATTTTTTGCTCTCCCCAACTGAATGGACTGTTTTGAAAGCTCTGTTGATGATGAATTATTTCACTGCCATCTGTGAAAAGCCTAAAAGCTGGCAGGTCAATGAAATGTTCTCTAGGAGACTCTCAATTGGATGTTCTGCCAAAGAAACTAATGGCAGAAGATATATATTTTTTTCAAATATGGTAAGCGTAAACATTTCTGAAAAGTATTTTATAATGTCTCAAGTGAGGAGGAAGCTTTTCTATTTCTAACTCATTTATATTCCTTTTTCCCTAGATCACTGCTTCTAAATTTCCATCTCAGGTTCAACATTACCTCCTTTAGGTAACCACCCAGAATACCTACAGTAGGCAAGGGGTCTGGTTGGGAATGTTTGATATGTTAGCTTACCCCAAACAAGAGGACCTTGCATTTTTTAAAAATTTTATATAATGAGCCAAAACCCGTTTGGCTCAGTGGTAGAGCATCGGTCTGCGCACTGAAAGGTCCCGGGTTCGATTCCGGTCAAGGGCATGTACATTGGTTGCGGGCACATCCCCAGTAGGGCGTGTGCAAGAGGCAG